>OU343216.1:119944727-120039702 GCA_910596185.1 Chrysanthemum makinoi | reverse complement strand
TTACCTAGTTCACTTAAAACGTCAAAGGAGGCTAGATTTGAGCTTTTAACAAGAAAATGTGACAACGGCGTTAATTCATTATTATTTATTTGAGGTTGTAACATCATCTGGCGAGTGTACTTAGTATCTGAAGGTATCGGGGATGGTTGGATGGAGATTCTTCAAGATCCTTGTTCGAGCTTATTATCAAAAACGAAGACTTGGAAATCTAGTTATTGTTGGGTGTCTTTTACCTTTTCCTTTTTCCACTTGGGGGAATTGGGCTCTTACCACCACAAAATAACTATCACTTTAAGGAGTTACATTGTAGTGCTCAGTGTCACATTCAATTGTGGATTTTCAAGATGTGATGTACGTCTTATACTTGATGGTTGGTTGGTTGAAGAGTATAGAGTACTTAGAGAGTAATTAGAGATGCTAATGGAGATCGGCACCGCTCTTTGTTACATATGTGCAAGTTTAAGTCACGAGTTCGGGGTAGTTTAGTTCAAGGTCAAATTCATCATATTGGGTTTTCTCCATCAGCTGTCACGACAAAGAGCCTACTGAATGATAATGGGGTTGATTATAAGTTTGCCAAGAGTAGATGAAAAGAGAGAGATTTATGACGTTTGAACACAACAGTTCAAGCCTCGTACTCTAAAGAAAAGAAATGTGTACGATTCAGTGCGCATTATCTTCCGAAGAAGAGAAGTCTTCTTATTATGACCATTCTCATCAACATGCTTCATACTTTTTCCATGCGCTTTCAGTCTTCAAGTGAACCGGGCTGCTGTTGATTGTTTTCTTATTCCACTTGCTCAACTATAATGAAGATGGTGACATCATGTGCTAATGTTGCAGGGGAGAAGTGAGAATAGACTACATTTGGATGATTTTTTAATCAAGAATGGCATCTCCGTATGCAATTCTTGAGGGGGAGAAGAAGTATGATAATACTGCATGGTTGATTGTCATATGAGAATATATGGTCATACGGCTTCTAACTCATGTCCGAGCTTATCGTCATCTTTACATGGAGTTTCTTCTTAAGAGCCGTTGGTTGACATCTTCACTTAGATTGATGAGTTTATCGACAAAGTGCTTCCGGTTAATGCTTCACGTATACATCAACATGATGATTCCAACAATCTCTGTTCTTGTTTGATGTGATTGGTAGTTTGTTGTTACCATCTTGTGTGTTCGTAGCGCCCTGAATGCTGATTTCCTTGATGAACATCTTTCTGTTCTTGTTTGATTGGGAGGGATTTTAGTTAAGGGATTTGCAAGATGTAAGTTAATTGGGATGTTTTTTGGTGGGATGCTTTTTGGTGTGAGTTGAAGATGTTAACTTTCTATTCCCCAACTGAACAATCTTGAAGAAGGTCGAGTCTATAGTCTGTTCTACATTTTCTGCTACATGTTAGAAGACTAAAGACGAGTTGCACTTAATGATCTAAAGACTTCTTCTTATTCAAGGCATTTATCAAAAGGATTGTCGGTTTAGGGGAGAGCACTAATTGGGGAGGGTGAAATGTTTGATTTAATCCCCAATTAGACTTGCTCACTTACTTCAGCAAGTTGATTCTCACAACTATATTTGTGCTAATAGTGGTCTTCTCAAAAGATTTCAAGTATTTGGCTTACAATATGTTGCTGAGTCTCGAAGTGTCAAAACCAAAGGGGAAGGAGACATACATCTAAACACAAAGCGAGTAAACTTGATGAACTTAATACTTCTAAGTAACTGAAGATATCCAGGGAAGACAAATGTTATTACCGCAGAGAAACTCAAGGTTTGACTCATGGCGAGTAAACTTGATGAGCTTAATACTTCTAAGTGATTGAAGATATCCCGGAAAACAAATGTCATGACCGCAGAGAAACTCAAGGTTTTACTCATCAAGGCTTTTAGTGTTATTATTCCAACGATGTGGGGGAAGTGATGTAATAGAAAGTTTCTGAAGATAAAAGAGGTACACAAGTGTGTGATAATTTCGATGTTATCGCAATCATCAGGGGAGAGAGAATTGTGTACATTGGGGCGCCAGCTATCTCACTTGAGAGCTTAATGATTCGAGAGATATAATCACTTATACCGAGTTGACGTCCGCAGAGATAGTCATCCGTAGAGATAATCAATGATTCGGCCTGCTTCTTCAATGTTATCGGTTATTCTCTCTTTGGGCATTCGGGTACTTCGGTTCTTGAGCTTCATACACTTTCTTCGTGGGAGAAAAGTATACATCGGGGTTATCCTTTGGCTATTGGACTAATCCGCTGCTACTGATGGTATAAGTTTTCTCTGTCTTCGGTATATGTGTATTCGGTTCGTGAGCTCTAGTCTAAGAGACTGATGCATCAATTCATCTACGGAAGTGGTCTCTTGACAACTCGTTAGGGATGCATTGCTTCCTTCACTGGTAATGAAATATGATAAGAAATTTAAATAGTGGGATGATACGCTGTCGTTCTTGTTGATGATATACCCCGAGCGAGAGAACCTCGATTATCGTTCTTAAATGGAGCAGCGGGATTTATGATAATGGTGTGCTTCGTCGTGCACCTGGCTAAGGCAAGCTTGAAATAGAGCTTCGAATCTGCTCATCTAATGGATCTTTGGTTTGGGGGGAAGCTGCCAAAGTCTCTTTTTCTCAAAGGCTCGGGTTCTCTTTTCTATTCTGGAGCCTCGGAAGCTTTGGTGGTGGAATTTTAAGAGATGGCGAATTCTATCTTCTACGACGTGCTGCTTGATAATATCTCGTATCATCATCTTTTACTATATATCATCTTCTCTATCCTTGTATATATTTATTCAAAAACCAAATACAAAAATATAAAACCAACAAAAGAAAATAGAAAAATATAAAACCTTCAAAAATCCATAAAAATCAGAAAATTTTAAAAATACCAAAAATATTTTTTCTAAAGACATGTCTTCTGGTATCGATAACATCTGCGGTCTTAGAAATGTCATTCAATAATGGCACGGGACCATAGATGAAGTTCGAGCAGGAGGTGTAAATATTTCTTTTCAAAACATGTCACAAATCTAATGGCTTACAGTTATTTTAGACTGTAACCCGGGCTTCAAATGATGGATTGCAGTTACCTCTGACTGTAACCCGTGCTCAAACTATGGCTTGCTATTATTTCAGATAGTAACCCATTCTTCAAGAAAGGAAAGTGCTGCGCTAAACCAATTTTCAAATATTTCGTGCACTTATCCTAAAAACAAAATGAGGAAAGTATGTCGAAGGACTGCTGTTCCTACACAAATGTTTTTCCGTCTAAAATTCTTCAGAAAAATATTTGTTGTTTTCAAAAAGTTGTGGTAAATGAGTTGCTTTAAAAACAATCAGATTCAGTGTTTTTATAAAATTGAAAACTCAATCAAAGACTTCAGCGCTTTTAACCTTTTCAGTAAAATAAGTCATTGATTGAGGGGAGAACAAATTTACATCATCTAACAGGCTTTCTTAATTATGCTAATATGCTTAATTAAAAATGATGTTAACCTATGTTGAAGGACTAGGTGCGTAGGATATGATTGCTAGGATTAGATGATTAGAGTTTGATAAACACATTATGCCCATGCCTTTACATGATCTGATTGAGATGTTGCATTGACTTTTATTAGTCGATTGTTGTTTGGGTGATGACCACCATATCAAGTATGTGTGTTCACTAACGTATGCAGGTATATTGGTATAAAAGAATGATTCCGATCCGGATCCCACAACTGAAGATGATTGGATGCCGAAAGGAAAGGGTAACTATATCTTGCGTTGACAAATGAAGAAACAAAGCTTAATTGACTTCTGGAGTGTTGGCATGGAAAATGATAAGAGGTCTCACCGATCAGAGATGGTTTTCTTCTAAGTGATTGAAGAAACAGAGCTTAATTTGACCTCAGCTGGCATTAAAATGCAACGTAAGAAGTCTCACTGCATCTGCAGACGGTTTTCTTCCCAGCCCTACAACAACATCAACAAAAGCAGCTTATGATTCTCTCCACCTAACGTTTTTGTGAAAAGTGAATGAATGATATTTTTAAACAATTGTTTAAAATATTGTTTTGAAAATGGAAAAATATTGTTTTGAAAATAAATTGGTCTTAATTTTGAAAATCACCGGACTTCTTTTTATCAAAACCTATGTCACCCAATTATCGACTTCGGTCATCGATTGAGGGGGAGAGTGATTTAAAATATAATATTTTCATACAATATTTCTTCATAAAAGTTCTGGTTTGTACATTAAAATGTGGTGATCTAAAGATTTAATGTTATGTCATGGTATGATTTTTTTAAAACTCAAGGATCTTTCAAAATGAAATTTTTTTCTGTTCTTGTTTGATTGTGAAATTGTTTTATTTTACTAAAAGATCTCTTAAAACAATCATACATGACACTAACAATCTTTAATGTCTTAAAATGGTCCTTATCGGTCATTTTTCAAAATCAAATCGTCTTTCCCCAAAATTTTCTAAATGATTTAAAATTGGGAGCACAAATCTCAAATGGTTTGAAATTTGTTGATCGGGGGAGAGATCATGATTTAAATCTCAAATCTGTTTTAATGGAATTGGTTTTAGTCCTTTAAAGGCACTCCTGCCTCCATGTGCCAAACGATTTCAATATACATAATGCACATGTTGAGGGGAGCATTTATCCAAAAACAAGATGAGCTTTTAAATCATGCACATTTTCTCCCATGTTTTCTAAACCTTATTAAATCACGTGGGATCCAAAATCTCAAAGGGTTTGATATTTTTGATCGGGGGAGAATTTGTGATTTAATAATGAAATTTGATAAAAGGTGATTGTTTTGATTCAATTGTGCAGGCTGCTCTCTCATATGTGCTAAACCCTTTCAAATCACGAAGCACATATTGAGGGGGAGCATTTCAAAAGAAAACATACTTTCAAGGTACAAAAGATTCTATGTTTCAACATAAAGTACCTTGATTCATTTTCTAAATGGTTTTCTGTATGGCAATGCAATCGTGGAAGTACTTCAAAAACCTCTTGCCTCTATGTGATAAAATAATTTCAAATATCCTATGCACATATTGAGGGGGAGAATTTACCAAGAAAATCATATGGCTTTTTCTATGAAAATTGTGATCAAAGAAAATATTTCAAAGTCCTCTTGCCTCCATGTGCTAAACAATTTCTAAATCATATGCACATGTTGAGGGGGAGGTTTTCTAAATGATCAAAACTATTAAGGCACAAAATGATTTGATCTCGTATCACAAGTACCTTGATTGGTTTTCCAAATGATTTTTCAATTGGTTTCAAGGAAGAATGAACTGTACCAAAAGACCGACCATTTTACTTTATGTATGGAGTTATAAGGATGGTGAGGTTATTTATTCTTTCCCACGATCCCACCAGAACCGAAGGGATCTACCCAGGGACAATCAACTAGATAGTGTAGAGTCCTTAGGTATGATGAAAAAAAGGAGAAAAATGAGAATATGGGAAGAGTGCGGACTGAGACAGAGCTAGTACTAGAATAAACCCAACAAGGTCCTAGTTATGAAGTCTCGGTAAGCACTGAAGGGGTTGAAGAATGAAAAAGAATTGAATGTGAAAAGGGTGAAAAGAAATAGCCTTCCAATAATTCAACCTTAGGGCAGAAACCGGGTTCAATACATATGCTACTAGTGTTTACTAAGGTAACTCTGGTATTGAAGACAAGGCGTCATGGACCTAGTGACGCACTGCACTACAACTTCCCAAGCTACTCAAGCTCCTCTTAAAAGGGCTTGTTTCATTCGGGGAACCGACATAATCTATCGACTTTCTCTTAGAGATTGTTGATATTGAAGAAGGAGACCCTCTCCCTAGTCTCTGGCATAGGAACCAAATGTGCACGATTGAGTCTAGAGCCAAGAGATCATCCACAATATCTCATTAGGACACTAAATTAATGAAGACTTGTTGTTTCACTCAATGTGGAAAGTAAATATATATTAAGAGTCCTACGCATTATCCTTGTGGTATTGCCAGAACATCCGAGTGATATGTAAAAGTATTCACGATGAAGATGGAAATCCTTCTAAAGCCAACATCAAACAAGCTCTTGGTGGGTGACATGTGAGATCTTCTCGTAAGATCAAGCTTGTGACAACTGGATTGAAACGATGGGGCGATTCACTCTTGAATCAACCTTGGTCCAGGATTGGAATTGACGAATACTTTTGGAAAAACCATTCGATGTGCAAACCTTCTTTTCTCTAGCACGTCGAATGTGTACTCACATTTTCAAATTCAAAAAGTATCTCGATTGAAAAATTATTTTGGAAAACCGTTCGATGTGCAAAATTCTTCTTTTCTCTAGCACAGTACTCTTTTATAATACAAAAGTATTTTGATTGAAAATTGATCTTTCTCATAAAACCTTCGTCGTATTGCAAAACTCTTTTCTTCGCAATACCGATTGTTTTTCAAATCAATTTTTCATCAATCGTGAATCTCAATTCGCCTGGTTCACCACTGTGTCGTCTTCTTTGAGAGCGTTCCGGTTTGAAACGCTAGAACAGCTGCGAAACCCCGGTATGAGAGATTCTTCGAATTATACCGATCACAGCAGTATTTCAATGATCAACGGGAACCGTGTGGCGTGTACCTCAATTCAACGAAAGTGATCGCCATTACCTTTCGTGTTTTATTGCTAATGTGTTTGCGGTACATTTGGACGGTTGCGGGATCAGGATTGAGAAGTCAATCCAAAGCCGATGCCACAAAGGCATACTTATTGAAGAAATCATGACTGGTGCGTATCTACATAACCGCTCGATATTTTTATACTATGCTTCGCTACGCTGCCGCAAATATCATGACCAGTAAGCTGCTGGCTTATGATGGAAAGATGTCATGATTCAAAAGTGGAGCATGTTCAAAGTCACAACATCACATTAAGGCAACACAACTATGGATGATCCGAGAGATTTACGTAGAAGCGATGATCTCAGCCAAATCATCAAGATGTGGATCATCAAAGACCTCCCATGAAAGTACAAAATAATCGGACAATGAAGAGTCACTACAAGCATAGAGAATATTGAAGAATTGTAGTCTATTTAGCCGAAACAGAAGACAAAGATAAATGCTAGATAAATGTATTTCATGGTGACCTCTTATGGGGAGATTGTTAGAATTAGAAATTCCACGCAGTGTCGGTCACCCCAAGTATTATCTAGCATAGTTTAGCTCGTAGACTTGGAGTTATTTACGTTATTATGTAGTTAATTAGTTAGTCAGTAGCGTAGAATAGTTTAGTGTAACCAATAAATACCCTCTACCTTCCAAGGTAGAGGGTCGGAAGTTCTAATCTAACCTTTTACACTTTTGTTTATCTCTCTAGAATTCCCTCTCTACTCTCTTCATCTCTCTAACAATGGCATTCATATACTATCATCATCCTAGACCACCCGAATCATCTAAACAACATAATATTCACGATCCTACCAAAAGGCCTTCCAAACTCAACTCATGTTTCAAGGAAAAGTATCCAAACTATTATACCATTGAAATGGAAGCAGAACTAATGTAACAACATACCTTTAAATGTCATTTCCTGTGCCGATTTCACACCTTGATTGCCATCTTGACTGATATAGAAAAAGATATATCAAATTCGTAATTGATTAAAAACAATAAAAAGAAAACTGAAAATCACACTGTGTAACATATGTAGGATCATTATTCTATGTTGTTTGATAATTCGGGTGGTCTAGGATGATGATAGAACAAGATAGCCATTTTAGAGAGAGAAAGAGTAGAGAGGGTGTTTTCTAGAGATAGAAAGTAAAAGAGAAAAAGAAAGGTTAGAATGAAAAGCACAAACCCTCTACCTTAGGAGGTAGAGGGTATTTATAGTCTTACATAATACGCCCTCTGTCGGGCTGTAGATCAGGCATACAGTTGGCAAAGACCCGTCTGTGCTCCACGGTATTACTCTAACTAACTAATAACTAATAAATAATGTAATGTCGACGAGCTAAGATATACTAGACTATAATTGGGGTGACACTCTTCAACATGGATTTTCTAAATCCCAACAATCTCCCCCTAAGGGAGGTCAGCCCATGAAATACATTTTGCATCCTAGCATTCTATCTTTAACTTCATGCTTGATCTCGTAGACTTCAATTCTTCAATTTCTGCAATCTTTGTGCTTTAGCAGTGATTCTTCAGAGTCCGAATACTTTGTACTTTTAGTGGAGGTCTTTAACTGATCCATGACTTGCTAATATTCGAGCTTTCTTTGAGATCATTAGCCACAGAAAATCTCTGAATCATCCTTTGTTGTATCGCCTTCATGTGATGTTGTGACTTTTGGACCGACATGCTCACACTTTCTGGATCATGACATCTTTTCATCAGAGTAGCGGAAGCATTGTTCTATGTCTTTGATTGTCATGATTTTCTTCAATTATTTGTGGTGCTGTGAGCATCCGGTTATGAATTGACTTCAATATCGATCACTGCAACCGTCAAATGTTCCTCGCAAACAAGCTAGTTGTTAAAACACACGAAAGTGTCTTTGTTCACTTTCGTTGAATAAGGTTGCAAGAACCACGGTTCCCCGTTGATCAGTATAAATACTGCCTGTGATCAGGTAGAATTCCTAAAAATCTCCTTGAGAGGGTTTCGCAGCTTGATCTAGTCGTTCTCAAACTAGAGCGTCCCAAAGTAGACAACACGGAGTGAGTGAACTAGCGAATTGAGATTCACTGATTGATGAAAAATTGATTTGAAAAACAATCGTGTATTGCTTAAGAGAAAGAGTTTTGCAATACGACGAAGGTTTATGAGAAAGATCAATTTTCAATCATAAATACTTTTTGTATTTGAAAAATAAATACACAGTCGATGTGCTAGAGAAAATGTTGGAATCGCTCCTAACAAGTAAATGAAACGACATTGACGGGATTATATTATCTACCTTTATTAGCCAAAACACATGGACTAGATATGTCATATTGTAATAGATGTATGTGCTAGGCTATAAATACCCTCCTAGACTTTCCTAGGAGGGTGAGACTCTTTAGTGTAATTTCATCTTCCTTATAACAAACACCTAGTATTCTCCCTTCTCTCTCTAACTTGAAGATGATGTTCTTTCATCTTCCTAGACCTCCCGATTCACCATATCAACCATCCTAACATTGGTATCAAGAGAAAGGTCGGTTTGTTATCATTGGTTGATTTTGGTGATGTTTTTCTTGTCAAAATCTTGTTTTGGAAATATGTTTTTTAACAAAGTAGTCAACTTTTCACATATACTTTCGTGTTTAATAGATTTGTTATAAGTTTTATTGTATCCATTTGGTGTAAAAAGTCATGTGTTTGTATTCTTTGTGAAGAATCTGTCTTGTGTCAATTTTTTTGTCCAAACATAATCTTATCCTTTATGAAGTTTTTGGTACCTTTCTGTGGAATATTGTGGTCATATTGTCTGTTTCTTGTGGTCAAAATGGGTCTAAATGAAGCGTTTTCCATGCTTTTGTTTGGGTTTATATGAAGATGGTCGGAAAATGGTTGGAATACTTACCGGAAAAAAGTTAACTAGGGTCAAAACCCCTTTTTTATGCCTAAGGACTCACCTTCAGACTTGTTTACGAGTAACTTGGAAAGTTACTCATAAGGACCCATATTTACGCGTAAGAAAAAGTTACGAGTAAGTCTTTCTTACGCGTAAGTCCAGCTTTACGCCTAAGCAAAACTTACAAGTAAGGTTTGTTTTTGTTTACGCTTACGACCTTTCTTACGCGTAAGATTTACGACTAAGACTTTACGCTTAAGGCTGGACTCATGAGCTTTTACGCATAAGGTTTTTTTTAACAAGACTTTACGCTTAAGGTTCAGAAGAAGAATTTTTTCGAATACAAAAATGGTTTACGCATAAGGGTTTCATTTGGCTTACGCTTTTGACCAAACTTACGAATAAGAAATTGACGTCGACCACAAACATAAAACCAAATACCAAAACTCTTCTTGTGACCTCAGTTCTACCATCACATGTCACAAACCAAAATGCAATATCACAACTGCCATACCAAACCACATCCAAGACCAACTCTAAAATAATCCTAACCTACTCACTTCAATGGACCCTCATAAATTACTCTTAAAAACGTAAACAAAAATTAAAAGTTAAGAATCTCAGTTTATCTCTTTTGAGGCTAAATGTTTCGTCCAAAGACTTACAAAAAAAGAGAAATCATCTTCGACCCTATCGAAGGCTAGGCTTCAATTTTATTATCCGAAAGTTTAAAGAAAAGACAACAACAATAACTGTTATCATCTTTATTTATTTTCGTTCGAACTGAAAAGTGTATGAAATCAATACTGAAACGAAAACAACAAGTAGAACCTACCTTAGACCCGTATAGGATCTTTAAAACGTTATCTTTTCTGATCCTTTATGAGTCGGTGTGATTAGGGTATGGTTATGCTAGATTCGGAGATGAGATTAGATCGATTAGTTGAGATGAGATGTGATGGAGATTGTTTAATCTGTGATTGAGATACCTTTGATGATAAGGGAAAGAAAAACATTTAAGATGGAGGCGTTTGATTTAGTTGTTTAGGGTTATGATGAGGTAAATGGGGATTAGGGTTAGAGTAGTGTGTTAAAATTGGTGTTTTATACCCGGTTACTTAGGGTTTGTATTAGGATGAGTGACTGGATCGAATGGGATGCTTGATGGTCCAACAATATTTAATTGCTTCTTGGGCCGAAAAGATGGGTTGGTGTGGACTTGTTGTGGGCCGGGGTTGTATGTCATTTGGGGTGACGGGTTGAAGTGATGAGTTTACTAATTGGCTTATGTTAAATCAAAAATTGCATTGAGCTCAAAATTCATCACTATCAAATGTACTTTTAGACATTGAATGCATTTTTTTTGGGTATAATATTTGGTAAACGAGTGGTATTTTGGAATAATAATTTTCATGGAGGATACTTAATCACGGAGGATACATTTTTTTTGACAAGATCGGGAAACCATTATCAAATTCATTTCACCGTTAATGAAGTCTAGTTTTGAGTATGTAACCGTAAGATGTGACTACGGAGTTTGTTCTTTATCATTTATTTGAGGTTGAAGTGGGATATCACGGGTGCGTGTACTTAGGTGTCGTTTGTTTTTTCAGAGCTTTTACCTCTTCATCTGCAAACCATGTCTGCAAAAGAAGAGGTACATTTAAGCTCTTCATTTGCAAGAAGAATACCGTTTGTTTTTGTGCTATTGAAGTACTTCTTTCATTTTTCTTCTTTTTTTCTTTTTCTTTTTTCTTTTTCACTAGTATTTTTTTTGCTATTGACGTAATAAAGCGGACAAAAACTAAAGAAACCGAGAAAAAATGTAAGAAAAAGAACGAAAACGTAAAAAAATGATGAAAATGTTAAAAAATTGGCGAAAACGTAAAAAAAGAGGCGAAAATGTAAAAAAAAGGGGTGAAAACGTAAAAAAACGAACGAAAACGTAAAAAAAACGAACGAAAACGTAAAAAGACGGACGAAACGTAAAAGAGATGTAAGATATTAAGAAAGAGATGTAGGGGTTGTGAAAGAAGAGGTAAGAAGTGAAAGATAATGTCAGAAATTTAGAAGAGGAAAGAAGTGAAAAGAAGCACTTATGTCTGCAAAAAAACAAACAAAAACCTCTGCCCTCCTGCAGACAAAAGAAGTGAAAAGAGGAAAAAAGTGCTTATTGGAAAAAAAACAAACGACACCTTAGTATCTGAAGATATTGGGTTGGTTGGATGCATGATTCTTCGAGATCCTTGTTCGAGCTTTTAACTGTCACGAATGACAAAGACTTGAGTTGTCTAGTGGAACCTGATGTAAGGAGTTACGTTGTTGTGCTCACAGCTTATAACTATCACTTTTAAGGAGTTACGTTGTTGTGCTCAAGTGTCACACTAAGGTGTGGATAATTTGAGAAACTTTAAGTTTACCCTTTTTCGATAGTTGTAAGAAAAAGGGTTCTTCGTCTGAAAATAGTGCAAGTTTAAGTCACAAGTTCGGGTTATTTTACTTCAGTCTCAAGTTTGTCATATTGAGTTTTCTCCATCTGTAGTCACTACAAAAAGCCGTCAGAATGATAATGGGGTCGGCAAAGAGTTAGCTGAGAAGAGTATACACGATTAAAGAAGTTTTATCAGCACTTGATTCTCACAAGATATTTCTGGTACTTCATAATTGCTTGATTAATTGGACATTAATGGTTTCGCTGTCTCCAATTCATCATCAACATACGTGGTGTATGATTCTGATTCATTGAAAACATTAGGGGGAAGAGAGTGTACAGGGTCTTGTTTCTTCGACGACTTTTGCGAAAACCATCTCCTTTCATGAATTTCTTCAGTCAGGGGGAAGAAATGAGACGATATGTGGTTTAAATTTCTTACTTTGGTGTTATCGTCTCACTTTCACAGAGTTATCGTGTGTGAAGTTACCTAAATATGATGTTATGATGCCTCACACACGGCCATTTTATCGAGTAATTGCATACTCACAGGTAATTATTATTCCGATAGACCGCAAAATTCATGGGGAAGTCGTTTCATTTCGTCTTTCGCGGTTTGTTTGGTGTAAAGCATCTACATACGTGAGAAGATCTTGTTGATTTCTTGCATGTTACCCCCGAACGGATTTTTCGCATTAAGACAGTTTTAACTTGTGTGGTTTACTGCTCATCTACAAATTCCGCTGCATACTGAAAACTTCAAAAGTTAGAAGAAATGTCTACTACATCAAAGTTTCGAATCTGCTGAAGACGGTTGTCAGTTTAGGGGGAAGCTGATTCATAAACTTTGCCAAATAGAAGTGTACGGAGAAGCTTCTAAAGACATGCATCATGAATTGGGGGGAAGTTAATCCAATTCATGCATATTACATCATTTGCCTACAAGTGAAGAAAACGGTTCTCAAGTCGAGGTACAAGAAGAAGTCAAAGAGCGTAAACTTTCATCATCCCCAGCATTTGAAGAGCTTATGAAGACCTTTCTTAATGTATTTTTTATACTTGTAGGAAATGTTGTATGTAATCCCTTATGTCGTCCCATTGGGGGAAGATTGTTGGAATCGCTCCTAACACGAAAATGGAACGACATTGACGGGATTACATTATCTATCTTTGTTAGCCAAAACACATGGAATAGATATGTCATATTGTAGTAGTTGTATGTGCTACGCAATAAATACCCTCCTAGACTTTCCTAGGAGGGTGAGACTCTTTAGTGTAATTTCATCTTCCTTCTAATAAAACACCTAGTATTCTCCCTTCTCTCTGTACTTTCCACATTCTTTAAAACAACAAGTCTTCATAAACTGCGTGTCCTAATGAGATTTTGTGATTGATCTCTTGGCTCTAGACTCATTAGTGCACTTTGGTTTCCTATTCGGAGACTAGGGAGAGGGTCTCCTTCTTCAATATCAACAATCTCTAAGAGAAAATCGATAAATTATGTAGGTTCCCTGTGAGAATTAAACAAATTCTTTTAAGAGAACTTGAGTGGCTTGGGAAGTTTAGTGCAGTGCCTCACTGGGTCCATGACGTCTTGTCTTCAACACCAGCGTTACCTTAGTAACCACCAGTAGCATATGAATTGAACCCGGTTTTTGCCCTAAGGTTGAATTATTGGAGGGCTATTTCTTTTCACCTTTTTCACTTTACATTTCTTTTTCATTCTTCAACCCATTCAGTGCTTACTGAGACTTCATCAC
The DNA here is from genome assembly GCA_910596185.1 of Chrysanthemum makinoi. Taxonomy (NCBI): domain Eukaryota; kingdom Viridiplantae; phylum Streptophyta; class Magnoliopsida; order Asterales; family Asteraceae; genus Chrysanthemum; species Chrysanthemum makinoi. The sequence goes on along the minus strand of OU343216.1, from coordinate 120,025,971 downwards.
TAGAACCTTGTTGGGTTTATTCCAGTTCTAGCTCTATCTCAGTCGGCACTCTTCCCTTAATCTCATTTTTTCTCCTTTTTTTTATCATACCTAAGGACTTCTACACTATCTAGTGGATTGTCCATGGGTAGATCCCTCCGGCTTTGGCGGGATCGTGATAACGAATACCTAACCTTACCATCCTTATAACTCCAATGCATAAAGTAAAATGGTCGGTCTTGTGGTATAGGTTTAGAAAACATGTGAGAAAATGTGCCTGATTTAAATGCTCTTCTGGTTTTTGGATAAATACTCCCCCTCAACATGTGCATCGGGTATTTGAAATCGTTTGGCACATGGAGGAAGGAGTGCCTTTAAAAGATTGAAACAATCACCATTTAAACAGATTTGAGATTTAAATCACGATCTCTCCCCCAATTAAAAATTTCAAACCTTTTGAGATTTGTGATCCCAATTGATTTAAATCATTTAGAAAATTTTGGGGAAAGACGTGGCTAGTTTTTGAAATTACTTATAAGGACCAATTTTTTTGACATTAAAGATTCTTAGTGTCAGGTATAATAATTTTAAGAGATCTTTAAGTAAAATATTTTTTTTTATTTTGAAAGATCTTTGATTTTAACGAAAATAAATCATACCCTGACACATAACATTAAATCTTTAGATCATCACTTCATAACGTACAAACAGACTCGTTTGAAGAAATATCGTTTGAAAATATTTAATTTGAAATCACTATCCCCCTCAATCAATGACCGTAGTCGTTGATTGAGTGACTTATATTTTTACAAAATGGAGTCTGGTTGATTTTCAAAATTTTGAGTCTGATTATTTTCAAACAGTATTTTTCTACCATGAGAAATACCAACATGGTTTCATCCACTACTTTTCCTGCACAAAGATACGTTAGGTGATGGAAATGTAGAAGTTTCTTCAGCTATTACTATAAGGATGGAAGAAACCATCTGCTGATGCAGTGAGATCTCTGAAGTTGTATATATCATGCAAAGAGATTTGATTAAGTTCTGTTTCTTCTTTTGTCGACCCAAGATATGGTTGCCTTTTCCTTTTCTTCTTTTGTGGAAGCAGGGGCAGGAACATTCTCATAAACCATGTTATCTGTATACGTTAGTCAACACAGATAGACAGATATATGGTGGTCGACAACACCCAAACAGCAATCGACTAATAAAAGTCAATCCAACATAGAAAATCATTCAAACAGATCATATAAAGGCATGAGAATTATGTTTCTCCCATCAAACTCAAATCATCTAATCCTAACAATCATATCCTAGGCTCCTAGCCTTTCAAAGTTGGCAAACACATTTTTCAGTTAAGTATATAGGATGATTAAATAACCCGTTAGATAATCTAAATTTGAAAACATTCTCCCCCTCAATCAATGATTCATTTTATGAAAAGTTTTAAAAATGCTGAAGTCATTGATTGAGTTTGAAAATTTATGAAAACTCCAAGTCTAATTGATTTTCAAGCAACTCATTTTCCATCATTTTGAAAAACAAATATTTTTCTGAAGAATCTTAGAAAGAAAAACATTTGTGTAGGAACAGCCGTTTTTTTTGTCGACGTGCTTTCCTCATTTTTGTTTTTGGATAAGTGCTCGATATTTATGAAAATCAGTTTAGCGCAACACTTTCCTTTTTGAAACGCGGGTTGCATATATGAAATAATAGCAAACCATTGTTTAAGCGCGGGTTACAGTCTGAAATAACTGTAAGCCATAGTTTGAAAAATATTTACACCTTCTGCTCGAACTTCATCTAAAATCCCGTGCCATTATTGAATGACATTTCTAAGACCGTAGATGTTATCGATACTAGAAGACATGTCTTGAGAAAACAATATTTTTGGTATTTTTTAAATTTTCTAATTTTTTATGGATTTTTGTTGGTTTTATATTTTTGTATTTTGGTTTTTTAAAAATATTTACAAAGTAGATGATATAGTTTAAGAAGATGATGATACGAGTACCGAGATAAGGATATCGTTCAACACGTTGTAGAAGATAGAAACCATCATTTCTTAAACTTTCACCACCAAAGCTTTCGAGGCTCTTGAATCATAGTCAGAACTTGAACCTTCTGAAAGTGAGACTTTGGTAGCTTCCCCTCAAACTGGAAATCTTCTTGTTGAGCAGTTTCAAAGCTCTCTTTCAAGCTTGCCTTAGCTAGGTGCACAATGAAGCACACCATATCATTGATCTTGCTGCTCCTTTTAAGAATGATCATTGTGATTCTCCGTTCGGGGTATCATCAACTAGAACAGCAACGTGTCATCCCACGCTTGAATAACTCTTCTCATATTTCTTTCCTCTGAAGTCTGAAACGATGCATACCAAAAGGTGTCACGAGACCACTTCCCCCAAATAGTTGAAGTGATGAAATAGTCTCATTGAATGAAGCTCCAGAACCCGAAGTACACATATATCCAAAGAAAGAATAGCCGATAACACTGAAGTAGCAGATTGAATCACTAATTATATCTGCAGATGTCAACTCCGGAATAAGTGATTAAGCTCAATCATGTGAACCTGCTGTCCCCAATGTACACACTTCTCTCCCCTGATGATTGCGATTTGATCGAAATCATCACACCATTGTGTACCTCTTTTATCATCAGAAACTGTCTCTTACATCTCTTCCCCCACGTAGTTGGAATAAGAACACTAAAAGCCATGAGTCAAACACTAAGTTTCTCTATGGTTATGACATTTTTCTTCCCGAAATATTCAATCAAGTAGAAGTATTAAGTCCATAACGTGTACTCAATGTGCTTTAAAAGCTATGAGTCAAACACTGAGTTTCTCTGCGATTATGACATTTATCTTTCCGGAATGACTTCAATCAAGTAGAAGTATTAAGTTCATCACGTGTAATCGATGTGCTTTTAGATGTGTGTCTCCTTCCCCCTTGCTGGTTTTGATACTTCATAATCAGCAACACATTATAAGCCCGTATACTTGAAATCTTGTGAGATGAACAATTATCAAATGTATATGTGAGAATCAACTTGCTGAAGAACAATGTGAGCAAGTCTAATTAGGGATTAAATCTGACTTTTCACTCTCCCCCAATTAGTGCTCTCCCCAATACTGACAATCTTTCTGATGAATGCCCGAAATATGAAGAAGTCTTTTGTTAATCAAATGCTTGACGTCTTTAGTCTTCTAACACGCAACGGAAAATGTAGAACAAATTGTAGACTCTACCTTCTTCAAGATTGTCCGTTTGGGGAGCAGAATGTCAACATCTTCATTTCACCAAATGCATTCCAATTAACTTACATATTTCAAATCCCCTTAACTAAAAATCCCTCACATCAAACAAGAACAGAAAGATGTTCATCAAGGAAATCAGCCCCGCAACAAACACATGAAATGGTAACACCAAACTAACAATCTTTCACATCAAACAAGAACAGAAAGATGTTCGAAATCATGATGATGATGTGTACGTGAAGCATTAACTAGAAGCACTTTGTCATTAATCACATCAGTCCGTTAGAAGATGTCAACCAACGGCTCTTAGAAGAAACTTCATGTGAAGATGACCCCGATAGGAAGAAAATCGGTTCTTACACGAGTTTGGAGCAGTATGACCATTTATTCTCAGATGTCAATCAATCATGCAGTATTTTCACATTTCTCCCCCTTAAGAATTGCATACGAAGTTTCCATTCTTGATTGAACAAGTGAATATCATCCAAATGTAGTCTATGCACACTTCTCCCCCTCAAAAATTGCATATGATGTTGCCATTGCCATTTTTGATTGAGCAAGTGAAATAAGAAAATAATCAACGGTCAGTAGATCTACTTGACGACTGAGCGAGCATGGAAAAATCATGAAGCTTGTTGATGAGAATGGTCATAAACAAGAAGATTTCTCTTCTTACGATGATAAAGCGCATTGAAGTGTACACTTTTCTTTTCTTTAGGGAACGAGGTTTGAACTGGAGTATTCAAACGTTATAAACAAGAAGATTTCTCTTCTTCCTAAGATAAAACGCACTGAAGCGTACACTTTTCTTTTCTTTAAGGAACGAGGTTTGAACTGAGGTATTCAAACGTCATCTCTCTCTTTTCTACTTCTCTTAGCTAACTTGTTACCTACCCCATAGAAAACCCAATATGATGAATTTGACACTAAAGTAAACTAACCCGAACCTGTGACTTAAATTTGCACAAATGTGTGACTAAGAGTGGTGCAGAGAGTTTGTGCAACTTTGAATCCCTAAGTACTCTATACTCTTCACCCAACCAACCATCAAGTATAAGACGTACATCACCTCTTGAACATCCACAACTTCGTGTGACACTGAGCACTACAACGTAACTCCTTAAAGTGATAGTTATTTTGTGGTAATAAAAGGAAGAATCACCCAAAAATAACTAGAATTCCAAGTCAATGTCATTGAAAATGTTAAAAGCTCGAACAAGGATCTCGAAGAATCTTCATCCAACCATCCCCGATACCTTCAGATACTAAGAACACTCACTCGCGAAATTTTACTTCATCCTTAAATAAATAATACCGAATTAACGCCATAGTCACACCTTCTGGTTTAAGTGCCCAGATTGATAATGGTTTTATCCCGACCTTAGTCAAAAGTACATAACCTCGTAAAACTTTGTGATAACCAAAAAATGCCATGAAGAATATTCAATCAATCATCCAATACAAGAAGTACACACTTTATCCCTTCTTCGAATTTGAAACCGTAGCACCATAAGATCCAGAAATACACTTTCCTTTCTCCAGGATGGTTCCATCATCACGGGATTTTACAATTCTATGGTTTAAATCGAGAAATAGTTTCTTTCGCGAGATTTTACAAAACCAAGAATAAACCGACAGATAAATCCGGAAATGCACTTTACTTTTACCGGGATGGTTCCATTGTCACGGGATTTTTCAAATCTATGATTTAAACCGAGAAATTGATTCTTTCGCGGGATTTTACAAAATCAAGATTAAACCGTAAACAATGACAGTTTGAATGTGTTATGACAACATTGGTTTTGGTGAATATTTGTTTAGGGGAACATGCAATGGATCATCAGCAATTCTTCTCCCGTATGTAGAATATTTCACAAACCATACTAAGTAAAATAGTATACACTACTTCCCCTTGGAGGTTGTACTATCCTTGTGAAAAAGAAACGGTGTACCCAATGTACAAAACCTCTTGACGAATCCTCAAGTGCGTGAGACACCAAAAGTGATAGCTACTTTGTGGATTAAGTGAGGAAGAATCACAAAAATAACTAGATAGCCAAGTCTTTATCACACTCAATAAATGCCCAAACAAGTCATCTTCGCGGAAGGGAAGAAAGAAAGAAGACGAAATAAATACACGTGCCCGGAAAACCTCACTTCAAACCCAAATAAGAAATACCGAACACAAACAACCCCTTAGTCAACATTGTTCAAATATCAATTCAAGCCGTGAAATAGTATCCTCCGTGAAAATGTATAAGACAAAGTACTACTCTTTTTCTGAGTAATACACCAAAATAAGCCATGACATTTGATGACCAAAATACACATCTTCCGATATTAACTGATATTATCAAAAATTTTATGTATCACATAAAGTCGGATAACTATTTTTGATAAAACTTTTAAGCTTATGTATTTTTGATAAATCTCAAATCTCATAACATAACAAATCTCATTATCAAAACTCATCAAATCGCAAGACTTATTATCAAACCGCATCAACAACTCGTAGCCCATATCCTATAGTCCATTATCCAACCAATTCATAACACTTTTGAGTAACAGTTTGTACCAAGTCGCAGCCCAACATCCATTATTCAAATCCAAGCCTGGCCCACAAAAATCAAATCCGATCCAAATCCACAAAAAATTAGCCCGCCCAAGAAACACTCTAATACCCATTCTAATTCCATCCTTACCCTAATTTTAGAGGAATATAAAAGCACACTTTACTCACTTGACAACCACTAAAAATACTCAACCCTAATCCTAAACACAAACACAGACACACAACTCTGCCTCCCAAATCTCACACAAAACGCACCATCCAAACTTCTTACTATACCAATCTCAGTAAACAAATAATCATTCTTGATACAAAATCGTGCACCTTCTTGCATAGTTGTTTGATCTCACCATAGGGATGGCTTGAGACATGTACATGGCTTCACGATCTAACCAGAGGGCTTTGGTAGGTTCTTCTATGATTTATTTATGTTTACTTTTCTTGAACGAAATCAAAGAAAGAAAATAACTTTCTAGTTATATTTCTTCTTCTTATTAAGTTCGAATATTCAAGAGGAATTAACTCCTAAATCAATCTATGATGAAAACGTGTAATACTCATAAGATCTTTAAAAATCTATGCATGAGTATCACAGATCTGAGATCTTTGTTATGTTCTTCAATGTCTTGTTAAAGTCATGATCAATGATGAATATATTTTGTGTGTTAGATCCTTTGACGGTCATGATACCATTTTAACACGAAAGTATACTTCTGAGATTCATTTACCCTTTTGATAGCCCGAGTCATTATAATGAAACAAGAAGAAAGATGTAACAAGATTGGTAATGTCTTTTATTTTTTAGTTTTAGATAGAAAAAGGAGCTTAGGCTTAACATAGATCTATGATGTATATTCTATTCAAGTGTGTAAGATCTTTTAAGGCTCTTGATTTTTTTGTTGCACCGCACGAAATATGAAACAAGCTGAGATCTATGATTTATTTTCTTTTCGTTTATGTTCTTGTTTGTTTCGGGTCTTGGTGTTGGATAAGTGACGTGAATATGTTGGTCTTGGTGTTGGATAAGAATTATGATACGAACATAATATGACTGATGATGTTGGTTAAATAAACTGAGGTCTTAAGAGTCTTGGTAATAGATGTTGGTTTGATTTTAGTTTTGAATCGGTTTTGATATTGTGTGATAGATGATGTATATGTAATTGATGTCTTGAGTTTTGGTATTTGTTTTGAGGTCAACAAAATGCATACTTAAATATTCTTCTTCTCCTCAAAATGCAGCCCTTTAGATTTGCTTCAAAACTCAACAAGTTTTTGTCAAACCGCAGTCCTTTTATCTTCAAAACGCAGAGTCTTTAAAGGAACAAACCACATTCTTTTCAAATCGCAACCTTTGGGACAAAACGCATCTTCTATAAGTCGCAGTTGATTCATTGTCAAACCGTAGTGATTGGAGTCAAAACCGCACTGAAGAATATCCCAAAAAACCGCAACCATTATCCTGAAAAACCGCAATGAATTGACCAAACCGCATTGACTTGACCAAACTGGATCCAAGAATATCCTTATCTGCTTCAAACCGCATCGAAGAACATAATAATACAAACTTCAGATTCAACGCTAGCATAACAAAACGACTTAAAACATGCTTAAAACTAGATTAAAGAAATGTTTTAACACCAGATTCAATCATACAAACTGCTTAAAACGTCCTTTAAAAACCAACAGATTTGAAACCAATTAAAGAACTGCTTAAAACAACTTTACACCGGATTCAACAGCCTCTCAAATCTGCTTAAAAACCATATTCAAATAGCTTAAAAACTGCTTTATGACCACAGATAAACAAACACATGACATCCAAATCTGCACACAAACCGCACACAAAACTAGTTAACAAACCCCATCAAACGCAACCAAAATTATGCCAAAACATGAATAAGAATACAACAATCAAAACAAACAACAAAGCCTTGGTTGTAATACCAATTGCAGGATCATTATTCTATGTTGTTTGATGATTCGGGTGGTCTAGGATGATGATAGAACAAGATAGACATTTTAGAGATAGAAAGAGTAGAGAGGGTGTTTTCTAGAGAGAGAAAGTAAAAGAGAAAAAGAAAGATTAGATTGAAAAGCACCAACCCTCTACCTTGGGAGGTAGAGGGTATTTATAGTCTTACATAATACGCCCTCTGTCGGGCTGTGGATCAGGCATACAATGGGTAAAGACCCGTTTGTCCTTCACGGTGCTACTCTAACTAACTAATAACTAATAAATAATGTAATGTCTACGAGCTAAGATATACTAGACTATAATTGGGGTGGCCGACTCTTCAACATGGACTTTTTAAATCCCACTAACATACTTCATTCGGACTTCCTTATCCTTGTTTTACTGAATTAGAGCTATAGTCTGTAATAAATCAAAATCACCACAACCTAAAAAACAAAATTTTAATATTTAGTAGAATTTTTAATAACAAACGTGATTCAAGAAATATAATAAATATCTAAAATGACCTGCTGGTATTGTTTATGATGACTATGTTGACTTTGGATAAACCGAACCAAAAACTGACTTTGTCTTTACTTTCGTACCATTCTTGTCTCCATCAAACTCATCAGAGCTAGCCCCATAATACACATGATCCTCACTAAGAATACCAGCAATATCTTCGAACGAAGATGTAGGTTCTGATAAACTCTCGCACACACTTTCCATTGCAGATGTGATTGGAACATCAGAAGAATCTGGTTGAGTATTAAATATTGCACTTCCCATCATATGAAGCTTGATTCCCTTTTCATCATACTTTACATAATTTTTCCCAAGTACTTTTTCCAAAATAAGAGAAATGAATCTTGTGTATGCTGGTTTTGGAAAACGTGCATCAACATTTAATTTGGAAGCAAGGTCATTGGAAATAATTTCCCCATAGTTTACTTTAAGACCATTGATAAGTCCATGTGCAATAAACTGATGCATGCAATTCAAATCATCTGAAGACCCACTATTACCCCCAAACCGCTGCTTATGTAAGTCATCAGCAGTCTCCATTTTGCAGAACAAAATCTTAAGAAGCGTATGTTCAAGCGGTTTATTTGGACCATTTGCTTTTTTATAACCTATTTTTAGCATTGTTTCTTGAATTTCATCAAAAGAGGGTTCTTCATCATGTTCAAATCCTTTCTCAAGATAATCGAATCCAAAAATGTTAGCAAGTGCCCTAACACCAAGTTTCAATATAAAGGAACCATTTTTAGTGGTCATTGAAATTAGCTTCGTGTCTGCACTATATGTGGCTATAAACCAAAATTTCTTTAAATACGGATCATACATGGCAGATGGTTGTTGGACAAAGGCTTCCTTAATACAACATTTATTTAATAAAATCTACTATTGGTTTATATACATCATGATATTTTGTTGGTGAAAGATTTGCATCTTGGTTGTTTCTTCCTATTTGAATTTTAGAAAATTCTTTTTTACCTATGGAGCTTTTGTAAATCCTAAGATCCGGACTCAACTAGGGTATAAGCAATATTGATTGATTAGATGCACAGTGGAATAATAAGAACACAATCAATATCACTAATAAGGTTTTCTTTATTAAAACATAAAGAAACTAATACTACTACTACTACTACAATACGCTCTATGCGTTTGCTAGACTCTCATGGGAGATGTCGGCTATGAATATAATGAAAGGATGTGTTAGAGATGATTTTGAAACCCTAGCCTCCATCCCTCTTTATATAATAGAGGGAGGTTACAAACCCTAGCTTACTAGAAAGCTAACTATTACATATTTGGCCCTCATTGTTTCTTCTTTCTTCATTAGCTTACTAGAAAGCTAACTATTACATATTTGGCCCTCATTGTTTCTTCTTTCTTCATTCTTGCTTGTGGTTTTGTAATCATCAAATCTATAATTCCCAACAATCTTCCCCTATTTGATATTACAAAACAACCTGTATAAGAAACAATGCTAAAACATGCCATCACAGATAATAAGCTGCACATCATGAATCTTCTTCCCCTTTTTGTAATCATCTAATAGGGGTCTTGTGCAACTCGTAGACGCTTCCCCTCAAGTGATGCATGTAGATGGTAAGTATATAAACCGTAAGCTTCCCCTTAAAATTATACTAACCATCTCATTTTTTTTTGATAACAACTAAAAAGAAATAAAATGCAACAACAGAAACTTTAAATCAGCAGCAAAATAATCCACCAGAAGGAATGGAGAACCAGTAGAAACACCAAAGCATGCGTCTTATATCTTGTACTATCCACGTGACTCCAAACTCAGATGATGCACTAGCAAATGTGAGCATTAAGCACATTTTCTATAGATCTCGCCCCTTCACTAACACTGAGCACTACAATGTAACTCCTTAAAGTGATAGCAAATGCGAGCATTAAGTACTTTTTGTAGATCTCACCCCTTCACTAGAATCATCAAGTTTTTGTCACATCATTAACGTACAAACAAGTTATCTCAAAAGTGCCTCATTCACTTTGAGATATGATAAGACACGCACCTTCAGCAGAAACCAATGCCTTCAGCAGAAACCAATGCCTTCGGCAGAAACCGAAACCTTCAGCAGAAACCGGTCAGCAAAATCCAACACTTCAGCAGAAACAGAAATAAAAACAGTGACCAAATGAGCCCCTGTCTTTGAAATATGTTGACCCCTCATGAGACAATGACCCATATAAACAATCCGAAGAATCATGTTTCGTATCAGCAGCAACAAGTCAGCCAAGGAAAACAACAAAAGTACACAATGAACGTGGGGACCAGATAAAATTGATATCATGCGCTGCAACTGACATCCAAAACTCACGAAATAGAGCTTGATGACAAATACCAAGCCACTTGAATACCACCAATCAGCCAGAGAAATAACTTAGATAATCTCACGTGACCAAATATTGCTTTTCATTCCAAACACTTACCCATGAGCCCCACCATATCAGTACATCACAAAAAGTCGTGGGTCCCAACAGATACACGCCCAGCAATATTCAGTACAAAATAAAGATGGAAACCAATGCACGAACAAAAATAATGAATCAAGAAAGTCATGTGACCTCCTCAATAATTCCCTCGAGACCAAACAATAAAGCCTCCACGTGTATTTTGACCAATTAAATCAAACCCATCTTGTGACCAATCACACACCAAACGTGGGACCACCTCATTCAGACCATAATTGTGTCAAAGTCCACAATCAGCCAAGCGAATATATTGATTATTGAGAGACCAGTCATATTCACGAGAATAAATTCACTAATATGAATCCCAATGAATAACATAGAATATCTCGTGATGATAGAGATACCATCCCACCAATTACATGAGACCAGTACAATGTAGAGCCCCACATTAATTCATTAAAACCCACTGAAGACAGAAAGCTTGTAGCACCGATTGAATATCTCAATCAAATATTGAATATTACGTGATCAAGTATTCGGACCAATGAATCAGTAAAATAGCAAATCCATAGCCACTGACTGATAAAACGAAGTACAACATCAATATTAATATGAGGTTACCTGAATGAATCAGAAACGATATCATGATAAACCAAAACAGATCTGCTCCAAAACCCCTTTTTCTTGCTGCCTCTTTTCAAATCTGCTGCTACAAAATAATTAGGGTATAAACCCTAATTAGGAAAACCTTATAAACCCAAGATCAAGAGCCACCCGCTCTGATACCAATTGTAAATCCTAAGATCCGGACTCAACTAGGGTATATGCAATATTGATTGATTGATGCACAATGGAATAATAAGAACACAATCAATATCACTAATAAGGGTTTCTTTATTAAAACATAAAGAAACTAATACTACTACTACTACTACAATACGCTCTATGCGTTTGCTAGACTCTCATGGGAGATGTCGGCTATGAATATAATGAAAGGATGTGTTAGAGATGATTCAGAAACCCTAGCCTCCATCCCTCTTTATATAATAGAGGGAGGTTACAAACCCTAGCTTACTAGAAAGCTAACTATTACATATTTGGCCCTCATTGTTTCTTCTTTCTTCATTAGCTTACTAGAAAGCTAACTATTACATATTTGGCCCTCATTGTTTCTTCTTTCTTCATTCTTGCTTGTGGTTTTGTAATCATCAAATCTATAATTCCCAACAATCTTCCCCTATTTGATATTACAAAACAACCTGTATAAGAAACAATGCTAAAACATGCCATCACAGATAATAAGCTGCACATCATGAATCTTTTTTTTTTTTTTTTTTTTTTTTTAACTAAGAACTCTTTGATCCTCTATGGATCTTTTGATTATAGAAACTCTATGTTTCGGATGTTTTACAAGACTTGAAAGACTTAAGGAAAACCTCCTCCTATTACATACTCTTATGGTTCCTTTTATAGGCCCGAAAACCATCTAATCACTCACGAGCATTTTTAACGTATGCTCCTAATACAAACACAAAGAACGCATGATTGAATATGCACAAAATAATTAGGGTATAAACCAAAGATCCGGAGTATGATTGAACACAATTAGGGTACAATGCTCCTAATTGAATATGCACAAAATAATTAGGAACCATCCGGAGTATAATTAGGGTACAAACACAAAGAACGCATGATTGAACGCATGATTGAACTCACGAGCATGATTGAATACACTCACGAGCATTGTTAAATCCAAATATCCGGACTCAACTAGAGTGTATAGTAACGATGATTGAATATGCACAGCGGAATAATAAGAACACAATCAAAGTTACCAACAAGGTTTTTCTTATACAAACAATGATCCTCTATGGATCTTTACACCCTCTCTATAGAGGTTTTTCTTCAATGTTTTTATGAAAAAGTTATTTCAATACAATAGACCTAAGTTCCTTTTATAGACAAGGAACACTATTCCCTTTCTTGGGAAAAGAACAAGCATGCAAATAAATAAATGCAAACACATATAGACTACGCATGCACCTAGACAAGCATGCAACTAAGCATTTGTTTTGTCCCATACACATGCCCATGCTACCTTGGGCAGTACAATAATAAAGATGGGCTAATATATAAATAATACAGCACCTGCCTTTCTTACGTGGATTCACACTATCAGCAGAATCACGATTTCTGCTTTACTACTTCAGCAGAAATATAACTTCAGCAGAATCCACTCTTTACTACATCAGCAGATTCCATAGCTTCATTACTTCAGCAGATACACGGCTTCACTACTTTAGCAGAATCCATGGCTTCAGTACTTCAGCTGCTTCACTACTTCAGCAGATTCCACGGCTTCAGACTTTAGCGCTTCACTACTTCAAGATTCCAAGCCTTCGACTTTAGCAGATTCCACTGCTTCAGACTTTCAAATTCTTCACTACTTCAGTAGATTCCACGGCTTCAGAGAATAACTTCAAAGATAGTTCCTACTTTTGTATGTTTATAGTACTTCAGCAGAAACTCTTCTTCAGCAGAATCCATTGTTTCTCGATCAGCAGAATCACTGTTTCACAGAATTCCCAACAATCCTCCCCTAAACTGGAATTTAAATGAGACTGATTGTAGAATCCAAGAGGATTGTATCATTTAAGTTCCAGTTTCCAGATCTTTAAAAAGTTCAGAACTAGAGGATTGTACCAACAAATGACAAAAATTTCCCAACAATCTGTAACACTGCAGAACTAGAGGATTGTACTCGAACATCAGCAGCAAAGAAACAAAATAATTACATCTCTATGACGACACAACTTTGAAACACCAGATCTTTGCAGCAACAAATGACAACATGTACATCAAAACCTATAAGTTTCAGACTATTCTCATCACTTCCAGGTGTGTTAACTCCTGTGAGAGGTGAATCATTGAAAATAATAGGTTTGATGTCTCTTTACCAATAGCCATCACTACTGGAGTAGCCATATGTTTGAGTTCGAAAACTATGGTACACTGATAACCATCTGATTTATTGGCAAACCAGCAACCATAAACGGATTTGACATGTCTTTACCTGGAGCCGTTTGCTCAGGACTAGCCAACTCTTTGATGGAATGCAGTCATCATCATGGTGAGTTGATTACCATTTATGGATTTCCGCAGCCTTTACCACAAGCCATAATCTTGTGGGCTAGCCAACTCTTGTGTCAGAAAGACATGGTGAGATGAAAACCATGAGTGGTGTAGTAAAGAACCAACACCAAAACCTGCAATCTAGAATGAGGAGAAACTGAACACAAACAAAGTTTTTTTTTTTTTTTTTTAAAAAAAACTAAGAAGAAATAGAAATAACCAAAACATGTACAAGATACCATGAAGCAGCAGCAGAAACCAAAGACAGTTGTAGTGTCAGTAGAAACACTAAGCCTCCCCTTAGGCTTATGCCTCCCCTCAATTAATGCACCTGACAAAGGCTTTTGTTCTTGGGTACCCAGAATGAATCTTTCCTTTGAGTTTTCAAAGAATAACATTTTGAGGGCTTAACCACATATGCCATACTAATTCCACCTTGTGCCTTAGTCATATGAGATACATATGGTGTATATGACTGAAAATAAAAACTTTTAGGTCTATAGGGCATAAGCCTAGCATTACTGTTCCACCAACCAGTAGTAACTGGTGAAGAATATCCTCCACCAAAGGGAACTGGAAAAGGCCTATTAAGCCTGTCAGCAGAAACAGATGCATACACCTTTGGTTTACCTGTAGGAACTGGTTTACCTGCTCTCACATGTGCAGATTTGAGAACAAATGGAGGAATACTAGCAACATTAGTCCATGTGGGTCTAGAAGTCTTATGGCCAGAGGAAACACTCATATTTTTCTCATGATAATCACAGTCTATAATAAGATGGAGTTTACTACCACACACAAAACAAGATTTCTTCTTAAATGACTTATTCTTAACACAACTTTGTTTATTACATTTAAACTTATCAAAAACAGATCTAGAAGCAAAATTGTGTTTAACAGAATAAGCAACTGGCTTTGTTTTGAGCTCATCATCAGCTACTATGGACTTAGATGTGGTCATGGGTGTGCGACAAGGTGAGTCAAACTTTTCACTTGAATCACATGAGGTATAGTCAGTGGACTTTAAATCTGACGACTTATCACTTTGAGAACAAGAGACAGAGTCATTAGTTTTGCTACTAAGGTCTGGTAAGTCACTTGACTTTTTGCCATATAAATGGTATGATCCATCAAAGTCAACTGTAATGGACAGGTCAATGGGCATGAATTCACCTCTAATAGGACCAGGGACAGCATGTAAATCGGCTTCCTTTTTGAAATTAGCTAAGCCTGCTGGGGTAGATTTACGCCCATCATTCCTAGCTTCCAATCCTACATACTTTTGAAAACCTAAACCTATTGGAGATGTCTGAGATTGACTAGTATAGATAATTCTATTTAAGCTTTTACCAGACATTTGCCATTCATTATTCCTAGCAATTTCCTCATCTAGTTTCTCTTTTAGCACTAGGTTTTCAGAGACTACAGTAGCTTTTTCTTTCTCAGTGCGCTTTAAATCAATTCTATCAAATTCTAGATCACTTTCTAGCACCCTAATCTTTTCATCATAAGCCACTTGATTCTTTTGAAACCACACATTTTGTCTTTCTAGAGTTTTTAATGCCATTTTATGAGCTTCATTTTCAACATAGCATTCATTGAACTTAGGTTTCATAGCATCATAGGCTTCTTTAAGTTCGTTATATCTCTCTTTACAACTATAATCACAAGTATGTACCTGAGAGATGCCCATGAAAGCAATTGGAGAACCGGCATATCCTTCAGCAAAACCTTTATAATAATCTTCCTTGCTCATCATCTTGAATTCTGCCTTGTCGAAAAGGGATTATTGTCACCGTCTGCTGCAACAGTTCGAGAATCCTAACCAGATCTGCTATTCGTCAACTGCTTTTTCTGCTCTTCGACAACCATTTACCAGATCTGTTGCATAAATCTTAAAGACATGAAAACCTTATAAACCCTTATTTTTCGTATGATGTCTCTTGCAAAAGAGTGTATGCAGCAGTTTTCTAGATCTTATAACTTTCTGTCAGAGGCTCAGATCAACGATCCCTCCGGTGAAAACCTTCCTAGATATACCAAGAACTTCCAGTTCAAATTTTATGCCGATCCAACGGTTAACGAAGAAGATATGACTGTTTCAAAACAGTGCTGAAGTATCCTTACGGAACTTTTTCAGCAGACTTCTACAGCTGATAACTTTTGATTGGAAGCTCTGATTGACAATCCCTCCGGTGAAACTTTAGATTACAATATAGAGATTCACCAGAAAAAAATTGTAGCTCGATCCAACGGTTCAAGAAAAAATTATCGCTGTTTTAAAAACAGCCCAGCAGAGACACTACGAAAATTGCTAACAACTTCGAGTTTTGAATCTTTTCTTCGAAAAACCTTGTAAACTCAAGATCGAGAGCCAACCTGGCTCTGATACCAATTGTAAATCCTAAGATCCGGACTCAACTAGGGTATAAGCAATATTGATTGATTGATGCACAGTGGAATAATAAGAACACAATCAATATCACTAATAAGGTTTTCTTTATTAAAACATAAAGAAACTAATACTACTACTACTACTACAATACGCTCTATGCGTTTGCTAGACTCTCATGGGAGATGTCGGCTATGAATATAATGAAAGGATGTGTTAGAGATGATTCAGAAACCCTAGCCTCCATCCCTCTTTATATAATAGAGGGAGGTTACAAACCCTAGCTTACTAGAAAGCTAACTATTACATATTTGGCCCTCATTGTTTCTTCTTTCTTCATTAGCTTACTAGAAAGCTAACTATTACATATTTGGCCCTCATTGTTTCTTCTTTCTTCATTCTTGCTTGTGGTTTTGTAATCATCAAATCTATAATTCCCAACAGCTTTCTTAATCTTTTGTTTCTCGGTTGGAATTACCTTTGTTTGGAAGTATAATACTTCCTCTTCTTGCTACCGTATTTTTTGTTGGGCATCTTATGGTACATTCGACACGTTTTCTTGAATTAATGAAATTTCCATTTTTGATTTTTGAAATTAGGGATTCTATTGATCAAATTGGGGTTTTAACCTGTGTGTTTAAAAGATATGGTATATGACTTTTTAGATGCAGATGTTTATGTTTATACCGAAAGTGGTGGTTAATTGACAAAAAAAGCAGCAATAAATTAAATGTATTCACAAAATGTACAAAATTTAATGTTTAATCAAAAACAAAATAAATCATACATCAACTCATAAACAACATTAAAATTAGTATTTTTTTTCAATCAGAAACCGTAATCTAAATAATATAAACAGGTTATTTTTAAAATGTTATTTTTAAAATATTAATAGGAATGGATAATATTCATTTAAAAATGTTGCAAAAATTAAAGGTTAAATTCATCAGAAACTGAAATGCATAAGTCGTTGACGTATACAATGTCTATGTTGACTACCCAATATTCAAAGCAAAAAAGTACTACTAGAGTTAATACATGTATGTGCTTATAAAAGTCGATTAAAAGATATGAGATACGATATAAGCAACAAGCAATTAAATATATTTTAAAAAATGCACATATCAATCAACAAAATTTAATATTGAATCAGAAACATAATACATAATACATCTCCTCATAAACAACATGGGAATTAGAATTGAAAAACCATACGAAAATTATATTTTCAATACAACATCAATAAAAGTGCATTCGAATATCAAGAACTTTAATCAAGTAATACAATAAACACAGATAAGTTGATTGGGAATAGTTAAGTTACACAATGTCGTTACAAAAAAATGAACATTCACATGAAGTTAGATATATCAACGCTCCTATTATCGACCAACTTGTCCATGTTTAAATATCAGTTAGTAAAAGGTTACCAAGTAATACAATAAAAACGTATAATTTGCTCGAGAATAGTAGAGTTACACATAAAGCTAATGAACTATGACCACCCTCATCGGGCGAGTATATATAGGCTCAAAATTAGGGTTTCGTATATGTGCCCGAATAGATAATGTAATTCAAATATAGAGAATATATCAGTGAAGATAACCACAGTTTTAAAACTTCCTAGAAGATGCCTCTCACATATTAGGAAAAAATCTATGTCCTAAATCAACAAAATCTTAATATTCAATGAGAAACATAATACATAATACATCACCTCATAAACAACATGGGAATTTGAATAAAAAATCCAAAACTAAATAATATATGAAAATTACATTTTCAATACAACATAAATAAAAGTGCATTCGAGTATCAAGAACTTCAATCAAGTAATATAATAAACACAGATAAGTTGATCGAGAATAGTTAAGTTACACAATGTTGTTACACAAAAAAATAAATATTCACATAAAGTAAAATATATCAACGATCCTATTATCGACCAACTTGTCCATGTTTAAAGTACCAGTTAGCAAAAGGTCACCAAGTAATACAATAAACACATATAATTTCCTCGAGAATAGTAGAGTTACACACAAAGCTAATGAACTATGACCACCCTCATTGGGCGCGTATATATATGCCCAAAATTAGGGTTTCATATCTATGCCCGAATAGATAACATAAAACAAATATAGATGCCTCTCACATATTAGGAAAAAATCTATGTTTGGGGACATTTTTTAAAAACCCCATACCTGGCCCGACTTAGTCTCAATTAAAAACTCAATTAATGTTAGATATCGTTTTTAAAACCTTCTAGACCATGCTTCTTATATTTAGAAACACGTTTCTGATGCGACGAACTAATTGTTTACATGGATAAATACTTTAACCCTAAAAAAATTTAAGCCGATTAAATACTTCAATAAAGATTAAGTTGATGTTCTGTTCTTATCATTATATGATATTGAGGTAGTTTTATAAAATTATTTAGATAAGCATCTTTTTAAAACTTCCTGCAAGATGCCTCTCACATATTAGGAAAGACATTTCTGATAACGTCAAATCTATATTTGGGGACATTTTTTAAAAACCCCAAACCTGGCCCGACTTATTCTTAATTAAAAACTCTATTAATGATAAATATCGTTTTTAAAACCTTCTAGACCGTGCTTCTTAAGTTGGTTAAATACTTCAATAAAGATTAAGTTTATATTCTGTTCTTATAATTATATGATATTGAGGTAGTTTTATAAAATTATTTATATTAAATTGTAAAATTAACGTGCTAGCGATATAATTATGTTACTAACGTGAACTTCGGATATATTTAAAAACTTGATGCAGGTTTTACTGACTAGGTTTTAATATTTATAATTACTCGTTATACCTATGGTCTACCCTAATGCACTAACGGGCAGTGTACCCGGTCATGTGTAGTGTAGTATTCGGTAAAACCGAGGTCGTCCCAAGAGCTATATGTGTGGATTTAAACTAAGTATAAGTGTCACAGATTTTAATGTGATTTCGATATGGAATTAACTAATTAACTACTAAAGCAGATAAAGGCAAAGGTTGTGATCAATAGAGAAGCGGGGCGCTAACCTAATTAATCATCCTAATTAGTAGTGTTTACGTCTAATTACTTCCAATTACTTCAGGTGGGGTCAAAGTCGCTAGGACATCATTTGGTCAGTTCACTGGAGAAGTCAGGTGTCCCCTCATAAGTCCAGTTGTTCCTGGTCCCATAAGCCAAGTCATTAAGTACCACTACATGCTAGATTCATAATAGTGAGTGCCTCAGCGCTAGCATCTTAGACATTCACCCCTTACTTCTTAAGTTCATCCAAATGGTAGTTGATCAGTTGGTCAAATCGCACAAGTAGAAAGGGTCGTCAGTTGGTCATATCTTACCCTTCCCGTCTCAGTCTACTCACTTAGGTTCAGTTGGTCATATCTCCTAAGTAACTAGCCTCTACCGCCATTTAAAACTACCGAAACAAAGGTAGCTACCAAGAAACTATGCATGCATACACTTAGAAATAATTATACGAAAGCAATGTAAACGCAAACAAAACAATTAAGGAATCATAACTAGGCCAGCACCAAGAGGTGCTTAGCCGCTCATATTAACTATAACAATCGATTCAATGTTTAACGTTACGAAATACATGAATTGAAAGTAAAGAAGAGATAAAAAGCTAATTCTTATCGTAGGGGAGTGATTTTCCCTTGGAGATAGCTCCGTATGCTCCTCTAGATCTGCCTTCGACTTATTTTTACGTTCTCTGAATGTTGTGTGTGAAATGGGATGATTTGAAATGCTGGAAATCGTGGGGTATTTATAGGCTAGATCTGGTTACGGCGTAACTAATTATAAGAGTTACGTCGTAACATACAATTCTTCGTATTTTGCACTAATAATGCTGGTTAACCTCTGGAAGGAGTTACGTCGTATCTTCAATAAATCTTGGTTACGCCGTAGTTGTTGCATGAGTTACGGCGTAACTAGTAGCGACGCGAAACCTCATTTGACCTAATATGGTTACGTCGTAATCTTGGATAGAGTTACGCCGTAATCTTCTGTTAAGTTGGTTTTCTAAGCCACGCTTGGGTTACGACGTAATTGTGAGAGTGGAGTTACGCCGTAACTTCTTCAAAATGAGCATACTATGATATATCTTCAATAAACTCTCCAAATCCGAGTCTCTTTAGCACCAATTCTCGTAATTTACCTGAAAGTGAAATATAATGGAAAACAAGCGTAAATCCATATAAATGATATAAATTACAAGCATTATCAGGGGAAATTGACACTTAATATTAAGGATAATTTGATGTTATCAAATATCACCCCACTTGAACTCTACTTGCCCCCAAGTAGACCTTATTAGATAGATTCCTGAAAAGATATCTCCCATTACCTGGAAAATATAAGTTTACAAATCCCTTATGCAAGAATAAAATAAAGCCGAACACCTCACGAAATGGGAACAAAACACTCAAATCTCTCAACTATTCTAAGTGTCAATTTTGGGGTGATCACTCAATCGCACAGTTATAGCATGTATTCTATCATTAGCATGGCGGTTACACAAATCTCCACCACTAGAGTTAAGGGCTCAAACAATTCTCGAAGGCAATATGGGTAGACACGACAAAGGTTAAGGGTGACTCGTCATTACTAACATGTCACGCCGAAGTGGACAAAACCAATGGTACATGACCAAATCCATGGCCAAGACACCAAAGATTGCTCACTGCATCACCTAGACACGCTTCATGACTAAAGGGTAGGATAAGACATGGGATATATAAATGGTGTAAAATAAAAATCAAGCAAATAGTCTAAATCTATAACCAAGTCATCACCACTTACCGTCCGCCCAAAGTTCAATTTTCGATGTTAAGAAACCGGATCATGATATACAAGGTAGATGTGTCATTAGAGGACGTCATGATGGGCACACTACCTTTTCTCCAACTGTTGGCGCAATTACCAACTCCAATCTTCAAATGTGACCGAGGTGGCCTCCTCGATACTAAATCTGTATTAAGATCATAACATAGTTCTTATAACATCGCACTTTACAATCAACTGAATAACAAATACATAACCTGTTTTTTTTTTTCGAATCACATTTTTTTTAACATAAACGTAACAAATAAACATAACATCCCCCCACTTGAGATGAACAATGGGAATTCGGGGGGTCTTCAATGATCTTTAAGAATATGTTGTCGACAAAAGCGTGATTCCCGAACCTTTCCACTTGAACCTTGAACTTAGGCAAATGATGACTTCCGAATCACCAATAAAGACTACAAGGTAGGCTAAGGTGTATAGGTGTAACGAAACAATATATTGGGTTAACAAAATGAAAGGAATGGCTCACATGGGTGTATCTAGGAGTATCTTGCACTAAAGGTGAGTGCACCAAAAGGGTTTCACATGGGGGTCGAGAAGTCGAGGTGACTAATCGATAGACACACAATGGTAGGCTATTTGGGTGATGATCATATAATACTGCCTTCTTTAAAAGGAAAGTCCAAATACATCGTGCTAACTCAACATACCTCGTCTATGGTCTCGAAATGATGTAAAGGCCAAGTTCTAAAGTTTACAAGCTAACGACACACTCATAATTTGGTGGATTTGGGATAAAAATTTAGAAACGGATAAGGCTAATCTCACCATATAATATCAAGGGTTATATGTGCTCGGCTAAGGTCTACTCTAGTTAGGTTAAGAAAAACATGTCAAAATTTTAAAAATGGCATAATTTTTCAAAATAAACTAGAAAAACGATGGCAAAATTAAGTTCAATAGACAATTCTACTCCCATCCCACCACTTGAATTGTACAAAGTCCCTTTTGTACTAAGTGTTAAATAAAGGTGAAGAGAAAAGTAGAATTAGAGCAAGAACTTCCCTGAAATTTGCTCCAAAAAGAAAGAAGGCCCACGAAAGAGAGTCGTGCCTTCGCATAAGCATTCACGAGCAAAATTCAATCCTTGAAATCACACTACCGACAAGCATAATTCTAAAAAAAATGAAAATTGAAAAATAAACCTAACTCACTTTCATAGGAATCACGGTTGCATTTAGCGCATGCAACAATCCTTTTAAACCACTTGGTGTCCCAAGTGGACGATTGTAGTCTCGTGAGGGCTTACAGGGAACATACCCACAAAGTTCATTTAAAAGATTAATACAAGGTTATTGTGTTTAAAATGAAAGAAGTAATGCAGAGGATAGTTACGTCGTAACTCCAGAAGGAGTTACACCGTAACTAGGCAAAACCTGGCAGATGATGCAAAAGTGTAGCTACGGCGTAACCACTGAATGGGATTACGCCGTAACTGGTAATGCTTCTGAAGTTTTGCTGCAAAGGGCCTGTTACGGCGTAACCATGAGAATGAGTTACGCCGTAACTCTGGTCGGATCAGCATGCTGCAGCAGCAACTTTTCTTTGTTTCTTGCAAAAATGGTTAAAAACACAAAACCCAACAGAAATAGAAATAAAATAAGTAAAAAGGATAATTCGGGTTGTCTCCTGAAAGAGCACTTTTCTTTATTTACGAGTCTTTAAGTTAGACTCAGAGCCTCGGGGCTTTATGGTAGCCTTTGGACTTGGCCAAATTCCTCCTTGTCCTTCATTAAGTTATGTCTGACCCAAGCTTAATGCTTGGTAGCAGTGCGGAGGTATTCTATAGTCCCTATCTTCCGAACTTTGCAAAAATTTTCGTCCGGCCCCAAATGATACCTAGTGAATTCATATTTTTTGGCAACAAGCGGTGGTGGTTTTTTATATTGAATGCCAAGAAGCTTGCACCTCCTTTGCTCATACTCTTCATCTTCTAGGTCAGTTATCTTTGCTTTACATCGTGGCTCCTGGTGATCCATGATTCCTTTTATGTCATAATCATTGAAATTGGTTTCAACTGAATTATCAATATGCCTATACTTGCAATCTTCTCTTGTGTCCTCTTTGTCATCATTTGTTGAGTTACCCGTATCTTGAGGAGCCTCTTCATCCGGATTATCTTCATTCATGCAGTC
The DNA here is from genome assembly GCA_910596185.1 of Chrysanthemum makinoi. Taxonomy (NCBI): domain Eukaryota; kingdom Viridiplantae; phylum Streptophyta; class Magnoliopsida; order Asterales; family Asteraceae; genus Chrysanthemum; species Chrysanthemum makinoi. The sequence continues at coordinate 120,002,720 of OU343216.1, read as the reverse complement.
CTTCCAAATTTTATTTTTAGTGGAAGTAACCACTTTTCCATATTTGATTTTGATCCAATCATTAAATCTTAACCTATCTAACCATTGTACCTCGGTTCTTCTATTGTCAGTTGTTGAATTCCATAGAAATTCGTTAACTCCTACTCTATCTGCACTACTTCCTCCATTACGTTGTCATCGTAAGGATTGCAGGAGGCCCAAGAATCCCCACCAGTGGTTCTTATTATTTCACACCAATGCTTTCGATCAATTAGCCCATGATCCGTGGTTGAATTATTTGTTGCTTCATGATTATTATCAGGGGTTTCACCATGGCCAAGATTAGTCCAGATTTTTATTTTATCATCATTGCCAACTTCCCCATACATGATTTGCACCCAAGCTTCGAATGTTATTTCTTTGTCATTAGTTGAGGACCATAAGTACTTGTTGTTTTTTACTCTTTCTTTGGAAGGAGTTACGCCGTATCTTCAATAAATCTTGGTTACGCCGTAGTTGTTGCATGAGTTACGGCGTAATTAGTAGCGGCGCGAAACCTCATTTGACCTAATATGGTTACGTCGTATTCTTGGATAGAGTTACACCGTAATCTTCTGTTAAGTTGGTTTTCTGAGATGGCGTAATTGTGAGTGTGGAGTTACGCCATAACTTTTTCAAAATGAGCATACTAAGATATATCTTCAATAAACTCTCCAAATCCGCGTCTCTTTAGCTCCAATGCACGTAATTTACCGGAAAGTGAAATATAATGGAAAACAAGTGTAAATCCATATAAATGATATAAATTATAAGAATTATCGGGGGAAATTGACACTTAATATTTAGGATAATTTGATGTTATAAAAAATTCATATAATATGACCATGTGTTTGATACATATGATTTTGATGCATTAAGATCTTCATAATCCAGCATCTGATGTTTGGTTCAAAAACATAATTAGAAAATGATAATAGAAACAAAATATTAGATAAGAAACAATTATTATTCTGATATACAAACCAAAATACAAAAAACAAATATAAAAAAATATAAAATATAATTGTTTAGACCGTGCTTCTTATATTTGAAAACATGTTTCTGATGCGACGAATATTTATTTCATAAATACATATAATATTGATACATATGAGTCTGATGTATTAATGTCATATAAACAAAATATCATATAAGAAACACATATTTATTCAACTGGAAACTGGAAACTTTTTACAAAACCTCTTTGTAAATGAATTCGTGGAAAATACGCAGTCTGTCCAACATTTGTTCCTGCTCTGATTTTCCCCTCAATAACTGTAACATCTCGCGTTTTTCCAGATATTTGTTTTACCATGAATTATCCTTAGTTTTTGGTTACGAATTTTCCTGAGCTCATTTGATGTGGAAACGAGAAGTTATCTCGTAAAACGCGAAATTTAGACACAACCAGCAATTCGATTTGATTATTGTATTATTTGTGAGAAACTAGTCGTGTGAATACTCGTTTCTATTGGAAAATTATTTGTAGCGTAATGGCGTAATTTTCGTGTCGAGAATTTAACGTTATTAAGCCTAAACGTGCCTCGAATCGCTAAATGTTAAAAGATTGCAAAATTTCAGTTTTAGTCCCTGTGGTAACTTTTACCCCGTGCCCCCTCATGTTTGGCAAACATTCCATTTTGATTTTTTTGATAGTTTGGGGTATAAGTATTTTTGATATTAGGGGTTTCTCATATTTTTAACCCTAGCCACAAAACCATCTCTCTATCCGGCTGTCACCACCACTTTGCCACTACCACAGTCCAGCAACCACCACCATTGAAGACGAGGGTTGAGATCTGATGTGCTACCTGTGTACAAGTTTTAAGTTTATAAAAGGTGATTTAACGAATCTATTAATAACACATACGAGCAAGTATACTCGTCCGTTATAGCAAGATTATGATGGTAAGTCGGGATCGTTCGCAGGGATTTGTAAGTGAATCAATAAACAAGTTGTAAAATCTACTAATAGCAAACCAAAGGTACTAAAAAATAACGAAAATAGAGATAGCGAAATTCAGATGATTAAAACTACACTTTCTTAAACTAGTTTCTCATCCTTGAAAAGTATGATTGCGTTAACTTCTTCTAAACATGTTGGTTATGATAATTAGTTGGTGTACTAATCTATTGTTCTTACAAGTTAAACCTTCGTCAAGATTTTAGTTTATAAAAACAAGCATTAAGTTTAACCAATTAATTCAAGATCAATTCAAGTTTCATAAGTTTATTTTCACAAACTTAAACACAAAAACATCCATTTTCATTATCAATTTTGCTTAAGAAATGGTCAATACAAAAGGTAAACGATCATAGACAAAGGGTCACAATTGAGTGTAAACAACTAATCTTTCGACCTATTGAGGTGTTTCCAATCAATCCAATTTGATAATCAAAAATTATTCTTATTACAACCACACTTAAGTTTCTTTGTTTGACCAAGAATAATGGGTAAAAACAATCATTCATAGACAAATGATTATAACTAGTTGAATAACAATAAATCCTTTCGACCTTTTAAATTACTAACAACTAGTCAATCTTGATTAACAAATGTCACTATGAAACTTAAACACAATTGGATCTTAGAATTGACTTGAAATTGAATTAAAACATGTTAACACAATCATGAACTAATCCTTAGATAATAAACATTGTTTAGGCAAATGCATAAAGGAACTAGCCACTCATAGCAAACATAACATAAATTCAGAACTTTGAACATTAGAAAACATGATTAAGAGTCTTACAATGATTGGAATAAGATTACAAATGATTGAGTAATGTTACCCAAAGTATTGGTGTTGAATTCTTGATGGTTTGACCTCCAAATGTTGACTCCTTAGACCTCGAAACTTTCCTGGACTTCAAATGATGAAATTGAGAGCTTTTGAGAATGATTTGATGAGTAGAGAGTTTTTATTGTATTGTGTGTTCTAAAATGATTACAAAAGGCTCTATTTATACTAATCTCAAGGCCTAGGGTTATTAATGCTAAACTTGGCCTCCAAGGAGCTTAGAAGGGACTAGAATACACCAAAGAAGGACCTAGAATCGTTTGGATATAAGTGTGAAGTATTATTGATGAAGAAATGGCAGACATGACACATCCAGCCAAATTGGTTACGGGCGGCGACCGATCGGCTGGCCTTCCTTAACAATCTTCAACCGAATCCGTTGCGGGCGGTGACCGATCGGCTGGACTTCCTCAGCAGATGAACTTTTGACTTCTTGCTTGATTGGTTTGATTCTAGTTCGTAGCTTTTGATTCTTCATCCAAACTTGATCTTTTTTCATTGCTTTGACACTTGGAATGCTGAAAACTTAGATCATTCGAACTTGAAATGCCTCCATGAAATGGAAATCTCTTTACGAATCTTCATTTATTCAACATTCTTTCACTTTTCCTTCCATTTTCCTGCACTTGGTTACATATACTAGAAAAACATTCTTTGATACAATTAAGTAATAAAAGCATATGAATATAACCAAATAACATATATAAAAGCACGAATAATGCTACTAAAAACATGCACAATTTGAGCATTATCAAACTCCCCCAAACTTAAGCTTTGCTTGCCCTCAAGCAATCTAGAATTGACATAAAATATCGACCTGGTACAAAAAATATGATTGAGAAAAATGCGATGCAAATCTACCAAGTACAAGTACAAGATAGGATCCATTGTGTTAGCTTTAATGATGAAAAATCAAGATGTTTGACAATATCCAATGATTTTCTTGCATGATTAACATTTCAAAACACCTCACGAAAAAGAATCAAAATATTATTCACTCAATCACTCATCTATTGGTAGAGTAAATAAGAGAAATCACACTTATTGCTCAGTCATGATTCGTTTATTACCATAAGCTTGTACAAGAAACAAAACTCCACCGACGTGGCGTGAGCACCAAGTGTAAACATCTAAAGAGGTCTTTTTATTCAGGTTGTAACGTTGGGCTTCGGGTGAATTAAGGGTATGGATAAGGTATTGGATTATTTTATGTAATTGGTTTTAAAAGAAAAATAGAGTCAAGTCTAAGTCCCATTGTTGCTAGTCACCAACAATCCGCAAACCAGTAAATGATTATAGTTACAATCATTCTCCTCTTCGGACTTTCACATAATTTTCATTATAGCACATTGGCTATATTTGTCACCTTATAGTTGCGATGACTTTTTTTTGACATAAACTCCTTTCTCACATCACATCTCCCCCACACTTCGTATAAGCATCACCCCAAAAATACAAAATACAAATGTGATCAATCTACATCTTTGTCGATATGGCACATACGAATGACAAAGTGCGGCTAACTCATAATCATTAAAAACAATCCAATCGTACCAAGGAACTAGCAACCAACCGTTTAAACATTGACAACTGTTAGGCTAAGGTTTAAAGTGTAAAATATTTTTGTATTTTTTTGGATTTAACAAAAATGAAAAGATTGGCTCAGAGGGTGTACTAAGGGGATCTAGCACTAAAATTGAGCGCTACAAATGGGTCCATATGGGTAGTTAACTAACCGATGTTAATATATCATTAGATGTAAAATGGAAGGCCATTTGAGTTAATTCCTAAAGTGGCTCTTTATCACACAAATGCAATCTCACTGCGGTCTGGTAATGATTTACAAGCACAAGTTATATAATAAATAAAATCACCGGCACACTAATGAAAGGATCTACGCATAAAATATGTATGCTTATATATGAAATAGGCTGAAACCCTCACAATTTAGTGAAAAGGGCTATATAATGTGTGCTAGCAAATGTTATCGATCCCAGAATGGATAGAAATATTAATCAGAACATATCTTAATTTTTTCAAAAATTACAGATTTTACCAGTGGGTTGATCCATTCATTCTAATATATTATCCTAAAAGCGTGAATACAACTAGATTAAAAGGGTAAACAAATTAAAAATTTAAGCTCAAAAACTCTAATTTTCCTATTCACCCCCCCCACACTTAAGTTAAACATTGTCCTCAATGTGAAAAACGAACTTTAAAGTATAGAAATAGGGAAATAGAGATAAAAACAGGTTTTCCGAATGAGTTTCCAATTAAGGCTTAATTCCTTTGATCCAAGTGTCCACGGAAGTAATCATTACCTGCAACAATCTTATACAAAAATGAAACAAATAACTTTATTAAAGAGTGTCACCCCCCACACTTAAGTTCAACCAAAGGTTTAAACTTTGGGGCGTGATCACAGAAAAATGAAAATTAAATCTGAAAGTAACACGGGTTGCCTCCCGAGAATCGCTTGTTTTATTACCGAGTCATCAGCCTGACTCAAAATTCCTAGAATCACGTAGTTGCAGCTTTTGATTTCTTCTTTGAAGATTTGGTAATATACAAAATTTCTTCACGAGTCTCATCAATATCATATAACTTTTGTTGGGTCTATTATAGATTTGATGATACAAAACAAGAAGAATGAAACATGAAGGACTTAAAAGAATATTTAGTTTCCTAATTGTATTATGATTCCTCTTGTAAACCCTAGATGTCTTTAGTATATAAAGAGACATAGGGTCATTAGTTTAATTGTACGTACAAGATGTAAACACCAAAGGTGTGTGTGTGTGGGAACCTAGGCGTAGGGATTTGGAAAACGCCTAGGGTTTAGTGGTTTAGTTGTTTAGTTGGTTAGTCAGCCTCAAGGTCAAGTCCTTGATCCCTGTTACAAGGTGTGTAACATGTTCTACCTTGATCAAGTAGAATTGGGGTTGTAGATGTTTGTATGTTAGAGATGATAATGAAAACCTTGTTCATAATAATATTGATTCTATGTTTGAATATTCCGCCTTCATTATTGTGTGTTCCTAGATATAATATTAGACATAGCCTAAGAGTTACAACGATCTTATCATGTGGTATCAGAGCCTGGGGCTCGTGATATCTAGGATTATTCAAGGTTTTATGTCGTTTAATTGGAGCAGATTTGGTATAAGTTGTCGAAGAATGCAGATTCGACAAAAATAGACAGAAGCAGTTTTTGAAAAGATAATTGTGTTCACATGGTTGTGCAAAATTAATACTGTTTCTATGGGTCATGCTTGGTCGGTGACATACGCACATGGGATGATGGGATTTGTGCGTTATAAATTGGTTTCACATGTACATGGGACGAAGGTTAATATTGGTTTCTTTGTTTGTATTGGACTTGTTCGAAGAATGGTTTTGATTGGAAGATAGATGGGACCTAGTTTCTATCATACACGATTTATCGTGTGTCACGTGATGTTAAATTGATACAAAATATTCATGGATCAGACGAGGGACCCACGAGTAAATGTTGATTGGTTTAAGAGCACGTGGCTTTGGATTACATAGAGTTGCACGGTGGGCTATCACATCCTCGTGACTATCAAAATTGGTAATGCAAGATTCCTATTGCATATCATGTGGACTATTAATAATGCTGATTTTTTTAAGTACTGCTTATGCCTCAAAGTGCTGCCAGTATATTTTCAAAGTACTGCTGCTGCTGCAAGTCTCATTCAAAGTACTGCTTACGTTCAAAGTACTGCTCAAGGTACTGATTCTTCTCAAAGTACTGCTCAAGGTACTCATTCTTTTCAAAGTATCGCTCAAGGTTTTTGCATGGCAAAATTTATTTGGATTGGCAGTATAATGGTTTATTACGAGGAGATTTGGAGTTAAGGGGAAGTCGAGCATGACGATTGTTATGGATTTTTGGCGACATACAGAGAATGGTTATTTGGTTCACACACACAGGAAGAAGTTTATGTTCTTAAAGGATTCAAAAAGGCTCGTATTTGATTCTTATGGATTAATTGATTACGAAGAAGGTTGAATATCATTTATTTAATGTTGTAGTTGAGTTTCACAGGTTTGTGTTCTTATCATATAGCTTGATGAATCTAGCAATGTGTGATTTTTTTATGATGCTCTATGCACACATTGGCTATCACTTAAAGGAGTTACATTGTAGTGCTCAGTGTCTCATATTAGTTGAGGATTTTGTCAAGGGATTGCGGTCTACTTATATTTGGTGATTCGTATAAGTATGGAGTTCCGTGGATAGTACAAGATTTAAGACACAAGTTTGGGAAATTCTACTTCTTCATCAAACTCGTTATACTTAGTTTTCTTCACAAGTAATCATTACATAAAGCCTACAGATTTTGAAGAATCAGTTGATGTTCATGCATCACTCGAGGGGAAGTTTCTACGGTTTATTCATTCTCTATTTGTTGATAACAAAAAGGGGAAGAGATGTTTGAGTGACATGTTCAAGTCAAGGGGAAGTATGGAAGACAAGAATATTTCATTCATGGTGAGATTTAATTATCTTAACTTCTACTACTTCGTCTAGGGAAGTTCGTGCAAGATTCGTGGTTGTTTTGTTACCATCAAATAGGGGAAGATTGTTGGGTCTATTATAGATTTGATGATACAAAACAAGAAGAATGAAACATGAAGGACTTAAAGTGACAAGAAGGGAAACTACAAAAAGATGGAGGATTTGGAAGATTCTAGAAGATATGCTAAAAAGAATATTTAGTTTCCTAATTGTATTATGATTCCTCCTATAAACCCTAGATGTCTCTAGTATATAAAGAGACATAGGGTCATTAGTTTAATTGTACGTACAAGATGTAAACACCAAAGGTGTGTGTGTGTGGGAACCTAGGCGTAGGGATTTGGAAAACGCCTAGGGTTTAGTGGTTTAGTTGTTTAGTTGGTTAGTCAGCCTCAAGGTCAAGTCCTTGATCCCTGTTACAAGGTGTGTAACATGTTCTACCTTGATCAAGTAGGATTGGGGCTGTAGATGTTTGTATGTTAGAGATGATAATGAAAAACCTTGTTCATAATAATATTGATTCTATGTTTGAATATTCCGCCTTCATTATTATGTGTTCCTAGATATAATATTAGACCTAGTCTAAGAGTTACAACGATCTTATCATATATATATATATATATATACATACATACATACATACATATATATATATATATATATATATATATATATATTGGAATGGGTAATGTAATGGGTAAAAATCTAAGTCCTTAACCCATTGACTAGATACATTGAATATTGTTGGGTAAAACCCAAAGTCCATGACCCATACCCATGGAGCTTGATCCATAACCCATGACCCATTGCATGACATCATGTATGAAGTCATGTTGGGTATTATCCATGATTCATAACCCAAGACCCATGACCTAATGTCTAGATACATTGCATCTTTTTGGGTATACATAATTCATTACCCATAACCCATGGTTCATAACCCATAACCCAGTTTGCAACCCAAAATCCGGACATAAGCTGACCCAGCTGCCGGATCCCTTCGATTGCACTAGCCGGATCCCTCTGGGGAGGGATTTATGGGAACTGGGGAATAGTAGAGAAATTTGCCTATAAATAGTGAGCCATTTCTCTCTTGCAACTCACCCCTTTTACACATACTCTCTCTTAGTATTGTAATATCTCTAACCTCAGATCCAAAGGATCTTTCTATGTAGTTTTGTGTTTGTGTGATTCTCAAGGTTCCTCTTAAGGGCGAGATCACCACCTCTTGAAGTCGAGCAAGCTCAAGTCCATGAGCTGCCTAGCTTCGTCATCATCAAGACTACTGAAGTTATCTTGTTGATAGTTCTTTCCTCCCTCCTTAGAAGTGTTGTGTTGAAGGCATAAGTAAAAGGTGCCAAAGGATCAAGTCAAAGGAATTAGTGAAAGGTGATAAATGGTCAAGTCGAAGGCATTAGTGAAAGGTGCCAAAGGGTCGTGTCGAAGGCATTAGTGAAAGGTGCCAAAGGGTCGTGTCGAAGGCATTAGTGAAAGGTGCCAAGGGTATACATTCGATATGGTGCATCGATGTACTAGATAGTTAGTTTGGGTTAAAGGATATTGATATCCTTTATGATGTTGTAATAAGGAGTGTGTCTCCTTTGGGGTAGTCGTGTATTGGTGTAGTGTTTGTTAGTAGTTCCTCATTTATAATGGAACTCGGTATCTAGCCTTGTACCGGATAAAGTGTAGGCGAGGTTGTGATAGGTTTGGTTCTACCTCGTGGAAGAACCCGGTGTCTAGACTTGTACCGGATAAAGAGTAAGCGACGTTGTGAAGGATTCTCCGCCACATTAAGGAGCTTGTGTTGTGTAGTGATTACGAGCTCCCGAGTGGGGAACTCGGGGAGTGGAGTAGGGCAAGGAAGGTGTCCTTGTAGCCCAACCACTATAAATACTCGTTTCGTGGTTTTGTGTTCCTTACTCTTTGTCTTTGCATTACTTGTTTATATACCTATCTATCATCATCCAACACACACTTTAAATAGATTGAAATAAGTCGATCTAAATAGTTTAAAATGAAGTTTTAATCGGTAAAACAATTCAACCTCCCCCCTTCTAGTTTTCCACATGTCCTTTTTCTTTGAAATTGCTGATCAATAAACAGTTGCACAAACCTTGGATACAAAAAGTATTTACTTGAATCCCCATAGTGTTTAATCATACCATCCAAAATCATTTTAGAAAAATTGAAGGACTGACTCTGAGTCAAGTACACAATAGCAGAAACTATATTAGTACTAAACTCATTCTAGCCTGTTATTTTAGGACTGATGCAATGGAGGATGGTATGAATCAAAAATTTCCATTGAGGGGAGAAAACCTTTTTGTAAACTTTAAATCGTTTGTTTGCTTTTCATACCCCATCTTTTCCAAACCTTTGAAAATTTGAGGAGTAGGGAGACAATCAATCCCATTGTAATCTGCTAATTCCAAAGAATTTCTAATAGAAGACTGCTGACGATTATCTCCTGTTTGTCCACAAAGGCTCGAATCTGTGCTTCCCCATTAAGTGTTCTGGACTTAGCAGTAGTCCAGAACTAGTTAATGATGGAAAGATATAGTAGGGGATACTGTTAATGCATACCTTATAGGGAAAGCATTAAGGAAATTGATTATTTTAGTAAACCCTTCTGATTCTGGAATGGGTTTTTCCAGCATAGCAACCAAATTGTGATTGTTGGCAAAGTCTTTGTTCAAAATCGTGAATTAAGGTTTTGGAATTAGGAATCTGTAGGTGGGATGTTGATGGGAGTGTTAGGGTTAATGATCATGACAGTTTTGGGCGCACAAATCTGATTGAATGAACCAATTGGGGATTTATAGGCTAAATGTTACAATTTCACCCCTGTACTTTCAAACCAAACAACATAGTTCAAGCAGTAGATTCATTGGCTCAGCAACACTTTCTTTTTGCCTAGTAGCACTTTAGTTTGTAGTAGCAACATCCATTCCAAGTTTGCATCCAACCAAACAATTTCTTTTTGCTTAATCCTGCAAAATGTTAATCCAAGACCACAAAAACACAGGCAAAACCATTCCACACAAATCACAACTTGATTTACACTAAGCAACTGAAATTTCTACCAACAGCAGATTTCAGAAGTACTTAGTACAACAAGCAGCAGATTGAAACACTTGGCAGCATATTTACATTTGGATTGAAATAACAGCACAAATCCTTACAAAACTTTACAAAAACATTTGAAGATCAAACATTTAGAGATTTAACAATCCAATACTTGCAACCAAATATTGAAACCTGCCCACATCAAAATCGTTGGTGTGTAGGTCTGCAACATTTTTATCAGTATGGATTTTAACCATTTGAATTAATTTCTATTCATTATAGTCTCTAATAAAGTGATGTCTAATCTAAATCTGTTTTGTTTTGGAATGTAAAACATGATTTTTAATTATGCAGATTGTACTGTTATTATCAATGAATATTTTTGTATGCAAGAAGTTGTACCCATAGTCCAGCAGTTGGTTCTGAATCCAAAGTGTTAATACAAATAAGCCGTAAAAACGTTTATTTATATTTTACGATCTTCTAATGTTTTGTCGATAACAAATGTAAAATCATTTTAATAAAACAAATAGAGTACGTAAATAGTTTGAGTTAATAGTTTTCTAACACACTTACGCTCTTACATAAAACACTAAAACAAGTATAAATGATTTTATGATTTAGATACTGATACGCTTACACAGCGCGTTCGGGGTCAAAGGAACTTCCTTTTCGTCGAGCAAGTTTTTCAACACCCTAGGCAGTGAACCTAATCGTTGTAGTGTAGTATTAGGGTAAGCCACGGAATTGATATCGCTTCTCTCGGGAATAGGAATGCTAGTGAGAAGTTACTACGCTAAGGTTGGGGTTGAGGAAGATTATTTTTATCTTTTTATGTTTTTTAGAAAAGGAAAAGTACGAATCTCGGGGTTTGGATTTGGGGGTTGGTATTTCTACCGATTACTCTACTATTATCTAATTATCTAAACTAAGGTGGTGGTAGTCTATGTCTAATTATTGTGTGCTCGTATGATAGTTTAAAGATGTGTTTACTTAGGTTTTACTACTCCTTAATTATCTCCTATTGGTGGTTGAATTGTCACATCCTTATTCCTAGTTGCGTTGTGTGTCTAAAGTTGTAGGGTATGCGTTTCTCCCTACTCTTTGAAGTTACCAAAGGGTCTCGTCTACAAAACCCACTAGGGATGATAAACTCTAACTCTAAGGCCTCTTTGGATAGTTTAGCTTACAACAACTCATAGTGCTATAACCTAAGGTTCACAAAGATTAATCAAGCATTAAGTACACAACGAATGACCTATCGCATTACTAGATCATTAATCAACTAAGATAAGAAACAACCAATCAATATTCAATAATTAAGTTTCATATTCCCTAAGCAAACACACAAGTAAATTAGCCGGACATGGAGAACATGCAAGCATACACACAAATAATTGAAGACATAATTAAATTAATGAAGTAAACAACTTATCTTGGTGTAAGATAGGGTTTAAAACCCTAAAATACGACCTTGGTTCGGTTTAGGTTTTACTCAAAAGTTTACCCAAAGGACTACTCTCTAAAACTGAAAAATTCGGATTCTATATATAAGATTACATGTGCGACGGCGCACCTTATGATTTGAGACGTCGGTCGCCGTCATTAGGGTTTCGTCTTGCCAAGTTAATCTTGACGGCGTCACCTTATGCTTGTGACGCCGTCCTCCTTAGCTTCTCGACGTCGTTTGATTGAATCTAGGCCGTTGAGTTGCGCACGGCCTACTCTTTTAAAGCCCGACGCCGTCCTCCAAAAACTAGCAATTTCTCTTCTCGAGCCGTCACAACTTCCTCCGACGGCGCCGCAGATAAGCAAAGGACGCCACCCCCTTGTAATTTCTCAGCTTGAGTGTCTCGATTCTTGACTTTGGCCATTTTCTTCATATATCCGCCCTTTTCACGTCCAAATAAGTGCCATTACAGCAGTTTGCCTTCAAGAGACCTAAAAGTGAAAAGGAACGATATTAAGCAATAACGGATACAAAGTGATCAAATAAGGGCTTAAACGACCCCTCAAAAAGGTACATTTTAAATCCTTATCAAATATCCCTACACTTGGTATTTGCTTGTCCTCAAGCAAATGTGCTTTTAGCCAATTAATTTATAAGTTAGGGGTCATGAAGCATTGGTTTAAAATAGTCCACAACACATATAAGCCCCGCAAAAGTTGTTGGGAATTATGTGAAGTATGAATTATGCTGATATTACTGCTGATGAATTCTGCCAAAGTGTATGGATTCTGCCGAAGACATAGTTCTCACAAGAATAGTTTGTTTTTACGGAAGTTGTTATTCCGTGTTTAGTATATTTAGTTTGGATATACATGAGCTTTATTAGGAAGTGATTGTGTATATCTTATTTAGTTTTATGTTTATACGCTTCTTGGGAAACGGTTTAGGGTTTTTGTTTTAGGGTTCCTTGTCTATAAAAGGAACACAATAGAATGGATTATGTACTAGATTAGACGTTTACAATTTATTAATATAACGATCCATAGAGGATCAAAGAGTTCTTAGTTATCTGTGTTTTATACTTGTGTTTATATTCCGCTAAAGAATACAAGTTGTAGAGATTTTCTTTTAGTTTGGTTGTGATTACACAAGCAATACTAACGATCTACGAAGCTCAAGATCTATCAAGGTCTGCAAGTTTTCAACAAGTGGTATCAGAGACAGGTTAGAGTCTCTACGATACTAAGGACAGGTTTTTCTAAACACCAATACAACCAAAACAAAACTCACCATGCCGGATCGACATTGATGCTGAAATCACCAACAACCAAAACACCACCCATCCGCAACACCTAAGTCTCTCTAACAGCAATGCTAAGTTTCCTTACCCTAAAAGGGAGGAGTATGATCTTTGGGCGATGAAGATGCAAAACTGGATCTCCAACATTGATTGGAATCTATGGGAGATAGTACTCGAAGGGGAAACAGTTTGAAGAAAACTACAATAGATGCTGCTGGTAAGATGGCTTATGTTCCTCCCAAAACTGCCAAGAGTTACCGGTACTGTGAGAGAGAAACCAAGGTAAAACCATTCTTCTTCAAGCTATTCCTGAGGATCACTTGAGTGATTTTCACTTCATGCAAGATGCTAAGGACATATGGTTAGCAATTAAGGCGAAGTTCGGTGGGAATGAGGAGTCTAGGAGAATGAGAAAGTCCATGCCGAGACAACAGTTTCAAGATTTTCAAATCTCTGAAGAGGAAGGAATTCACAAGGGCTATGACAAGTTTCACAAGATTTTAAGTCAGTTAAATCACCAAGCAGCAAAGCCGATAATGATGATTGTAATACTAAGTTCTTGAGATCATTACCTCCATCCTGGCTACAAGTAAGCATTGCTTTAAAAGCTAAAGGTGGCCTGGATATGCTTACTTTTGATGAGTTGTACAACAAACTTAAAGCTCTTGAACATGATGTACAAAGTCCTTTTAGATCATCATCTACTGCAAGTCACACAAAGATTGTGGAGCCTCTACCCCAAAAATGAGTCATGGTCCAAGTCCAACTTACTCATCATCATCTTACACTACCACTCCATCAAGTTCTAAATCTGGAGGTATAATGGAAGATGTGCTTGATCCTTCTTTTTTGCGATTATGATCCTCAGCAGAACTGGCCTATGAGGATTTAGATCAGTGGATATACTGGAGATGGAAGAGATGAAGCCGGTGGCAGGTGGCTATGCCGGTCCATGGATATCAAGAATTTTGAGCAAAGCTGGCGAAGGTTTGGGTTCCAAGGAAGAGATCCAGCGAGGTTTGACAAAAGGAAGGTCAAGTGCTTCACATGTCAACAGATGGGGCCACTTCTCCGAGAGTGCAAAGATAGGAAAGCCGGTGATGAGACGAGATACTCTACTAATCAACGTAATCGAGGGAGTCTGGAACTTCAAAGGGATCAACAGCTTTGGTCACTCTTGACAGCAATGTGGACTGATGCAACATGAAGGGATAATGATGGTGCTGATAATGTTGGTTTGATTGCAAGCTGTACTTCAGAGGATAGGCATGATCAGATTGCCTTGATGGGCATCTCGCAGGTACAAAACTGTTTGTTTGGTTGTAGTGAGCGTTATAATGAACTCAAAGAAGCTTATGATATTTTGAAACCTAAATATAATGAATACTTTGTAGAAGTTGAAGCTTATAAACAGGCTTAAAAACACTAGAAAGACAAAAGGTTTGGTTTCAGAAGAATCAAATAGCTTATGATGAGAAAATAAGTGTGTTAGAAAGAGATTTAACTAATGCTAAAAATGAGTTAAAATATTCGAGAAAGAAAAGAGCAAAGTAGAGCTAGAAAAACAAGAAGTGCAAGATAAGTTAGACACTGAAGTAGCTAGGCATAAAGAATGGCTAATTTCAAGTAAGTTAGCTAGTCATCTATATGGTAGTCAAGCTCCTAATTCTGGGATAGGTTTAGGTTTTAAAAAGTATGTAGGATTAGAAGCTAGGCATGATGGACGTAATACTACACCAGCAGGCTTAGCAAATTATGTCAAAGAAGTGACCTACATGTCAGTATCGTGGATCTTAGAGTAACACTGCTTGACCTTTCCCTTACTGATGACTTTGATGGATCACATCATCTCTATGGCAAAAGTCAAATGACTTGCCAGACCCTGATACTTCTTCTAATGACTTTGTCTCTTGTGTTAACAAAGTGACAAGTCCTCCGAACAAGGGTCTACAGAGTGTGATTCAAATGACAAGTCTGACCTTCCCAAGTCTTCACCCCTGCCAGCACCCAAGACTACCCATAAGCATGTCGAGTTGTTGCCAGGAATCCTCTTCCAAGACAGCTTGCCTCAAGACTTGCCTTTTAATTCTTTGCATAATAATACTGTTAAAAAAATTCTTTTCATTGTTTTGGTTTGAATACTTCTGCTTGTAATAGAACATCTTTTGGTTTGAATAAATCTTCTAAACAGAAGACATGTTTTGTGTGTGGAAGTAAATTTCATTTAATTAAGGATTGTGATTTTCATGAGCAAAGGATAGGTAGGTGTGGTGATTCTAGGACATCTAGACCAATGTGGACCAATGTTAATGCTATACCACCTTATGTTCCACAAGCAACTAATACTAATTCTCCTTTTCCTTGGAGAAGACCAGTTGCAAGACCATATGTACAACCAACAAGTTCATATTTTAAGAATGGTTATTGGCCTGGATATGTTGACTCAATGCCTAATGGGAAAGGGTACTGGGATACTGCTGTCAAGTCCTCAGCAAGTTGTTCTTGGAATAAAAAGGGACCTAAATTTCAATGGAAACCCAAGAACAATAGTGGATCTTATACATCTGCATGGCATAACTCATATGATCCATTAAGCAGGGTTCAAGTCAAGAATGACTTGAGCTCCATAGTGTACTAATATTTTATATGTATTTTGTTGTTGTAGAATCATCATCTTAAGCATAAAGATGTTGGCATTGTTGATAGTGGTTGTTCAAGAAGTATGTCGGGAAACAGGGATATGATGCATAACTTTGTATCAATTGAAGGAGGAGGCAATGTAACATTTGGAGGAAGTGATGGAAGAATTATTGGGAAAGGGACCATCAAAACACCTCAACTGGACTTTGAGAATGTATACAATGTCAAGGAACTCCAACACTTCAATTTGTTCTCAGTCTCACAAATTTGTGACACCAAGAACAAAGTACTCTTCACAAAGGATGAATGTCTTGTGCTATCTAAAGACTTCAAACTCCCTAAGAAACTTCACTACTGAAAGTTCCTCGGAATCACAATCTTTATACATTCAACTTAACTGATGTTAAACCGGAAGGTGATTTAACTTGTTTGGTGGCTAAAGCATCCTTGGATGAGTCTACCAAATGGCATAGGAGAATGGCACATGTCAACTTCAAGACCATAAACAAGCTCTCTAAACTGGGTCTTGTTGAAGGTCTTCCTTCCAAAGTCTTTACAAATGATCATAACGTGTTGCCAAGAACAAAGGAAAGCAACATAGAGCCTCATACAAAATTGTTACTGCCTGTGAGTATTATTTCGAACCTCTTCGTTGCTTCATATGGATCTTTTTGGTCCAACTCAAGTTAGAAGCATTGATCAAAAGTATTTTTGTCTGGTTATCACTGATGGTTATAGCAAATTTTGTTGGGTATTCTTTCTACGGACCAAATATGAAACATCTCCAGGTTGAAAGAGTTCATTACCCTTATTGAAAATTAGTTGAACAAAAAGGTTAAAGGAATTCAGTGTGATAATGGGACGAGTTCAAGAATGCAATACTTATAGAACTCTCAGAGGTCAAAAGGGATATAAAGGGACTATAGCACTCCAAGAACCCCACAACAAAATGGGGTGGCAGAAAGAAAAATAGGACCTTAATAGAGGCTGCAAGATCAATGCTGCGCACTCTAAGCTACCCACCATGTTTTGACGAAGCTGTAGGCACGACTTGTTATGTACTCAATAGAGTGTCCATTACTAGAACACACTTCAAAACACCATATGAACTTCTCTATGGGAAAGTTCCTACTATTCATTACCTTAAACCTTTTGGTTGTCAAGTGACCATTCACAAGTGATCCATTGGGCAAATTTGATGAGAAAGCTGATGATGGTTATATTGTGGGATATTCGCTCATAGTAAGGCGCATGGGTTTACAATTTATCTGCTAAGAAGATTGAGGAGACATTGAACTTGAGGTTTCTAGAAGACAAACCTAATGTTCAAGGACATGGTCATGTTTGGTCTTTTGACCTTGATTACTTAACCGATTATTTGGGTTATTCTAGACATATGGCTAATCAAAATACAAGTACTCAAGAGCCTCCAACTACCAGTGCAGATACTAAGGATGCTGACTCGACAGGAGTTTGAAGATGATGAACAACCTATTGTAGTGCCTTCTTTTCCCTAACAATTTTGTGTGACACTTCCAAAGTTACTTCGATGAGAGTGAAGACGAGTCCATTATGCAGAGGACCTTGCTAGGCTAAAGAAGCAGGAGTATGCAGCTAATCTAGATGCTGAAAGGAATGCTGAGGAGAATGAAAGAGAAGCAAGCAATCAAGAAAATAACCAATGCTGAAAGTGATCCGGTTTCTCCTATCATCACCAATTCTCACAAGGCTATGCTGTTTCAACTCCCATTTCTACTAGAGTGTCCACAGACTTTGGAGATCCTTATACTCGTTTTCCAAGACCCACAGATCTTGGTAATCATCAACCTAAAGCTGGAATCTTCACCTCACCTTCCTATGATACTGATTTTGAACCAACTATTACTAATCTTGATACCACCATTGATGTCAACACCATCTACAAAAGGATTCACAATACTCATCCACAGTCAAATATTATTGGTGATCCTAATGCACCAACAAGGGGTACTGTGGCAAGTTCTAAATATGGTCAAGTGGCTTTTATCTCTTATGTCTCAAATCAAAAGAGACAATCACAGCTATGAACATTGTCCGCTTGCTTGTTTTCTCAAGTGGAACCAACCAGTGTTACTCAGGCACTTGAAGATTCAAGTTGGCTTGAGGCAATGCAGAAGAGATGACAATTTCAAAATCAGAAGTTTGGATATTGGTACCACTACCGATGGCAAGTATGCAATTGGGACTAAATGGATTCAAGAATAAGAGAGATGCAAGGGTGTCAAAAAACAAAGCAAGATTGGTTGCTCAGGGTTATAGACAAGAGGAGGGGATTAATTATGATGAAGTGTTTGCACCTGTGGCAAGAGTTGAGGCCATACGGATTTTCTTGGCTTATGCATCCTATATGGGTTTTATGGTATATCGGATGGATGTTAAAGGAGCCTTCCTGTATGGTGAAATAGAAGAGGAGGTTTATGTCACTCAACCTAAAGGATTTGAAGACCCCGATCATCCTACTCATGTTTACAAGGTTGTCAAAGCTCTTATGGACTACATCGGCACCATGAGCTTGGTATGCTAGGCTTTCATCATTTATGCTGAAGCATGGATATCGAAGAGGTGCTATTGATAAAACACTTTTCCTGAAGAAGAATTCCACGGATATTATTCTTATGCAAGTGTATGTGGATGACATTATTTTTGGATCCACAAAGGAAGCTTGGTGTAGGGAGTTTGAGGAGCTTATGAAGGGAGAGAGTTTAGATGAGTGCCATGGGAGAAATGACTTTCTTTTTGGGTCTTCAAGTTCAGCAGAAACCCGATGGTATCTTTATCAGTCAGGACAAATATGTGAGGGACATCTTGAAGAAGTTTGGAATGGAGAGTGTAAGGACTACCACTACACCTTATGAAGCTCCAAAGTCAAAGACCAACAATGAAGTAGATCCACCAGTGAATGTACATCTATACAGATCTATGATTGGTTCTTTGATGTATTTAACAGCTTCAAGGCCCGATAGTACTTTTGTGAGTGTTTGTTCTCGACATCAAGTTACTCCACTTACTTCCCATCTCAATGTTGTTAAGAAGATCTTTAAGTACCTCAAAGGCCAACCTCATTTAGGCCTTTGGTATCCAAAAGAATCTCCATTTAAGCTGGAAGCTTATAGTGATAGTGACTATGCCGGTGCAAACGGATAGAGGTCCACCATTGGAGGTTGCCAATTCCTTGGAAAGAGATTGATTTCTTGGCAATGCAAGAAACAGACTATTGTGGCTACCTCATCTACTCAAGCAGAGTACGTTGTCACAAGAAATTATGTGGATAGGTTCTTTGGATTCAAAATCAATTATTGGATTATGGGTATAACTTCATGAACACAACAATTTTTATTGATAATCAAAGTACCATATGTATTGTTAAAAATCTAGTTTTTCATAGTCGAACAAAACATATTGAAATCAGGCACCACTTTATAAGAGATGCATATGAAAAACATTTGATAAAAGTGGTTAAAATTAACACTGATGATAATGTGGCAGATTTGTTAACAAAAACTTTTGATGGACCAAGGTTTCAACACCTAGTGGTCCATATTGGTATGCTTAACCCTAATCAAAAGGTTGGGGAGGCATAGGCCCTGTGGGGAGGATTTGTGTATACTTTGCATACTTTTATGTAAATTTGTTTGATTGTTGTGTATACTTTTTGATTCTGTTCTCTAACACTAATCAGCTAATGTAATCTTAGTGTGTTTTGTTTGTTGGTTTGTGTGTTTCTCGTGTTTGTTCTGCTTGCGATTGGTTATTCAAGTTAGAATTTACCATGGTTGTTAATTTGGAATATGGTCAAGAAAGCTCTAAAGCTTGTTTCTACTGAATTCAAAGTGCTGGTGAGTTATTTGTTTCCACTGAAGATAAAGTACTGAAGTTACAATGTTCATTCAAGAGAAGTACTGAAGCAAATTGTTCATTCATTCATTCAAGAAACAGTTTACAGCTTACAGCTTACAGAGTACAATCAACATCAAATGCAACTAACAAGAAAAGAGCTTTACATGATCTACTAATCCAAATCTAGTTCATATCATCTATTCCAACATCTAACAGGCTGTTGGATATGCATGATCGCTCACATCTTCACACTAGATGTTGGATATGCGTTCGTGAAGTCTTGCATAACCACCCATTCATTCTATCTTGATGGCTGGAGATACATGACTACTATGACGAGGAAGCTAAGGATCAAAATGGGAAGGATGGATTGATGAAAACGATGATGATGAAGATGACCACACATGATGATGAAGAAAAATAATATGTCCTTTGTGATTCATCTACTGATTTCAACCAAAATGCAATCCATCCACCATCCCTAAGCATTTCCTTTATACGATATGTGATGATGCACCAAACCTGGTGCGTAGAAAAGAACCACCTCTCGTTTTAGGAAGTGGCGGATTTCTGACTCGTGGCCTTCGTTGAGGCCGAGGTGTGAAGGTTGGGAGTAAGATGTTCTCTCCTTATAGGAGTCATCAGAATCATCAGCATATTTACTTGGATTCACTACACTATCATCTTCTGAAGAAGGGAGAAAGGGTGATTTACTTGGTCGTGAATATGGTTGAGGAAAGTAATGAAGCCATGGGTTTGAATCATCACTTGATGATGATGAGGATGATGTTGTGAGATCTATGATCTCAGGTTTAGTACTCATGGTTAATAGTGGTTAATTCTGGAGCATTGATGAAATTTGGGTTTGTGATGATATTTGGGGGTTTTTGATGAAGAGTTATGTGTGCATTGGGATTGTTTTATAGACGCTTTCAAGACTTAATGAGATTTAATGCGTGTGGGTGAAACACTAAAAGATATTTATCAAGCTTCTTGAATAATGATCTATTTCTGCTGATTGGTATTCTTCGCAGAATAACTAGTGTTTCTACCGGTTGAAAGTTTAATTGGGAAAGTAGCGACACGCCAAAGACCGGTCAACAATTTGACTAAAATTAGGAAACTACTACTTATTCTCTATTCACATATTTTCATCTCAAACGATTCCATCTTTACTCACGTTCAAAACACTTCCACTTGTGTGAATCTTAACCCTAACTTAAGATTTTTCTCATGGCGCTTCAATTCAAGCATGATCATAATAAAGTCGCTTTCGGGAACAACTAAGGGTGATGAGTTGTATAGACCAATGGTAGAATTCTTACAGAGATCCAAGATTCATTATGCTTAACGCATTCTCCGAAGTGATTTATGAATCGTTGGTTACTCAATTTTGGGCTTAATTGCTACAAATCGGAGTGATACGTAGATTGTTGCAATGATTGATAAACAGCATGTGGTGACAGAGGAGCTAAAAAGAAGACAACTTCGATTGAATGATGAGAATGGGGTTTATCATCTCAATGCCGTGGTACTTTATGGGCTAAGAGCAATTGGATATTAAGGCAAGGACAACGACATGTGGTTAAAGAATCACTTTGTCCTATGTGGAGGTTTTTGTCCATACATTGCCTGTTTAAGCAATAAATCAGGAGGATGGGATCAATTTTCAACTCAATTGGGATGTGGTATTATATGTCTATCTCAGGGTTTAACTTATAATTTTTCTAGGTTTATTTTTGATAATATGGTTGAGAATATAACTAGAAAAAGAACAAGTTTATAAAATACCCTAGGTTTTGGCAAATAATATTAGACATTACTACCCAAACCCAAGCCTTTTATCCCATAGAGCTTTATCTCGCTAAACTATTTGCTTCAATGAGAACTAGTATGAGGGGCACATCATCCTGCTAGCGCTATGTTGCCTCAGGGCAATGAATCACCGATGAGGGAATGTTGTTGGTTCTCCACCTTCTACCACGCACGATGGGAATCCATTAGTGACAATAGATGAAGGCCCTTCTAATGCTGCGCCGGCACATCTTGTTGCTCCTGAACAACCTTTATCCACTCCTTCACCTAGATCTAGTCCACCACCTACACAGGTTCCTCATGCTGAGTTTGAGACTGAGTTTAATAGGCTGCCTTCACCTAATCCTGTTAGAGATTCAGTTGATGATCATGTTCTATTCTATGAGCATGTTGATATTTCTTCTAAAAGGCCCGATGATGCTCCCATTCCCACAGAGCAATCTGTTGGTGGAGCTGAGGATCCTATTACACTTACATCTTTGTATGCTCTAGTGAACATGTATGTAGCTGAGGTTACTGATCTCAAGAAGGATCTTGCAGAGACTAAATCTACTCTTGGTGGTAAGATTGTGAGTTGCATAAAGTTAAGAACTTGGAGGAACAACTTGGAAAAAGGGGCAAAAGGAGAATTTTGGTTTCTTCGATATGCAAGAAGAGAGACATGCCTTGCATCACTAGGAATCTTGGTCGATGCAAATTTAACAACTCATGTTTCTACTCATATTGCTGCTGAATCTTCAAAGAAAAAGGAACCTATTCGATACACTAGCAAAAGGAAAAGACTATATTTGAATAAGGCATCTATCAAGCTTCAAAGGGACAAATTGTTGCAAATGTGTTCAGCGATGTTCAACTGATGTTGTCAATAACACGGTCAAGCTTCATTTGTACAAGAACAACCAAGTTCTCAACCTTTAGCAGATGATTCTAAAGTGTTTCTTTGCCGCGAAGTTTTTAACTTGGATTCTAATGTTGAAGTCTTTTCTACACCTGTTGAAGCATTTTCTCAACATGTTTCTTCTGATGTTGATATGGGTGTTTCTTCCAAGTTCTTTTGTGCATATTCCTCAAACCGATTCAACTATGGAACTTTCTCGACAAAGGAAAGGAAACTGTGATTGATGAAGTGATTGGTTCAGATCTGGTACCTAAGAAGAAAGGTATGCTCAAGCTTAGATAAGTCAATGATTATGAAAATATGCGTAAGAGTCAGCAGTGGTCAATTTCTTCATGCTCACCTGATTCTAATTTGTCTATGGAGAGACAACTAGAGCTTGTTGAATTATTTCCTAAGATCACTGATGCTCAATGGGATGCCTATACTAATCAAGGTGCATCTGATCCTAATCTTGCTAAACGATTTTAGGTGCATGATGATAGTGAGAATTTTGTGACTCAAATGGTGGCTCTTGGAAAACAAAAGAAGCTAGAAGCAAAATGAAAGAGGAATGCTATTGTTGCTCAACGGAATAAAGCAAAAGGAAAACCAATGACCGTAGCTCTAAGAGAGCTCATATGAGGAGGATTGTGAAGAATCATAGTATACTGTATACACTACCGCATGTCAATGAAGCAAATCTTAGCTTTATCCGATGATGCTTTGATAAAAAAGTATAATATGATTATGAAGTTTTCTTCATCCGGTTCTACTTCTTCTACATTGGAAAGGATTGCTAATAAGTCTGATGTTCCTACAGCAAAGAGACCCAAGACAATTGAGATTGTAGATAATTTTGATGATGTGACACCAAAATTAAGTTCTCCAAGAGTTAATACTGATGTTGAGGAGAAAAGTTCACCGATATGGTTTTTATCTCAATAACCTTCTCCTGCTTCTTCCTGCTTTGCCTAGTGTTGAATCTATTGATAATTTGGGTGATATATTGAGTAAGAAAACGATGACTAAAAGGAAACTTCGTTCCTTACGGAGATCTGTGAGACTAGCTAGGAAACATCTTTCCAAGAGTATCTTTTAGATCCAGGCAGCTGAGTCAAATTTTATTCAAGGAGGATCTGTTGATGTTTTTCCTGAAGGAACACATGCTGTATTGATCAATTGGACAACCGAAGCTTAACACTGCTATCGATCGGATAAATCTACTATAGCTTCAACTTCTAGAAGGAAATCTTTCATTTGGTGGATAGACATGATTTGAAGATGCTTTGATGAACATGTCACCGTAATTATACTATTCATTCACCACAGAGTTCTGGTTTATATTTATTGGGTGATCTTCAAGTCTTGTTTGATTCTCATTCCCCGTGATGGTAAAGGGTATTCTATTTGGAAGAATTCACATGTGGGAGATTGAGAGTTGAGATTTTATCCTATGCCATGTGTCCATGTGGTTCCTACAAAATGTGGCATGATTGTGTGTATGTTCTCGGATAAGACTTATCCTTTGTCTGTTTCATTAATGGAAAGAATGCTTAGACAAAAGTTGGAAGTACCTCCTAATCCAGTTGGCAATGATGACCTTCATGCGTAACAATGTGATTGATTAAAACTCGCGCAACATAAAGGTTTATCTTGATTGTGGTATTTTGTATCTTTTGTAATATTTGTTTTCTTTATTTATTCAAAAAAAAAAAAAATTATGTATATTTTTTGTTTAACTAACTTTTATTCTGTGTTTGTTGTATATTATTGTTGGTTATTAACTCACCAGATATACCTTATGTATGTCAAAGAGTTAGCTAGTCCAAAGGGTACAAATTTTGGTAAAGACACATCAAATCTGTTGATTGTTGTTATGGTTTGCTCAAAATCATAGGGTTTGCAACCACCCATGCTTAATTGTCGTGTTGTATGGTCATCAATTCACCATGGTTTATTCCTTTTGGAATCCAAGAATTGACTAGCCCACATGTATATGGCTTGTGGTAAAGGCGTGGAATACCATATTTGGTAATCAGTTCACCAATTTTAAGAATTGACTAGTCCCGGAGCAAACGGCTACGTGTAAAGACATTTCAAATCCGTTCATGGTTGCCGATTTGCTAATAAATCGATGGTTATCGTGTACCATGGTTTTCGAACTTAAACATTTGGCTACTCCAGAGTGATGGCGATGGCTATTAGGAAGAGACATCAAATCCATTATTTTCAATGATCACCTCTCACGTGAGTTCACACACCGGATGTGATGAGAATAGTATGAAACTAATATGTTTTGATGTACATGTTGTCATTTGTTGTGCAAAGATATGGAGTTTCTGAGTTTCTTCATCAAAGAGAGATGTTTTGTTTTGATTCTTTGTCGATGATGTTCGAAAGTACACCTCTAGTGCCGCAAGGTTAAAGATCTATTAGAAACCGAACTTAACCAAGTCAAATTCCGTTTAGGGAGGATTGTTGGGAATTATGTAAAGTATGAATTATGCTGATATTATCTGCCGATGAATTCTCAAATAAGTGTATGGACCAAGACATAGTTCTCGCTAAAGAATAGTTTGTTTCACGGAAGTTGTTATTCCGTGTTTAGTATATTTAGTTTGGATATACATGAGCATTATTAGGAAGTGATTGTGTATATCTTATTTAGTTTTATGTTTATAATGCTTCGGGGAAACGGTTTGGGAAGTTTTGTTTGGGTTCCTTGTCTATAAAAGGAACACAATAGAATGGATTATGTACTAGATTAGACGTTTACAATTTATTAATATAACGATCCATAGAGGATCAAAGAGTTCTTAGTTATCTGTTTTTTATACTTGTGTTTATATTCCGCTAAAGAATACAAGTTGTAGAGATTTTCTTTTAGTTTGGTTGTGATTACACAAGAAATACTAACGATCTACGAAGCTCAAGATATATCAAGGCCAGATCTATCAAGGTCTGATACCACTTGTTGAAAACTTGCAGACCTTGAAATAATGCTTGTGGAATGGATGTTTACAGAATTTCGAAGAAAATTAAGACTCGATTTAAACTAGGATATAATGCTTGTGGAATGGATGTTTACAGAATTTCTAAGAAAATTAAGACTGAAATTCCAAAATTTTAAGTAGCTCGAAAACGAGAAAAGTGATCCGATGTTTTTATTCCTTCCCGACGCCGCCAAAGTTGCAATCCTCCGACGCCAGTTATCCCGACAAAAGCGACCACATTTTCAAAAAAAATTCGGAAAATTTATATCTTTAGAATCTGGAAAAATTTCTGCAAAAACATCCATTATGACTCGATACAAGCATTTGACTCGAACAAACACGCGAATATATCTTTTAATCAATTGTTATTCTCATGTTCACGCTTTCTTATGAAACGTGTAATCCTCCTACACTTATCTTTTATGTAAAATACCTTTATATGCAATTAAGACGATGTGTTAAAACAAAATAAAGCTTTTTTACAAATTTAAACATGAGAATAAACAATCAATAAAAGATATATGACACTAACAAGAAAACAATTAAGCATGGGTTGCCTCCCACGGCGCTTTTCTTTATTTAAGAGTCTTGTAGCTAGACTCGTAGTCGGGTCCCCACGCATCGCATATATAAGTGAGCTTGTCCTTATGATGTCGCAGGATCAAACTTATCATTTAGGTTCCTAGTAGTCACGTTGATTTAAATCGCCTTTTTCAAACTTTTCTCCATCGGGATCATAAATTTTTATCCTAATGTGCCATTCTCCATTTCCATCACTAGGAGGTCTACTCCAATCCCACTTATGTTTAGGCTTCTCAATTTTCCACCTATTCATAACGAGTTGACGAGCGAACTTCCTAAGAACTCGGTCATCTTCCTAAACACTAAAGCTTCTTGAACGGGTTCTTCCATGTCTCTAGCCATCTCTTTTTCATGGAAAGTTGCTTTGCTAGCAAAGGCATCATCTAGATAGAAAGGTCGTTGGGGGCCTATGAGGTTTTTATCAATCCACGGTCCATATCTAGAAGGTATTCTATCCATCCTAATCTCATGTGAATTTCTTCCTCTTTTTAGTATGTATGCCTTTTGACATCGTAAATCGACCTAGCACTACCTTCTCCTACCACTATCTTGGACATCTTACAATCAATGATGGAACTAGCGGTAGCTAAGAATCCTCTTCCTACAAGTAATGGGCATGTCGGGTCCTTATTCATGTGGCCAAGGAATCCAGTCAGAAAGAGTTAGCTCTCCTCGGTGTACTACCATGTCTTTTATTATCCCTACTGGATACGAAACACTACCGTCTGCTAGACCTAAAATGGTTTTCGTTGGTTCTATTTTACCTAGGTTAAGGCTTCTATGGAGGGACAACGGAACAAGATTGATGCATGATCCTAAGTCAGCTGAGCCGAGAGGTTTGGAAGTTCCAAGCCTACGGAGAGTAAATAGCCCGGATCGTCTAACTTTTTAGGTAGATTATTTCTCCTGAAAGGACCCATGTTTTCCATGTTTAAGTTCTAACTCATATTTTTCTTTTAAAGCATTATAATAAGGTGCACGAGCTAAGACTTCAAGAACCGGTTTTTCTTGATGGAGTTCCTTGTAGTCCTCCTCTAGATTAGGTTTGGGTTCTTGGTTGACGGGTTTCTCAAGAGTAGGTTCTATCAATGGTCGAGGGCCATGGTACCTAAATTTGGATTGCTTAGAACCTTGTTGATAGCATTTACCAAGTGAATCGTTGAGTGTGAGGGACATGGATGTGTACTCTCCCAAGGTGAACAAGAACATGAAGTTGATGAAATCGAATTTACTTTTGGGTTCTTTATGGTATCACTTGGAAGTGCTCCAATTTCTCGTTCATTGAAGGCTTTTAAGAGTGCATCAAGCTTGTTTGTCATCTCGCCTTGCTTTCGCTTAAAATCGGCTTCAAGCTTAGTCAATTGAATCTCTTGAGATGACATGAATCTAGATGCAATTGCCTCAAGATTTGTGGGGTTCCCGGTGTTTAGAGAATTGAACCTATTAGGTGGATTGGATGAGCTATGGGGTGTACTTGAGTTTTGGTTCCACTTAAGGTTAGGGTGATTTCTCCATGAAGGGTTGTAAGAGTTTCCCTAAGTTGTTTTTGTTAGGGCTTGAAAGTGTACCTTCTCTCCCGCCTTTCGTCGGTACGCGTGGAGGCGTAGTCCCAAAAAGCTTGTTCGGAGTCTTGTGCAATCACGAGTGTCATGGGGACCACTACACAATTCACAAGGTAGAGTGATTTTATTCACTTGATGTGAACACTTAGGATTTTGTAGGAGCTTCATAGGGAATTTTACTTGATCTTCAAGTTCAAGCATCCTACGGTCGGAAGGTTGTGAGTCAATTGGAAGAGAGATTGCCTTAACGGTTTTGGGCAACTCACGGGGTCATTCCAACTTTCGTTGTCATAGAGAGCAAGGTCCTCTATTATACCCCATGATTCTTCCGCGGTGAGATTACTAAGTTTTCCACGGCCGCTTGGGTCAATGGATCGCTTGGTGCGGAAGTCGACATGATCATAAAAGATTTGGACTTGGAGCCAAAGATCAATGCCGTGATGAGGGACTTTATGGAGTAAGTCCTTGAATCGAGTCCATGCTTCGTAGAGAGATTCACCTTGCCGTTGTTGGAACATCAAGATGTCATTCCTAGTTTGTGGTTCTCCCCGGTGGGAAAAATTGAAAGGAAGCGAGTGGTGAGATCATAACTTGAGATGGAGCCGTGGGGAAGTCGCTCAAACCAATTACTAGCTTGGTCCGTAGAGAAAATTGGAAGAGACGCAGACGCGCGTCTTCGAGTAGTAGCATCAAGGTCAATAGAATCGACAATTTTAAGGAAGTCCAAGATGCTTTGATTAGGATCTTCAGAGCGAAGTGGAATGCACATCCATTTTGCACCAACCGGATGGTGTGGATCCAAGGCCGTAATTTGGGCTTGGTCAGGAAGCTCAATGGTGTTCCTATAGCCTAGGTGGCTAGGTCTCGAGTATTCACCAAGAGTACGGTCTCTTGGCGGGACAATGATTTGAGGGGGTTTTCACCTTCCATGATGAAAAGTGATGAGGTTTACGAAGGAGTCAGAAGGGGATAGACTAAAAGGAAGCTAAAAATGAGAAAAAGTTTACTTGATAGGAATCAAGCAAAGAAACCTAAACGAGGTGGACTACTAACTAGCTATTCTATTCCCGGGGCAAAAACTTGATAAACACGCGCGTTGGGGTCAAAGGAAACTCCCTTTTCGTCGAGCAAGTTTTTCAACACCCTAGGAAGTGAACCTAATCGTTGTAGTATAGTATTAGGGTAAGCCACTGGAATTGATATCGTTCTCTAGGGGAATAGGAATGCTAGTGAGAAGTTACTACGCTAAGGTTGGGGTTGAGGGAGATTATTTTTTATCTTTTTATGTTTTTTTTAGAAAAGGAAAAGTCGAATCTCGGGTTTGGATTTGGGGGGTTGGTATTTCTACCGATTACTCTACTATTATCTAATTATCTAAACTAAGGTGGTGGTATTCTATGTCTAATTATTGTGTGCTCGTATGATAGTTTAAAGATGTGTTTACTTAGGTTTTACTCTCCTAATATCTCCTATTGGTGATTGAATTGTCACGTCCTTATTCCTAGTTGCGTTGTGTGTCTAAAGTTGTAGGGTATGCGTTTCTCCCTACTATTTGAAGTTACCAAAGGGTCTCGTCTACAAAACCCACTAGGGATGATAAACTCTAACTCTAAGGCCTCTTTGTATAGTTTAGCTTACAACAACTCATAGTGCTATAACCTAAGGTTCACAAAGATTAATCAAGCATTAAGTACACAACGAATGACATATCGCATTACTAGATCATTAATCAACTAAGATAAAAGACAACCAATCAATATTCAATAATTAAGTTTCATATTCCTTAAGCAAACACACAAGTAAATTAGTCGGACATGGAGAACATACAAGCATACACACAAATAATTGAAGACATAATTAAATTAATGAAGTAAACAACTTATCTTGGTGTGAATAGGGTTTAAAAACCTAAAATCGACCTTGGTTCGGTTTAGGTTTTACTCCAAAAGTTTACCCAAAAGACTACTCTCTAAAACTGGAAAATTCGGATTCTATATATAAGATTACATGCGGCGTCACGCGCGATTTGTGATGTTGGATGCGTTAGCCGCGTCATTAGGGTTTCGTCTTGGCAAGTTAATCTTGCGGCGTCACCTTATGCTTGTCTCCTCTTTAGCTTCGGCGTCGTGCTGTTGAATCTAGGCCGTCCGAGTTGCGACGGCTTACTCTTTTAAAGCCCGAAGCCGTCCTCCAAAACTAGCAATTTCTCTTCGAGAGTCGTCACAACTTTCTCCGACGGCGTCGCATATTAAGAAGTGACGCCGTCCCCTTGTAATTTATCAGCTTGAGTGTCTCGATTCTTGACTTTGGCCATTTTCTTATATATCGCCTTTTTCGTCCAAATAAGTGTCATTACAGGAATTTGCCTTCAAGAGACCTAAAAAGTGAAAAGGAACGATATTAAGCAATAACGGATACAAAAGTGATCAAATAAGGGCTTAAACGACCCCTCAAAAGGTACATTTTAAATCCTTATCATATACATTTGGTCATTTACATAAAATGTTGTAATAAATATGTAATAGGATGGGTAATATCCAAGACCCATGACCCATACCCATGGAGCTAATCCATAACCCATGACCCATTGCATGACATCATGCATGAAATCATGTTGGGTATTATCCATGACCCATGACCCAATGTCCATGACCCATGACCCAAGAACCATGACCCATTGTCTAGATACATTGTATCTTGTTGGGTACCCATGACCCAAAGTCCATGACCCATGGCTCATAACCCATAACCCGGTTTGCAACCCAAAATCCGGATTGTTCTGACCAGACAGCCAGATCCCTGTTTTGCACTAGCTGGATCCCGGTGAGAGGATCCGCGAGCGTGGACAGAAGGCTTTGTGCCTATAAATAGTGAGCCATTTCTTCATTGTTTCTCACCCTTCTTCAACTCTCCGTAAATTATTTCACTCTCCTAACCTCTGATCATTTGATCATTCTAGTAGTTCTTCTATCTTTTGTTGTGATTCTCATATAGGTCCTTCACAGGTAAGATCACGCTATACTACAAGTCATACAGGCAAAGGGTCCTTGATTGATTTGTCCATCCACAAGATTTCTGTAGCAAGATCTTGTAATTCATATTTCACATAGTTGTTGTATAATAGTTGTGTAAAGGTTTAGTTCTACCTCGTGGAAGAACTCGGTATTTAGCTTTGTATCGGAAAAAGTGTAAGCGACGTTGTGAGGCTTCTCCGACAAGTTGAAGGAGCTAGTTGACACAGTGCTTGAACTCTTGAGTGGGGTACTCGGGGAGTGGAGTAGGGCAAGGAAGGTATCCTTGTAGCCGAACCACTATAAATCACTTGTGTCGCTACTTTCTATCCTTTTACTTTACTTATTATTTCATACTATCTATCCATCCATACAAATTCACATAAGATCGAATCTAAATCTTTGAAACTTAAATTAAAATCGGTAAAACTATTCAACCCCTTCTAGTTTTCCACAATTGGCATCAAGAGCAAGGTTTACAAAAGTTTTAAAGTAAATTGTATTTTAAAAACTTTTTTGTAACATATTGGATTTCACAAACACATCAAACCATGATCAATAAGAGGTACACTAAGGTTTTAGAGTGAGAAATAGTTGGAGGTTTGGGAACTTAGTGAGAGAAAGTAAAAGTGTTATTATGAGCTCCAACCCTCTACCTTGGGAGGTAGAGGGTATTTATAGTCTTACACAAATCACCACCTACGGGCTGTGGATCAGGCATACAGTGGGTAAAGACCCGTCCGTCCTCCACGGTGTTACTTAACTAATTACTACTTAACATTAAATAACTACGACTACGAGCTTTCTAACTATTACATATACTTGAGGTGACCGACACTTTAATAACTGGATTTACTAAATCCTAACAATCTCCCCCTAAGGGAGGTCACCTCAAATTACATTGAATTCAAACAGATATTACATTAAGATTGTTCTTGTATTCTTGATAATTTTCTTTGCTCTGTAGCTCGTAGTCATTGATTCTT
Organism: Chrysanthemum makinoi; assembly: GCA_910596185.1. Lineage (NCBI taxonomy): Eukaryota > Viridiplantae > Streptophyta > Magnoliopsida > Asterales > Asteraceae > Chrysanthemum > Chrysanthemum makinoi. The sequence continues at coordinate 119,971,194 of OU343216.1, read as the reverse complement.
CATTATTGCATGTTTGGTTAATCCAAGTGGAGGTCTTTAACTGATCCACGTGATAATGAGTTTTGAGCCAGCATTGAGATCATCAGCTACCATAAATCTCTGACTCTTCCATTGTGGTGACATTATGTGAAGTTATGACTTTTGGACCGACATGCTCACATTCTGGATCTTGAAATCTTTTCATCAGAGTAGCGGAAGCTTTTGTTGATTCATGATATTTGCATCAGCGAGAGGGTATGGAGTGAAAATATCAGAGTCATCGATGCACTTATCATGATTTCTTTAGACATGAATGTGATGAGTGAGCATGCGGCTATGGATTGACCTCTCCACTCTGATCAGCTGCAAACGTCGGGTGTACCTGCATAAGACAGTTAGCAATAAAGCGCACGAAAGTGTCTTTGATCACTTTCATTGAATTGAGGTACACGGCCCATGGTTCCCGTTGATCAGTACAAATCTGCTATGATCAGGTATAATTCGAAGAATATCCTTGACAGGGTTTCGCAGCTGTTCTTGTTCTCTCAAACCGAACGTCTCAAAGAAGACAACACGGAGTGAGTGAACCAGCGAATTTGAGATTCACTGATTGATGAAAAAGATTTGAAAAACAATCGAGTACTGCTCAATAAAGTGTTTTTGCAATACATCGAGGGTTTTGAGAAAAATCAATTATCAATCATAAACACCTTTTATTTTTGAAATATTAATACGCAGTCGATGTGCTAAAGAAAAGAGTTTTAAGCACAACGACGGTTTTTCAAAGGTATCCGTCAATCCATAACCTGAACCAGGATTGATTCATAAGTTTGAATCGCCCCATTGTTTCTGTTCAGTTGTAACATGGTTGATCTATTGGATAGATCTCACATGCCACCTACCAAGAGCTTATTTGATGTTGGCTCTAGAAGGCTTTCCATCTTCATTGTGAATATGGTTGCATATCACTCAGATGTTCTGGCAATACCACAAGGATAATGCGTAGGACACATAAGATATAATCTCTCTTTCCACATTGTGTAAAACAGAGAGTCTTCATTGATAGTGTCCTAAAGAGATTTATTTGATGATCTCGTGGCTCTAGACTCAATTGTGCACATTTGGTTCCTATGCCGGAGACTAGGGAGAGGGTATCCTTCTTCAATATCAACAATCTTTAAGAGAAAGTCGATAGATTATGTAGGTTCCCCGTGAGAATGAAACAAGTCCTTTTAAGAGGAACTTGAGTGGCTTGGGAAGTTGTAGTGCAGTGCATCACTGGGTCCATGATGTCTTGTCTTCAATACCAGTGTTACCTTAGTAACCACTAGTAGCATATGAATTGAACCCGGTTTCTGCCCTAAGGTTGAATAATTGGAGGGCTATTTATTTTCACCCTTTTCTCATTCAATTCTTTTTCATTCTTCAACCCCTTCAGTGCTTACCGTGATTTCATAACTAGAACCTTGTTGGGTTTATTCCAGTTCTAGCTCTATCTCAGTCCGCACTCTTCCCATATCTCACTTTTCTCCTTTTTCCATCATACCTAAGGACTCTACACTATCTAGTGGATTGTCCCTGGGTAGATCCCTCGGGCTCTGGCGGGATTGTGGGACCGAATACCTAACCTAACCATCCTTATATCACCATACATAAAGTAAATTTGGTCGGTCTATTTGGTACTGTTCATCTGCCATTGGAACCAATTGAAAACTATTTGAAAATCAATTCAGATACGTATGATATATTATCAAAGCATTTTGTACCTGAATTGTTTTTGATATTTTTAGAAAAAGAGCTCCCCCAACATGTGCATCATATATTTGAAATCGTTTTGGCACACGGAGGCAAGAGGAAGGTTTCACTTCTTTGATTATCATTTTCTAAAAGATATCAACATCACTTTCCTGATCAAGATTAGTAATTTTCATACTTTGTTAAGGGTAATTTTGGAAAGGATGAGGTTTTCAAGAAATTGCTCCCCCTCAATATGTGCATAGAGATTTGAAAGTGTTTTGCACATATTAGGGAAAGATTGCACATTGAAACAAATCAATCACGTTTCAATACTTTTTGGTTTGAAATAGATGCTCCCCCTCAACATGTGCATGGAAAATTTGAAATCGTTTAACACATGTGGGGAGGAGAGCTTGTAAATCATTATACAACCATTTATCGAATTATCAGTTTAAATCCAATTTAAATCACAAATTCTCCCCCAATCACAATTTTCAAATCATTTGAGATTTGTGATCTCTGGAGATTTAAATTGATTTTGAAAGTTTTTGAGGAGAATTGTGACTTGCTTATGAAAATATTTTACCGATAAGGATCAAATCTGAGACTTTAAACTCCACAGATTAAACATGCATTAGTATCTTTTGGAAACAATTTTATGGTAAATAACTTTTTGATTTAATTGAAATCATTCTCCCCCTCAATCAATGACATAAGTTGTTGATTGAGATAGAGATTTTGACAAATATTAAGTCCAGATGATTTTCAAAAATTGAGTCCGAGTTATTTTTCAAAACTATTAGTTTTCATTAGATAGCAAATATTTGTTTAAAGAATAAGAGCATGAGATTTAAAAATAGGATATGTATGGCTCTATTCTTTTTTTAAAAAAACGGGGTTATAGACTGAAATGACTATAAGCCTTTGTTTCACTTTCTCTCAAAATATATATATATATATATATATATATATATATATATATATATATATATATATATATATATATATATATATATATATATATATATATATATATATATATATATATATATATATATATATATATATATATATTTAAGCAATTTATGTACATGAATAACATCTAAAAACCCGTGACATTCTTTGAATGTCAACACAAAGTCCGTAGATGATATCGAATAAAAATAATAAAAAGCATGACAAATATCAATAATTTTTAATTTATTTTTTATTTTTTTGATAATTTTCAAGATTTTCTGATTTTTATAGATTTTTGAAAAAATTAATAATTTTATATTTTCTTTTGTGTTGGTTTTGAAATTTTGTATTTAGCTTTTTGAATAACTATTTACAAGAGATGGAGGAAAACCTTTACTCATCTTCTTCCTCTTGAAGACGTTTAAGTGTTTCCGGCTGTAGACTCTTTAGACCAAGTCGTGGGAGGATAAACTCAAAACGTTCTCTAAGAAGAGCTTTGGTGAAGATATGCGCTAACTGGTATTCAGTCCTCACAAAATAAAGTTCCACCACACCATTTCTACTTGCTCCCTGATGAAATGATGTCGAATGTCGATGTGCTTTTCTCTTGAGTGTTTATACGTTGTTGCGAGAGAGCAATGGCACTTTTGTTATCACAATACAGAGGGATTTTGTTGAATTCAAAGCCATAGTTCGATAATTGGGATCTCATCCATAGGATTTGAGCACAACAAGATGACATGGCTATGTATTCAGCCTCTGTAGAGGATATCGAAGTACTCATTTGTTTCTTAGAAGACCAGCTCACAAGCTTATCACCCAAAACCTGAGCACCTCAGGTATTCGACGTGTATCTTGACATCCGCATGATCAGCATCTGCATAGGTGTTAGTGACATACCGGTGTCCTTAGGGTACCAAAGTCCCATATTGATGGTTCCTTGGAGATACCGAAAGACCCGTTTAATCGCTTCAAGGTGCTTTTGGTGGAAGCCTGGTATCTAGCACACATGCAAACGATAGAGTGTCTTGTTAATACAAATAAGCCGTAAAAACATTTATTTATATTTTACGATCTTCTAATGTTTTGTCAATAACAAACGTAAAATCATTTTAACGAAACAAATAGAATACGTAAATAGTTTGAGTCAATAGTTTCCTAACACACTTACGTTTTCACATAAAACACTAAAACAAGTATAAGTGATTTTATGATTTAGATACATATGTACAACAACTAGTGTTTACATATTGGGTTAGCATATACTTAAAACTAAGTATACTAAAATGGGTAAAAACAAGTAAATACTAAATGGGTAAAAACTAGCGAATGGTATTGACCCAGAACCCATGGTTTTATATATACCACTTAACCAAGTTCATTGTATGCTTAAGATACATTGTATCTTGAAAGAAAACCATGGATCAACCCATAACCCATGACCCATGACCCATAACCAAAAATACCCATGGGCAAGAGGAGCGTTCCACGGATCCCTGCTTTGTGCTAGCGGATCCCTTGTGGGAAGGATCCGCGGGATCCGGGGAACAGTAGAGAATTTTCTCTATAAATAGAGAGCCATTTCCTCCTTTCTACTAACCACTTTACACACATACTTCCCCAAGTATTATAACCCTCTGACCTCATATCCAAGTGATCTATGTAGTTTGTCTTTTGTTTTTGTGTGATCTTTTAGGTTCCTCTTAAAGGCAAGATCACCACTTCTTGAAGACGAGCAAGCTCAAGTCCATGAGTTGCCATGCTTCGTCATCAACAAGACAACTAAGGTTCTCTTGTTGATATTTTCTTTCTTATAGATGTTGGGTTGAAGGCATTAGTGAAGGATGCTGAAAGTGTCAAGATGAAAGCATTAGTGAAAGGTGCTTATCGTCCGTGTCAAAACATTAGTAAAGAATGCTAAAGGTGTTAAGACGAAGGCATTAGTGAAGGGTCCCAAGCGTTGTGTCAAAGGCATTAGTGAAGGATGCCGAAGAATCAAATCAAGTAGCATTTGGGAAGAATGCCTAGGTCGTATAATCGATGAGGTGCATCGTTATACATATAAGTATTTGTTTATTTCCAAGGATGGTGATATCCTTGATGGTATTGTAACAAGGAGTGGATCTCCTTGATATTAGGTGTTGTGTTGTGAAGGGTAGTAGTTCCTCCATAGTAATGGAACTAGGTGCTTAGTCTAGTACCTAATAAAGAGTAGGCGACGTTGTGATAGGATTAGTTCTCCTTGGTGTGAAAGAACTCGCTGGTTAGCCTAGCACCGTATAAAGGGTAGGCGACGTTGTGTTAGGTGTGGTTCGCCTTGGTGTGAAGGAACTCGGTATTTAGCTTTGTACCTGAAAAAGGTTAAGCGACGTTGTGAAGGCTTCTCCGCCATAAGGAGTTGGTGTAGTGCTTACGAACTCGAGTAGGTGACTCGGGGAGTGGAGTAGGGCAAGGAAGGTGTCCTTGTAGCCGAACCACTATAAATACTTGTGTCGTGGTGATGTGCTTTTACTCTTTATCTTTCATTACACGTTTATATATCTATCTATCAACGTCCAACATAAACAACCAAATAGATTGACATAAGTCGATCTAAATATTTAAAGGAAGTTTAAATTGGTAAAGTATTCAACCCCCCCTTTCTAGTTTTCCACAATTAGCATCAGAGCTTCGTTACCAAGTTTCTTAGAGTATGTTGTACTTTAAAAACTTGATACGATCCATGTATGTTTGAAAACAACAAAGAAGGATTATTTTTGTCATATTTTAAAAAATCATTATATTGTTTATTGTTGGACAATGATAAAATGCTTTCACATTTTTTTTAGCATTATCCATACTTGGATTTGGAGTTACCAAGAAGATCATAAAGAGTTTATCTAAATATTTCTTTTCGCAAAAAGAATGTTTAGTATTCTTACAACATAAATCTGGAGATTCCAAGAAGATCACAAAACATCTAAATACTTCTTTTCTTGAAAGAATATTTAGAAAGCATTATCCATACTTGGATTTGGAGTTACCAAGAAGATCATAAAGAGTTTATCTAAATATTTCTTTTCGCAAAAAGAATGTTTAGTATTCTTACAACATAAATCTGGAGATTCCAAGAAGATCACAAAACATCTAAATACTTCTTTTCTTAAAAGAATATTTAGCAAAGCATTATCCATACTTGGATTTGGAGTTACCAAGAAGATCATAAAGAGTTTATCTAAATATTTCTTTTCGCAAAAAGAATGTTTAGTATTCTTACAACATAAATCTGGAGATTCCAAGAAGATCACAAAACATCTAAATACTTCTTTTCTTAAAAGAATATTTAGCAAAGGTATGATCTTTAATTACTTACCTTTATCTTTATTATTAAAATCTTAGTTGCATGATTTATTAGTAATTGTTCAAGTAGTCATTCATATTATAGTCATCATCAAAATAGTATTCTTTGACTTATTTGTATAGACTACATTACCAACTCGTAATAATGATATCTTGGTTATTCGATAACCTTAATCATTATTCATCACAAAGGATTTATTGACACTTCATCTATGTCAATAAATATCCATGTGAAACTTCTTATATTATGATAAAATGGGATTTTATCATAATGTTTGAAAAACTTCCAAGAATTATGACTAATTCTTAAAAAGGGAACCTCGTCTAATAGGAATAGTATTAAATCGTCAAAACCTCAAACCACAAGTTTTAGAGCCTTAACATCAAAACACTAGACGTTTTAGAACTCCCAAACCAAAGTTATTAAGGAATGTTTGAGCTGACTTTTGCTGTCATGCCGGATCCCTTCGTTTATACCAGCCGGATCCCATATGAGAGGGATCTGCGGGATCCGTGCAACAGAAGACTAAGAATGATCACTGTGGATGTTCCACAATTATACTCACCTCAAAGACTCCACGAACAAAACCAGGTACTGTTCATAGGAGCAATTTGATCATTCCTCTCAAGTTTAACAATCACTTGTGTAAGTACAATCTTCACTACATTGTTAATTTAATTCCTTGATTTCTAAAGATTACAATTTCTTCATCTTTAAGAGTTAGGTTCAAATGGGTTTATCATAATTTGTCACCACATTGTTTTCTAAGATAATCTAAATCAAAGAATTAACATTGTTAATACAAATTAAACACATTTTTGAACTCAACAAAGATGATGAGAGCAAAATTGTGATCAAACCCTCTAGGTTACTATTTACAATTAACACCACATTGTGGTTGTATTGTTTAGGAACATCATGCCAAGCAACAAGTAACAAGATTACCAAGACACCGCTCACTACATACCCATGTACCATAGGAAAAATGGATTAAGTCCGGATGATAGGAAAGCCTTTAAGTTGCTTGAAAGGAGACTCTTTCATGAAGGTAGAGTTGTTGATCCATCATTCCTTGAAAATACCGACATGAGGGAAGTATTTGGAACTATTGGGTTTGATTGTTTATTGGATGTAAACGAACAAATTTGCCCGGTCTTTGTGCTTGAGTTCTACAAGACTATGGGTATAATTAGAAACGATGATGGGTCCATCTCAATTGAATTCACCATAAATGGACATGAGTACACACTTTCACTTGAGGAGTTTGGAAGAATAATAGGAGTTCCATATGATGGTGTTTGCATGTATTCTAATGAGTGGTCATTGGAAGAGATACACTTTATGGTTGATCATCACGACATTTATCACAACATCCCGGAAGAACCACGGTAAGGGACACCGTGTTTATGCCAAGAGCATCCCCATCAAGGTTACTAGGGTCGAAAGTGATCTATAGGGATCCTTTCCAAATGGAGCTCTCGGAGATGTACCCATTGTATAGAAAATGGGAAGATGTGATAAGGGAGAATGTGGTGTGTCTAGTAGGAAACAAGGATCACCCCAATGCATGTCTAAGCTTCATGATCTATTGTCTAGTGACCGAGACTCGCTTCAACATTGCCTACTACATTGTCAAGAGAATGGCAAGTGTAAGAAGCATGGACAAGATGGTGCTCCCGTATACAATGCTCCTAACCCGTCTTGCTAAATTCATCTTTGCATTAGATCCTTCTCCACAAACCTATGACCATAACTTTTGCAACAAGGTTATGGTACCATTGACCGAGGGAAGAACCACGAGGTTTATGGTAGATGGCAAGAGGCTTCACCCACCCGTTCCTCGGGAGGGAGAGAAGGTGAAGGAAGTAGCAACCCACTCGGAAATACCGAACTCGACCCATTGGAGTATATCAACCAATTGCCGGATGTTCCTGGTGCATCACCCGAATGGCAACAAACCAACGGAATCTTCAAGTGCTTTGCCAACTTCTTGAAGAAAAAGAGGTAGAGTGGAGGACGGGTGAAGACGAGATGGGAAGGAGAAGATAGGTAAGGTCTTAGGACCCAAGTGTATGATGAAATATTTCAAACAATGGTTTGTAACACTTTAAACTAGGCTCGTAGTATGTAGGTATCGCCATATCTTGGCACTAAACAATTCTAACTTAGGTATTTGGAAAATGAGATTTTACGACCCCTTGAGTGGTCGTCGTCACTCATTCTAGGAATTTTAGCTCTTCCTACTTTGATATACATTATATTAGTTGTGTTCTTGCATTTAGTCCCCATAGAAACAACTAGGAAAAGCATTTACTATAAAGTGCAAAGTTGCACATTTCTGAAAGCTCTCGATCTGCAGTAGGTGGATCCCGCATTTGAACTAAGGATCCCTCCAGAAGGGAACCGCGGGATCCGTGGCATTTGATAAGCAATACAGATTTGCTCACATCAAAATAGTATACTAGAACACCTCACACGAGTCAAACATAAGATACTAGAGCCAACTAAGCCTTCCTCAAATGGTTGAAGATCTCACTCTCATCCATGGCCTACCTAGGATATATTTCAAAAGATTTTTGATTTATCAACTCGTCAAAACTCACCATAATTCCGCTCCAACACTCACACATTATCTATCACGTCTGATAGAACTTAGTTTGGTCTATCCTTCAATTTTAGCAAATTGATCTTAATCATCGTTGACTCAAAATTAGGCTCAAAAATAGTTTCTCATTTTTTTTTTAAGATTTTAGTAAATTCTTCTTAGTTCACTATTTGAGTTCTAGGACTTGTTACCACCATTTCTCCATATCAAATTAAATGGTATTCTTGTCAAACACATAGTTAGACTATCCAAAGTCAATTTTCTTGCCCAAAACCATCATTAAGCACCATCACTTATTATGATTGAGGATTTGAGATATCCAGGCTAAATACTTCAAAATTAAATCAAAACCTCGAAATACATTGATAATAAACCTTACAAAATCATAATCATTTCACCTAAAACCTGTCTGTAGGATCCCTGGTCTTTAACTAGACGGATCCCTACTGAGAGGGATCCGCGAGATCCGTAGCTGCAGAAAGCCTCAATCAGCTTCCATATTCAAATTTAAGTCACCTTTTGGTTCTCTAACCACTTTTAGCATTCATTTATTATCCTCCTAGAGCTGATCAAAACCTTAAGAGCATGCTTAGTCCTCTAAGTGGCCAAGAATTTAATTTTCTAAATTCAAATTATCCTTTATAAACCAAACAACCTTAGGTTTAAGGTACCATCCTCACTTACCTCTCAAAAATCAGCAATTAGAAGCTTACATTAGCATCATCATCACTATGACTAAGGCTCTTAGCAACAACTCCTCAACCTTAGGATCATCCAAAAGAAAGGGTCAAATGATCCATGAAATTTCATCCACCTAAACATCCCCCATTAGAGATAATGATACTAGAACCCCATCTCATCAAACTCATCCAACAAAGGCTAAGAGAGCCACAGTTAGCATCAAACCTTTCGGACTAGAAAAAAGGATCCTCTAGCTCAAAACCAAAGTTGACTAGTTCTAGCAAGCCATCAAAACCATCATTCATTGAGCATGGACTACACTCCTTGAATGAGCCTCTCCCTCACCCAAACATCTATTCATTGTTTCATTCACCACCAAGAAACTCCCATACACCAACCTTTTCATTGAATAGGGAACCACCAACAACGCCGACTAGCCCATCATGGGAGACAAGGAATAACCTTGATCATATGGAAGAAATTCCGTTACCACCCTCATTTTTAGAACCTCATCCTACTTCTCAAAATGAAGACCCACAATCGCACATAGAGCCTCCTCAAAATATCAATTTTCCTCCGGGTCCAAACCAAGACAATAATTGTCCAAATTGTCTAAACACTCAAGGACTTGTTCAAGAAGCACGAAATGAGATACCTTTCATGTTTAATCATCTTCTTGCAAAGTTGGATCAAATCATGAAGTCCACTCATCCCTAGACTCAAGCACATTGTTGCATTTTAAGTCTAGCAACTAGTTAGTATTAAGTGGTACTTGTATGTCCTAGTTCATTCTCTTAGTTTTAGAGATTTGTTTGATTATCTCTTGTTTTATTGAATGAATATTTATATGTTGTGATTACTTTGTGCGTTGTGCTTGTTATTGCACACATATATCATCTCTTTATTAGCATTGTTTGACACATCTTCACTGCTGAAGAAACTGTCACCAGATAGCCGGATCCCTCCAAAATGCCTAGCCGGATCCCTTCCAGAAGGGAACCGTAGGGATCCGTGGTACAGAAGCACAAATTTCTACTAACTTGAGTTTATTTGCAGGAAATTTTGCACTATACTCTTGTCTTCTAACCTTTACTTTATAGATTTTCAAAATAACACATGAAGATTTTTGACACCATAAAGCTAGGGGGAGCTTTGTGTCAAACGATATTGGATAAACATTTTCAAATTAATCCAATTTTGGATTATACTTCATGACACCCCATTGCAACTTTGCAATCTTCAAGGGGGAGCATGTTGTCGTCATTTAGACGAACCATTTGCAAACATATTTGCAAACACAACTAGTTTATTTTACGTTATGTCCTTGACACCCTCTCAAAGGGATGGACTCGTCAAGGGGGAGTTAAGACGAGTACCATTTCCGTCACTTGCTCTCTTTACATTTTACATATTTTTCTTATAAAAATTGTGTTAGTTTCTTTAACACTTTTGTTTCGACAAAAAGGGGGAGAAGAAAGTAAAACTACTAATTCAAACTTGCTACGAATTTTAGTTTTTCTTAAAATAATTTTATGTTTTGTCATCAACAAAAGGGGGGAGATTGTTAATACAAATAAGCCTTAAAAACGTTTATTTATATTTTACGATCTTCTAATGTTTTGTCGATAACGTAAAATCATTTTAACGAAACAAATAGAATACGTAAATAGTTTGAGTCAATAGTTTCCTAACACACTTATGTTTTCACATAAAACACTAAAACAAGTATAAGTGATTTTATGATTTAGATACATATGTACAACAACTAGTGTTTACATATTAGGTTAGCATATACTTAAAACTAAGTATACTAAAATGGGTAAAAACAAGTAAATACTAAATGGGTAAAAACTAGCAAATGGTATTGACCCATAACCCATGGTTTTATATATACCACCTAACCAAGTTCATTGTATCCTTAAGATACATTGTATCTAGAAACAAAACCATGGATCAACCCATAACCCATGACCCATGACCCATAACCAAAAAATACCCATGGGCAAAGAGGAGCGTTCCACGGATCCCTAGCTTTGTGCTAGCCGGATCCCTTGTGGGAGGGATCCGCGGGATCCGAGGAACAGTAGAGAATTTTCTCTATAAATAGAGAGCCATTTCCTCCTTTCTACTCACACTTTACATACTTCCCAAAGTATTATAACCCTCTAACCTCAGATCCAAGTGATCTATGTAGATTGTCTTTTGTTTTTGTGTGATCTTCTAGGTTCCTCTTAAAGGCAAGATCACCACTTCTTGAAGACGAGCAAGCTCAAGTCCATGAGTTGCCATGCCTCGTCATCATCAAGACAACTAAGGTTCTCTTGTTGATAGTTCTTTCTTTCTCCATAGATGTTGGGTTGAAGGCATTAGTGAAGGATGCAGAAAGTGTCAAGATGAAAGCATTAGTGAAAGGTGCTTATCGTCTGTGTCAAAGCATTAGTAAAGAATGCTAAAGGTGTTAAGACGAAGGCATTAGTGAAGGGTGCCAAGCGTTGTGTCAAAGGCATTAGTGAAGGATGCCGAAGAATCAAATCAAGTAGCATTTGGGAAGAATGCCTAGGTCGTATAATCGATGAGGTGCATCGTTATACATATAAGTATTTTTTTATTTCCAAGGATGGTGATATCCTTGATGGTATTGTAACAAGGAGTTGATCTCCTTGATATGGAGTGTTGAGTTGCTGAAGGGTGAAAGTGATGAGGTTCTGCATATTAATGGAACTAGGTGCTTATACAATTGGCTGACAGAGGACGGGCGGTTTGGTTACGGTTGGTTGGATGGATGCTTGGGAACTCTCGAGTAGGTGACTCGGGGGTGGAGTAGGGCAAGGAAGATGTCCTCAGCGGAACCACACTGCAAATACTTGTTAGTCGTGGTGATGTGCTTTTTACTCTTTATCTTTCATTACCGCGTTTACATATCTATCTATCAACGTCCAACATAAACAACCAAATAGATTGACATAAGTCGATCTAAATATTTAAAGGAAGTTTAAATTGGTAAAACTATTCAACCCCCCTTCTAGTTTCCCATATGCGGTCTCTGGCTGTGAGGTATCGGGGATCCATCATACTGCGATATTTCGTTTGGTCTACCATGATCTGAGTGGTCCTCATCCAGTTTAGTCGCTCTATCATGGGAGTGTCCAGCGGTCACAAGAATCAAAACAAAATTTCTTTAAAATCTCATTTGCATATTTAGATTGATTTATAAAAATGTCTCCGGGGCTTTGTGAAATTTGTAATCCCAAGAAAAATGACATTTGTCCCATCATTGACATTTGAAATTTGGAACCCATTTCATTTGAAAACGGTCACATTCATTGGGGTGGTCGAGGCAAAATAATATCATCAACATAAATTTGAGCGTGAATTAAGTGTTTGCCTGACTTTCTGGTGAACAATGTCGGATCAACTGCTCCTTTCTGAATCCATTAGATAGAAGAAACTTTGATAGCGTATTATACCATGCCCTTGGAGCTTGCTTCAAACCATAAAGAGCCTTCTTCAAGCGATAGACATGAGTAGGATGCTCGGATTCACAAAACCGGGTTGGCCTCGACTTCTTTAAGATCTCCGTTAAGAAAAGCGTCTTTACATCCATCATAGAACCATATTCTTGCAGCATTAGCCAAGAAGATTCGATTGCCTCGATACGAGCAACTGGAGCAAATGATTCTTCAAAGTCAATACCCTCCTCTTGCCGGTATCCTTTTGCAACCAATCGTGCCTTGTTCTTTAATACATCACCATGCTCATCAAGTTTTACTTTGAAGATCCACTTTAGAGAAATGATCATAGCACAGTCGGAGCAGGTACTAATTCCCATACATCTAGTCGATCAAACTCATGAATTTCTTCTTGCATGGCATTGAACCAGCTGTCTTCATTCATGGCAGTTTTAACGTCTTTTGGTTCGATCTAAGAGAGTACGGAGTTGAAGAAGCACCATAAGGCATCGATTTGCAAGTTGTTTACAGTGGATCTTGGACGAGAGGGATTTACAATGATGTTGTCCAATGGGTGATCATGTGTCCATTTTCTAAGGTGTTCATGTGGTTGTTGTTGAGGGACTGAAGTAGCAGAGTCGATTTCTCTGATGAAGATGGTTCGATGATGATTCAGGAGCAAATATGTTTTCAAATGGGGCATCTTGGGGTAGCAAAGGGATTCTCTCCATCAAGGGTGCGAGCAATTCCCATGATGTACACTCGATGATTGATGATTTGTTGATGAGACAGTGATCGGTGGCTTCTTGACTCGACATGGAAGCGAAGGGTTAACTTCATTGACAGGGGTAGGAGCACCTCTGTTGATGAGATGTTGAGATCATTAGCAATTGACTTATAGTGTTCATCAAACATTGGATCAAACAGTTTCTTCAAGTCATCTTTTGAAGGAGGTACATAAGGAGTTCTTGTGAAGAATCGTATACAAGAGTAGAACTGATGGGACTACTTGATGATCTTGGGTCAGCTGGGTTGTCCTGGAGCCATTGGACGGTCACTCATCGAACGTAACAGGAATTGTTTCCATGATACTTCGGGTTCTTTTGTTGTAGATTCGGTATCCTTTTCTGCTTGGTGCATATCCTACAAATACTCCATGTCGCTTTAGCTTTAAGTTTTCCTAAGTCTTGCCCTCATTAGTTGGATAACACAATGCACCAAACACACGAAGAAATGAAAGATTAGGTTTTCGATTGTGGACAAGTTCATATGGAGTTTTTCCATGAGAAGTGTGAATAAGGGATCGATTTTGAGTGTAGCATGCATTGGCAATGGCCGACCAGAGAAATATTAGAACCTTTGAGTAAATCAGCATTGTTCTAGCGGCTTCCACAAGAGTTCGATTTAGTCTTTCAACTACACCGTTCATTTGAGGAGTTCGTGGAACACTTCTTTGATGTGATTCCAACACTTTCATAAAACTCTCAGTTCTTTGTTAACAAACTTCAGTTCCATTGTAATGCATTGGATGATTCGGTTTTGTTAAGTCGAACCTGCAGTGTTTGATAATTTTGATGATGTTATCACTTGTTTCATCCTTTGTCCTCAAGAACTTAATCCAAGTAAATCGATAGTAATCATCAACCACAACTAACACATATTTCTTCCCCTTTAAATGTTGCACTCTTATGGGTCTACATAAATCCATGTGAATGGTATGAAGAACTTCCGTAACTGAGTTTGTAGGTTTGGGTTTGTGGGCATACTTCTTGCTTTTCCCAATTGGCATGCTGAACAGAGATGATCCTTTTCATACTTTAGTCTAGGTAAGCCTATTACTAAGTCCTTTAAGGATCATTTATGGTGGTGCCAAAGTTCAGTGATTTAGACGCGATGCCATAACCATGACTTTGTTTTCGAAGCCTTTGACAATAAGCAGATTGGAGAGGACTTCATCATATCTTCGATAGAGATGGTGTATAGATTTGAACCACGTGTTCCTCTTAAAAGTTCTCTACCATCAAGTTCTCTAACGAAGCAAGTATGTTTTTTGAAGGCCACTTCTAGATCAGAATCACAGAATTGACCAACAGAGAATAAGTTATGACCAAGACCTTCAACATAATATACGGAGATAACATTCACCGAACAACATAGTCTCCATAACCCATAATTGCACCGAAATGATCATTCCCGAATCTAACAGTCCTGATGAATTTACTCATAAAGTTCATGAGCCGTGACGGTCTCGGTCATATGCTTGGAACGGCGAGTCCAGTTACACGCGATTTGAACGATCTGCAATTGAACACAGACAAGAATGGATAATTGGATAATTAGGATCCCCATGCAATAATGGGTTCCATTTGGTTAGTAACATTGATTGGAACACTCACATCAGAAGTAGAAACAATGGAATCATCAGGGATAGATGCAATGCTAGTGTCCGTATTTGACCTACTCAAAGTGTGTTCACTTCTTAAAGGAATAGTTCTACCAGTAGGCATCCATTTCCTAATGGGCATTGATCTAGGTAATTTAGGGCACATCTCATTAAGATTGAATTTGTTAGGAATTAGAAAATTCCATAGTGAAGAGTCGGTCACCCCAAATGTTATCTAGCTTAAGTTAGCTCGTAGACTTGTCGTTAGTCATGTTATTTAGTAGTTTATTTATTAGTTTGTAGCGTAGTATAGTATAGTGCAACACCGTGGAGGAAGGACGGGTCTTTACCCACAGTATACCTGATCCACAGGCCGATAGGAGGTCGTGTATTGTGTAAGTATAAATACCTCTTCCATCCATGGAAGGGTGTGCTCTTCATTAATCTAATATTTCATACTTTGTGTAAACCTCTAGCAAGAACACCCTCTCTCTCTACTAACTCTCTAACTATGGCAAACATGTATTTTGATCATCCAAGACCACCCGAATCATCAACACAATAAAAATAACGATCCTACAATTGGTACCAGAGCCAAGGTTTTTGTGTTTTGATGATTTGTTTGTGGTTCGAATGTTTTGATGATTTGTTTTTGGTTCGAATCTTGTCTTAACTGTTTTTATATACTTTGTTGGTGTCGGAATAGTTTTTTCTAAAATAGTGGTATAGCTGTTTTAAACATTGTTTTGTGTTTCTTTTGGTCCAAACAGTTTATATCATTTTTTAGACATCTTTTTTTGTTACCGATGTTGTGTAATATGGTGGTCAATCAGTGGTCTTAATAGGTCAAAGAGGATTTCCCTATGCATTTTTCTTTAGACAGTTTTCTGGTCATATAAGTGAGTCAAAAAGATGTATCCTTTGAATATTTTCTGGGCAAACAATGAATCTCATATGCATTTTTTTGGGTCAAAACAAGTTTTCTGGGTTTATATATGAATATGGTGGAATAATAGTCGAGGAAACTCATCGAAAAATCAAATATCAAGTTAGCGACTTGTTTTAACTGTTTTTGTCATGTTAGCGAGTTGGCTATTTAGTCACTTGCTGTCGTAGCGACTTGTCGTGGCGACTTGTCGTGGCGACTTGTCGTGGCGACTTGTCGTGGCGACTTGTCATGGCGACTTGTCGTGGCGACTTGTCGTAGCGACTTGGTTCATGACTCGTTAGCGACTTGGTGAAAGAAATGAAGAAGAAGAGTGATGAACCAGACTACGACCACAAAATAACTTAAACCATATACCAAAACTTCAACACGACCTTGGATTCTAAACAACATCATCAGTCTACATCATCAATGATATCTAAACCTCTTCCGAGACCTCAAAACAAGACCTCATCACTCATCAAGACTCATTGAACGAAAAGCAATTAAAATAGATCTCAGAATCATATCTCTCATTCCATTCAAAGTTTCTTTCAAACTTTTGGAAGTCAAGCCTTATGAAAGATATCCATCCCATCATTGATCTATGACTCTATTACCATAACTCAAAACGTTTAAATGATTCGTGATCTCAGCCGTGTTCATTTTTGTGAATGGTTCTAAAATAACTCATAGATCTCAAAAGATCTACTCACTAATGAACGAGTACTTCATCGATCTTAATACGTTTGCTATTTTATCCGAATGTTTAAGATTTTTCAACTAACAAATCTGTTAATTGAACATCTTGATTCGTTATGTCTTTCATCAAAGATATTCGAAACCATGAAGTGAGTTTAACAATTAACGTTAACTCATTTTCATTCGTTCGTCTATTCTTATTTGTAACGAGATTGAACAAACCTACCTGGTACCTTGTATGTGAATGGATGTCTCGTTTACATAACCATCTCTGTGGCTGTTTCTACCACGAGCCATCCCTGTGGCTAATCTTGTCCTTGAAGCGTAGGTTTTTGGAATGTAAGACGAGTGATATTTAGGGTTTGGTCTCTGTCCTTGAAACTTAAGATTTGATGTGTACCAAATGTTTTTTTTGGTTATGTGAGATTGAAAGATGGGGGCGGATGTGTTTATTGATGTGAGATGTTTTAGGGTTTGACTGAAAGTAAGCTTTAGGGTTAATATGTTATCAGTCTTTTATACACACGAATTTTATTTGGGTGTAACCGGGTGTAATTTGTCTTGGGCCCTTATGTGGCTTTTGGATCGGTTGGATAGGCCTTGACCACTCATACTTAATGAATACAAACAGGGCCATATGACTACACAAGGAGGTTGGGCCGAATTTTTATCATGGGTTGTGTACTGATGTGATACAATTTTAATGTTAGTCCTTCGGGCATAGAGGATCGTTCCAATTTTAATCATGTAATACTGATGTGAGATCAATTCTCATATACCATTTTAATGGTTCTTGATATCACATTCTGTTATAAAATTGGTTGATACCCATTGATTGTTAGATCGAGATTTAGAGTTTCAAGTGGATCGTGTGTTAATGAAAATTGGGCGAGATTTTTTGGGTTTGAAATTTATTCTCCAATTGTGCTTTGGTGCAATAGTGATGTGTTGAACTTATTTGGTTAAGCTGAGGAGGTGGGTGAGTACTATGATGGACTTTGTGGACAAATGAAATAATGTTTGGTCATTAACCTTCAACGAATGATACATTTGTTTATAGCTAATGTTGGTATTTTATTTGGCTAAAGGTTGAGACTTGATGTTGTGATTTGTTGAGTTAATGAGATTTGGTAATGAGGATTGGTACTTTGGGTTATACATTTTCACGAAGAATATTATGTCACGGCTTGAATTAATGCTTGAACAAAGTTGACTCTGGGGTTTTGTACGGTATTCCTTATTTGGACTTGAAGTGAAGATTTCCAAGCGCGTCTACTTATTTTGTCTTCTTTCTTTCTACCATTCCGTGAAGATGACTTGTTTGGGCATTTATTGATTGTGATAAAGACTTGGCTATTTAGTTACGGTTGTGATTCTTTCTCGCTTAACAACGTAGCTATCACTGGTTGTCTCCTTTCAGTTGAGAATGTCAAGAGGTTTTGTACATTGGGTACACCGTTTCTTTTTTACATGGATTAGTACATGTTTAAGTAACAAATCTGGGGAATGTTACTTCATGGTCAAGTTTGGCATATCGGGTCTATTTCTCCTTGTGGTCACGCAATAGCCGACGATATTTGTGAAGATGTGTTCACCAAGTGTTTATGGATGGTTGATGATGGTTGATGTATGATGATGTTGGATTTTGGACCCGTTGATGAACCGCGCATGTTCCCCTAAAACAGATATTCACGAAACCAATATTGTCATAACATATTCAAGCTGACATTGTTCGGGTGTTGTCTTGATTTTGTAAAATCACGCGAAAGAACCTATTTCTCTGTTTAAATCATAGACTTGTAAAATCCCGTGACAATGGAAACATCCTGGTAATAGTAAAGTGCATTTTCGGATCTATCTTACGGTTTATTCTTGGTTTTATAAAATCCCGCGAAAGAAACTATTTCTCGGTTTAAACCATAGAATTGTAAAATCCGTATTGATGTAACCATCCGGAGAAAGGAAAATGTTTGGGATCTTATTTGATCTTTGGTGCTACGGTTTCTTCTTCAAAGAAGGGATAAAGGGTGTACTTCATGAATTGGATGTGTGTTTGGATATTTGTCATGGCAGTTTGGTTATTACATGGTTTTACGGGGTTATGTGCTACTAACCATGGTCGGGATGAAACCATTATCAAAGTTCATTTAAATGTCAAAGAAGGCTAGATTTGAGTTTTTAACAAGAAGATGTGACAACGGCGTTAATTCAATATTATTTATTTGAGGTTGAAGTGAATTATCGCGGGCGAGTGTACTTAGTATCTGAAGATATCGGGGATGGATGGATGAAGATTCTTCATGATCCTTGTTCGAGCTTATTATCAAAAACGAAGACTTGGAAATCTAGTTATTGTTGGGTGGCTTTTACTTTTTCTTTTACCACTTGGGGGAATTGGGCTCTTACCACAACAAAATAACTATCACTTAAAGGAGTTACGTTGTAGTGCTCACATTCAATTGTGGATTTTCAAGAGGTAATGTACGTCTATTACTTGATGGTTGGTTGGTTGAGGAATATAGAGTACTTAGAGATTCAAATGGGCATGAAGTCTCGGCACCGCTCTTTGTTACATATGTGCAAGTATAAGTCATGAGTTCGGGTTAGTTTTTCTTGGTCAAATTCATCATATTGGGTTATCTCCATCAGTTGTCACTGCAAAGAGCCTACTGAATGATAATGGTGATGATTACATGTTTTGCTAAGAGAGCTAAAAAGAGAGAGATTATGACGTATGAACACAACAGTTCATGCCTCGTACTCAAAGAAAAGAAAAATTATGCGTTTCGGTCGCTTATCTTCAAAGAAGAGAATCTTCTTATGCGTCTGTTCACATCAGTTTTGCCTGTACTTCAACATAATGACGTTTGAATACTTGGTTCAAGCCTCGTACTCCAAAGAAAGAAAAGTGTGCGTGTCAGTGCGCTTTATCTTAGAAGAGAAATCTTCTAATTTGACCATTCTCATCAACATGCTTCATGCTTTCATGCGGTCATTAAAAGTGAATCGGGCTACCATTGATTGTTTTCTTATTCCACTTGCTCAATATAATGAAGATGGACATCGCATGCTAATTTTTCGGGGGGGAAGTGTGAATAGAATACTTTTGGATGTTTCACTTATTCAATCAAGAATGGCATCTCCGGTATGCAATTCTTGAGGGGAGAAAAGTGTGAATTTTGCATTGTTGATTGATATTTGAGAATATAAATGGTCATCTGACTCTAAACTCATGTAAGAACCGAGCTTCTTCTTATCGGGTCATCTTCACATGTAGTTTTCTTCTAAAGTTGTTGGTTGACATCTTCACCGCAGTCGATATGATTAAATGACAAAGTGCTTCTAGTTCTTTGGGCTAATTTCTTTGATGAACATCTTTCTATTCTTGTTTGATTAGAGGGATTTTAATTAAGAGTTTGCTTTATTTACAAGTTAGCGGAATGCCTTTGGTGTAAAGAAGATGTTATCTATTCCCCAACTGGACAATCTAGAAGAATTCGGAGTCTGATCGGTTCTACATTTTACGCTATATGTTAAAACTAAAAGGCAGGATTTGCATGGATTATCAAAGACTTCTTCATTGCATTTTCAAGTGATTGTCATTTAGGGAAAGCACTAATTGGGGAGATTGAAACCAAATATAATCTCTAATTAGACTTGCTCACGTTATTATTCAGCATGTTGATTCTCACAAAGACTTCAAGCGATCTTCTCAACAAATTTCTAGTATCTGGCTTACTTTATTAGTTCTTGATTCGAAGTGTCAAAACCAGGCAAGGGAAAGAGACTCACATCTAAACACAAAGCGAGTAAACTTGATGAACTTAATTCTTCTAAGAGATTGAAGATATCCCGGGAAGACAAATGTTATTACCGCAGAGAAACTCAAGTTTGACTCATGAGGGAGTAAACTTGATGAACTTAACTCTTCTAAGGGATTGAAGATATCCCGGGAAAACAAATGTCATGACATGAGAGAAACTCAAGGTTTACTCATCAAGGCTTTTAGTGTTTTTATTCCAACGGCGTGGAGAGTGATGAAATATAAAGTTTCGAAGATAAAAGAGGCACACAGAGTGAGGAGGCATTTGAGTACTTGGGTTCTTGGGCCTTATACACAATCATCCGGGGAAAGATAAATGTGTGCATTGGGTGGTTTGTATCATTTATTCTTTGGAAATCTACTTGTGTATTGGGCTCTTGAGCTCTATTCTAAAGAGGCGGGCTGCATCAATTCAACTACTGAAGTGGTTTCTTGACACCTTTTGGAATGGATTGCGTCAGGACTTAGATGGTTAAAAGAAATTTGAGAAGATTATTTAAGTGCGGGATGAAACGTTGCTGATGTTCTATTGGATGATATAACCTCGAATGGAGAATTTCGATTATCGGTCTTAAAAGGAGCGGCGGGATTTATGATAATGGTGTGCTTCTCTGTGCACCTGGCTAAGGAAAGCTTGAAATAGAGCTTAATCTGCTCTTATGGATTTTCGGTTTGGGGAAAGCGCCAAAGTCTCACTTTCAAGTGGCTCAACTTCTCT
Organism: Chrysanthemum makinoi; assembly: GCA_910596185.1. Lineage (NCBI taxonomy): Eukaryota > Viridiplantae > Streptophyta > Magnoliopsida > Asterales > Asteraceae > Chrysanthemum > Chrysanthemum makinoi. Next base: position 119,949,895 of record OU343216.1, on the reverse strand, counting down.
CTTCGATTCAAGAGTCTTGGAAGCTTTGGTGGTGAAAGTTTTAGGGATGATGACTTCTATCTTCTAGCGGGTGTTCGATATCCTTATCTCGGTTCTCGTATCATCATCTTCTTTAACTATATCATCTATTCTATCTTTGTAAATATTTATCAAAAACAAAATACAAAAATATAAAACCAACAAAACAAAATAGAAAAATATAAAATCTTCAAAACCATAAAATAGAAAATTGAAAAATACCAAAAATTTGTTTTCTAAGACATGTCTTCTGGTATCGATAACATCTACGGTCTTAGAAATGTCATTCAATAATGGCGCGGGACTTTAGATGAAGTTGGCGAGGAGGTGTAAATATTTCTTTCAAAACATGTCCAAAACCATGGCTACAGTTATTTGATTGTAACGGGCTTCAAATGATGGCTTGCGATTACAATTGTGACCCGTGCTAAAACTATGGCTTGCTATTATTTCAAATAGAAACCCGTTCTTCAAAGAAAGGAAAGTGTTGCGCTAAACCAATTTTCAAATATTTCGTGCACTTATCCTAAAACAAAATGAGGAATGTATGTCAAGGGCTGCTGTTTCCTACACAAATGTTTTTTCCGTCTAAAATTCTTCAGAAAAATATTTGTTGTATTTCAAAAATGGTGGAAAATGAGTTGCTTTAAAACAATTTCAGAGTTTTTATTAAATTTGCAAACTCAATCAATGACTTAGCTTTTTAAACTTTTCATAAATTGAGTCATTGATTGAGGGGATAATGTTTTCAAATCTATATCATCTAACGGGCTTTCTTAATTATCCTAATATGCTTAATTAAAAATGATGTTAACCTATGTTGAAGGACTAGGTGCCTAGGATATGATTGCTAGGATTAGATGATTAGAGTTTGATGAACACATAATTCCCATACATTTATATGATCTGATTGATATGTTGGATTGACTTTTATTAGTCGATTCCTGTTTGGGTGTTGTCGACCACCATATACTGTTTGTGTGTTCACTAACGTATCAGGTATATTGGTATAAGAATGTTCCCGATCCGGATCCCACATAATATGATGATTGGATGACGAAAGGAAAGGGTAAATATATCTTGGGTTGACAAATGAAGAAGCGGAGCTTAATTGGACTTCAATGGAGAGTTGGCATAAATGCAACGTAAGAGGTCTCCTGCATCAGGGATGGTTTTCTTCTAAGTGATTGAAGAGCGAGCTTAATTTGACCTCAGTTGGCATTCAAATGCAGCGTAAGAAGAAGTCTCATGCATCAGCAGGGTTTTTCTTCCAAACCCTAAAGCAACAACAACAGAAGCTTCTCAACCACCTAACGTATCTTTGTGCAGGATACCATTTTTTAACAATTTTGAAAATTATATTGTTTTGAAAATGGAAAAATATTGTTTTGAAAATAAATTGGACTTAATTTTGAAAATCACCGGACTTCTTTTTATCAAAACCTAAGTCACTCAATTATTGACTACGTCATCGATTGAGGGGCAGAGTGATTTAAAATATATTATTTTCAAACAATATTTCTTCATAAAAGTTCGGTTTATGCGTTAAAATGTGGTGCTCTAAAGATTTAATGTTATGTCATGGTATGATTTTTCTTTAGAATCAAGGTCTTTCAAAATGAAATTTTTTATGTTCTTGTTTGATTGTGAAATTGTTTTATTTTACTAAAAGATCTCTTAAAATAATCATACCTGACACTAACAATCTTTAATGTCTTAAAATGGTCCTTATCTATCATTTTTCAAAATTAAATCTTGCCACGTCTTTCCCCAAACTTTTCTAAATGATTTAAATCAATTGGGATCCAAAATCTCAATTGGTTTGAAATTTTTGATCAAGGAAGAGATCGTGATTTAAATCTCAAATTTGTTTTAATGGAATTGGTTTTAGTCCTTTAAAGGCACTCCTGCCTCCATGTGCCAAGCGATTTCAAATATACAATGCACATGTTGAGGAGGAGGATTTATCCAAAACAAGATGAGTATTTAAACATGGCCACATATTCTCCCATGTTTTCTAAACCTTATTAAATCACTTGGGATCCAAAATCTCAAAGGTTTGATATTTTTGATCGGGGGAGAATTTGTGATTTAATAATGAAATTTGATAAAAGTTGATCGTTTTGATTCAATTGTGCGGTGCTCTCTATGTGCTAAAAAGCTTTCGAATCTCGAAGCATATATTGAAGGGGAGCATTTTAAAAGAAAATAAACTATCGAGGTACAAAAGCTTTTATGTTTTAACATAATGTACCTTGATTGAGTTTTCAAATGGTTTCTTAATGGCTTTTGTGATCGTGGATGTGCTTCAAAAGAACTCTTGCCTCTATGTGATAAAATGATTTCAAATATCCTATGCACATATTGAGGGAGAGAATTTACCAAGAAAATCAAATGGCTTTTCTATGAAAATTGTGATCAAAGAAAATATTTCAAAGTCCTCTTGCCTCCATGTGCTAAACAATTTCTAATCATATGCATGTGTTGAGGGGGAGGTTTTCTAAATGATCAAAACTATTAAGGTACAAAATGCTTTGATCTCGTATCACAAGTACCTTGATTGTTTTCCAAATGATTTTTCAATTGGTTTCAAGAAGAAATGAACAATACCAAAAGACCGACCATTTTACTTTATGCATGGAGTTATAAGGATGGTTAGGTTAGGTATTAGTTCCCGATCCGCCGAGCGGAGGGATCTACCGAAGGACAATCCACTAGATAGTGTAGAGTCCTTAGGTATGATGAAAAAAGGAGAAAAGTGAGATATGGGAAGAGTGCCGACGAGATAGAGCTAAACTGGAATAAACCCAAAAAGGTTCTAGTTATGAAGTCTCGGTAAGCACTGGAGGGGTTGAAGAATGAAAAAGAAATGAATGTGAAAAGGGTGAAAAGAAATAGCCCTCAATAATTCAACCTTAGAGGCGATAACGGGTTCAATACATATGCACTAAGTGGTGGTTACTAAGGTAATACTGGTATTGAAGACAAGACGTCATGGACCCAGTGGCGCACTGCACTAAACTTCCCAAGCTACTCAAGTTCCTCTTAAAAGGGCTTGTTTCATTCTCACGGAACCGACATAATCTATCGACTTTCTCTTAGAGATTGTTGATATTGAAGGAGACCCTCTCCTTAGTCTCTGGCATAGGAACCAAATGTGCACTATTGAGTCTAGAGCCAAGAGATCATCCACAATATCTCATTAGGACACAAAATTAATGAAGACTTGCTGTTTCACACAATGTGGAAAGTAAGTATATATATTAGAGTCCTACATTATCCTTGTGGTTTGCGGAACATCCGAGTGATATGTATAATATTCACAATGAAGATGGAAATCCTTCAGAGCCAACATCAAACAAGCTCTGGTAGGTGACATGTGAGATCTTTCTATAGATCAAGCTGTGACAAGCTGGATAGAAACAATGGGGCGATTCACTCTTGATCAACCTTGGTCGAGGAATGGATTGACGATACTTTTGGAAAAACCATTCGATGTGCAAATCTCTTTTTTTCTCTAGCACATCGAATGTGTATTCATTTCAAATTCAAAAGTATCTCTGATTGAAAAATACTTTTAGAAAACCGTTCGATGTGCGAATCTCTTCTTTTCGCTAGCACGTCGAATGTGTACTCATTTCAAATACAAAAAGTATTTTTGATTGAAAATTGATCTTTCTCATAAAACCTTCGTATTATTGCAAAACTCTTTCTTCAAGCAATACGCGATTGTTTTCAAATCATTTTCATCAATCGGTGAATCTCAATTTCTTTGGTTCACTCACTCGTGTTGTCTTCTTTGAGGCGTTCGGTTTGAAACGGCTAGAACGATGCGAAACCTGTCAAGGAGATTCTTAGGAATCCTACGATCGCGGTATTTATCTTACGATCAGCGAGGGAATGGTAGTGTACCTCAATTCAACGAAAGTGATCAAAGACACTTTCGTGTGTTTTATTATGCTAATTTGTTTGCGGGTACATTTGGGCGGTTGCGGTGATCCGGAGTGAGAGTCAATCAACCGCATGCTCGGCATCCACACTTAATCTGAAGAAATCATGACTGGTGCATATCTACATAACATGGCTCTGATATTTCTATACTATGCTTACCTTCGCTCGCAAATATCATGAACGATGAAGCTTCCGCTACTCTAATGGAAAGATGTCATGATTCAAAAGTGTGAGCATGTCGGTCCAAAAGTCACAACTTCACATGATGGCAACACAATAAAGGGTGATCGAGATTTCTTGTGGTGATGATCTCAAAGCTCAAGATCATCAAAGATGTGGATCAGTTAAAGGCCTCCACTAAAAGTACAAATCAATCCGGACTTTGAAGAATCGCTACTAAAGCACAAAGAATGCGGAATTGAAGAATTGAAGTCTACGAGCTCAAGAACAAAGTCAAGAATAGAATGCTAGGATTGAAAATGTAAAACATGGGGTGACCTCCCTTAGGGGAGATTGTTAGGAATTAGAAAATTCCATAGTGAAGAGTCGGTCACCCCAAATATTATCGAGCATAAGTTAGCTCGTAGACTTGTCGTTAGTTACGTTATTTAGTAGTTTATTTATTAGTTTGTAGCGTAGTATAGTTTAGAGCAACACCGTGGAGGAAGGACGGGTCTTTACCCATTGTAGCTACGATCCACAGGCCGATAGGAGGTCGTGTATTGTGTAACTATAAATACCCCTTCCATCCATGGAAGGGGTAGTGCTAACTCATTAATCTAACCTTTCATACTTTGAGCAAACCTCTCTAGCAAGAACACCCTCTCTCTCTACTAACTCTCTAACAATGGCAAACATGTATTTTGATCATCCAAGACCACCCGAATCATCAACACATAAAAATATAGCGATCCTCTGATTTGCGGCAATTAGGTATCCATGATAACCTATATTTACTAAATTTCCTTCTGTGGGTTTCCAATGTTTTCTAACCTTCTTTAAGCCATTGCTTTTCTAATATGCCTATCTTGATTTTTTGTATTACATATCTTAGGGGCATTTAACAACATTAATCAACTCATTCACAACACATTCATGATTAATACTTGAGAAACCAAACAATCATCATTGCATATTTTGCCAAAAGTAGCGAGATTCAAAATTAATTCTGATGCAGCTTATAGCTAATACTTAGTAGA
>OU343216.1:119928823-119944627 GCA_910596185.1 Chrysanthemum makinoi | reverse complement strand
CGAAGATGGTTTATGAGCATGACAGTAATGAAGCATACATTGTGGAACACTTTTCTTAATGTTTTTTAGAGTTTAAGATTGTTTTAGACGTTACATATTTTAGAGCATACTTGTTTTAGAGAAATACAGGAAACTAGTATTACCACTGAGAAATGCAGGAAACTACATGACCCATGAAGTTATATGATCATATTGTTCTTTTGATCTCGAACTTTTCTTTACATTGCAATTCTTTGTATTTTTGCAATGTTTTAGTTTTTTGAATTTCTTTACAGCTTAAAAAACAAAAATGCAGAATTGATTTTACTGGAAACTAGTATAGCCTTTGCTGACAGAAAAGTTTAGTCATTTTAGTGATTTTATTGAAACCTTGTATAGCCTTTAGTGACTAAAAAGTTCAATCATTAAAACTTTTGAACTTTTGCTCACTAAACATTTGAGTAATACTTTTAGTGATCCCTTTATTAAGCTATGTTTGGCACATGAAATTATGAAGAGATTATGCTTATTTTTTTTATTTTCTTTTAAATAAGCTATTTAAAAAATAATATTTGTTTGACAGACATAAGTTATAAGAGATTATTAAAAAAAAAAAAAAAAAAAAAAAAAAAAAAACTTTCATAATATTTGAAAATAAAAGGTTGCCTCATGTAGCTTATAAAAATAATTTGTCTTTATAATATTTTTCAACAACAGCACTAACACAATTGGTTTTTGCCAAACATACCCTTAGTGACTTTTTATTCACTAACACAATTGGTTTTTGCCAAACATACCCTTAGTGACTTTTTATTTTAGTGGGAGTTTAAAAAAAGGCTTTTGATGACACGATTATTACTTTTGCTCACACTTACTTTTAGTAAGCAATGTTTGAAACTCATGGCTATTTTGGTATAGACACATTTTTTATAACATCCTAAAACAGAATACAGCTATCTTGATAAAAATCCCACCAAAATATTCAAGACGAGTGCTGAAAGCTATGAATTCCAAAATATTCAAACCGAGTCCTGAAAACCATAAACAAATGATCAACTACTGAAGATCAGCACCAGGATTCCATACAATCATCTTATCTTGAGTAAGCAGCCTCCTTTGAATGGCAAGCCATCGAACAAATGAATGACTAGGTACACATTTAGAATACCATACCACAGAACACCATGGAACAGTTGGCAATTGTTCCATACAAACTTGCTTAGTAACAAAATGTTTAGTTCTTCCATCATTGCATTTCCACACGGTATAGTATTTATTACTATTTAGAACAAGAAATAATTCCATCCAACTAGTTGGCCATTTCCATCTTCCATTTTCTTCGTTGGGTATTTGAGCATATCTATAACATGATATAATACTTTTTTGGTCAGATATTTTTGAGATTTATGCCATTATGAGTATCTAAATTGGATATTATAGATGGCAAGATGAGTGCATTAAGTAACACGTTAACATGTGTTCAGGTGGACACGGGTCATATTTTGATATACGTCTCGTCAGAATGGGTTGACATGAAAACACTTTTTGTCCAGTTTCTAAATTTTCTTACATACAATTCATGCGTTAGCAATGAATTACAACAATAGTCTAAATCTTCAATTAATATTGTTAGAAGGTTGTATGCATTAATAAAAGACTTTGGCCACCTATAAATTGAGTGACCCGGTTGACCCGTTTCCATTTAGGGAATACTGATTTGACCCATTGTACCCGTTTAAGATATTGTCATCCCAAATCGACCCATTCCTAGTAGATTGGTCAAAATTGCCACCTATAACAAGATGATCATAGAGAAATAGATGAAAGTGGATAAGTTGACCCATACCTTGGTCTTTCACACAAACGTAATGGGTTCAAGATCTGGCCCGATAGCAAAAGAAAAATATACACATAACATAGGCAGATTTATCCTTAATACGCCATAAACATATTGTTCAGACCTACAAAAGTAATATAAGTACTCAACAAAACATTATATTTTTAGTTTCTGCAATAAGATAAGTTTGTAACAAAAAGTAATTTAAGTACCTTCATGACCAAGCTTCTGAAGAAACCACTTGCTATCGATCAAACATTACAACAAAAAATCAATAATGTCATTTGAGCTGTTTATTAGTCGGAGTGCGGACGAGTTGGGCAACAAGCTTTTAAATTCTTCCAATAGATAACATGTACCATGAGTCAACATGTGGGTATGTAAGTTATCATGCATTCGATAAAGTCTATTCAACTATTTTACACCCCCAAATAGTTTGAAGAAGTAAAATCTTTCTTGTTTATATAGTATAGAGAATGATGATCACACATGTCTAGAACATTGCTGTGTTTTCAGATACATGTGTTGTTGAAGTTGATTATAAAATCAAAAATTTAAATTTCGGCTTACTCACGTGTCGGAAAATAAATATAACTTCTAGACTTGTTTTTTTTTTTGGGTCCCAAAGAAGACCAAATTTCACCAGTGACAAAGAGATTCGTTTTGAGTTTATTCAATACAATTTACCACTAAAAAAATGTCACAAGAGTCGACTTTTAAGTCCTAAAGTTGTAACTGATTAGAAAACCTTTGCATCACGGAACGAGAAATGTAAGTTCATCTATTATTCTTGTTTACTACTCGTAATTGACGCGTAGATGATTACATATATTCTGTTCGTGTTTGTTCTTTAAGATAGTAAACTAACACAAATGAGCAAGCACGGACGTGGTCACAAGTAGATAATGAACACTGTGCCTTTGTATTTACGCCAATTAAAAGTCATTAACAAATAAACGAGCATTATGAAGTAAACCAAACAAAATTAAATAGGGTAGTACACCAGGTAAACCTTTAAATATTTAACTCATAAAATTTTTACCGTAAGAAAGATTATCAAAATTCGATCGAATTGATTTTTACGCAAATTTATAATATATATATAGAAGTGTATATATATTAGTATATAAAAAGTTTGATAGTTAGAAGATTTTTGCAAAAAAAATCATTTTCATCTCTAACTTTTATATATACCTTTTGTATACCGGGTTTGAAGTCTAAAGAAATAGAGTATGAATTGAGTTCCATTTCTAAAGTTTTTGTCTTGCTGTAAGCATTTTGTATTAAATAGAGGTAGGAAGATAAATAAAGCATGATAGAAGCCTGGTTACTTTGGAAAATATACAGTGCAATAACCTAGCGGTTCGATTCCCAAAGTATCGTGCTTTATCCTTTTTATTTTCATTTTATTTTATTTTTTTATTATTATTTCTTTTATGTTGCTAACAACTCACTGCATTTCTATTTTGAATATATTTCAAAATAAATAAATAAAATAAAAAACTGTTGATGTCATCATAAAGTCAAGTAAACATATTCTTCCTCAAAATTGCCATAGAATTATTTGTTCTAAAATAACATTTTTAAACATTTTAACTTCATCGAACTAGATGTTCAACAACATCATGTGACTATAAATTAAGGGCTTTGAGGCGACTCAGATCCCTCTTAGTTGCCTTCATTTCAAGCAAAGACAGAGTGACAACTTTGTTTTACCGATGTTCATTTTTATATCACAAAGTACCAACGAATGCGTGTCACCAGAATTATCTGAAATGGATAGATGGATCACCCTCATGAGTCCTACTAAAAACTCACCGAATCTCACATAGGTCGAATCCAGTTCACTTAAATTTAGCATATAAATCACTCAAACTAAACTATTTGCAGCGTTGAATCTCTAATTAACTTCATGGCAAGAAATTCATGAAACATAAAAGGAGTTGCATTATCGCCAACTATTCAAACAAAAAAGAAAGAAACATAGGAGAGTAAACTCACTTGAAATCCCTGATAAAATTTGCACCTTATAGAGGACCTTTGAATCCATTTGCATCGTCACTTAACAAGTGTATTCAGACTTTGCCTGCATTTCGAGTGAAGGTATCAAGAGACAAAGTCATAACTTAATTTGCCCTACTAATGTACAACGCAATCAAGCACACAATACTAATGAACACGAGTCACTAGATTTATCCAACATGGATAACTCTCGCGAGTCTTACAAAGAAAACCACTACTCGACACTTTGTTAATGGGGTCAAACATTGAGCCACATAAGAGTGAATTTTGCACCATTCTAGTTTTTGAACCCAAAATACAAAGTGGATACCTCCATGAGAAATCTAAAACACAACCACAAACTCCCAGCTATAGTATCTTGTTGAGATCTGCAATATGAATACAAAGAGTTATATAGTATCAGAAATAATTTTCTATCTTATGCGTCGAATCCATACCGAGCCTCAGCATAGTGAGATTTTGTTGGCCATTCTTGAGATGAATATGGCGAAGTTGAGTTATTTTCGTAACATGTCATGGCGAACTTGGAGGGCCGCACCTTCATTCATTTTCGTAACATGTCACTCCGAAATCAAACTGGCATTGTACGTATGACCGGGGTTACGTAAGTAGAGGTAGATCAGTGAAACGTTTCTATTATCAGATATTCTAAATCTAGTTAACAGCTTCTATTGGTCAATAGAAATTAAGAATGATTGGTATAGACACGGGCGGAGCCAGAAAGTTTTTGTCGAGGGGGCAAAATATGATATTTTTTAAAAACTACACTAAAAATTGGTTCGTTGGGAGGGGGGGGGGGGATTTTACAAAAATAGGCGGAAAAATTTGAAGATTTACACTACAATTTCTTTCGCCGGGAGGTCACATGACCCTGGACCCACCTTTATCAAGTCGAGAATATTATATTTGTTTCCCAATACAAGTGAGGATAAAGTTTGGAATTTTCATATTTATATCTAAAAACATACTGTAATATTCTAGAGATGTGTTATCGTAATTCATTATAGTATATAAACAAGAAAGATTTCACTTCTATAACGGGATGTGAAGTTGGAATGGTTTTTAACTTTTTATCAAATAATGTACATACCTACGTGTTGACTCTTGCATTTCTATATACCATTTATAAGTTCATTATAGAGCGTTTGTACTTTGAAGTAGTGACATTGTTTAAATGCCGTTATTAAGTGATCCTCATATGGGCTTACTTTCACATTTTTGTTCTTTTCCGTTTGGTTCTGGTCGAGAAAAAATTATCAATAATGCAACTCGTATTTTTGTTAGCTAACCCAACTGTCCAATCATTCCTAATGTATAGCGCCATACGGCCTATACAACAAGCTAAGTTGTGCCTTCATATATGTAAGGGATCTATTGAACACATATGACGAGTTAGTACTTTAGGCTTCTAAATTGCACAGCTCAATCATGCATAAGGTGCCATTCAAAATGATCCACAAATGTCATCCATGTGACTAACAAATGAGTCGACTTGGATGATTCGAGACAAGCCTCTTGGTTGCCTATATTTCTGGAGAAGATATCAAGCAACAAAGGGACAGCTTCGTCCTATACTCCTGTCAATCTAAAACTCAAAATCAATCACAAGGTAGTGACGAAAAGACTCACCAAAATTGAGTCCTGTTCACCTAAACCAAAGTATTGTAGTTTCCAAAAAGATAACTTGATTAGTAGCATAAATATAGCCTATTGATTTGATTCACAAATGTTTATCCTATATGCTAAATGGATGTTTATATTAAGCAACAACAAAGAAATTACACTTATACAACATCATAAAGATGTGTGCTTTGGGTCTTGCGCATACGATACGACACATCAGACCAATTTAATTAACGAAGAAGACAATGCAAACTGACATTTAAAGTCAGGGACGAAACCAAGACCACATATGACCCGGTGCACAAAAAATTTCGAAGGGTAATATTAGAAACACTTTTTAGTGGACCGGTGCATTTAAGATGCATCTACAAAAAATCGATGTTTTTTTCAAAAATTAACACTACATCGAAAAAACAATTATAAAATTACTTAAATTGATATCAGTAACGTACATTTTAAAATGTCACAATTACTTAAGATAATTACAAAACTATCATACAATTATACAATTATGGGAAATAAAACAAGTGCTAACTGCTAAGTATAACATCATAAGACACCGTAATCACTGTTTATCTAAACATGTATTCATAATAGTCAAGAAGATACTGTTAGCCCTGTAATGTTTTTAGAACGAATCTTATTATGTTTAGCGTTTAGTTTATATTTGAACATGTTCTGTAATATTTAGTATGGGTCGAATTAGATGCAACGGGTCAAAACTTGTTAACCCAAACAAGCCCAATTGCATAAAACGTTTAAGTAGGAAAAACGGTTATTTCTCCCAAACGACACATTGTTTGGAGAAAAACCTTGGTACCGTTTCATTATCTATTTATTGTGAGTTTCCAATCTGTGGAAATCACAACAACATTTATTAGTATCTATAAGTCAATCGTTATTTAGTATATTGCAATTTTTACCCGTTTTTACTGTTACATCCAAACACCCCTATACGCAGTCATAAACCAAACATGAAATCGTTATTGAAGCAGAAAGATGTTGGCGCGAAACCTGTGAATAAATGGTATCAGAGCGTAGGCTCTAGTCCGTGGGAAACGCCAACGTTCAAACACACTTCAGGATTCCAAAGTGGGCGTTACCTTTTAAGGGAAACACCTAAGCGCATGTTTCAATGGAACATGAGAAAGAAGAAGTCCATATCGCCAAAGGGAAAGCAATTACTGGTTCAAACAGTTCTGGATAATGAAGCCTTTAACGCCAAGACCAAAGCAGAATGCGTGATTGAGAAGAAAAAGAAAATCGTTGCAAAGAAAAAGGCAAAGAATGCAAAGTGCTATATTTGTCGAGAAAAGGGACACCCCTTTTGGGCGTGTGAAAGGAGAAAGAAGTTAGCAGGCGTCGAATTAGAACAAGAAGCGAATCTAACGAATCAAATAATTGATCAAGAGAGGATGTACCCCGAAAAGGTGTACATATACGGTGACTACACATTGAAGGGAACCGATGAAGATGGTTGGAACGATATATGGTACGTAAGTAAACATTACAAATTTCATATGTGCCCTAGGAGAATCATGTTTGATGATGTGAATTATAAGTTTAAGTTAATAGGACAGGATGAACATGATTGCAAATTCATATTTTCGTATGGAATTGGCACTACCACTATCAAAACAGAGATGGGTAATTTAGTTGTGAGACAAATACAATATACTCCCAAAGTTTCTCATAATATCCTTAGCCTAGAATTGTTAGAGAAGCAAGGATTTACTGTGAAAATTAAGGATACTAGATGTAGCATATACCATATGTATTATGATGAGGAAACAGATTCGGATGTGCCACGTGATAATGAGAAAAAAAAGGTTGGGCCAAAAGAAGTGGTACAAGAACATAATCAGTATTTGCAGAAATACTTTGAAGCAATTGATCCAGGGAACGAATGTTCATTAGTTAGAGGCATAGAGGATTTGGATTGGAAAAAAGATGTAACCCAAGATTACATAGAAGACGACTTCCTCAGTTTCAATGGGACGTTATACGCTCTCAAGGTTAATTCATTCTCAAGGTTTCTCTCATTCAGGAATTTGTTGAAAAAGGATAGTATATTATACAAAAATTGGGAAGTCCTCAACAAGAGATTTGTAGATGTGATAAAATGGTTTTACTTGGTGCATTTGAATTATGATGCACTCGATGTAATTCCACCCGTTGTCAAAGATGTCGAAGTGAACCTGCTATGTTTGTTGAAAAGTGTTGAAAGTTTGGGCGGCTATTTTCCCGTCACCATGGGTGATAAATGGGGAACTATAGCTCAGTTACAAGGCCTGGACGTCGAAGATGGAGAAGCAATCAAGAGTTGTTACAAGAAGTATTTGGATCTAGTTGTAGTCTACCATGAAACCGCTAGTGTGCCTTGGGGTGAAACGTCAAAAGATGTAGGAGACGCAAGCAAAGTTGGCTTGGCCATGGACCTGCAAGACCAGAAGGACAAGAGGGTGAAGGATGGAGCAATAGAATCCAATCGAGACCATTTCGGTGTGAGGCTTGAAGATAATGTTGAAGATCATGATGATAGCAGTGGAGGAAGTAATGATTTCGAGATCATTACTTGAAGTCGCAACAAGCAGGAATTCAAGAAGATCGATTCTAAAACATTAGGGGGGAAATTGTTAGCCCTGTAATGTTTTTAGAACGAATCTTATTATGTTTAGCGTTTAGTTTAAATTTGAACATGTTCTGTAATATTTAGTATGGGTCGAATTAGATGCAATGGGTCAAACTTGTTAACCCAAACAAGCCCAATTGCATAAAACGTTTAAGTAGGAAAAACGGTTATTTCTCCCAAACGACACATTGTTTGGAGAAGAACCATAGTACCTTTTCATTATCTATTTATTGTGAGTTTCCAATCTGTGGAAATCACAACAACATTTATTAGTATCTATAAGTCAATCGTTATTTAGTATATTGCAATTTTTACCCCTTTTTACTATTACATCCAAACACCCCTATACGCAGTCATAAACCAAACATGAAATCGTTATTGAAGTAGAAAGATGTTTGCTCGAAACCTGTGAATAGATACATTAAGCATGTCTAAATTTCTAAAAGCCTATGGTCAACTTTTCCTTGCTTGCAAGCTTGTTATTTGAGCTCTATAAGTTCATTTACTGGGAATTTTGATCATTGCTTTTATAATGTTTGACGTCATACTTCTTCACTGAGCCAGTCTACTTTATTTTCCCATCTCGACGTCTTGTTCTTGCTCGTAAACCAGTTGCGAAAAGGATTGTTAGTGTATGAGACCAACCCGGCTTCCCATTCCATCCCAACCAGCCAATTTCTTCGATCTCAAAACTTATGACACCTCACAAGACCAAGATTAGTAGCTATGAAGAAACAAAAATAGTCATATATGCTCATTTATCATCATGTATCAGCATCAATCCCATCGTTAGTCTAAAAAATAAACAAATTACTAACTCGAACTTCATAAATAACACACATACATGTAAACATAAAACTTCATATTAAGCAATTCTCACCAACACCTGCAAATTTAAAAACTCCTTAAACATACACACTTTAGCTACGTACCGCGACCACCCGTTGCCACACAAACCTTGAAAAGAAAACCATGAAGCCGCGCCTTCAACAGCTCTCCCCAGTGGCGAAGGATCTAAAGGGCTAGAAGGGGTGCTGGCCCCCCCTAAATTTTTGCTCATAATTAGCACTTGTATGAATATAAAGGATTTAAAAAATATATTTTACATTGTTTCCTCCTAAAAACTTGAAAAGAATATGGCTAATGAGAAAAAAGTCAAACTTTAAAATAAAAAGAAGCCTGCAAAGTTGTAGTTTTTTTGACTTTTTTCACTTGGTGTCTTCATATTTGATTGCTTTGAGTTGAAGTAATTTTCGTTTATAATAAGTAGACTAGACCTGAATGTATAAAACCTTAAAGATTTTTAAAAAATAGTTGTCTATTAGTATTTTGTGTAATCAATATTGTTAGTTTACTTGCTCGTCTTTTATATAAGATGGTTACATATTATTCTCGAAATCTTTTGGCCCCCCCAATCTCGATGGTCAAGCTCCGCCACTGGCTCTCCCCGACCAACATAACTCACAACTCCAAGTCTTCAACCTTTCGATACTCATCTCATTAAGTACAATCACCATCATGCATTCCTTATACATAATCACTCACTTTTGGAAGAAAAAAAAAGGGCTTCGAGTAACTGTAACTCTATTAGCTGGTAAACCAACAAACAACGCGGCATTCGATAATATGCGTTAGACACATGGCCCCTAAGCAAAAAAAATGAGATAGGGAGGGGTCCCGGGGGTCACGTGCCCCTAAGCAAAAAAAATGTATCGTAAATTTTTTAAAATATGTGGATTTTTTTATTTTATTTTATTTTATTTTTTTTATTTTTTTTTTGGTAATTTGCCCCCTTTAATAACCATTTTGTAAAGTAGTTTATAAAGATTATCAAAATGTGTCCCCTCGAACAAAAATTTGTGGCTCCGCCCACATGTGTGTCTAACTTAAACCTCAAGTGTGCGGATTGAGTACCTTTCATTACGTAACAGCGAGTATAACATCATAAAATTATGGGAACTAAAACTAGTGCAAGTATAACATACATTAATTAGTGTTAATTTGAACATGAACTCGTAATGGGTTTTGGTTTCTGAACATCCCACATCGCATTGCGAGAGAAAGTAGCTTGTGGGAGTTGATTATAAATAAGGAGGGAGGGACACAATTAACGGTAGCTAGGCATGTTGAATTTTTTAAAAGCCTCTGGTCAACATTTGGTGCTTGCAAGCTTACTATTTGGGTTTTATAAGCTTGCAAGAGCAAATGTTGTACACGGCTTTTATAATATTTGACAAGCTCATAATTATATATATAAATGTTCATTTGAACTAATTATATAAAGTTATCTAAACTTTAATACGCAAGAAATTTTTACCATTGCTTTTATAAATTTTACAAGTTCACAATATTAAACGCAAAAGATTGATTTGAGATCCAATCAATCCATTGGAGTGTGACAGATTTTATTGTATCTCTTTTGATGGTTGTAGTTCGAAACAAACTCTATATAATTATTCCAACTGACCAGAAACATGCATGGTTTGAGTTACCTCATCAAAGTATGTATTGATTTACTTAACTCATACTTAGCTATATCTACTTGTCTACCGAAGTATGCAAACCAATAAATAAAGTGTGAAAATCACCTCTTTGTATATATGTTGAAAAGTGAGCTTAAAGACAACTAAACTAGCCGGCCATCCAAGTTTTTGGGGAGTCGGTTGTTAAGTTCAAGTTGTATTGTCAATGTTATTTCATTTTGTTTGTCATTTACATCGACTTTAAGTCATGATAGTATTTTCCAACGCGATTTACATGTACTCCTTGAGTTCAATACAAATAATGAAATCTGACCGTTCATGGTTGACTTTTAAGAGGGATAAATAAGGACAAAGCCTTAGTTTGGCTTTCTTTTGAGTCTTTTTTATCAGTATTTTTGGGGGTATTTTTGACGTGTAACTTACACGCCTTTATGATGGCATGCCACTTCACTTAGCCGGTCCATTAGATGTTTCAAATTCCCGTTGTGAAACCACTTGTAAGAAGGATTTTGGGTGTAGACTAACTTGGTTTCCCACTCCGTCCCGTCCTGCCAATTCCCCTCCCAACTGTTTTAGTAGTCCCTAATGTTAATCCTCTTTAAAAAAACACATATGACACCTACACAAGACCAACATGGTTAAGCAATCATTCAGTATCTGTTTATACAAAAGTTGGGCGTTCCTTGTTTGGGTTCCGATTCCGTATCAATTGGATCTTAATGCTTGAGACCAGCGCACTAAGAAAACAGAAAACACCGTTAGGCTTACCGTGGGATTGTCTCCCACGATTATCCTCCGGCATGAGAGTAAGTAATCGGTTTTAGGGTTTAGTTGAGAGTTAGGGTTATTAGATCGTACCTTTAGTGAGGGCTGGGATGCCTTTTATATACACACGAAATCCTTGTTGGTTTCGTGTTCCTCAAGATTCGGCGTATCCCGCCTAAATCGGTTGTTAAACGTTTATCTCCAAAAATAAGAGATATCCGATATCGTATGACATAAATAACTGAGTTTGGGCTTTCGTGAGCCCAAACTGTTACCGGTTTAGCCCAGTCGTACTGGGCTCGCTAGTATCGGTTATTGGTCGGGTTACCCGACTGCGTACTATACGTTATCAGTATCAGTACCTCTCAAGCAACACAAATAGTCATATACTTAATTACTCACAAGGGACTTTTCTACCTTTAACAATATCATGTATCAGCATCAACCGCATAGCTACTATAAAACAAAGTCATTGTCTTGAACATCATTACATTAATATACTTATTGCATTGTTAGAAAATGAAAATAAAAAATAAACATCTCATTTTACATGTATAAATACATTCATATTAAGCAATTCTCACCAACATGTATGTGCAAACTCAAACACACATCGGCCATGAACACAAACACACTTGCAAACATACACACCTTAGCTACCTGCTACCGACCACGTGCAAAAGGAAACCCACGAAGCTGCGTCTTCAACACCTCTCCAAGGCTAGCATAACTTTAACCATTCGATAGCAACTGAGTAAGCATCAAGCATTCATTATATATATATATATATATACCATGATCACTCACTTTTGAAAAGGGGAGCTTCGAGTAATTCCATGAGCTGGTAAACCCAAAACCAACGTGGCCTTCGATAATATGCATTAGAAACGCGTATATGTCTCACATAAACTGCATGGGTGCAGATTGAGCACCTTTCATTGCATAACAAACAGTTTTTGGTAGATGTATGGTGAAACTTGTGGATGCATGGTAGTCTTGTGATCATGTTGCCACCACATTCATTGTTCATGTAGTATTTACAAGCAGTAGTTGTGGTTGACAGACCAGAAGTTTGCGAGACTGATTGTTTACGGTCATGCTCCTCCATTATCATTTTTTTGACATGGTCAATACGATTGGATTAGTTTTACAAAGGTGTTTAAGTAATGCTTAGCATTTCTAACTCTCTTAGATATTCTAAAATCATGTCTATCCTTGGAATAACTCTAACAGGTACTCGTAATGGTTAAGATAAAATCAAATACACCAAGGTTTTACAAATTTCTTAAAATCAATTGGGTTTTGACTTACGAGCATCCCACATCTCATTGTGAAGGAAAGTAACTTATGGGAGGTAGTTATAAATAAGGAGGGAAGGATACAACTAGAGGTAGGCATGTTGAATTCCTTTAATAGCCTGTGTCAGTTTTTGTGGCAAGTTTCATATGTTTGCAAGCTAAAACTCTGTCACAAGCTTTTATATTTTTTTGAGAAGCTTATAATTTTAAATATAAAATAAGAACGCCACAAATATAAATGAATAATATCATAAGTTATATGCAATTTTTTTCAAATTTTCAAATTTTTTCAATTTTGTAAATTACTTTTTGTTTTCGCTTAGGTGATCGGTCATCTTGTTTACATATTTTTTTTGTGTTATAGTAAACTAGTTATAATACTTGTCCACTTACAAGTTTCAAGCTGAGTACAACTAATACTTATATCTAACTATATTAGTTTGGTGTGAATTTATAAAGTTTCATGAATTTGATTACTTCCAAAATCTTTTATATCAAACATATATTTAAAGACGCAAATATAATGGTTGAACTTGGGGATTCTTGTTCAAGACACAAAAAAGATAACTTAGCCCAACCACCGAAGCCAAAGTATTGGAGAAGCTAAATGCACGAACTACAAAGGGCCTTTTAGCCACAACAAGGCCAATGCTAATGATAAGGTTGCCCCACACCCAACCGAGTAGATAATTATATTATCCATATTAACCCAACCGAACAATGATCAGTCGGCCCCCAACTTTTTCAAAATTATGGTTGGCCTGCCAACCACAAGTTTCAATTGTCACTACTACAAAAATTAGAATAGAGCCCCCTATATTAAGCCCGGTTTTTCACAAAAACGGGCTCTATGTGTCATTCCGGATTTTTTTAAACTAATAAAGCCGGGTTCCATATTAGATAACCGGGTTCTATTCCTTAAGCCATAATAAAGCCCTCTTTCTTGTTTATCAACCGTGCTCTATTCCAATGGTGGGATTCTTTTTAATTTCAATTTTTTCAGTACACATGAATCAAACACAACCATTTTTCATCCCCATCTCAATTACACACACTCTGCTGCTGCCCTTCCTCCATCCACCATTGCTATCTCTCACCATCGGCTCATCCATTCCGCCATCGCCGCCACGGCTAGTGGTCAGTCATATCCCTTCACTTTTGTTCCTCTAAAATTTTTAATTGGAACTAGGGCTAGATATGTTTTTATTAAATTTAGGGTTAATGTATGTTTTACCTTTTAGGGTTGGTTGTTCGCTTAATCTATGTATTTCATTGTTACTTTGAGGCTTAATTAGATCTTGGGAATAATTTAAGATCTAATTGCAGAGTGGCCATTTATATTTTGTGGTTGTGTTAGTTTGTCATTTGTTTTTGGTATTCATAAAGGCTTTTATATTTAAAATTGACATATGTTTTTTGTCATCTCATTCTTCTATTGATATTCTGTTACAGATTTATACTGAAGCCTTGAAGCTTGTGGGATCTGAGGTAAATACACAACTGCAACAACACCGTATATTGTAACTTGGTTTTGGGGGTTTACATGTCTTCATGGTTGATTTAGACAATCAAAGTGTTTTTATGTGTTTTTGTCTATGTGTGGACTTGTGGCTGTTAAGTGCTCAAAAATGGACTTATCTTTTATAACTGGTTGATTTGGTCCCAAAGTAAGTCAATGGAACTTTATTTTGACTAGTGGTTGTATACTAATTACTTGATATTCACGACAAACATTTGCTCGTGCATTGCGGCTGGGTCGTAACATACACTTTAATCTTGTGGCATCCATGGACCATGGTCAGTATACTTTTGCAACATTTTCTATTACTGTATTTGATTGATTGGTACTTTAACCTCAACTCTGAGCAAGTATCTGTGTATACATCAGCTTAGATGGTCTTAAAGTCGATAAATCTTAGGCTAACTTGTCTTTTTTTTTCTTTGGAACAGATTATGTAATGACAAATGGAAAGAGCAACTTAAATTCATTGGAAAGAGCTTATATTAAGGAAGAGTTGCAACTTGAGAAGGAAAAGGTACCTACTATTCTCAGCTTTTGATTTAACTTACATAATCAGTATGATCTTGTTTAGCATAATGTGATTTTGTGAATTTATATTACATGGTGTTGTAGAAGATGCATATCTTGTGGGGTGAGAAGGACAAGGTACTGAGCCTTGAGCTTGCTAAAACCATGAAAAGGTTAGATCGCAAAATCTACATACATCTTTATATATGTGTTTTTCAATAAAATTTGTGTGGATCTGAGCAAACGATTAGAATGCAAATAACGTTAGAGTACATAAAGAATGACAAATACCTTCTATGGTTCTGTTTATTAATGTTTACATTCTTGAATATTGGTTATGTTTATTAAATGGGTTTGATTTTGCGCACATGTTAGGCGCATAACCTTAACACCGAGCCTAAGTTAGCTGTGACAAATGTTAATTGACACTCTAGCTATAAAGTTCTATGGTGTATGTCACTAGTCATTGCACAACCTTGCCATTTTACTCCATATGTTATGTTAAATGTTAGTTTTACACTAGTAATTATGCTTTCATAATTTACTTTAAAATGATATATACTGCATCAGATTTGACTGTTCTTGTTTTATCTATAAATTTTGTGGGTCAAGTTAGATTAAAAAGTAAAAGCCAAAGTAGAATTTGTTTTCTTTTTATGAAAAGTAAAGATTGATCAATCAGTGATCTTTTACTAATAAGGTAGTATAACTTTTATTGCATGACCCATAATAGGTATATGTAACATATGGCAATCGTTATGTTTTATTAATTAGGATTTGGTTTTTTGTAATCATCTAGTCAGATTTATGATTTGTTAAATGTTAGTTTTACACTAGTAGTTATGCTTTCATAATTTACTTTAAAATGATATATACTGCATCAGATTTGACTGTTCTTGTTTTATCTATAAATTTTGTGGGTCAAGTTAGATTAAAAAGTAAAAGCCAAAGTAGAATTTGTTTTCTTTTTATGAAAAGTAAAGATTGATCAATCAGTGATCTTTTACTAATAAGGTAGTATAACTTTTATTGCATGACCCATAATAGGTATATATAACATATGGCAATCGTTATGTTTTATTAATTAGGATTTGGTTTTTTGTAATCATCTAGTCAGATTTATGATATGTTGTAAT
>OU343216.1:119779896-119928723 GCA_910596185.1 Chrysanthemum makinoi | reverse complement strand
ATCTCTGGTGACAAGTCTCAACCAATTGGAGAGCGACAGGTGTCCAATGGCACACGGATTGATGAAGTGTAAGTCCTCTTGTCGGTGGGGTGTCAGGAATCACGAGAATACCCTTAATTACGGTTAATTTTGCTCAATTACACGGGGGTAACTTAGGGTTCTTGTAATTCGAGATTTGGAGTAAAAAGGGTAAAGTGTTTTTGTAGCGAACCATTTTTATTATTTTTCGGGTATTTGACTTGGGTTTAAATGAGTTGACCGTGGGTAAAATGAACCGGGTTTGGGGATTCGGGTCTAGTAACTTGGCGGGTGTAGTTTGGTTTTGGGATTGGGCTAGAGCCGGGTACAAACATATTGGGCCAAGGATTTAGTGTAATGGATTGGACTTGGAATATTAACACTTGTATACACCAAGGGCTAAACTTGTATAATTCGAAACTTCAAGGACCAAAGGTGTAAATCTGGAATTATTTCAAGGACTAATCATGTAAAGCTCTAATAATCCAAGGGTGCATTCTGTAATTTCTGAATCTTTGAGGGACCAATTCTGTCAAAAGCTCAAACTTGAGGGACTAATCTTGTCTTTTCTTCAAACTTTCTTTGAAACTTCCAAAATCATCTTAGAGAATAAATTCTTTCAAAATGCATAATCTTGACCTTCATTCGGCTAAAACTCTCTTGATCTCGTGCTTCGATTTACATCGATTTGGATCCTTTATGCGTGTTTTTGCATATCAGGTACACCTGCAAGCACAAACTCAAGAAAACCACAAATATTAGCAATAAACGGCTTTTCCTTGGTTGTTTTGGGTCTATATTGATAAAGAAAATGTATGTGTTTAAGCACATATCAATTACCTCCTTTGTTCGACGATTCCAGATGCGGAAACCTTTAGAATTATCACAGTATCCAATAAAAACTCCAATATCAGCTTTGGCTTTGAGCTTTCCAAAGTCATCACGTTCATTATTCGGATAGCAAAGAGATCCAAATACATGAAAGTGTTTTAGATTCGGTTTTTTGTTGTGGACAAGCTCGAAAGGTATTTTGTTGTGGCGTTTTGTAATCATAGACCTGTTTTGAGTATAGCATCACATAGATCGACTTACGCCCACAAGTATCACTGGGAGTTTGGCATTGATTAACATTGTTCTTGCAGCTTCCACCAGCGTTGGTTTGTCTTTCAACAACACGTTTTATTGAGTGTACGAGCAATAGATGTTTGATGCTGTATTCCCACTTTCTCATAAAATTCATGAAGGGTTTGGTTAAGAAATTGAGTTCCTGCATGCATTACGATTTGTCGACGGTGTTTGAGTTTGAACACGTATTTTTGTGAGAAAGGTGATAATCATCTGTGGAGCTTGGTCTTTGCCGGAAGAAAGTAGACCCCGAAGTCCGGTGTGAATAGTCATCAACGATTACTAAGATGTAGCGTTTGCCATTGATCGTTTGCACACGCATTGGGCCTCACAAATCCATGTGAAGAAGATGAAGCACATCTTGAGAGAGTACGTGTTCCACCTTTGAAGGAAAATGAGCACGAGTACTTTTTCCTTGTTCACATTGTTGAGCAAAGGTGATCTTTTGAATATCAGAAATCGTGGGAGTCCTTCAACTAGTTTGTGTCGAGCAAGGTTGGTGATGGTATGATAGTTTAGATGTGAGAAACGCGGCGATTGCCATAGCCGAGGATTTTGTTGATGTTGCCTTTGAATGTAGCGGAGATGGGAGAAGAAGCAACCATGTCTTGCATAGAGATAGTATAAAGACTAGAAGTCGTGAGCGGACATGAGGGTTTCCTTGTAGATCACGAAATGAAACAACTTTTCTCCACGAAAGCAACCTCCAAATCTCCATCACAAAATTGACCTCTTGAAAGCAGTTGTAGAGGCCTTCCACATAGTAAACCACCGCTTATTTCGATGTTCCCATTGATATAGTCTCCGTAGACCATGATAGCTGCGAATTGATCATTCCCGAACGGCAGTGCTAATGAACTTTGCAATAAAGTTTGTTATGATTTAAGGTTACTGTTATGTGTGGGAACATCCGCTATCAACAATCCAGAGAATGATCGTATCAGACACCGCAATACACCTTATACCACCAGATGGAATAGAAGTAGATGTGGAACCGAAATGTTAGAGGTTCGAGCGTTGTAAGACATACACACATCAATAACTTTAGGCATCCATTTAAATCCTAGTGTGTTATATATCCATTTATGCCATCTATAACTACTATTTGCTTTAGTCTTAGTGAATGCACTAGGTGGTACTACATTCATTGGAGGTGGCTTGGAGCTCTTTGGACAACAAGCGTTTCTTAGAATCTAAAGAAGGCGGTCTACCAAGTAATGACTTAGACTGATTAGTCGGCTTAGAGGTATTTCAAGTCTTAGGATTCCGTAAACGGGAGATGATAGCTTTAGCAACACATTTGTCATGACAATCGAATTCATACTTTCGACAAATATCACAAGGTGCATTAGAATATCAAAAGTACTTAGCGGTTTAGCATTACGTTACATCACTATTTCTATTACATTTTTCAGACCTTAATATCTATAGTGGAAGCAACGTGAGTCTTATTCATAGTCCTAGGGTGTTCTTCTACTTTAGCATTCTTGAGTGATCTTTTCTTAGGCCACAACTTCCTATTCTTCTATTGGAGTGCTCCTAGGACGTGAAGTCCGGACGTTTGGAAAAGATGCAATCTGTTTAGTAGAAGGAAGCACGTTAGCAACTTGTGATTTGGGCATTAGGGATTCTAGGTTCCACGATTACTAAGTGTGGCTGGTGCTATCTTCTTAATAGCGGTTGGGGAAGGTGTTCATACTTTCCTAACATTTCTCTTAGCTTAAAGATAGTGTGCACCAACTCTTGATTTTCAGAATGAAGATTTCCCGAAAAATTCATGACTTCCTTAGTGTGTTTGAGAAAATGATCAAGCTCGTTTGATGCTTCATCACGAGTCTTTTTAAGTAAATCAAATATGACACCATATTCTTGTTTAACTTTTACAAGTTCTTGTTCATATTTAAAGATTTGACCTTTCAAAGACACGTTTTGATCATCCAATTGCTCAAATTTTGGACTAAAGGATTTAGATTGCAACTGGGTGATTTTGTTTTGCAAAGCAAGTTCACGATTTTGACAATCTTTTTGACACCATTGAAGACGAGGTTTTGCGTTTGAAAGCTCGTTATTCAATCGTTCATTTTCCGCTTTTAAAGATTTGAACTGATGCACAATATCGGAATTATCAACGGTAACAACATTATCAACGAAATCAGCAGAGATATAATCAGATGCATATGGCAAAGCATGAAGTAACACAACATTATGGATATCAACACAGATAACATCTTCCAAGAGTCGATCAACATCTTTTCTCAACATTTTCTTTTTACGTTTAATATTAGAAATAGATGTTTCTGTTTTCTCGAAAATGACCTTCATCACTCCAAGTTCCTTATGAAATTCCTTTTCCCAAGACAAAGCACAATTTTTCAAATTTTTAACATTAGGTAAAAGATTTTTCTGAAAAAATGTCTCTTTGTTCAGCAAGGCCTGAGGCGATTGAAAATGTTGAACTTTGATTTCAGAATGATATTCTATCTCATGTTCCAAAGTTTTGAGGTAGGCCATGAAAATGTCAAAATATCTAAGAATTTTGCGATTTTAGTTTTGAATTACTTCACGATGGAAGGTAAAGGACCATAAATTTGTGCATAATGCGGTTTGGGACTAACATTAAAAGACTCGGGTGTTTTAATGATAACCCTTGGTGTGTTAGAAGAATCCTTTGGCGGGACGAAAGTGACCGCTTGTGAATAAGTAAAAGGTTTGTTATAAACAACGTTTTCTAATTTTGATCGACTCTAGTCTTGACATCTAATTCCTCTTGGCGATTATATTCAACAACGGTCATAACTTGATTATCAATTTTATATTAGAAGCCCTTTGGAAACTTCGGATTTGGTTTGAATGTTTTGGGGAGAAAGCTTAGGTTTGTAATACGCAAGATTGAGTCCATATCCTTTTGGATTTGGTTTTAAAGTAAACTTTTCAATAAAAGTCATTCTGACTTCGCCATGTTTATAAACAACATTTTGAACTCTTTAAGCTTGTTTTCAAATCAACAATTTCTTCAAGATAGTCATCTATTCGATTAGTTGAATGCTTTTTGTATGCAGCGCTTTTTTACAAGTTAACAACTTCGGCCTTAGCTTTTTGATTTTCCAAGGTGAGAGCGTTAATTTTCTTTTTATGTTCATGTTTGATTGTTCTATTTGAGACAACAAAGCATTTTGAAGCGGCTAGATCACACATCTGTCTCTCTAAATATTTTTCGTTTTGATGAGATTTAGCAAAAGGCGCTTCCAAAACCTTTTCACGTTTTCTTGAGCTTTGAAAAAATTGAGTTGCATGTTTAAACATTCAAAATCATTGGTTATACAGTGCATTTTTCTTTTTAAGTCCTAATTAATGGCACGACATTCTTCCACTATGGTTTGTTGGTCTTGTATTAAGCGAGCAAAATGCGGATGAGGCAAAAGTTCGGCTTGTTCAACGTGAGTCTCAACATGATCATTATTTAGATCCTCAAGTATAACCACAGAGTTAATTTGATTATCAAGGGAAACCATAAGGTCATTTTGATCGTCAAATGTAACTACGGGATCTATTTGAAAATCATCGAAATGAGATGTGAAAGACTCATTTTGAACATTCTGAGCCTTGCCGGATTCAGATGTTGGCGGAGATATTAGATCATAGATAAACATGGTTTGTTGGGTACTTCGAGAGACAAGCCATGGTCATCATACATGGGCCCTGTTTCACTCATGTGTAGCTCTTGCATATTAGCCATCAACATAACTCTTGAGTTGGTCTATAAGTCCTCCATATCATCATCCGAGTGCATACGCCATAAAGCTCTGTTCTTTGTGCGTGAGAGTTCCACCGCTTCATCCTTAAGAGCCAAAAGAAGAGCCTCTTTGTGATAAGCACGCCCCCTAGTCCTCGGCTTTGGGCATGCATTAGCCATATGTCCCTTCTCATTGCAGTTGTAGCATCGAAGACCATTTAACCCGATTCGAGCATTTCCACGTTCCTGCTTGGGCTCATTGTTATTCAACCCACGACATTAAACCCTTGACCACCGCTCATCAACGACCATAACCACGATTCTCGAACTTCAACTCGTCCATTGTTACTAGCGGCTTGATTCCTTGTGTTTGATGAGGAGCGAATGCGATTGTTGGATTTGTTGGTATAACGGCCAAAAGCATTAGCAATCATAACAAATCCTTGTTGGAATGCTTGAGCGGATCGATGTCCTCATTAGATTCACTGACAAGTGCTTGAGCATTGTTGTTGTTGTATGGAACCAATTGATTACTCGTTGTCTGTGAAGGATCATGTGGTGGGTTTGAAGCGGTTGGTGGAGTTCTTTGGTTGAGGAGGATAATTTTGTTGAGCATATAGGGCAAGTTGTTGATTTTCCGGATGTGTAGGTGGAGTAATTTGAGCCGCGGAGAATCCTTTCCCTATCAACTTCCTTTTCATGAGGCTTCAAGTAATCGTACAACAACCGTAGGTAGGCGATGTATGTTCTTCTTGACGCAGCGGAGAAAAATGACATACTTCTCCCATTCGGGACCAAGACTACTCGGGAACTTAGTATTCACTTTGCAATTCTTGGCATGATGATGTTGTGTTTATCCAAATCATTGATGATGTGCGAAAACGATGATGATAAGACTCTAGTGTCTCTCCAGGTTCAATCATGAAGTGTTCATAAGCCAAGTAAATTTTGGATTTCAAATCCTCCTGATTAAGTACAGATCCTTCCATAAGAAGAAGAATATGTGCCCACATCTTCTGTGCTTGATCTTTTGAGCATCAACACTACAAAGAATTGGGTTTGGTAATCCTAAGAGGATATATTCCATTGCAAGCTCATCTTCTTCATAGTGTAGAAGTTCTTGAGGATTCAAGTGCACCTTGAGTAGCAATGTTCGTTTGTTCATCTCTTGGTGGATTAGCATTAGGATCTCAGGGTGCAGCGATATTAGGCATCTGAAATGGACCTTCCAAGATAACCTTCTTTAAGAACTTTCCATGTGGCTTCTTTTGATCACAAAACCTAAAGAACCTTATCACCCATTGATCGTAGTTTCCGGGAGTGAGCATTGGAGGTCTATCAAGTGATCCAACCTCATGAATTGATTGTTGGCTGCTTAAAGCTTTACACATCTTTGCAAACCAAGTGGGTTCTTTCATAGTGTTTCTGGATGAATGTTGATTGAAATCACTTGGTGGTGGTTGAACCATTTGAGGTTGTGGAATTGCAGCAAGTTGTGGAGTATGTTGTTGATTAAATTGTTGTTGATAAATTGCTTGTTGTTGATTCCATTGTTGATGTTGGGGACTTAATTGTTGTTGTTGTTGACGTTGAGGATAAGTGTAAGGGAAATAGTTAGAGTATGGTGGTTGAGACATGTTGAAAACTTGTGTTGGTAAAATGGATCTTTGTAGTCGAATGAACCTTTGTTGAAGAAGTGTCCTTAGGCGTAGAAATCACAATAACCAAGTAGCACTTATGCGTAAAAACACCAAAGTTACAGCGTAGATTTAGAAACTGCACGTAAGTATGGAAAAAGACTCTAAAGTTATGCGTAGACACAAAGTTAGCGTAGAAACTTATGCGTGGGATTACCTTATGCGTAAAGGCTGAGCTTGGCGTAAGATGAATCTTATCGCGTAGGATTTCTCTAAGTAGCTTTATGCTTATGGGTAATTTTAGGGTTTTGCCCAAATGATCTTTTACACTATCACAGTGCAAAAGATATCCAAAGTTGACGTATTTTTAGGACTTATCCAAGTAAGAAAACGGAGTAAATCCGAAACGAAGATCAAACCAAGGATAACCTTACGCGTAGTTTTACGGTTTTGCTTTCGCGACAGCGTAGGATTACTCATAAAAATGATAATGCCCAAAGATGTTTCTAAACCGGTTTTGTGTGATAAAATAGCTTCAATAACCCAAAAGACACAAAAGTGTGAAGCTTGATGATCCAAAGCTCTTAAAAGCTTAAAATTACACGTGGGATGATACACGCGTTCAAAAACTAGATGAAAAACAATGATCTACACATAAAGTTCGAAACTTTTTCCCAAAAACAGTAAGATTAACACCTTATAACGTTGAAAGGACAAGAATCTTGGATTAAAAAATGTAAAAAATACGTTTTTGATCAAGCCAAAGTTTCGGATACGCAAGTTAGGCGTGAGACCAAAACTCACTTCAAACAATACGTTCACTCAACTATTAGGTGATTGATACCACTGATAGGTCACTAGTTTTACAAACACAAGCAATATAGAAAGAGATAAGGCGATTGAACAAGTAAATCACACACACACACACACACGATATAAAAGACGGTTAGGCGTAGATATGTAGTGAGAGAAATAACTTGAACAACCAACCTTCAAATGAAGGTTTACAAGAGTATTTATAGGCAAGGAGCTAGGGCAACACTCCCTCTCCTTCCCTTTTCCCTATTGGACATGGGCCTAAGCTCATGGGCCTTCTACACAAGCTTAAGGCTAATAACAAACATAAAGGCCATAATTGAGCTAACTATTACATGAGAATAACTAACACTTGAATTATAGTTAGGAGTGATTCCAACATATGCACATATTGAGGGGGAGATTTTACCAAAGAAAATCAAATGGCTTTTTTCATGGAAATTCTGATCAAGAATATATTTCAAAGAACTCTTGCCTCCATGTGTGAAACAATTTCAAAATAATATGCGCATGTTGAGGGGGAGCATTTCTTAATGATAAAAAACAATTAAGGTACAAAATGTTTTGATTTTTTTATCACAAGTACCTTGATTGATTTTCCAAATGATTTTTCAATTGGTTTCGAGAAGGAATGAACAACACCAAAAGACCGACCAATTTACTTTATGCATGGTGTTATAAGGATGGTTAGGTTAGGTATTGGTTCCCACGATCCAGCCAGAACCGGAGGGATCTACCCAGGGAAAATCCACTAGATAGTGTAGAGTCCGTAGGTATGATGAAAAAAGGAGAAAAATGAGAATACGGGAAGAGTGCGGACTGAGACAGAACTAGAACTGGAATAAACCCAACAAGGTTCTAGTTATGAAGTCTCGTAAAGCAGCGAAGGGGTTGAATAATGAAAAAGAAATGAATGTGAAAAGGGTGAAAAGAAATAGCCCTCCAACAATTCAACCTTAGGGCAGAAACCGAGTTCAATACATATGCTACTGGTGGTTACTAAGGTAACACTGGTATTGAAGACAAGACGTCATGGACCCAGTAACGCACTGCACCTAACTTCCCAAGCCACTTAAGTTCATCTTAAAAGGACTTGTTTCATTCTCAAGGGGAACCTACATTATCTATCGACTTTCTCTTAGAGATTCTTGATATTGAAGAAGGAGACCCTCTCCCCAGTCTCCGGCATAGGAAGCCAAAAATGCACAATTGAGTCTAGAGCCAAGAGATCATCCACAACATCTCATTAGGACACTAAATTAATGGGGACTTGCTGTTTCACACAATGTGGAAAGTAAGAATATATTAAGAGTCCTACGCATTATCCTTGTGGTATTGCCAGAACATCTGAGTGATATGTAAAAGTATTCACGATGAAGATGGAAATCCTTCTAGAGCCAACATCAAAAAAGCTCTTGGTGGGTGACATGTCAGATCTTTTCTAAAGATTAAGCTTGTGACAACTGGATAGATACAATGGGGCGATTCATTCTCGAATCAACCTTGGTCCAGGAAATGAATTGACAAATACTTTTGGAAAAACCGTTCGATCTACAAATCTTCTTTTCTCTAGCACATCGAATGTGTATTCATATTTCAAATACAAAAAGTATTTTTGATTGAAAATTGATCTTTCTCATAAAACCTTCGTCGTATTGCAAAACTCTTTCTTCAAGCAATACGCGATTGTTTTCAAATCATTTTTCATCAAAAAGTGAATCTCAATTTGCCGGTTCACTCACCGTGTTGTCTTCTTTGAGGCGTTCGGTTTGAACGGCTAGAGCAGCTATGAAAAACCTGTCAGGAGATTCTTGAATTATACGTCCATCCGAGGCAAAAGTGCATTTGTATCTTGATCAACGAGGAACCGTGGGCCGTGTACCTCATTCAGCGGAAGCGTTCAAAGACACTTTTGTGTGTTTTATTGCTAACTTGTTGTTTGCAGTACATTTGGACGTTTCGCAGTGATCGATATTGAGATGTCAATTCACGGCCACATGCTTACGGCATCACACTTAATTGAAGAACATCATGACAAGTGCATATCTACGAGCGTGGCTCGATATTTTATACTATGCTTACGCTTCTGGCTGCGCGAAATATCATGAACCAGATAAAGCTTCCGCTACTGCGATGAAAAAGATGTCATGATCGAAAGTGTGAGCATGTCGGTCCAAAAGTCACAACATCACATGAAGGCAACACAATAAAGGGTAATCCAGAGATTTACTGTGGCTGATGATCTCAATGAAAACTTGAAGATCATGTGTGGATCAGTTCAAAGACCTCCACTTAAAGTACAAAGCAGTCGGACTATGAAGAGTCACTAAAGCACAAAGATTGCAGAACTTGAAGAATTGAAGTCTACGAGCTCAGAACTGATAACAAATTAGAATGCTAGGATTCAAAATGTAAATCATGGGGTGACCTCCCTTAGGGGGAGATTGTTAGGAATTGGAAATTCCATAGTGAAGTGTCGGTCACCCCATATATAATCTAGCATAAGTTAGCTCGTAGACATATCGTTATTTACGTTGTTTTGTAGTCAATTAGTTAGTTGTTAGCTTAGTTATTAGTCTAGTGCAACACCGTGGAGGAAGGACGGGTCTTTACCCACTGTATGCCTAATCCATAGTCTGAAGGAGGACGTTTAGTATGTAACTATAAATACCCTCTACCTCCCAAGGTAGAGGGTTGGACATTTCACTCAATCTAACCTTTCTTTCTTTTGTTTACTTTCTCTCTCTAGAAAGGCTCCCATTCTACTTTCTCTCTCTAAACTCTCTATCTCATTCGATCCAAACTAGTGTTTGTCATGTGTTTATGAAAACCAATATGTTACAGCTTCTAATTATAAAGGTACTTGATTCTATAAGTATCACATGTGCATATAAATATACACTTCGATACTCATAAACATATATACATATACATATACAAGTTAATCGAGTATGGATATAACATATAAATTCTAAATACTGATACACTAGAAAGATCGGAGTTGGGGCCGGGTTCGGGGATTTATGTTATCCGCATCCCCGGTTTCATATTTTGGGGATTCCTCATCCCTGTCCCCATCCCCGGTCAACTCGGAAATTCCCCAGTCAAAATCGGGTTTGGGGATCGGGTCCCCATCGGGTACGAATTTTTTTGCCATCCCTAATGACAAGAAGTGGATTTGTTATGTTTTAATCAAAACGACTTACGTATTAATATTGGAGGGTTCTATTTCTATACCCAAGATTGGCTACACAACAGTCCCACACTCACTTTCACCTTGAAACAAACATGTACATTAGATGAGCAAAATGCACTAAAACATATTACGGATGTCTGAGATTGATATCAATTTTGAGTTTTTTTAATAAAGAAAAGTAAAGTAATATGAAGTAAACATTTTCACCTCATTTTGGAGAGAAACACTTTCTTTTAAAAATCACTTAAATTACATTATATTTCACTCATTTTCATTTTTTCTTTTCCTCCTTAAGTGAAACTCAAGAACATAACTTTTTATGTTTCTTTTCATTTTCTTTTCTTTCCTTCCTTAAACAAGACGCGAGAACACATAAAGACCTCATGTAAGAAATAAAACTCCACAATCAATAGCATTCTAACCTAATACAATCAAGAGGAACTATTATTACACACTATAACTCTCTTCATTCTAACATTTTCTCTTCCACTATTCTAACTACACAAGAATCCTTAATTCTGAAGCTCATCATCTTCAACCTTACAGTATTTGTTATGGTTTGTATTATTTCAGCTTCATCTCTTTTTATCTTTCTCAAAATTATGGCATTCCTTTCCTACCAGACAAAATATACAGCAGCCCCATAGACCAATCTTCTAACTATACTCCATATGTTCTTGCAGGCTGGTATCTTTGAGAATTCCTCAACAATACTGCTCTAATTATGGGCTGCTTTCTTATTCATTAACTCTTTCATAGCTTCCAGGGACATGAACAAAAGTTATTTATGTTCGTGAATGTCCGATTATGCGTTCGTTAACACTCGTTTATATTCATTTATTATTTTATGTTCGTATATCATATCTTTTAATTGTATAATTTTAAAATTGATTTGTTTAAACAAAACAATACTTATAAAATAATATATTGTGTATAATTTAATAAAGTTTATGTTTGTTTGTCTATGTTCATTTATGTGTGATCGTTTATGTTCGTTTATTGTCTTAATAAACAAACATGAATAAGAAAATTCGTCCGTTTATTTGTCCAGTTAAAATTAAACAAAACGAACATGAACAAGGCTCCATTTGTGTTCGTCTGGTTCGTTTACGGCCCTAGATCTAGTTGTGTTTAAGCAGCGGTGTAAAAATAATATTAGACAACACATTGATTTTTGTCTATTTGAGAACTTTTTTGCATATTCTTACGATATGAAAATCACAGGTTTAATATTAGGACACAAAATTATGGAATGCTAATTAAGCTTCCTTTTTGGAGTCATGCCAGGCTATACATGTGAAACAAGACATCAGTTTTTTGGCAAGTTTTTTCAACAGGAACCAACTTTGATTCAATGAACCCATTACTTAGCAAGTTGTCTTGATGATTGATCATAACCATTCTTAAAAGGTCTACCGGAACTCTTACATCACCATGATTTCCAAACCTAACATCAAAGCTAGTTCAAAAAGTACTAATCTTGGACACAAAATTCATCAAGTAACCTTTTTTATGGAATACATAAAAATGAATGATACCATACCCATCCTTTATGATCAGTAATGTTTCTTTTTACCTTTGCGCTTTTTACTCTTTCTCGTTGTTACCAACCTGAGTGTTCTCACATTCGCTTTGATTTTCTAATACCACTGAAGCTTCATCCTTTGTTTCTTCAACCTTTGTTACCTGAATCGTGACATGATGGTTTACGAATTCATCTATCAGTGTTAAGAATTTAACTACAAAATGTCTGACATCCTGCATCGCATCCACAGTCACTCTCAATTTCTTCCATACAATTGAATAATTTTCCTCAACAACTTGTGCCTCCTTTATAAAAGTTCCAGTATCATTCTCAACAAAACGCAAATCCTTAACAGTTGAAGAATTCAATAAATGTGAATACACATGTTCTGGTACACTGAAAAAAGATCATGTGGAAAACGTAGAGGGGGGGGGGTGAATATGTTTCCGTTTCAAACTTAAAACTTTTGTATCAATTATAGTATAAACCAATGCATTTGCTAATCTAGACGCGAAGATGCATTTAACGCATTACGGCATGTAAGGCCAACCCCTTAATATCAAATAAGATTCCGCAAGATTAATGATTCATTATCAATCAAGTTTCACCATTATTAGTCCGGTTGCTTTTTTCTTGATCAAGCGTGTCATAATATGTAAAGCGTCAAATATAGTTTTTAACTATATGAAAGACCAAGTATGCATCACAAACATATACATCAACCACATAGACAATAAACAATATAAAGCAAGAATAAAAGTAAAGCGATAAGTAAAAGGATAGACAAACCAAAATGAGGATTTATAGTGGTTGGTCCACGAAGCTCCACTTCTCCCTACTCCACACTCCGAGTACATACTCGAGAGTTACTTCACGAGATCAACAAACTCCATTCTCGG
Source organism: Chrysanthemum makinoi (assembly GCA_910596185.1). Taxonomy (NCBI): domain Eukaryota; kingdom Viridiplantae; phylum Streptophyta; class Magnoliopsida; order Asterales; family Asteraceae; genus Chrysanthemum; species Chrysanthemum makinoi. The sequence continues at coordinate 119,915,774 of OU343216.1, read as the reverse complement.
CGGAGAAAACCTTACACAGCATTAAACACACTTTTTACGGTACTAAGCTAAACACGAGTTCTTCCATGAGGTAGAACCAAACCTATCACAACGTCGCCTACACTTTATCGGTGCAAAGGCTGATACCGGGTTCTTCCACGGTAGAACCAAACCAATCTAGCATTAAACATAATTTATCTGGTACAAGGCTAGATAATGGGTTCCATTACAATGGAAGAACCACTACCCAACCAACACGACACATCTATGACACCCGTTATGTTTTGTGGCCCAACATAACAAACCTTGTGTTTTATAGCACAAACACATAAACCATCTAGTCTAGTCATACATACACGACACATCTATGACACCCGTTATGTTTTGTGGCCCAACATAACAAAACTTGTGTTTTATGGCACAAACACATAAACCATCTAGTCTAGTCATAGAACAAGAATATGATACTAGACAATATCCAAGACAATGTGTCTAATGGATATGAAATCCTAAACTAAACATCAAGAACACAAAGTATGATGTAGTTAGTCTTATATGAATAAAGATGACAACTTTCCCAAGCTTGTTGTAGAAGATCTTCATGTGCTTGTATGCTTGTGATGGGTGATCACTTAAGTAGGTAAGGATGCAAGATCTCTAAGCTTGATTTGGAGGATCACTTCGGGAGTATGCTTACAACAAATGAAAGTTAGAAGCATTATGATCATATGAGATGAGGGTGGTTTACATGTTTCCTAATGATCTAAATATCTTAGAATTAGTGGAGAGAAACTATGTGTGAAGGTGTGAAGAAATGGTAAGAAGTGGCTTGCTATTTATAGGCAAAAAGGCCAAACTAAGTTTCTGTCCCAAGGGTCCCTTCTGGAGGGATCCGGCCCTTGTTATTCCAAAGGATCCGTGGGCAATTTGAGGGATCCTTGGGACGCTCCTCTCTACCCATGGGTTATGGGTCATGGATCATGGGTTATGGGTCATGGACTTGAGTGCCCACCAAGGTACAATGTATCTAGACATTGGGTTATGGGTCTTGGGTCATGGGTCATGGGTTTTACCCAACACATTTACTTTTGTTTATGTATGTAAGTACTTAAGTGTTATATATAAACTATTTAACTAAACATGTTTAATGGTTTGTTGGAGGTTTGATCATAACGCAACATAACAAACATGTACGAACCTGTGTTGTAGCATACAAGGACTTGAGTCGTTGAGAGGTGTTGAGAGTATGTTGAGACAAAATCTAATTAAAAGTAACTTATACATTTTACGTTATGTATTACAAGTTACATGTTTGTCATCAACAAAACAAACGAGACTGTATAGATTAAATAATGTAATATTTGCACTAACAATCTCCCCCTTTTTGATAATGACAAAATATATGTAAACGTAATAGATAGGTAAATTGTCAAAGTTACTTGTGTCCGTACTTCCTATACATTACCTTCTCCATTTACACTCTTCTCCCCCTTTTGTCAAAACAAAAGGAACGTGTCCTTGGAGTTTAAACTTAATTTCTCCCAAGAATGGCGAGTTTGCATCATCCCTAGTGAAGTTAAATTAAAAGACGCCTTATTGCTCCAATTGGCACTCCACGCCAATACCTTCAACACGAAACACTAATGACGAAGCTTAGCAACTCATGACCTTGAGCTTTCGCGTCTTCAAGAGGTGGTGATCTCGCCTTTAAGAGGAACATAGAGAATCACACAAACAAAAAACAATAGAAAGATCCTTTGAATTATAACCATTATTACCAACGGCTCAATGGATCAAATTTGTGAGGCTTAACCTACATCAAGGTTAGTGTTAAGGAAAAAAAATATATGATGAGAAAGAAATCTCCCTTTTGTTGAAACATAAAGGAATTTTGAAGAATGAATGTGTGCATGCTCCCCCTTGACAGTTGCTCCCCCTTGTAAAGGGCGTCAAGTATTTTAGGAAGTTAAGACGAAAGTATTGCAAAATTTACAATGCTTTTGCTTTGACGAAAGATCCCCTTTATTGAGGAAGTCAAGTGCTCCTAGTGTGTTTTGAAAATCTTCAAAACAAAAAATTAGTGAAAAAATATATATTCGAGTTGGATTGAATGGTTATGGCACTTTGTAAATGCTCGACGGAAGCTCCCCCTAGCTCGAGGGCGTCAAGAAGAACCTAAAAAAATAAGTAAGGCTCGTCCGAAGACAAGTGTGCCATATACAGACCCATGTATATGAGTGAACCTAAAAAAAATTAGTCTAAAATTTCATCCATAATTATACGAGAATCCCATACACATCAAAGTTTATATATATGAACATACAAAAAAAGGATTAGTGTCAAAAAGAGAATAATCCTACTACTTGCATCATCATGGTTGGTTTAGAGGTTGTAAGGTTTGTTCAAGGTAAGAAAAAAAATGTTCTTAGGGATGAGACGCATTTCATTACGAAATTCACTTGGCTTTTGACAACATAGATGTTTGTGGAGGATGGTTGAGCGACCATGAATTGTAGTGGTAGTGAGACACTTGTAGGATGTGGTTGACACAAGTAGCTTGTGGTTTGAGGTTGTGGTTGACACAAATAGGATGTGGTAGAACATGAGACATACTTCATCACGTAGTTCATGAACTAGGTGTTGGACACGGTGATAATGATAGAAATCATCATTATGACTTAGAGGTATAGAAGTTGTGGTAGAGGTGATGAGAGGTTAAGTTTGACTAGGTAATAAAGTGACTCAAGAGTAGCAAAGAATGGTGATGAAAGGTATCAAGGTGACTCTTTTTTGTTGACTCGGTTGATGACTCAATAGAGGTGGTAGACATGATGACTTTGTGACTAGTGACAAAAGTGGAGGAAGATGGTTAGGATGATGCAAGATAAAAAAAATGTACGAATGAGCACAACTTGACTTGATGATGAAATAGACCATTGTCATCCTACAAGAATCCAAAAGAGTTAGTACAAAAGGAAAACATTTATACAAATGGATAAATTGTTCACATAAAATCATGAAACGAAAAGAAAGAACACGTAAAGAATCATATAAATGCAACTCATTTATAAACATATAAAAAATGATAATCCTAAGTGTTGAACAAGTGCTTGTGTGCAAAAATGAAATTTGAAATGATTATCTAAAGAGATAATGTACCTACTATTCCACGGTTCCACCGGTTCCCTCACTAGAGGGATCCGGCTAGCTTAAGTTTAGGGATCCGGCTAACATATGAGGTGAAAAAGAGGTGATTGGGTTATAGCAAGGTCTAGCACCTACATATCCTAAGTTACTCAGTCTATTAAGTGTCTTACATGAATATTGTCTTAAATGATCAAGAGAAAATGATTGTTGGTAGCTAATGATTGCCTTTTATGGAAAGAAATGGGGCTTTATGAGCACCAGTGGATGATCAGAGATGACACTAAGAAATTTGAGATTGTCAAGCGGTGTTAAATGATCCTAGAGATCAGATGATGACTTAAGAGAGATTTGGAAAATTCCTTAAAAATAATAAGAAATTAAAAACTAGTTTTTGGCTTATTTTGAGATAAGGATGACTAAAATCAATTTGCTAAATTTGAGAGAAATATCAAACTAGGTGTTTTGAGATGAAAGGAACAATGTCTAAACATTGGAGCGGAAAGATGGTGAGTTTTGAAGTAATGATAAATCAAAAATACTTTGAATGTGATCCTAAGTCATCCATGAGTAAATGTCAGATCAACTGAGCCTAAGGAAAGTTTAAGTGATCCTAATGTAACATGTTTAACTAGTCCAATAAGGTCTAGAATGTTGGATTGATGCAAGAAGGCTAAAAAGGAACTCGTCACCGGATCCCACAGATCCTTCACTTGAGGGATCCGTCTAGTTACATCTAAGGGATCCGGCGTTAGAGACATATTTTCTTAAGAATAGTTTAGAATTTTGCTCTATGTTTGAATTATGAAACTAATATTTCTACAGCAAGCATACATGTATACACGTTAAGCAAAGCAAGGAGAGCATGTAGAGATCACATATAGGCAATCAAATGAGATCGAGCTCACAAATAACACAAAGGTTTAGCAAACTTAACAAGCACTATTAAAGAAGCCCAAAACAGATTTATGGTCTAGATTAGTAAATCATTTACACTAACAATGACATGCAAGGTATCTGTCTAGAAAGAAAAGAGCGCATTGTGAAAACGTAGAGGGGGGGGGGGTGAATACGTTTCCGTTTCAAACTTAAAACTTTTGTATCAATTATAGTATAAACCATTGCATTTGCTAATCTCAACGTGAGGATGCATTTAACGCATTACGGCATGTAAGGCCAACCCCTTAATATCACATAAGATTCCGCAAGATTAATGGTTCATTAAAAATCAAGTTTCACCATTATTAGTCCGGTTGCTTTTTCTTGATCAAGCGATTCATAATATGTAAAGTTTTAAATATAGTTTGTGACTATATGAAAGACCAAGTATGTGTCACAAACATAGACGTCAACCACATAGAAAATAAACAATGTAATGCAAGAATAAGAGTTAAGCGATAAGTAAAAGGATAGACAAACCAATACGAGGATTTATAGTGGTTCGGCTACAAGGACACCTTCCTTGCCTTACTCCACTCCCCGAGTCACCTACTCGAGAGTTCGTAATCACTACACCAACTCCTTATGGCGGAGAAGCCTTCACAACGTCGCTTACACCTTTTTCCAGTACAAAGCTAAATACCGAGTTCTTTCACACCAAGGCGAACCACACCTATCACAATGTCGCCTACCCTTTATACGGTGCTAGGCTAACCACCGAGTTCTTTCACACCTTAGGAGAACTAGTACTATCACAACGTCGCCTACCCTTTATTAGATACTAGGCTAAGCACCTAGTTCCATTATGGAGGAACTACTACCCTTCACGACACAACACCTATTATCAAGGAGATCTACTCCTTGTTACAACACCATCAAGGATATCACCATCCTTGTGAATAAATAAACACTTATATGTATAACGATGCACCTCATCGATTATACGACCTAAGCATTCTTCCCAAATGCTACTTGATTTGATTCTTCGGCATTCTTCACTAATGCCTTTGACACAACGCTAGGCATCCTTCACTAATGCCTTCGACACAACGCTTGGCACCCTTCACTAATGCCTTCGTCTTGACACCTTAAGCATTCTTCACTAATGCTTTGACACGGATGATGAGCACCTTTCACTAATACTTTCATCTTGACGACACCGCATTCTTCACTCATGCCTTCAACCCAACATCTATGGAGAAAGGAAGAACTATCAACAAAAGAACCTTAGTTGTCTTGATGATGACCACGGCTGTATGGCAACTCATGGACTTGGGCTTTGCGTCTTCAAGATGTGGTGATCTTTCCTTTAAGAGGAACCTAGAAGATCACACAAAACAAAAGAGAAAAGCTACATAGATCTTTTGGATATGAGGTTAGAGGGTTAGAATACTTGGGGGAAGTATGTGTGTAAAGGGATGATGAATAATGAAGAAATGGCTCACTATTTACAGGAAAATTTCTCTACTGTTCCCCGGATCCCACGGATCCCTTCCACTTGGGACCCGGCTAGCACAAAGCTAGGGATCCGTGGAACGCTCCTCTTTACCCATGGGTATTTTTGGTTATGGGTCATGGGTTATGGGTTGATCCCATGGGTCATGGATATTATCCATATATGACTTATGCATGATGTCATGCAATGGGTATGGGTCATGGACTTTGGGTTTTACCCAAATACATTCAATGTATTTAGTCAATGGGTCAAATACTTAAGTTTCTACCCATTTATATTACCCTATATAATACATATTAGTTATGTATATATTTACCCAATATGTAAACACTAGTTGTTATACATATTAAACATGTTTATTGGTTTGTTGGGGGTTTCATCATAATGCAACATAACAAACATGTACGAACCTGTGTTGTAGCATACAAGGACTTGAGTCGTCGAGAGGTGTTGAGAGTATGTTGAGACAAGATCTAACTACAAGTAACTTATACATTTTACGTTATGTATTACAAGTTACATGTTTGTCATCAACAAAACAAATGAGAATGTATAGATTAAATATCGTAATATTTGCACTAACAATCTCCCCATTTTTGTTGATGACAAAATATATGTGAACGTAATAGATAGGTAAAATGTCAAAGTTACTTGTGTCCGTTTTATACATTACCTTATTCGTTTTACACTCTTCTCCCCTTTTGTCGAAACAAAAGGGTGTGTCCTTTAAACTTAATTTCTCCCAAGAATGGCGAGTTTGCATCATCCCTTGTGTGTAATGCTCCCCCCTTGGCAATTTCTCCCCTTGTTAAGGCGTCAAGTATTTTAGGAAGGCTATGACGAAATTGTTGCAAAATTTGCAATGTTATTGTTTTGACCAAAACTCCCTTTATTGAGGCGTCAAGTTCTCCTAGTATGTTTTGAAAATCTACAAAACAAAAAGTTAGTGCAAAATTATATTCGTCCTTGGACGAGTAAGTCATATGTTGCACTTTATAAATGCTCGACGGAAGCTCTCCCTAGCTCGAGGGCGTCAAGAAGAACCTACAAAAAAATGTTAAAAAGAGAATGATCCTACTACTTGCATCATCATGGTTGTTTTAGAGGTTGTAAGGTTTGTTCAAGTTGAGAAAAAAAATGTGCTTAGGGATGAGACGCATTTCATTACGAAATTCACTTGGCTTTTGACAACATAGATGTTTGTGAAGGATGGTTGAGCAACCATGGATTGTAGTGGTAGTGAGACACTTGTAGGATGTGGTTGACACAAGTAGCTTGTTGTTTGAGGTTGTGGTTGACACAAGTAGGATGTGGTAGAACATGGGACATACTTCATCACGTAGTTCATGAACTAGACCTTGGACACGGTGATAGTGATAGAAATTATCATTATGACTTAGAGGTATGGAAGTTGTGGTAGAGGTGATGAAAGGTATCAAGGTGAATCTTTGACTTGATTGATGACTCATTAGAGGTGGTAGACATGATGACTTTGTGAGTGGTGATAAAAGTAGAGTAAAATGGTTAGGATAATGCAAGATTAGGAATATATAAAGAAATGTGTGAATGAGCGCAACTTGACTTGATGGTGAAATCGACCATTGTCATCCTACAAGAATCTAAAAGAGTTAGTACAAAAGGAAAACAATTATATAAATGGATAAATTGTTCACATAAAATCATAAAACGAAAAAAAATAACACATATAGAGTCATATAAATGCAACTCATTTATAAACATATACAAAAATGATAATCCTAAGTGTTGAGCAAGTGCTTGTGTGGAAAAGGAATTTTGAAATGATTATCTAAAGAGATAATGTACCTATTGTTCCACATGAGGTGAAAATGAGGTGATGGGGTTCTAGCAAGGTCTAGCTCCTACATATCCTAAGTTACTTAGTCTATTAAGTGTCTTATATGAAGATGGACTTAAATGATCGTTTTAGTTAGAGTTGACATGAATCTATCACCCGGATCCCACGGTTCCCTCCAATGAGGGATCCGGCTCTCAGCAGCTAGGAAAGAATAAACATGATGTTTGTAAGGTCTAACGCCTATACCTCCTTGAGTGTTTTAGTCTTCCTAAGTGTCTTAAATGAAAGAGTACTTAAATGATTAAGAGCAATGAGTGATGGTAGCTAATGATTGCCTTTTATGGAAAGAAATGGGGCTTTATGAGCACCAATGGATGATCAAAGATGACACTAAGAAATTTGAGAGTGTCAAGTGGTGTTAAATGATCCTAGAGATCAGATGATGACTTGAGAGAGATTTGGAAAATTCCTTAAAAATCTTAAGAAATTAAAAATTAGTTTTTGGCCCATTTTGAGGTAAGGATGACTAAAATCAATTTGCTAAAATTGAGAGAAATATCAAACTTGGTGTTTTGAGATGAGAGGAACAATGTGTAAACATTGGAGCGGAAAGATGGTGAGTTTTAAACTAATGATAAATCAAAAAATACTTGAATGTGATCCTAAGTCATCCATGAGTGAATGTGAGATCAACTGAGCCTAAGGGAGGTTTAAGTGATCATAATGTAGCATGTTTAACTAATCCAATAAGGTCTAAAATGTTGGATTGATGCAAGGAGGCTACAAGGAACTTACGTCCACCCGGATCCCACGGATCCTTCACTTGAGGGATCCGTCTAGTTACATCTAAGGGATCCGTCGAGACATATTTTCTTAACAGAATAGTTGCATAATTTTACTCTATGTTTTGAATTATGAAACTAATGATTTCTACAACAAGTATACATGTATACACATTAAGCAAAGCAAGGAGAGCATGTAGAGGTAACATATAGGCAATCAAATGAGATCGAGCTCACAAATAACACAAAGGTTTAGCAAACTTAACAAGCACTATTCAACTAGCCCAAAACAGATTTACGGTCTAGATTAGTAAATCATTTACACTAACAATGACATGCAAGGTATGTGTTTAGAAAGAAAAGAGCACAAGATGGTGTTCAAGACAAAAGAGTTGTGAGGTGCTAGTTTAGGACAATCTAGTCATTACGGATGGCGATTAGCATACAATGAGCTTCGTCCATGAAGTCATGTAGCTCTTCTCGATCAAAGCAAGATAATCGCTTGATGAGGCAAGTGGTTGTGATTAATTAAAAGAAAAATTAATTTTACAACTTGTTTGATTAGTAATCCTAAGACAATGCAAAGTATTTCCATTGTAAACTTACTTTAGGAAAACATAGGAGTATAAATTTCTCAGGTGAGAGAATGAATATGAGACTATTACTAGCGGTGCTCAATTACGGCTAAACACGACCATTTTTACGGGCGATTCCACATACCCAACTTCTATCAAGGAAGCAATTCAACCGTTAGGTCAAATTGAGTTTCTAGTGCAATAAGTTCTCCAATATTCATTCTCAAGTTAGGAAAATTTATATTCATATAATGGTCTATCGAAGAGTAACAATGATGATACTTTGCTTCGTTTTTATTAATAATATACTTGAAACAACTAAGGTGACAAAGGTGTCAAAAAATTAAATTTTGTCCATATGGTGAACAAAAAATGGTTGGATGAGCTAGTTCAACATATGTTGTTGGAAATCTTGAGTTGGACTTTCGGATATGAACAATTATATTTGCGTTGCAAAATAATTAACTTGAGTATATCGGATGAAATAATCAAGTTGTCAATCCTACTATGAAGCTTGGAGAGCGATCATGAAAAAGAAAACGGGAGAGTACATCATCAACACAAGTGTAGGTTATGATCCGATGTACATTCTTGTTGTTTTTAGAAAACGATACAAGAAAATATGAAATCAAGAAATCATATAGGCACATAAAACATTTATGTTGCACACATGACAAACTTAATCAAAAAGTCATTTTAGTGTGTTATATGTTTTAAAACATTTTTCAACTAACATTTTCGACACAACTAGATGTTATCCCAAACACTCCTTCAAGTAGCACATTGATTAGTAGAAAAATACTAAATCGACAAGCAAAAAAATGAATAGCAAGGTAAGGAAACCACATATGTTAATCAATCAAACAAGCACAAAATCTATTTGAGATAAGCAATTAATCAAGTAATGCAATGGAAACAATTTATCATTTAGCATAGCATACGAAAGTTCTTTCATCGCATTGTGTTAAACATGTATACCAAGCTTGATTAGTTGACTTTATAAATATGATCAAAACCTTAATTTCAAAAGGGGACACATTGTTATTCAAAGATGAAAACATCCGTCTCCAATTAGATCAAAAGTTTGTGCAAAAGTTATGACCGAAAAATGACTTTCTATTATAAATCAAAGATTTTGTAAATTATTGTTTTGAATCAGTTTATGAAATCATTTTTAAATGAAATTAGACTCAAATACTTTTAAAACGATAGGTGGCACGACTTCTAACGACTTACGGTTAATTAGTTATGAATTTATGAAATTCAGACAAAAGCGTCTTCGTACCACGGATCCCACGGATCCCTTGCTTGAGGATCCGTCCGGTCTGTAACTGAGGGATCCGCGGATCGACGAATTACAAAATGCACGTTTTGACCCGACGAAAAGGTTTAACCTTTGTAGACTTTTTAGTGAAGTTATATTATCCATTTTACCTTTATTCAAGCTTGATAAACAAGATATCTAACAACAAAACTTCAAAGAAAAAATCAACAAAACACTTTTCATATTATGCTTGACTTCACCAAGAATTTGATACAAGGACCTTACTCGTTTTGAAAACCATTTGTGGACCTTACTCGTTTTGAAAACCATTTGTTTTAAAAACAAGAGCCAACCCGCTCTGATACCAATTGTGAAAACGTAGAGGGGGGTGAATACGTTTTCGTTTCAAACTTAAAACTTTTGTATCAAATATAGTATAAACCATTGCATTTGCTAATCTCGAAGCGAGGATGCATTTAATGCATTACGGCATGTAAGGCCAACCCCTTAATATCACATAAGATTTCGCAAGATTAATGGTTCATTAAAAATCAAGTTTCACCATTATTAGTCCGGTTGCTTTTTCTTGATCAAGCGTGTCATAATATGTAAAGTGTTAAATATAGTTTGTGACTATATGAAAGACCAAGTATGTGTCACAAACATAGACATCAACCACATAGAAAATAAACAATGTAATGAAAGAATAAGAGTAAAGCGATAAGTAAAAGGATAGACAAACCAACACGAGGATTTATAGTGATTCGGCTACAAGGACACCTTCCTTGCCCTACTCCACTCCCCGAGTCACCTACTCGAGAGTTCGTAATCACTACACTAACTCCTTATGGCGGAGAAGCCTTCACAACGTCGCTTACACCTTTTTCCGGTACAAAGCTAAATACCGAGTTCTACACCAAGGCGAACCACACCTATCACAACGTCGCCTACCCTTTATACGGTGCTAGGCTAACCACCGAGTTCTTTAACACCTTAGGAGAACTAGTCCTATCACAACGTCTCCTACCCTTTATTAGGTACTAGGCTAAGCACCTAGTTCCATTATGGAGGAACTACTACCCTTCACGACACAACACCTATTATCAAGGAGATCTACTCCTTGTTACAACACCATCAAGGATATCACCATCCTTGTGAATAAATAAACACTTATATGTATAACGATGCACCTCATCGATTATACGACCTAAGTATTCTTCCCAAATGCTACTTGATTTGATTCTTCGGCATCCTTCACTAATGCCTTTGACACAACGCTAGGCATCCTTCACTAATGCCTTCGACACAATGCTTGGCACCCTTTACTAATGCCTTTGTCTTGACACCTTAAGCATTCTTCACTAATGCTTTGACACGGATGATGAGAACCTTTCACTAATGCTTTCATCTTGACACTTTCGACATTCTTCACTAATGCCTTCAACCCAACATCTATGGAGAAATGAAGAACTATCAACAAAGATATCGTTGTCTTGATGATAACATGGCTTTTGTAACTCATGGACTTGAGCTTTGCGTCTTCAAGAATGTGGTGATCTTTCCTTTAAGAGGAACCTAGAAGATCACACAAAAAAAAGAGAAAAGCTACATAGATCTCTTGGATCTGAGGTTAGAGGGTTAGAATACTTGGGGGAAGTATGTGTGTAAAGGGATGATGAATAATGAAGAAATGGCTCACTATTTATAGGCAAATTTCTCTACTGTTCCCCGGATCCCACGGATCCCTTCCACTTGGGATCCGGCTAGCACAAAGCTAGGGATCCGTGAAACGCTCCTCTTTACCCATGGGTATTTTTGGTTATGGGTCATGGGTCATGGGTTGATCCCATGGGTCATGGATATTATCCATATATGACTTATGCATGATGTCATGCAATGGGTATGGGTCATGGACTTTGGGTTTTACCCAACTACATTCAATGTATTTGGTCAATGGGTCAAATACTTAAGTTTCTACCCATTTATATTACCCTATATAATACATACTAGTTATGTATATATTTACCCAATATGTAAACACTAGTTGTTATACATATTAAACATGTTTATTGGTTTGTTGGGGGTTTGATCATAATGCAACATAACAAACATGTACGAACCTGTGTTGTAGCATACAAGGACTTGAGTCGTCGAGAGGTGTTGAGAGTATGTTGAGACAAGATCTAACTACAAGTAACTTATACATTTTACGTTATGTATTACAAGTTACATGTTTGTCATCAACAAAACAAATGAGAATGTATAGATTAAATATCGTAATATTTGCACTAACACGCATGATGGTGTTCAAGACAAAAGAGTTGTGAGGTGCTAGTTTAGGACAATCTAGTCATTACGGATGGTGATTAGCATACAATGAGCTTCGCCCATGAAGTCATTTAGCTCTTCTCAATCAAAGCAAGATAATCGCTTGATGAGGCAAGTGGTTGTGATTAACTAAAACAAAAATTAATTTTACAACTTTTTGATTAGTAATCCTAAGACAATGCAAAGTATTTTCATTGTAAACTTACTTTAGGAAAACATAGGAGTATAAAATTTTCAAATGAGAGAATGAATATGAGACTATTACTAGCGGTGATCAATTACGGCTAAACACGACCATTTTTACGGGCGATTCCACATACCAAACTTCTATCAAGGAAGCAATTCAACCGTTAGGTCAAATTGAGTTTCTAGTGCAATAAGTTCTCCAGTATTCATTCTTAATTTAGGAAAGTTTATATTCCTACAATGGCCTATCGAAGAGTAACAATGATGATACTTTGCTTCGTTTTATTAATATTATACTTGAAACAACTAAGGTGACGAAGGTGTCATGTTAAAAAAATGTCCATATGGTGAACAAAGAAATGGTTGGATGAGGTAGTTCAACATATGTTGTTGGAAAGCTCGAGTTTGGACTTTCGAATATGAACAATTATATTTGCGTTGCAAAATAATTTACTTGAGTAAATCGGATGAAATAATCAAGCTGTCAATCCTACTATGAAGCTTGGAAAGCGATCATGAAAAGGAAAATGGGAGAGTACATCATCAACACAAGTGTAGGTTATGATCCGATGTACATTCTTGTTGTTCTTAGAAAACGATACAAGAAAATATGAAATCAAGAAATCATATAATCACATAAAACATTTATGTTACACACATGACAAACTCAATCAAAAAGTCATTTAGTGTATTACATGTTTTAAACATTTTTCAACTTATATGACTTATCTAAGTATTTAAGCTAACATTTTCGACACAACTTAGATGTTATCCCAAACACTGCTTCAAGTAGCATATTGATTAGTAGAATATTACTAAATCGACAAGCAAGAGAATGAATAGCAAGGTAAGGAAACCACATATGTTATTTAATCAAACAAGCACAAAAGATATTTTAGATAAGCAAGTAATCAAGTAATGCAAGAAAGACAATTTATCATTTAGCATAGCATACGAAAGTTCTTTTCATCGCTTTGTGTTAAATATAAACATGTATACCAAGCTTGATTAGTTTCTTTTATAAATATGATAAAAACTTAATTTCAAAAGAGGACACATTGTTATTCAAAGACGAAAACATCAGTCTCCAATTAGATCAAAAGTTTGTGCAAAAGTTATGACCGAAAAATGACTTTCTATTATAAACCAATAATTCTGTAAAATTTTGTTTTGAATCAGATTATCAAATCGTTTTTAAATGAAAGTAGACTCAAATACCTTAAAATGATATGTGGCACGACTTCTAACGACTTACAGTTAATTAGTTATGAATTTTTGAAATTCAGACAAAACGTCTTATTACACGGATCCCACGGATCCCTTGCTTGAGAGGATCCGTCGATTAATGCGCGACGGGATCTGAGATCTGACAAAGAATTAAAAAAATGCATGTTTTAACCCGACGAAAAGGTTTAACCATGGTATACCTTTTAGTGTAGTTATATTACCCATTTTTACCTTTATTCAAGCTTGATTAACAAGATATCGAACGACAAAACTTTAAAGAGAAAAAAAAATCAACAAAACACTTTTCATATTATGCTTGACTTCACCAAAAATTTGATACAAGGACCTTACTCGTTTGGAAAACTATTTGTTTTGAAAACTAGAGCCAACCCGCTCTGATTCCAATTGTGGAAAACGTAGAGGGGGGGGGGGTGAATACGTTTCCGTTTCAAAGTTAAAACTTTTGTATCAATTATAGTATAAACCATTGCATTTGCTAATCACGGCCAGGATGCATTTAGCATTTCACGGCATGTAAGGCCAACCCCTTAATATCACATAAGATTCTGCAAGATTAATGGTTCATTATAAATCAAGTTTTACCATTATTAGTCCGGTTGCTTTTTCTTGATCAAGCGTGTCATAATATGTAAAGCCTTAAATATAGTTTTTGACTATATGAAAGGCTAAGTAAGCATCACAAACATAGACATCAACCACATAGACAATAAACAATATAAAGCAAGAATAAAAGTAAAGCGATAAGTAAAAGGATAGACAAACCAATACGAGGATTTATAGTGGTTCGGTCACGAAGCTCCTCTTCGCCCTACTCCACTCCCCGAGTAACCTACTCGAGACTTACTTCACTAGATCAATAAACTCCATTCTCGGCGGGGAAAACTTTACACAATGTCGCTTACACTTTTTCCGGTACTAAGCTAAACACCGAGTTCTTCCACGAGGTAGAACCAAACCTATCACAACATCGCCTACACTTTATCCGGTACAAGGCTAGATACCGGGTTTTTCCACGAGGTAGAACCAAACCTATCACAACGTCGCCTATACTTTATTCGGTACAAGGCTAGATACCGGGTTCCATTACAAAGGAGGAACCACTACCCGACCAACACAACACATCTATGACACCCGTTATGTTTTGTGGCCCAATTTAACAAACCTTGTTTTTTATGGCACAAACACATAAACCATCTAGTCTACTCATAGATACACGACACATCTATGACACCCGTTATGTTTTGTGGCCCAACATAACAAACCTTGTGTTTTATGGCACAAACACATAAACCATCTAGTCTAGTCATAGATACAAGAATATGATACTAGACAATATCCAAGACAATGTGTCTAATGGATATGAAATCCTAAACTAAACATCAAGAACACAAAGCATGATGTAGTTAGTCTTCTATGAATGAAGATGACAAGTTTCCCAAGCTTGTTGTAGAAGATCTTCATGTGCTTGTATGCTTGTGATGGGTGATCACTTAAGTAGGTAAGGATGCAAGATCTCTAAGCTTGCTTTGGAGGATCACTTCGGGAGTATGCTTACAACAAATGAAAGTTAAAAACATTATGATCATATGAGATGAGGGTGGTTTACATGTTTCCTAATGATCTAAATATCCCAGAAATGGTGGAGAGAAACTATTTGTGAAGGTGTGAAGAAATGGTAAGAAGTGGCTTGCTATTTATAGGCAAAAAAGCCAAACTAGGTTTCTGTCCCAAGGATCCCTTCTGGAGGGATCCGGCTCTTGTAATTCCAAGGGATCCGTGGGATGCTCCTCTTTACCCATGGGTTATGGGTCATGGATCATGGGTTATGGGTCATGGACTTGAGTGCCCACCAAGGTACAATGTATCTAGACATTGGGTTATGGGTCTTGGGTCATGGGTCATGGGTTTTACCCAACACATTTACTTTTGTTTATGTATGTAAGTACTTAAGTGTTATATATAAACTATTTAACTAAACATGTTTAATTGTTTGTTGGAGGTTTGATCATAACGCAACATAACAAACATGTACGAACCTGTGTTGTAGCATACAAGGACTTGAGTCGTCGAGAGGTGTTGAGAGTATGTTGAGACAAAATCTAATTACAAGTAACTTATATATTTTACATTATGTATTACAAGTTATATGTTTGTCATCAACAAAACAAACGAGACTGTATAGATGAAATATTGTAATATTTGCACCAACAGATCAGAACAAGAAAATAAATCTTAATGATTCCAGTTTAAATTAGTTTGAAGAATAAAAACTACTATAACATTTACAATATTGCAAGTCTAACCTTGTGTCAAACGCATAAGAAAGCATCTTCAGACCTTCATTTACATGTAATACAAATTTTTCATAATTTAAAAATTTGTATGAAGAACAAGAACTTTGAGCCGTAGCAGTAAGAAGGAATGTGGCCCTACTTATATCAAGTTCATTCTGGCAAGAAACAAGGATAAATGAAAAGGCATCAAAGTTGTATCAATGACGATATAATTAACAGAAATCATTCAATACGAACATAAAATATTGCAAAACCTTTGACTGAGGAGAAGGCAAATTTTCCCAAACCGGTTTTCAAACCAAAAATGTCTATTTCTCAGCCTCCTCCAAAATTCATTGAGAAAAAATATTTTTCAAAGCCAGTCACTCCACCTGCCATGCCAAAGCAAAAAGAAAAGATTGTTAAAAATGAAAAAGCAGTTATTGAGAAACAAAAAGTTTTAGAACCTGGCCTTTTTAAGATAAGCACCACTAATGCATCTGCCTCCACATCTAAACCATATGGAACAAACGACATAAGTTTGAACAAGAATTCTAAAGAGACTAGGAAAGCTGAAACCACATCTCTTGATAAAAATGTGAATCCTAATGCGTGTGCATTACCTTCTACAAGACTAGAAAGCACCTCTAGGAGCAGCAGACTAAAGCCTAAGAGCAATACCAGAAACAATAGAGTTTCGTCTGACTCTAAGAGTAGTAGCCTAAATAAAGTGAAGAAAGTAGAAGAACACCTTAGGAATTTATCGCTTTTTAATACGAAAGACATTTCATCTGAATGTAATGAACCAATGAAACTTGCTATGTTTAATGAATGTGTTGAATCTGTTTGTGTAACTTGCAAGAAATCTTTAATTAATGTTCAAAATGATTGTGTTTCTAAGAATGTGAATGATCAGCATGTTCAGAAGAATGTTCCAAAAAGAACTTATGCTAAACCAATAGGAAGTCTAGTTGCAAGATTTAGGTCTTACACTATAGATAAGAAGCATAGTTTTTCCTTTAGGGATGGTATTTGGAAACCTCACGGTGGAAATTTTTGCATAGCGTCGCTTACACTTTTTCCGGTACTAATCTAAACACCGAGTTCTTCCACGAGGTAGAAACAAACCTATCACAACGTCGCCTATACTTTATCCGGTACAAGGCTAGATACCGGGTTCTTCTACGAGGTAGAACCAAACCTATCACAACGTCGCCTATACTTTATTCGATACAAGGCTAGATAACGGGTTCCATTACAAAGGAGGAACCACTACCCAACCAACACGACACATCTATGACACCCGTTATGTTTTGTGGCCCAACATAACAAACCTTGTGTTTTATGGCGCAAACACATAAACCATCTAGTCTAGTCATAGATACATGACACATCTATGACATGCGTTATGTTTTGTAGCCCAACGTAACAAACCTTGTGTTTTATGGTATAAACACATAAACCATCTAGTCTAGTCATAGATACAAGAATATGATACTAGACAATATCCAAGACAATGTGTCTAATGGATATGAAATCCTAAACTAAACATCAAGAACACAAAGCATGATGTAGTTAGTCTTCTATGAATGAAGATGAAAAGTTTCCCAAGCTTGTTGTAGAAGATCTTCATGTGCTTGTATGCTTGGGATGGGTGATCACTTAAGTAGGTAAGGATGCAAGATCTCTAAGCTTGCTTTGGAGGATCACTTCGGGAGTATGCTTACAACAAATGAAAGTTAGAATCATTATGATCATATGAGATGAGGGTGGTTTACATGTTTCCTAATGACCTAACTATCCTAGAAATGGTGGAGAGAAACTATGTGTGAAGGTGTGAAGAAATGGTAAGAAGTGGCTTGCTATTTATAGGCAAAAAGGCCAGACTAAGTTTTTTTCCCAAGGATCCCTTCTTGAGGGATCCGACCCTTGTAATTCTATGGGATCCGTGGGAAATTTGAGGGATCCGTGGGACGCTCCTCTTTACCCATGGGTTATGGGTCATGGATCATGGGTTATGGGTCATGGACTTGAGTGCCCACCAAGGTACAATGTATCTAGACATTGGGTTATGGGTCTTGGGTCATGGGTTTTACCCAACACATTTACTTTTGTTTATGTATGTAAGTACTTAAGTGTTATATATAAACTATTTAACTAAACATGTTTAATGGTTTGTTGGAGGTTTGATCATAACGCAACATAACAAACATGTACGAACCTGTGTTGTAGCATACAAGGACTTGAGTCGTCGAGAGGTGTTGAGAGTATGTTGAGACAAAATCTAATTACAAGTAACTTATACATTTTACGTTATGTATTACAAGTAACATGTTCGTCATCAACAAAACAAACGAGACTGTATAGATTAAATATTGTAATATTTGCACTATCAGATCAGAACAAGAAAAAAAATCTTAATGATTCCAGTTTAAATTGGGTTGAAGAATAAAAACTACTAAAATATTTACAATATTGCAAGTCCAACCTTGTGTCAAACACATAAGAAAGCATCTTCAGACCTTCATTTACATGAAATATAAATGTTTCAAAATTTAAATTTTTTTATGAAGAATAAGAACTTTGAGCCATAGCAGCAAGAAGGAATGTGGCCCTACTTATATCAAGTTCATTCTGGCAAGAAACAAGGATAAATGAAAAGGCATCAAAGTTGTATCAATGACGATATAATTAACAGAAATCATTCAATACGAACATAAAAGATTGCAAAACCATTGACTGAGGAGAAGGCAAATGTTCCCAAACCGGTTTTCAAACAAAAAATGTATATTTCTCAGCCTCCTCCAAAACTCAATGAGAAAAAAGATTTGTCAAAACTAGTCACTCCACCTGCCTTGCCAAAGCAAAAAGAAAAGATTGTTAAAAATGAAAAAGCGGTTATCGAGAAACCAAAAGTTTTAGCACCTGGCCTTTTTAAGATAAGCACCACTAATGCGTCTGCCTCCACATCTAAACCATATGGAACAAACGACATAAGTTTGAACAAGAATTCTAAAGAGACTAGGAAAGCTGAAACCACATCTCTTGATAAAAATGTGAATCCTAATGCGTGTGCCTTACCTTCTACAAGACTAGAAAGCACCTCTAGGAGCAGCAGACTAAAGCCTAAGAGCAATATAAGGAACAATAAGAGTAGTAGCCTGGATAAAGTGAAGAAAGTAGAAGAACACCCTAGGAATTTACCGATTTTTAATAAGAAAGACATTTCATCTGAATGTATTGAACCTATGAAACTTGCTATGTTTAATGAATGTGTTGAATCTGATTGTGTAACTTGCAAGAAATTTTTAATTAATGTTCAAGATGATTGTGTTTCTAAGAATGTGAATGATCAGCATGTTCAGAAGAACGTTCCAAAAAGAAATTATGCTAAACCAATATGAAGTCTAGTTTCAAGATTTAGGTCTTACACTATAGATAAGAAGCATAGTTTTTCCTTTAGGGATGGTATTTGGAAGCCTAAAGGTAGACTGTTCACAATCGAGAATGGTCGAATTAATACTAAACCTAGATACCTAGTAGAAACCTTCTATGGGTGTGATATGGATTTTACCTCTAACCCACAGGAACCAAAATCAAAACGGTTCCCAAAAACATCTTCTTCTGTTCTTGGCAGGTTATCGAAATATGTCTTTGGATCGTCGACTCGGGTTACTCCAAGCACATGACCAGGGAATCTGAGAAATTTTGCTGATCAATTAAATGCCTGAAATTCATAGGAACTGTACGCTTTGGAAATGATCATGTAGCAACTATCATGGGTTATGGAGATCTTCCTTTTGGAAATATTTTGATCACTTGAGTTTACTATGTCGAAGGGTTGGGACAAAATTTGTTTTCAGTCGGGCAGTTTTGTGATGCAGATTTAGAGGTTGCATTTAGGAGAAATGCATGCTTCGTTCAAAACTTGGATGGCATTGATCTCTTAACTGGGAATCGTGACACAAATTTTTATGCTATCAACATAAACCAAATGGCCTCTTCATCACCTATATGTCTTATGACAAGAGCATCTGGAACAAAGTCCTGGTTGTGGCATAGAAGATTATCCCATCTCAATTTTGACGCAATCAACAAACTTGCCAAAGACAACATCATCAACGGACTTCCAAAGTTCAAATACACCAAGGATCATGATAAGGTTTTAAAATGTACCTTTTTGAGGGGTCGTTTAAGTCCTTATTTGATCACTTTTGTATCCATTATTACTTAATATCGTTCCTTTTCACTTTTTAGGTATCTTGAAGGCAAATTGCTGTAATGGCACTTATTTAGACGAAAAGACGCGGATATACGAAGAAAATGGCCAAAGTCAAGAATCGAGATGCTCAAGCTGCTGAATGACAAGGTGGCGTCACGAAAGCTTATCTGTGCGCCGTTGGAGTATTTGTGACGGCCGAAGCCAAATTTCTTATTTTCAAGTGGCGACGCGGTGTCGGGCTTTAAAAGAGTAGGCCATCGCAACTCGAGGCGGCCTAGATTTGATCCCGGCGTCCGCGAGGCTGAGAAGAGGAAGGTCACAAGCACAAGGTAGCGTGCGTCGCAAGACTAACGTGGCCAAGAAGAAACCCTATTACGTGATCCGGCGTCACAAAACTTATAAGGTGGCCAGTAGCATGTGTAATCTTATATATAGAATCCGAATTTTTCAGTATTTGTGTGTAGTCTTTTGGAGTAAAAACCTAAAGCGAACCAAGGCATGTCTTGTAAGTATTTTAGGGTTCCAAACCCTATCTTACATCAAGATAAGTGTTTTACTTCATTAATTCAATTATGTCTTTGATTATTTGTATGTATGCTTGCATGTTCTCCATGTCCGGCTAATTTACTTGTGTGTTTGCTTAAGGAATATGAAACTTAATTATTGAATATTGATTGGTTGTCTCTTATCTTAATTGTTAATGATCTAGTAATGCGATAGGTCATTCGTTGTGTACTTAATGCTTGATTAATCTTTGTGAACCTTAGGTTATAGCACCTTGAGTGGTTGTAAGCTAAACTATCCAAAGAGGCCTTAGAGTTAGAGTTTATGATCCCTAGTGGTTTTTGTAGACGAGACCCTTTGGTAAGTTCAAAGAGTTAGGGATAAACGCATACCCTACGACTTTAGGCACACAACGCGATTAAGAATAAGGACGTGACAATTCAACCACCAATAGGAGATAATTAAGGAGTAGTAAAACCTAAGTAAACACATCTTTAAACTATCATACGAGCACACAATAATTAGACATAGACTACATACACCTTAGATTAGATAATTAGATAAGTAGAGTAATTGGTAGCAATACCAACCCCCAAATCCAAACCCTGAGATTCGTACTTTTCCATTTCCTAAAAAAACATAAAAAAGATAAAAAACAATCTTCCTCAACCCCAACCTTAGCGTAGTAACTTCTCACTAGCATTCCTATTCCCCTAGAGAACGATATCAATTCCCGTGGCTTACCATAATACTACACTACAACGATTAGGTTCACTGCCTAGGGTGTTGAAAAACTTGCTCGAAGAAAAGGAAGTTCCTTATGACCCCGAACAACGCGTGTAGCGTTATCAAGTTTTTGGCGTCGCTGTCGGAGAATAGAATAGCTAGTTAGTAGTCCACCTCGTTTACGTTTCTTTGCTTGATTCCTATCAAGTAAAATTTTCTCATTTTTAGCTTTCTCATAGTCTATCCCCCTTCTTCGTGACCTTTGTTCGTAATCCCATCACTTTTCATCATGGAAGGTGATAACCGACCACCATTCATCAACCTACCACTAAATGACCCGCCAGGAGCCCGTACTCTTGGTGAATACTCGAGACCAAGCCACCTAGGCTATAGGAACACCATTGAGCTTCCCGACCAAGCCCAAACTATGGCCCTGCGATTCGACACCATTCGGTTGGTGCAAAACGGATGTGCGATCCGACACCATCCGAAGATCCAAATCAGCATCTAAGGGATTTCCTTAAAATTGTCGATTCCATCGACCTTGATGCTACTACTCGAGAGACCACGCGCCTGCATCTCTTCCAATTCTCTCTACGGGACCAAGCTAGTAATTGGCTTGAGCGACTTCCCACCGGCTCCATCTCAAGTTGGGATGATCTCACCTCTCATTTCCTTGCTCAATTTTTCCGGAGAACCACTAAACTTAGGAATGACATCTTGATGTTCCAAAAACGTCAAGGTGAATCTCTCTATGAAGCATGGAATCGATTCAAGGACTTACTTCATAAAGTCCCTCATCACGGCATTGATCTTTGGCTTCAAGTCCAAATCTTTTATGATCATGTCAACTTCCCCACCAAGCGATCCATTGACCAAGCGGCCGGTGGAAAACTTAGTGATCTCACCACGGAAGAATCATGGGGTATAATAGAGGACCTTGCTCTCTATGACAACGAAATTTGGAATGACCCCCGTGAGTTACCCAAAACCGTTAAGGCAATCTCCTTGCCTCCCATTACCTCACAATCTTCCGACCGTAGGATGATCGAACTTGAAGATCAAGTTAAATTCCTAATGAGTTCCTACGAAAACCCTAAGTCTTCACGCCATGTGAACAAAGTTTCTTCCTCGTGTGAGCCATTTTATGATCCTCATAACACGCGCACTTGCACCCGATCCATCGAACATGCTTCCGTTGACTACGCACCCTTGCATATTAATGGAACGGGAGGAAGATTCCCTACAATACCCGGACCTAGGAATTTCAATGAAACCCCAGAAGCATGGAAGGGCAAGCCCGACTTCTATTGGGGACAAACCAAGGAATTCACTTCCAATGATTTTTCATGGTCCCCATCCCACGGTCCTAACCAACAAAACATCGAAGGGATGTTGCAAAACCTAGTTGCAACCCAAGAAGCCCAAATAGCTAAGCTCTCGGACCGCTTTAACCAACAACAAGCCGAAATGGATAGGAAAATAGATAACCTTTTGAAAGCCATGACCAATAGTGATAGGAAGGTTAATGCTATCTCAACTTCTACGAGCCTTAGCGTGAGATTAAGGACCCAAGTAAGCTAGCTAAGCATGTCCAATTCGTCAATACCATCGCCTTAGTGAAACCTAATAGAACAATTGACGAAGAGGACCATACACGTGAGATTAATGAAACAACCGAGGAAGTAGATGAAGTAGACAATGACTATTTCAATAAGTTTCCTACAGAAGAAGAGCTATCTCGCCACCCTCACTTAGTATGTGACCTCCGTCACATGTATGTTAGGAAAAGCCCTAAAATCAAGTTTGGGAACCCTTGGAATCTTAACATACCATGTTGCATAGGACACCTTTTCGTGGCAAAGGCATACATTGAAATCAAATCCCCAATCAACATAATGACTAGCACCTACTACAATTGGGTAGTGAAGAAGTTTATTCCAACTAGGCAAGACCCCGATGATCCTAGTGTTAGTTGCAATTTTCTTGGTAGAGTTAAGGGATTGCCCGTTTATATAGGTAGTTTCACGTTTCCTACGGACTTCATAATTGTGGATGATATTAGCACGGCCATAGATCCTAGCTTGTCCCACGTTATTCTAGGAAAACCTTTTATAGAAAACACCGGGATGACTTATGATCCTTCATTAGGAATAGTCGATTCAAGGATGAAACGACGCGACATAGCTTACCAAATGCCGTTCAAGATTGAGAAGTTCTCATCACTCTCTAATGATGAAAAGGAACTTAAACTATCGGTATATTATAGGAATGAGGAAGATAAAGAAAAAGGAGTAGATTATGTTATGGCTAAGATTTTCGGATTCTATAAGGATTGCTTGAACCTAGGACCAAAATATAGGACCGAGTGGGGAGAAGACGAACTCTTAGAGAGGTGCATCATAGGGCACTTCTACAACATGGAATCCCCCAATAGAGACCGTCATGAGGAAGGAGGTGACGGTAATGAAGTCACGTGAGGGCACGACTACGAGTCTAGCTACAAGATTCATAAATAAAGAAAAGCCGTGGGGAGGCAACCCATGCTTAATTGTTTGCTTGTTAGTGTCGTATATCTTTTATTAATTGTTTATTCTCATGTTTAAATTTGTTAAAATGCTTTATTTTGTTTTTAACCTCGTCTTAATTGCATATAAAAGTATTTTACATAAAGGATAAGTGTAGGGAGGATTACACACGTTTTCAAAAGAAACATAAACATGAGAATAACAATTCATTAAAAGATATATATGTGTGTTTGTTGGAGTCAAATGTTTGTATCGAGTCATAATGGATGTTTTGCAGAAATTTTTCCAGATTCTAAAAGATGTAAATTTTCCGAATTTTTTCCGAAATCGACCGCATTTTTTGTCGAGGATAACTGACGGCGCCGAAGGAGTAAAAACATCAGTTACTTTTTCTCGTTTTCGAGCTACTTATAAATTTTTGGAATTTTCCAGGTCTTAATTTTCCAGAAATTACGTAAACATCCATTCCACAAGCATTATATCCTAGTTTAGTAGAGTCTTATATATATACTATTACCACCGATTTTCGCTTGGTTTCGTTTGTTTTCTTCAAATGTGCAGGTTTCATTTATCCAGAAGAAGAAACAAAAGATTGGAAGGAGCTTTTCACGCACACATTCTTTTTGGAAAGGATTTAACCACTACTTTACACGGATCCTACCGAGCTAATCAGGGGAGTATTAGTTTCTTTTGTTTTTCATTACCTTCCATTATCATAACTTTGATACTTTCGGGGAACATTGGGGACAATGTTCAGTTTAAGTGTAGGGAGGGAAAATAAAACAGGAACTTTGAAACTATGCTTATCCTTGATTATTTGCTTTGTCCAAATGCATTTGTGTAATAAACCATGAGAAAATGTCGGTTAGGGTAATTTTGGCACCAAATTAAAAAATTTTCATGACATATAGGAGTGGGCCATTAGTCTTAACAAAAGCGTCTCATGGATAGGAAGTTGCATGACTAGCACAAAAACCCTTTACCACCTAAATTCCACCCAAAATGTGAGGATCGCCCTTAGATTAGTAGGAATTAAAAGCATTCGTCTTTAATGCTTAGAGTGTGAACCGGTAGTATATTAGATTCTAGAACTTGTTTTGTGTTGCATTCCGAGATCGCTAGTAAGACTACACTTGTGTAGTTAGGAATAACTAAATGATAAGAGGCATTAGGATACCCCTTGTTTGATACCCGTAATATAATTACTTCTTCCACATCGGTTGAGTAATTCCCCCACACCCTGCGTTGTACTCATCTTTAGTACACGATACCCTAGTTAACCCCTCAGAGCCTATCCTTTTCGCGGTTCTCGTGATGTTTCGGTTTTTCCGAAATATCAATGAAGAGCATTGTTTACACCCCACCCCCAAATATACACCCAAATCGCCTTAGCCTACCTTGTATGCAGTCACTTTTAGTGCATTATTGTTATCACCCTAAACCCTTAGTTCAATTATCTACTTGCTTGCATGAGTTGCTAAGTCGAGTCATATTCTTTGTACACAGTTTTGAGACGATTGGGACTCATGGGAAAAAGTTAAAGTTTATAAAATGATTGGAAGAGAACGTTAAATTCCCTAATTTGCGTAATAACATACCCCAAGTGTTTTGATATTTTCAATTCGGGTCAAATTAGTGTTAGAGTAATAAAAACTAAAGTGTAGGGATGTGCCTATAAATCCCTATCATTTTGATGTTACCGTAGAGGATGGTAGAGTAAAAGTGTATGAAAAAAAAAATCGAAAAAAATAGAAAAAGAGAAAAGAAAAAAATAGAGTGAAAAAAAAACATACGGGCTACCATCCTACATCTATCCTTTAAATTTATGTTTGTTTGTTTTAGTTAGCTAGAGTCTAGAGTGTCGAGTCTTGGCTTAGCAACGCCATTCTTCGTATGCTTGTAACATAGAGATTTTTGACTTGCCACCACTAAATAGCCTATCCCACCAAACCCTTTGTTTCCCTACTGTAAGCCTAACATTACAACCCTTTAAAGACCTCTTTGATAGTCTTTCCTAGGTGCTTACGCCAAAGCGATGGAGGTTTGATCTATTCTCAAGCCTATGGTAATCTATGTACTAGGACCGGTTAATGAGTGTTTAAACTTCCATTCTCAACTTGTTATATTTCATATACACCCGAGAGAGATGTGAGTATCCAAACACCCCATGTGAGGTGCTAGTATGTAATTTTCGTGCTTGTTATGACTTTTGCGGGGCTTATATGTGTTGTGGACTGTTTTAAACCAATGCTTCATGACCCCTAACATATAAATTAATTGGCTAAAAGCACATTTGCTTGAGGACAAGCAAATACCAAGTGTAGGGATATTTGATAAGGTTTTAAAATGTACCTTTTTGAAGGGTCGTTTAAGTCCTTATTTGATCACTTTTGTATCCGTTATTACTTAATATCGTTCCTTTTCACTTTTTAGGTCTCTTGAAGGCAAATTGCTGTAATGGCACTTATTTGGACGAAAAGGCGCATATACTGAAAAAATGGCCAAAGTCAAGAATCGAGACACTCAAGTGCTGATGACAAGGTGACTGGCCACTTATATGCTTGCGCCGTCGAGTATTTTGTGACGGCCGAACCAAATTTCATATTTTCAAGTGACGGTGTCAGCCTTTAAAAGAGTAGGCCGTCACAACTCAGACGGCCTAGATTTGATCCAGACGGCATCAGAAGCTGAAGAGGACGGCGTCACAAGCACAAGGTGACGCCGTCGCAAGACTAACGTGGCCAAGACAAAACCCTAATGACGGTGATCGGCGCCACAAAACATAAGGTGCCGTCGCATGTGTAATCTTATATATAGAATCCGAATTTTCGGATTTGTGTGTAGTCTTTTGGAGTAAAAACCTAAACCGAACCAAGGCTGTCTTGTACAGTATTTTAGGGTTCCAAACCCTATCTTACATCAAGATAAGTGTTTTACTTCATTAATTCAATTATCTCTTTGATTATTTGTGTGTGTGCTTGCATGTTCTCCATGTCCGGCTAATTTACTTGTGTGTTTGCTTAAGGAATATGAAACTTAATTATTGAATATTGATTGGTTGTCTCTTATCTTAATTGTTAATGATCTAGTAATGCGATAGGTCATTCGTTGTGTACTTAATGCTTGATTAATCTTTGTGAACCTTAGGTTATAGCACCTTGAGCGGTTGTAAGCTAAACTATCCAAAGAGGCCTTAGAGTTAGAGTTTATGATCCCTAGTGGTTTTTGCAGATGAGACCCTTTGGTAAGTTCAAAGAGTTAGGGATAAACGCATACCCTACGACTTTAGACACACAACGCGAATAAGAATAAGGACGTGACAATTCAACCACCAATAGGAGATAATTAAGGAGTAGTAAAACCTAAGTAAACACATCTTTAAACTATCATACGAGCACACAATAATTAGACATAGACTACATACACCTTAGATTAGATAATTAGATAAGTAGAGTAATCGGTAGCAATACCAACCCCCAAATCCAAACCCCGAGATTCGTACTTTTCCCATTTCTAAAAAACATAAAAAGATAAAAAACAATCTTCCTCAACCCCAACCTTAGCGTAGTAATTTCTCCCTAGCATTCCTATTCCCTGAAGAGCGATATCAATTCCCGTGGCTTACCTAATACTACACTACAACGATTAGGTTCACTGCCTAGGGTGTTGAAAAACTTGCTCGAAGAAAAGGAAGTTCCTTTGACCCCGAACGACGCGTGTAGCGTTATCAGATCACTTATGTCCATCATGCGAACAAGGAAAAAGAAAAAAAGCATCATATAAACCCAAATCCGTACCTAGTTCGGAAGCAAAGTTGCATATGTTGCACATGGACTTATGTGGCCCAATGAGAGTTGAAAGCATAAACGGAAAAAAGTATAATCTTATTATTTTCGATGATGATTCAAGATATACATGGGTTAAGTTTCTGAGGTCAAAAGACGAAGCACCAGGCATCATCATCATCACCTTTCTGAAGCGTATTCAAGTACTTCTACAAGCTCCAGTAAGAGTAGTAAGAACATTCAACGACACATAATTTACAAATCAGGTGTTAAGAACTTATTTTGAAGATGTTGGAATCACACATCAGAAATCAGTTGTTAGAACTCCGCAACAGAATGGGTTAGTTGAAAGAAGAAATCGAACTCTTGTGGAAGCTGCTCGCACAATGCTAATTTATTCTAGTGCACCGTTATTTTTATGGGCTGATGCTGTTGCCACTGCTTGTTTTACTCAGAACCGATCCCTAATCTATCCAAGAATCAATAAAACAATTGACCAACTGACTCTAAATAGGTAGACTGAGTGGGAAGGGTAAGAATTGACTAACTGACGACCCTTCTTTGCTTGTGCTAACTGACTTGTGCTAACTGACCAAATGATCACCTACCGTTTGGATGAACTTAAGAAGTTAGGGCGAGTGTCTAAGATGTTAGCGCCCCGACACTCCTTGTTATGAATCTTGCATGTAGTGGAACTTAATGACTTGGCTTAGGGGACTAAAAAAAAACTAGACTTTCAAGGGTAGGTGAAACCTTTGCTGATAGGTTAGGACAAACTGACCAAATGCTGTCCTAGCGACCTAAAACTAAGTAAAAGGATGAGTAACTAGGTTAGCACACTTCTCCCCTATTGATCACAACCTTTGCCTTTATTTTCTTTCATTTCTTGTTTTATTAGTTAATTAATTATTTCAACATTAAACCAATTAAAACTAGTGACACCTAGAATTAATTAGAATTCGCTCACATAGCTCTTGGGACGACCTCAGTTTTACCGATTACTACACTAAACACGACCGGGTGCACTGCCCGTTAGTGCATAAGGTAGACCATAGGTAAACGAGACACTTATAAATATTAAAACCAGGTCAGTAAAACCGCATCAGTTTCTCATGATCTCTTACACATCTTTTGATCTTTAGCTATTTTGATTATGAACCTTGAACTATTTTATGTGAACCTTTGGCCTTTACCATGAGCCTTTGCTATGAACCTTTGATTATGCTATTCTGATGACTTAGATATTTGCCAAACTTTGACCTTGCCTTTGAACCTTCATTTTAATACCCGAGCCATTTTCCTAGCCATGAAGGTAACATGGCCATGTCATTGATGCACCAATGGCATGACTCCAGGGTGGTCGTGTGATGAACCATCCCGTCCCTTTTTGTTATATATTATGAGCTCAAGATTATTATATACGTTTATCCACTAATATCTTTGCAGGGGCGTATGGATACATCCTAGGTTGGTTTCGTATATGATATGATATGATATGACATGATTGATTTATTTTAGTGATTGATGTTATGTGCAATACACGCCCTTCACATTTCGGGAGTTAGCTACTCCATTGGTTACTTATGTTATGATTTGTTTCGTTTCGGGCTCGCGGTAGATTACTAATATTTTCTTTTCATGACCTTTTATCTTTGTTATGCCTCATGTTATTCCACAATCCACCATATTCTGTATTTCTTATTTTTTTTGTTTTCCGTTGATTACTCTTTCATTCAGTATCCTTATGTGATTCATTCGACTACCATACTATACTCCAGTTCATTTGATTTGTCATACTCTCATTCCATTTTAATTTACTACCAAGCTTATACTTCAGGTTCCCACTTCATCCTTTTAACCTGCTATTATATGATTAATATGTGACTATCTGTTTACCATACTATTATGTGATTAATTGATTCACCCGTTTGCCATGCTTGTATGTAATTGTTTGACTCATTCGTTTACCATATTATACCTCGTTCAGTTATTTTGTGGGCTATGATTATCATTTAGTATTCCTATCTGCTATTTGTGACTACCATTCTTGTACTTTTGGTTGGTATTATTCCGTTTCTTACGAGATTGGTTTGGCTTAGTAATTGATGTTTACCTAACTTGTTGATATGCCATGTTTACACTTCTGTTCATGCTACTTGTTGATGAAGGAATATGGTTCAACTTATGTTAATTATCTATCTAGTTGGCTTGTTTAGTTTGCCATGTTATATTCTTGTTTAGTTAATTCATTCAATTATGATGTTCATTTGGTATTCTTACCTGATACATGTGACTATCATGCTTATACTGCTGTTAGTATTTTTCGCTGGTTATAATACTTGTTCAGTTTATTAATTGTGGATTATCTGAATTGTGTGATTGCCATGCTTACATTCAATTTAGTTGCTTCTGCCTGCTTATGGGATTCAACTTAGCTTATATCCATCATGATTATATGATTTATCTGTTTTGCCATATTTATGTTTAGTTGATCCGTTGGCTGATATGCTTGTTCACTATTTGGTTACTTGTTTTACTTATAATACTGTTATCAACTCCTATTCGTTTATGTCTGGTATCTGTATTTTGGTTATTTTATGTGTGCTTATATATGTTCACTGATGCGCAGCTTTGCTTTAGTCTCCTTTGATTTCTATGCCTTTTCTATTTCTAAATATTGGATTCTGCAGGCTCCTCATTGACTCATTTCATTCCTTCTCTATGACTTTTGTTTCTCAGTTTACTTTGATTTGTTTATATCTGTTCACTGGGCTTTGTAAGCTCAGCCGCATTTTTATTTTCCCTACGGTAGGTTTTAGCGGGAGCTGGGATTAGAGTGAAGAGATTAGGAGTAGAAGACCTACCCTTTAGCGACCCTTTCTTTTGGATTATCTTTTACTCAGTTTTTATTTTCGTTTCAGCTTTGAAATTATTATTTTAGTGGGATTGCATGTTTTGGACCTTTGAGAGTCCTTTGCTTATATGACTTGATTTTCCTTTATTTTATTCAACGCTTCCGCTTGCAATTTAATCATGTTCTGATATGACTCCGTAACATTCGTACCCTTGTTGGGTTGGGGTGTTACAATTATGGTATCAAAGCCCTAAGGTTTCATCTTGTTGACCTTAGGATTGACCTGTGAGGACTTGGGTAGACATTAGGCTTCCGATTGTTTTCACTTTTCGTTCAGATTTGATTTTGATACTCTTTTATCTCC
Source organism: Chrysanthemum makinoi (assembly GCA_910596185.1). Classification (NCBI taxonomy): domain Eukaryota; kingdom Viridiplantae; phylum Streptophyta; class Magnoliopsida; order Asterales; family Asteraceae; genus Chrysanthemum; species Chrysanthemum makinoi. Next base: position 119,884,801 of record OU343216.1, on the reverse strand, counting down.
GCTGATTTGATCCTCCTTCCACATTTTATTTTGTCTGTTTTGTCTTCGCGCATTCGCTTGTCGATCGTTTAGATGGAGACTACTCGTAGAGTCGAAGATGGTGGTGCCGACCCCGCGTTGCTGCAATAGTTTCTGAACTGGAGAGGGGTTCGTGAAGCGGAAGCGCACCCGATTGTAATGCTGCTGGAGACATCATGATGCTACTGTAGAGAGGGGGACGTAACAACCAGAGGAGCAAAGACAGAGACAAGATTCAACTGGTGGACACTTGGAAGACGTAGGAGCAGAGGAACTATGGACGGCTTTAGACGTGCGGATAAACTACTACCAAGATTCGGGCATATTGGTGTCGACAGTCCAACCGTTGAGATGCTGAGAAGATTCATCTGCTTCATATGATTGGGCGCGCTTGAAGGATGGAGTCCTATGGATTGATTCTTCGGTGTTACTACAACTTCGCGTTGTGTTTTATATCTCTTTGATAAATCTCGATTTCCATCCATTATGTTTATATGATTTATATTAGTAAGGTTAGACTTTGCGGCACCTTGTCATTCTAGTGAGCCTGAGGCTATTCTTGATCGTCAGTAATGAGTCACGATGAACCTTCTTGAGCAAGTCAGCGGCCTTCTTTGTTTTGTGGAATGGTAAGTTGATTTGATGTATTATGTGTTGCTTGTATGTGAATCTGGTTTGATTTGGTATGTTACTTGCTACCTATATGTGTATTTGTTTTGACGTGATGTTGGTTATATGGTTCGTCATGACCCGAGATAAAATATGATGACAATAAGGACTTGTTATGTGATGCAAATATTATGACGCCTGATCAACGTGATAATACCGAGATCACATAATTTGAACTTATTGGAATCATAACGGCCCGGAAATGCCCGAGGTTGGTACGTTGGATGGACTAGGACTCATAATTTATTAGTTTTCGCCATATTCGCTTGGAATTTCGTACCTCCTCGCGAGATTCTCACTGACATCTGTTACGTATAAGTTTTGTACTCTTTGGACCAGAAATTGTTATGATTTGTGCGAAACTATGGATTGTTACGTCTGCCTTAAACTAGTACGTCTCCGTTTCATTTTAGAGGGGAAAGTTGTATAGCCCTCAAAACCAGATTACGAATTTTACGTCTATTTGAATTTTAACCTAAGTCAATAAGAATTTAAAAAAAAAAAAAACATTACATTATGTTATGTATATGAAATAATTATTATTACCTAAGTGTTTATTTAATTAAACTATATATTAAAAGTTTCCAAAATTTGAAAGTACTACACTACTTGATATTGTAATGTTACGCTAATTTAAATAAAACTAGGCGAGTACCCGTGCCTAGCGGCATCGGTTTCTAGCGGCAGACAATTAACGATCTGCTATATCGTGGTAAGTGTTTTGTGTAACGTTCAAAATATAACGTGAAAAAGGATAAAAATGTAATTACAAACTGTTGTAACATGTGGTAATTCAACTCTAGCAAAAATTCTTAACATATATCAAACGACATTCAAAAATATTTAATGAAACTTAAAATAACACATTACATCAATTAAGAAATATTAACTAACAACACATTTGATTCAATAATTTGTTTCTCATCTTCCAATTGGTGGGAGGATTTCAATAATTTGATTCTCTTCTTTATCTTTACTATATTATAACCGAGTACCCGTGTCTAGCGGCAGCGATGTCTAGTTGCAACCAAATTTCAGCGGTGAATAATTTTATTTCGTACCGAATTGATTGTACCATTTTTTTCCTCGAGCATAAAGGGTATACCGGTACCGTACCAGACGGGATACCGATACCGGTACCCGGTATCGGGAAACCGGTACCGTACCATTAATGATATCAAGTAAATGGGTAGCATACATACCATGTCAATATATTTTAGGACCTAAAACAATTACAGTGGTTTTGTAATTCTCAAATCATTGCGCTTCACTCTTACCAATCACAAAGGTGGATAGTTCAACTTGAAGAGCTACAACTATGCAGTTATCATATACACTTTTATAAGTCTGAAAGTCCTATACAACCCGCATTCTAAAACTTCTATTTTCTTATAAACGAGTTAACATAAAGACAATAAAAAGGTCTTAAACTCATAACCCAGCTCGTGATAGCAACATTTTTTAGTCAACTTCATGTAGAATTTTCAATCAAACATACGAAAATCAGTAAAAGCATTAGAATTTTCAATCAAAACACAACAGATCAAATTCATATTCATTCAAAAGTTCCAGCTTGACTCAATCAAATAAAACATATCGTATAAGAAAAACATAAAATCGATTTATACCAAAAAATCAGATCTATTTACATGTATAAGAAAACATTCAATACTTCAAAAATATACACATTCTCGCAACACCAACAATTCAGTGGCAAGGCAACACGTATTTAAATGGTGAAAGAGAGCGGCAAGCGGCGACTGTAAACCAAAAAAAAACATATAAATGTGATAAACATTATGATCTATATATAAAATTTATAGATCTATAAAAGAAAACCTTCAAACAATGATTATTATTTATAGATAAAAAAAATATAAAAAATAAAATAAATAAAAAATAAATCTACAAACCTTGAAAACCCGTTTCGGTGTTGGTGACGTTTTGTGGTGGTGACGTTCGGTGGTTGAGGGATTTGATGGTGGTGGTGTTTCAATGGTTTTAGATGAGTGTGTTTTTCTGTGTGTGGTTAAAGAGAAAGAGAGAGAGGGTTTTGGTTCATAGAGAGAGGAGATTGATGTACTGTGTGTTTTTAGAGAGAGAGAGAGACAATGAGTAATTGAATGAGAGATGTGTGGTACAACTCGTTTACAACGTTTCAAAAAAATTAGTTTCTTTAATTTGTTTACAGGATGATGATAAGAAGCAACATTAGTTTCCTTAATTCGAAAATTATGTATTTCAAGATTTGACCAAAACTCAAGATTTCACTTTTCAATGCAAGAAGCGTTTGACATTTGAAAAGGTTTAAAAAAAACTTGACTTTCAATATTCAATATTCAACTTTTCATTTTTTTCTCTTTGACCATTTTTCCATTTTAGATAGTAAAGATAGATAAAAATAATAATAATAATAATAAAATAAATAAAAAATAAATCTACAAACCTTGAAAACTCGTTTCGGTGTTGGTGACGTTCGGTGGTGGAGGGATTTGATGGTGGTGGTGTTTCAATGGTTTTAGATGAGTGTGTTTTTCTGTGTGTGGTTAAAGAGAAAGAGAGCGAGGGTTTTGGTTCGTAGAGAGAGGAGATTGATGCATCTTGTGTGTTTTTAGAGAGAGAGAGAGACAATGAGTAATTGAATGAGAGATGTGTGGTACAACTCGTTTACAACATTTCAAAATAATTAGTTTCCTTAATTCGTTTACAGGATGATGATAAGAAGCAACATCAGTTTCCTTAATTCGAAAATTATGTATTTCAAGGTTTGACCAAAATTCAAGATTTCACTTTTCAATGCAAGAAGCGTTTGACATTTGAAAAGGTTTAAATAAAACTTGACTTTCAATATTTAATATTCAACTTTTCATTTTTCCTCTTTGACCATTTTTTTCGTTTTAGATAGTAAAGATAAAGATAAAGATAAAGATGTCTAAATCCTCCTACATTGTAGAATAAAATCCGGCCTCCCCTTTAATTACAGGTTTTATTTTAAAAATTTTGAAGAGATAAATACCAAATATAATTTACCAAAAATAAATTAAATCACTCCTAAATTAGTCCCCTATCACGCCCCTAATTACTCCAGATTCCAAATAATACATGCCTACTTCTCATTCTAAATAAACCGTATATCACACTTTACTTGACATACCAAAACCCTAATATTGAAAAGTCACGGCTGTAATTTTGGCCCCAAGAAATCATGAAGGTACGAAACCTAGGAAGGAGATGGAGATCCGTTTAGTGAACCAACTGTGTTATGATCGTCTGGGGTGGAATGGATTCGAAGGGTTTAGGTTTTGAGTTCCTGGTGTTCTTGTTTCACTTGCCTAATCCGACCAAGGTATCTCTTCCAATCGTCCTTGTGTTTTCTGCGATTCATTTATATACGTATAAAGATATAAGTAAACTTAAACGAACCCTAAAACAAAGTTCGCATTAACTGAAATAATAAAACCCAAAACTAAATTGTGTATGATCATGTGTGTGTGTCGATTTAAAGAATTCTAATCATGTGAGTTGTGTCGTATGGAATCTGCATAAAAGAGTATGAATCAGATCTGAATAAGACTAGATAATTGGCTTGTTATAGTAATAAGGTTGTGGGCTGTGTTGTGTGATGTGTGGGTGAGCCTAGCTGATTTAACCTTGCTGTCTTGATCAGGTCTGAATGGTGTTTGTAGGCTGCTTGTGTTGTCCAGTTTGTGTGTTTACGTGTGAGTCTATGGGTGATCAAGTGAAGTGTTTGTGGTTGTGTGCATCGATCAGGTATAGAAGCATGTATGCTAAATGTCATTTGAAACCTATTTGAATGAGTGTGTGTTATGTTAAGACAGGTTAATAGCATGGGCGTCTTGTTAGATTGTGGGTCGAATGGGGTAAAGAGTTTCATGATTTTATGTGAGGGGTTCATGCATGCTTCAATCATGTGTCTTGTAATCCGTGTTTTTGTGTATGATGTGGGCGTTGAATTGTGGCTAGAGCTAAATGAAAACATGTGTTAAACCTGGTCTAATCGTGTTTGGAATCATCAAATATCATGTACATTTAAATGGGTCAAAAAGGGTATAGGTTATGGTTGTTTCTGTCCCAACTGCACTGCTGTCCAGATTTTGAGTCAAATTGTGGGAGGTCGAACTTAATGATAACAATGTGTTTTTACACGATTCTTGATTCTAAATGTAAGCATTTTCTCTGTATTTTTTGAATATGTAATATTCGTAACATTTGGAGACATGGAAGTGTCATTTTTATATTTTACAAGCAGGGGCGGAGCCAGGATTTGGCGTTAGGGGGGGTCGGTGCGTTACTTCGTTTTAAAATGGTAGCCATACTATTATGTGTTATGTGTTATGACTTTATAAGGTCTTGAATTATCTCAGAGCTTGTGTTTCTGGTTGTAAATGCGATTGCTAGTCGTTAATAGTGATTTTATTTGCTTAAGATATAATCTATCATAGTTTGAAGCCAAAACTTATACTTGTGGTCATATGCGTATTCAGAATTTTTGAATGTTAGAAAGTGTTTCGTTGTTTTATTAAGTTGACCACAAATTAAAGTATATACAACATATATTTTCTAGTTGCTTATTGGTATGATGTATCTAACTAAATAGGTAAATCTCCATTAAATAACATAAAATATCAATATAGTATACCCTACCTTAAAATTTTAGAATAATATATAAAGTGAAAGTAAAACAAAAGTGTGACTGTGAGAGGGACTGCATAGTAACATACAACAAAAAATATGGATTTGGGGAACAACCAGGGATTTCACGTATACTTTTTAGTCTACCATTTTCAGAGCTTGGTCAATAAAGGGGGGCCAGAGGGTAAAATCTGGATTGATAATTCAATTTGGGCCTATATTTGTTTAAAGATGTGTTGGCATAATCTCGCCCCTAAGAAAAGTTCAAGGGCCTACGTGTACAAGTAAAAGAGACACAAGGACCAAAATAAGGTTATACTAAACCTAATAACCACTTAAACAGTTATTTTTTAGTGAAGCGGCACAACCCAAAAACAACACACCGTTTGGAGAAGCATGAAGGGACACAAAGGCTTCATTGGTGTCGTTTCAGATAGTATAAATAGGGGTCGATTAATCTCAGTTAGATATATCAGATTGTACAAATATAGTTGTAAACCAAATACGTTTATTATTAATACAAGTTGTTATTAGTTAATTGTTTCGTGTTACTTAATTTGTTCGAGTATTAAAACCCCGCTGGGCAATGGCATCAGATCTTGTTTGTTTTTGTGATACAAGATCGAAGTATAGGGGTGAAGTTTTCTGCAAACACTTAATCAAAAACCACAACAGCCTGCTGTTTTGTTCGGGCAGAAAACGAGGAAAGAACACAGGTTCCTTGGCGAAGAGATTAAAAGCAAGAAAACTGGTGTTGGTTTTGTTTCTGTGTTGGTACGAAAACAGAAGAAACAAGAAAACATTAGGGTTGGTGTTTGTTTTGCTGTTTCGAAAAAGAAAGGAGAAAGGGAACACAATTTTTGTGTTTTACTGTTTCGGGAAGAAAAAAAAAAACAAAGGGATATTTTTCTTGTTGATTTCTGGTTCGAAAAATATGGCAAAAAGGAAGAAACATCAAGGTTGAGTGTTTGGTTGATTGTACAAGGTAGAAAGGGAACACATTCGGGTGTTCCTACCGAAAGAAAATGATATCGTGGAGGAATCGCAAATTCGGGTTTTACATTCTAAACTAAAATCTAAATTTTATAATTTTTAGTCTTGTAAGATTAGAAATTTTTTGCTTTTGATTCCTAGTAGAATTTATAAGATTTCCTAGATTCCTACTTACATATTCCCTATTAGAATTAAAAATAGTTTCTAGACATAATAACTGGAGACACAAGCAAGGAAACAAACAAAGAAATTGTAGTTCACAAAGAGGTTACATCGTTTTCCCAATTTTAATGTCCCGTTTTAAAACATACAAATTATACAAAGATGGGCTCTTCGTATAAAAACCATACTAAAAGCAAATGGGCTGTGGGAATTAATAGAACCTACGGGTAATGAAGAACCGGATACAAAAAAGGACATGACTACAACTGCATATCTCAGATCATGCATTACCAGAAGATATGATTTTACAAGTAGCTAGTTGTAAGAGTGCAAAAGAAATTTGGGAAACACTACAAACTAGGCACATAGGTGTAGATAGAGTGCAAAAAGCACGGCTACAAACCCTCAAAACTGAATTTGAGAAGTTGAAAATGAAAGAAGATGATAGTATTGACGTTTTCTCAGCAAAACTCAATCGTATTGTCACAAGGGCTAGTGGCTTAGGATCAACTTTTGATCAACAAACCTTAGTATGAAAAATATTAAGTTCGGTAAGGTTTATACAAATCGCATTGGCACCATAGAACAATTTTCTGATCTAGAAAACACAACCCTAGATGAGACAATTGGAAGGTTAAAAGCCTTTGAGGAAAGACTAAAACTCTTTGATAGAAACCCTAGTGACAATTAGGACAAACTCCTGTTCACAAATTATGACAATAATTCAAGTCATAAGAATGGTGGACAAGAGAATTTTAGATCGTCTGAAGATAACCAAGATGGAAAGCCCAAGCAATACAACAATGGTAGGAAAACTTCACACAAGTTCAAGAAAATTAATTTTCAGAAAAGGGACTTAAGTCAAGTAAAGTGTTACAATCAGAACAAGCTTGACATTTCAAGAGAAACTACAAAGAAAAGAATAGGAGACAAGAGCAATCAAACTTGGTTCAAGAAGACATCGAACCAACGCCTTAATGGCAGCTGAAGGAAAAGGAGACGGAGAGAAAATATTCTTAAATGAAAAGGAGATTGAACCCAAGTACATAAGCTCGATAAAAGCTTATGGTACTTAGACAATGGTGCTAGCAACCATATGACCTGAATTAGGACACACTTTAATTAAATTAATGAGAAAATTTCAGGAAGAGTCCATTTTGGAGATGGGTCATATGTAGAGATTAAGGGTAAAGGCTCCATATTGTTGGAATATAAAAACAAGGAACAAAAGGTGATTCCCAGTGTTTATTACATTCCCAGTTTAAAAATCAATATATTGAGCCTAGAAAAATTAACAGAGAATGGCTGTAAGATCATTATGCAAGACAACATTTTATTGCTATATGGTCAAGATCAAAAACTCCTCATGAGAGTTGAAAGATCAATAAATCGACTTTACAAGATTAACTTGAACGTTGGAATGCCTATGTGTTTATTGGCTAATTTAGAAAACCATGCATGGCTCTGGCATGCTAGGTTGGGTCATTTGAATTTCGATTCTATCAAACAAATGACTCGGAAGAAATTAGTGGAAGGAATACCCAAGATTAATCACAAGAGTCAAGTATGCAATACATGCTTACTAGGAAAGCACATTAGAGTCTGCTTCAAATCAAACAAACACTAAGTCTTTGGAACCTTTAAACTTAGTATTTGGAGATTAATGTGGACCTATTTCCCGTAAACAAAATCAGAAGAAGTACATGTTTTTGCTAGTAGACGATTGTACTAGATACATGTGGGTATACTTCTTAAAGTCAAAGGATGAGGCGTTTGAGACCTGTAAGGAATTCAAGTTAAAGGTGGAAAATGAGGTCGGGAAAAACTTAAAGGCATTTAGAACAGATAGAGGAGGTGAATTCACATCAAAAGAGTTCACAAGCTACTGTAAAGAGAAAAGCATACTTAGGCAACTTACAACACCATATTCCCCACAACAAAATGGTATTGTAGAGAACCATGCATGGATCTGGCATGCTAGGTTGGGTCATTTGAATTTCAATTCTATCAAACAAATGACTCGGAAGAAATTAGTAGAAGGAATACCCAAGATTAATCACAAGAGTCAAGTATGCAATGCATGCTTACTAGGAAAGCACATTAGAGCTCCGTTTCCAAATCAAACAAACACTAAGTCTTTGGAACCTTTAAACTTAGTATTTGGAGGTTTATGTGGACCTATTTCCTAAACAATCAGAAAGAAGTACATGTTTTTGCTAGTAGACGATTGTACTAGATACATGTGGGTATACTTCTTAAAGTCAAAGGATGAGGCGTTTGAGACCTTTAAGGAATTCAAGTTAAAGGTGGAAAATGAGGTCGGGAAAAACTTAAAGGCATTTAGAAAAGATAGAGGAGGTGAATTCACATCAAAAGAGTTCACAAGCTACTGTAAAGAGAAAGGCATGCTTAGGCAACTTACAACACCATATTCCCCACAACAAAATGGTATTGTAGAGAGACAGAATAGGTCTGTAATGAGCACAACGAGAAGTATGTTAAAGGCTATACATATGCCACAAAATTTTTGGCCTGAAGCAATTAGGCATGCCATTTATATCTTAAGTAAAGTGCCTACAAAAGCTCTAAAGGATTCTACTCCCCCTGAAATGCTAAAGGGTAGAAAACCAAAAACACCTTAGAGTGTTTGGATGCAAAGCATATGCAAAGGTAACCAAACCACATCTAAAGAAATTAGATGATAGATGTAAGGAATTGGTTTACCTAGGAAGTGAACCAGGATCAAAGGCTTATCAGTTGTTTGATCCTGTAAGTAAGGTTATGATTTTTAGTAGAGATGTAAAGTTCAAAGAGAATGAAGGATGGGACTGGAAAGGTTATTCGGATAATCCCAATCCAATCGAACGAATGGACGGATTTCATTATAAATGAAAACCAAACATCAAGTATCATTGATGTAGAGAGCACTCAAGATCCGGAAGAAAATAATGAAGATAATGCTCAAAGTCCCATACAAATATCGCTCATAGTGTATCCGATGATGAGATTGAACAAATGGACTATTCATCAACACCTACACCGTATAACTATGAACCAAACTCAGAAGAATCTACTAGACAAACTTCATCTATAGCAAGACCATATGACCATACTCCAGCCAAGGATAGAGAAACTTATCTAACATATATGATCGCACAAAAAGTTCAAGCCGATGAACTAATGCTATTAGAGGAAGAACCTAGAAATTATAAGGAAGTCGCACAAGATAAGAAGTGGATTGAGGCAATGCAGATAGAAATTGACTCAATCAACAAAAACAAGACATGGAAGCTAGCTACCCTACCGCATCAAACGTAAGGCTATTGGTCTAAAATGGGTATTTAAGACTAAACGAGATGAAGATGGAAGAATTATAAAACACAAGGCTCGCTTAGTGGCTAAAGGATACGTACAAGAGCATGGAATAGACTACGACGAAGTCTTTGCTCCTGTAGCAAGAATGAAAACAATCAGGCTAATTCTTGCATTAACAGCTTATCATGGATGGGAAGTTCACCATTTAGATGTAAAATCAGCATTTTTACATGGCGAACTCAAAGAAGAAGTGTATGTTGCACAACCAGAAGGCTTCAAGAAAGCAAGAAACGAAAATAAAGTGTATAAACTTGACAAGGCACTTTATGGTTTAAAGAAAGCACCACGCGCTTGGAACATGAAGTTAGATCAAACCTTGAAATCACTAGGTTTCAAGAAATGCACATTAGAACAAGCAATCTACACAAGAGTCAGAAAGAACCTACGACTCCATCATGACCTTTTGAACCTACGACTCCATCACGACCAAATGGAAGGGTAGGATTCGTTCTAGGGTTGGTTTCTTTTGTGCAATTATGGATAATATCAAGAAGAATCACAGAAGTGGTGAGAATGACGAAGACGACTATGAAAAGGCTTGTAACGAGTATCGTGTGATTCACAAGCATGAGTTTACGCTTGAAGAAGTGTTGAAAGTTTTGAGGAAGCATTCTCGCTTGGAAAACTCGTTGAGATGTCTTTTCCCCTGAATAATCGGAAGAAATCCAAGACTTGAAACCACCTCGGGTCAACAAGAGGTCCTTTTAATACCCAAGACGTGGATGATTCTGAAGAGGACGAGACTCGAGAATCACGACCAAAAGGTCATGACACAACCAAGAAAAAAGCACTCGAGCCACCTAAATCATTTGTTAGTACGATGGACAAGAACTTTTTCAAGTTCAAGAATTCAAGTAAGGAAAAAAATAAGAATATGGAAGAGGAATACATAAAGTTGAAGCAAAAAGAGTTGGAGCTTGCAGAGGCAAGGGCAAGGCGAGCCGAGGAATTCAAAAGGGAGAAACCTTGAGATCAAACGTCAGCAACTTGCATTGACAACACAATCAAACCGGACACAAGATTTAATTTTCTACAACACACCCTTCGACCCAACTATGCCCGCACAACAACTACAAGAACTTCAACAACTTAAGGCAAAGAATCAAAGAACGTTACAACTTAGATTATTAGTTTTAGTTTTTAATAAGTATTGTAATATTTACGTTTTATTAGTTTAAGTTTTTAATTATTGTTGTAATGTTTAAGTATTTTTATTAATTAAGTTTAATTTTGTTTTTAAAAATATTTGAATTAAAAAATAATAAAAAAATAATAAAAAAATAATCCCAAGTCACCACTGTGGCAACTAGGTCATCACGTGTCGTCGAAGAGAAAGTGATGTTAGGGTGGTCCACCCAGTCACCACTGCTACCAAATTTAATGATGCTCTTTCTGCTATGTATATAGAAGAAGATATATCGAGATAAGCTATCTATTTTTATTAGTTGGTCTTTGCTTAGGTGGTTGATGTTTTAGTTTTTTTATACAAATATTTAGTGGTATATAAAGTTAAGAAAAAAATGTATATAGTGATGAAACAAAACGTGCAAGAATTGATATAAGGTCATTAGTATGTTACTAACTTGCTTTTAAGTATAAGGTAATGAAGATTTGGTGTAAGCACAAATTTGGTTATGTAGGAAATCTTTTGCGACATCTTATAGCTTTGATGTAATTTAAGTATTAATCTTGATATTATTTTATAAGGATCATTAATCAAGCTTATCGGGCACAGATGTTTTAATTCTTTTGGTTTGTTCGCCTTTGAGGTTTTGAGATGAGAGTAATATGGCTGCATACGCGTTTGCTGCAGCAGAGGAAGAAGACCCTCATGAAACGTTGACATACCAAGAAGTAGTTGCTTGTGAAGATAGTTCTATGTGGAAAGATTCTATGGATGAAGAGATGGATTCTCTAAGGAAGAATAAAACCTATGAGTTAGTAGATCATCCAGCAGGGCAAAAGCTGGTGAGCTGCAAATAGCTGTTCAAGATAAAAGAAGGGATTGAAGGTGTTCAAAATCCTAGGTACAAGGCAAGGTTGGTGGCTCGTGGATTCACACAGAGGACAGGTATTGATTACAATGGAGTCTTTTCGTGGTAGTTCGACACACATCTATTCGGGTAAAACTTGCATTAACTGTGTGTAGAGATTATGAGCTAGAGCAGTTTGATGTAAAGACGACAGTTTTACACGGAAATCTTGAAAAAGTGATCTACATGAGGCAGGCACCGGGATATGAACAAGGTAAAGAGGTATGTTTGTTAAAGAATTCTCTTTATGGTTTGAATCAGTCACCTAGGCAATGGTATAGGAGGTTCAATGAGTACATACTGAGCAACGGGTTTAAGCGTAGCAGTAACGACAATTGTGTATATTATAGGATTTATGCACCAGGTAAGTATATCTATCTATTGTTATATGTAGATGATATGTTGATTGCTTGTAAAAGCAAGGCTAAATTGGGTCTATCAAGTCTTTGCTTAAAAAGGAGTTCGACATGAAAGAGCTCGGGGAAACAAAGAAGATTCTTGGTATGGAGATCATCAGGGATCGGAGTCGCAAAATTCTGAGGGTGTCACAATCCGTGTATGTTTCTAAGATTTTAAATAATTTTAGAAACGCATAATGGGAAATCGGTTCGTGATGCCATGGGGGCACTTGCCGTCATTGAAGGATTTCCGGTTAGGGATTGTGATGTTGAAAGGTTGAGTAAGGTGCCATATTCAAATGCGGCTGAGAGCTTAATGTACTTGATGGTGTGCATGAGGCCAGACATAGCGTATGCGGTAAGTGTATTTAGTAGATATTTGGCGAATCCAGGTGAAAATCATTGGGAAGCAGTGAAGTGGATTTTGAAATATTTGTGGGGTACTGCAAACGTGAGTTTGGTGTACGGGACAAATCATGGCAACCATGTGGACATAATAGGTTTTGTTGATTTAGACTACGCTAAAGATAGAGATAAAGGTAGTTGGTTACACGTTTTTAGTACAGGGATGTGTTGTAAGCGGGAAGGCAACGCTACAACACGTGGTGGCTCTTTCAACTACAGAGGCAGAGTATATGGCCCTTACGAAGGCTATGAATGAAACTATTTGGCTAAGGGGACTATTGAAGAGTTAGGCATTGAGCTTAACATTGTGGCAGTTAATTGTGATAATCAGGGCGCGATTCTCAATTTCAGGTCATTTTACAAACTTTGAAATTTTTACTATTCATCTCGGGGAATTTACTATTCACAAATTACTATTCATCATTTTTGAAGTTAGTTTGCGACTTTGAGAGGTTAATTTAAAATTTTACTATTCACTTTTACTATTCATTTCCGAAAATTTTATTTCACATTCTCGTAAGTTAACCTAGTTTAGTGATAACCCAAGAATTTGACACTCATCGGGTCATTTTTGCAAATTTCACGAAACCTCGTCTAAAATTTACGTTTAGGTTTAAACGATATTTAGGTATCCCGATATGTCCGAAAACATTACAAACAAGAGAAATATAAGTTTTTCACCTTCCGTGACATTTTCATAAGTTTTTGGAATTTTACGCTTTCCAGCTTCTGCTTATGCGATTTGCGCGTTTTAGACCCGCGTTTCCAGTTTTAGCAGCGTTTAAGAAACCCGATAGAACTTACCACTCATCTAATATGCTTATATAGAGTATATTGATAAGTTTTAACATATTTATAAGTTTCATATTTTTTAGGATACCCAGTTTTAAGTTCCGTAACTTTACGACTTACCGTTAGCAATTAACGGGACCAAAACTCACTCCATAAAGACAAGATATTATCTAAACATCACAAGTAACATTCCAACTCTTCATTCTCATCCTCTTACACGTTTTATATGTGACTCATAGGATATGAACATGCAAGATAGATCACAAGTCAAGTATACTTAGTTACTAAGTCTTACACGATGCAAAGTCTTACATAAACACTTCAATACCTATCTATATTCATTCATTTGCAAGATAACTCACCAAAGACTTCACATTTTCCTCATTTTCCCTCTCATAACCGAATTTAACAAATCACAATCACCTTCCATCTTTGATCTTCAAGCAATAAGTTATACAACAAAGTTAAAGGCCTTAGTGTTCTATACATGATTCTTAAGTTTATTTGGTGATTCCATGGTTGGATTAAGAGCTTCACAAGGTGTGTGGGATGAGATTAGAGTGTTTTTACAAGGTTAGATCAAGGTTAATAAGGGTTAGCATGATGTGTTAATGATTTGGAAGCTCGGGTTCATATTGAAAGGGGTTTAGGTTTTAGTGTGCTAGTTCTTGGTTCTTGATTTGTTTCATCACAAGGGTTGTAAGTGATTCGCTCCCGAACCGTCAAGTTTTCTCACACAAGCCGGCCACTTGTGAATGGCTGACCGTAAGAAACTTAAAACGGTTCGTAAAACAAATGCAATGAAGATCAGGGGAGTATAGTGTTTCCCCGGGTCGTTATGTCCCAGCGAGCTATGCAATGAATCACCAAACGGATAGTGATCGAGAGATTTGAACAGAAAAAGGGATTGTGATTATTATAACTACAGAAAAAAGTCTATAAATTACAACGGCTTAAATGCAAATTAAAGAAAATTAAAAAGATAAAAAATATTAAATAAACGCTATCACTATTTTTACAATGATGTTTTTGTGATTTATAAAATAAAATAACTTAAATAAAATATTTTAATTAAAACGTAAACTTAAATTATCTAAAAACGTTACTTAAAATGAAAACGTGCGTTAAATATAAAAATTACGCGAGTGCGCAAGTAAAAACGTAAAATTTGTGAAATTAAAGTCCTACAAGTGTAAAAATAATTTTCTTACCTACTATATGACAAAAGAAAATTTTAGAAAAAAGATTTATAATTTTTTGACTTTTATATTTTTTATTATGAATTAAAATCTATTAAACACTAATTAATTAATTAAAAATACTAAAACATTTAGGAAAATTACGAAATTTTGCAGGAAAATACTTAAACTAAATCTATTCCTAGGAAAAATTACAAAGACCTGAAAAAGTCAGAAGAATAAGCAGCTGATAAGCAAAACACCTTATTTAGCTTTAAAAGTAAAAACGTATATATGAGATTAATTGGTGCAAGATATGACATACCAAAGACCCAAGGGCGCAATGGCATACATGTACTATCCTATCACTCTCCCAAGGGTGGGAGGTCTCAGGTTCGAGCCTGCCTTCCCACCCTTTTTGCCATTTATTTTTTTTTCGATTTTTCTTTTTGCAAACTTATTAAACACACTTAAATAAGCACTTTTTATAACTACAACTTTTTACAAAAACCACTAATAAGCTGAGTTTGAGCTTATGTTTCTCAACAGTGGTGTAAGAAATGGAAATAAGCACAATGATTAAGCTAAATAACTAATAAGCTAATGAATAAGCGCAAGGTGAATTGGAAATAAGCAAGATACTGATTATAAGCTAATATAACAACCTAATAAGCAAAATGATTAAGGAATAAGCACCTAACAAGATTCAAATAAGCACAAGCTACACCTGCTTGCACAAGATAACTCTATTGGTTTACTAGATACCTTTAAGCTAACTTTTAAGCACTACAATAAGCTAGAAAATGAAAATGAAAACTGGAGTTAACAAGATACCCAGCTAAGCTTTCCAAAAGCTAAAATGCAAAGATTGGATTATGCTAATGAGCTTGTGAGAAGCTTTTGAAAAACCGGAAAACACCGACTTAACCGGGTACACTTAAATGATTTGGACAAAACTAAAAGCAATTGCACACCAACTAAATAAGCTAGGAATTGGAATTTTAAGCTTAGATCCTTGAGATAGCTAGGTGAGCTTCTCAAAAAGCTAAGATGTACAAGTCGAAGCTAACTAATAAGCTCTCTCGAGAGCTTATGAACTAAGTTATCAAACTGCGGCAGTGGCACTATCCGTAAAAGGTATCTAGAACAAGCTAACAAATAAGCACTTTATAAGCTGATTAAGAGTAAACTAGTATTTTTCTTATTTAGTTTAGCAGCTATATTTAAATATCCTAGAAGCTTATGAACTAACTCTTAGTATTAAACACACAATTAAATTCTAAAGTTTATTCAAAAACGGGTATTTAGAAATTTTGACATTTTATAAAAACTAACTAAGGTTGACTAAAATGAATTTTGAGCTTAAATGGTGAACTGAGATTGATGTTTAAAGGTAAAATAGGACTAATACAAGCTATGTTAACTAAATCCAAACCTAAATGCAAGAGGAGACCTATGGAAGTAAGATGAGGTGATCCTGAGAACCCATTAACTGTGATTTTGACTTCCACTGATTTGGTATGCAAATGAGTGACTCAAATGATCCTAGTAAGCCTAAAGGAGCTTAGTAAACCTGAATCTAACCACTAATAAGCTCTGCAATCCCAAATGCCAGCTTAGACCAAACACAGGTTCATGTAACTTGTAAGCAAACTTTAACTAACAATTCACTTAAGTAGTGTGAGTCACTCCCTATTCTAACTATCACTAACCAAACTGAACCTAATTGCAATGATTTGAGTTAACAATTGACACTAACTACATGAAACAACCACATACGATTTGAACAAAAATGACATGAAGAGAAAGAAAAGCTCACAGTCCAAACTACTATGCAGCCTTATACCCAAACCATAACTATACTAATCAAGCTATTCCAACCCAAATCAAGGCTCTGCAACACCCCAAACCATTTCCAATTTCATTTGAGCTCACAGTTGACTTTTGTTGACCATATGACAAATTTTCTTGAAACTGAAATGTAAGCTTATAAACAGCTATAAGCAGCTGATATAAACTTATTTAAACTTGGAAAGAAGCTATTTGAAGCTTGACTGTAGGAAATTGAGAATGAACTTTTCGACAGTAATCATGAAAATTGGAACTTATATAAAAACTTGGATTGATACTCAAAAGCACATTACAATGATGAATTAACTTAAATGTGATACATAGAAACTGAAATTACAACATTTTGACTTAAACTAAAACATTAATTTAAAAAACGACATAAAGGAAAATTATAAAACTAACTACTTCCTTTTTCTTGCTTCTTCTGCTTCCTTTTATACACCCTCTGATTTCTCTGTCATCTCTGAGCATACCCCACCATTTATCATGACCATTGGATCAGCTGAGAAGTTTATAGCCATTGGATTGATTTTTGGCGGGAAAGTTGTATTTGACCTGTTGGGGTTGAGTGAAATGGGGGAGGATGCATTTAATGTATCTTGGAGTGTTAGGAGAGGTGGGGGACATGGAAATGGAAAATGAGTTGGAGTGATGGGAGGTTGTGTGTTGCAGAGAAGTGGGTGGGAGAAGACAAAGATTTGGCGCGTAGGGGGTGTTTGACCAAAATGTTTGACCGGGGTTTTAATATAAAAAGGGGGTCAAATGAAGGGGTCCAAAGGGTTAATATGGCAGGGGGTCCAAATTGGTTTGTGACAAGGGTCCAATGGCTTAGGCTTATTAATAAACAAGGACTTGTTTTGTAAATCCTGAAAATTGAGGGACCGCTCGCCAATTCTGCAAAGTTGCTCCAAGGGACTAAAAGTGACAAGCTCCAATAGTATAAGGACCAAACTTGACATTTTCAAAATTCCAAGGACCATTTTTGCCAAAATTTTAAACTTGGAGGACCAAACTTGTAATTTCTCAAAACTTTTGATATTTTTCACCAAAGGACTAATTTTGACAAGTTATGATTTTAAAAGGACCTTTGGTGATTTTTCTTTTGAAATTAAGTGCTCAGGGACTAGTTCTGACAACTTTTGAAACTGGGGACCTGAACCGCCAATTATGCAAACTTAGCTCATTTTTCATCTGATTTTGAACATTTTGCATCCGAAACATATAAAATGCAATTTTGGAATATTTTCAAGATTTTGATGCATTTCGAGCATTTTAAACGCTTTAGTCAGATTTAACCAAAAATGATGAGTATTTACACACTCATCAATCCCCCATACTAAACTATTGCTAGTCCCTAGCAATCTTTTGAGAAAACTTAATGGATTTGAATCTCTTTACCAAAAGCCATTACTTCTGGAGCAGCTAAATGTTTCAGCCAAGTAAGAACCATGGTACACCGATAACCATGTGATTTTGAGCAAACCACCAGCTTTCAACGGATTTGATTTGTTCTTACCGTAAGCCGCTTTGCTTCGACTAGCCAACTCTTAGATAAATTATCAATATTATCTTTGGTGAGTCGACACTAATTATGGTTTTTCCATCGCCTTTACCACAAGCCATAAACTTGGGCTAGCCAACTCTTCACTAATTAAAGATATGGTGAAAGGTGAATACCATACAATTTTGGGAAAATTGCAAGCCGTCAACGGATTTGAGATATCTTTACTAAGAGCCGCTTGCTCGATTAGCCAATCCTTTTGTTTATTAGACAAGGACCGATAACTATAAGCCGAGTAAGTGCAAAACACTTACTCCAAAAATTTTTTGTGCCAAAACGGGAATTGGCGGTATAATTACATGATAAAATTCGTGAGAATTCCCCCCATACTTAGAAATGAATATTGCCCTCAATATTCAAAGTACCGGGCGGTTATGCCGAAACATAGAACGTAAAAGGGAAATACTACGGCCATTATTTAGCAAGAATTTTTTGATGAAAACTTATATATACACAACATGTGGGGTAACTCCCACACTAGGGTGGCACACACGGTGAAAACCCATGTTTAACTATCGCTTTTTGATTAATGAAGTCGCTAGCTTGACTCGACCTCGAATTCATTGGTTCATGGGGAAGTAAGTGGAAGAGACAATCTCCATCGGACTTTCATTCAAGATGTTTGGACAAACATTGAAGCAAGCGAAAGTTCCACACCGATGAGATATACATAGAACCGACTCAAAAATGATAAATGAAAATGCCGGGGTCAAATATAGTGTCTTCATTCCCGAAGGAGTGAAGATGAAGAGAAATCACAAGATATTTGAGGAAAGGGAGAAAGATTTTGATAACAATCGAGATCCATTCTTCATCCTCAAATGTAGACATATCGGGAGGAAGGTTGAGGGTAGTATCATTAATAAGCAAACTCGTATGATAGAGTACACCTTCCTCCGAGCCAATATCATCCTCAAGATCAAAATAGATATGATCATGTTCCGGAGGAGATATGTCATGAGAGAGTTCACCGGAGAACTCTTTATGAAGAGAATCATTCACATGAAGTGAAATTGTGAACTCTTGTTCCATTGTGGGCTCATCACTATCCTCGGTCTGAGTATCAAAGAGTGGATTCTCAGAATGAATTCAGAGTCGAATTCAAATAGAGGATTGGTGAAAGTAGCTTTGAATGTTTCGAACAAAGTGATCAACATTCTCTATTGGACTGTTGGGATAAGAAGTGAGTGAACGATCATTATCAAGGAGACTTTCAGTCTGTCCTAGATCGGCTTCGAAATCAAAGAGACTATCATTACTTTCTGATGAAAGTGGACTGATGTGAGTGAGTTCACCGGAGAACTCCTCAAGAAGAGGGTCAGCATCAGATTGTGGAAGAGATGCCTCAACATACTCGATGTTTCCATAGGAAGCACAATCTTCGCTAAGATCCGAGAAAGTTTCAAAATGATCTTTTGAACACTCAAGAGGGGAAAGAGAATCACACATATGCTCAGAAGTTCCCTGTGACTCTCTCGGGATTGGGACAAGGTCCTCAACACTAGACTTTATGAATTGTCCATTCTTTCGTGAACAAGTGTCAAGATGCTCGCCCCCATGTTCAGAGAGTGAGTGGGAGTTGGGTGTGATAGCAGCTTGTTTGAGATGGAATCTCAACTGCGGGATATCAACCGACCGAGGGAGTTGAGGAATATTATCTTTAAAAGGATAAAAACTCTCCTCGTCATCATCATATAGAGCTGCCTTAAGAAATTGGGAACGTTTTAGAGCCGCATGCTCTAGGACTAATAATTCTTCCCTAGATTCACGGCCTCTCGTTTCTGCTAGCAATTCTCCCATGGTCTTTTCACCACTCACTTGATTCTTAAAGTTACTAATCATATCATCAAGTGTTTTCATTGTCGTTTCAAAATCTTGGGAGATTTCTTGAGACAACGGCTCAGGTGGAGTTTGAACCGTATGGTGCTGTGGAGGTTGGAAATTTTCAAATCTGTAAGAGTCATGATTGTTACAAGGAAATGGATTCCCTATTTGACAATCGAAATGGGGGGACCTCCACAAGACTCACAACAAGAAACTGCTGAGTCCGGACCGGTGAATCATATGGATTTTGGTCATAACCAAAGTTCTCGAGCATTACCTAAAACTGCTCATAGACAAACGTGTTTCCGGATTGACACTCAAATCCTTGGTGAGGACCTCCACAAAAATTCACAAGAGTTATGTTGATTATATGAAGATAAGTCGGCCTGTGGTGGGTAATTGGAAAAGTTTGAGGGGTCGTTAAATGAGTTAGGATCATAATCAAATGAATTCTAACCACAAAACAAACAACTCCCCGTATGAATATCATTACCACATTGTACACACGCACACCAACGCATGTGGTGAACCAAAAGAGGCTCACCACAACCGACACAAGGAATAAACGATTTCATTTGATAGTTATGAGAAGGAATCAGTTTATTCAAAGAATCAACAAAACCAACATGGTGATCTGAATGACTATCAAGTCTCAAAGAACATTTTGAAAAATCGAGGTGGGACAAGTGGTGTGCTCGAGAGCTAGCAATTTCCACCACTTCCGTTATGGTCTCCGCTGGTTCTTGAGAACGTGAAGATTAAGCAAGTCATTCTTGCTAGTCACCGGTCTAAATTCGCATGTTTGCTTTTAACCGTAAATCGTGAAAGTTTAGGATCAATTTTAGACGGCTTAGGAGCAATTGAGGGTTTAGATCTTTGGATAACCGTAGGTTGGACGTATTTAGCACCTCCATTATTAGAGGGAAGTACCTGGTCCTTTGTCACCCCGTTTCTCGCTCCATTTCCCTTTGTAATTAATGGATCGTCACGAACAACACCAATTCTTGACATTTGTGATAAAGTCCAAGTTTTTCAACTTCGTCCCAGAATTGTCCGCAATGAGAGATTCCATGAGAATAGAAGAAGTTAGAATCAAATGGATAGAGGGTAAAGGGATAAAGAATCAAAAAAAGTAAGAGGGTTAAGATGAATATTTTTGGGTTTTTGGATAAACATTTTGTAAAAACAAAGGATGAAAATCTTTTTGGGTTTTTGATTTTTAAAAGAAAATATAAACACATACAGATGGTATAAACAAAGAGTGAATATTCAAATCACTAATCTGCTAAACGGAAGATAATCAAAGACAATCACCGCAAAGCCGGCGCCAAAAATTTGATTCGCCCCGAACCGTCAAGTTTTCACACAAGCCGCCACTTGTGAATGGTCAATCGTAAGAAACTTAAAACGTTCGTAAAACAAATGCAATGAAGATCGGGAGTATAGTGTTTCCCCGGTCGTTATGTCCCAAATAGCTATGCAATGAATCACCAAACGTATAGTGATCGAGAGATTTGAACGGAAAAAGGGATTGTGATTATTATAACTACAGAAAAAAGTCTATAAATTACAACGGCTTAAATGCAAATTAAAGAAAATTAAAAAGATAAAAAATATTAAATAAACGCTATCACTATTTTTACAATGATGTTTTTTTGATTTATAAAATAAAATAACTTAAATAAACTATTTTAATTAAAACGTAAACTTAAATTATCTAAAAACGTTACTTAAAATGAAAACGTGCGTTAAATATAAAAATTACGCGAGTGCGCAAGTAAAAATGTAAAATTTGTGAAATAAAAGTCCTACAAGTGTAAAAACAATTTTCTTACCTACTATATGACAAAAGAAAATTTTAGAAAAAAGATTTATAATTTTTTGACTTTTATATTTTTTATTATGAATTAAAATCTATTAAACACTAATTAATTAATTAAAAATACTAAAAAATTTAGGAAAATTACGAAATTTTGCAGGAAAATACTTAAACTAAATCTATTCCTAGGAAAAATACAAAGACTGAAAAAGTCAGAAGAATAAGCAGCTTGATAAGCAAAACACCTTATTTAGCTTTAAAAGTAAAACGATATATGAGATTAAATGGTGCAAGATATGACAAATAAAGACCCAAGGCGCAATGGCATACGTGTACTATCCTATCATCTCCCAAGGTGGGAGGTCTCGTGTTCGAGCCCTCTCCCCACCCTTTTGCCATTTATTTTTTGATTTTTCTTTTTGCAAACTTATTAAACACACTTAAATAAGCACTTTTTATAACTACAACTTTTACAAAACCACTAATAAGTCGAGTTTGAGCTTATGTTCTCAACAAAGGTGTAAGAAATGGAAATAAGCACAATGATTAAGCTAAATAACTAATAAGCTAATGAATAAGCGCAAGGTGAATTGGAAATAAGCTAGATAATCGATTATAAGCTAATATAACAACCTAATAAGCAAAATGATTAAGGAATAAGCACTCTAACAAGATTCAAATAAGCACAAGCTACACCGCTTGCAAGACACTCTATTGGTTTACTAGATACCTTTAAGCTAACTTTTAAGCACTACAATAAGCTAGAAAATGAAAATGAAAACTGGAGTTAACAAGATACCCAGTTAAGCTTTCCAAAAGCTAAAATGCAAAGATTGATTATGCTAATGAGCTTGTGAGAAGCTTTTGAAAACTGAAAACACCGACTTAACTGGTACACTTAAATGATTTGGACAAAACTAAAAGCAATTCAAGCACCAACTAAATAAGCTAGGAATTGGAATTTTAAGCTTAGATCCTTGAGATAGCTAGGTGAGCTTCTCAAAAAGCTAAGATGTAAGTGAAGTTAACTAATAAGCTCTCTCGAGAGCTTATGAACTAAGCTATCAAATCTGCGTAATGTGGCACTATCCGAAAAGGTATCTAGAACAAGCTAACAAATAAGCACTTTATAAGCTGATTAAGAGTAAACTAGTATTTTTCTTATTTAGTTTAGCAGCTATATTTAAATATCCTAGAAGCTTATGAACTAACTCTTAGTATTAAACACACAATTAAATTCTAAAGTTTATTCAAAAACGGGTATTTAGAAATTTTGACATTTTATAAAAACTAACTAAGGTTGACTAAAATGAATTTTGAGCTTAAATGGTGAACTGAGATTGATGTTTAAAGGTAAAATAGGACTAATACAAGCTATGTTAACTAAATCCAAACCTAAATGCAAGAGGAGACCTATGGAAGTAAGATGAGGTGATCCTGAGAACCCATTAACTGTGATTTTGACTTCCACTGATTTGGTATGCAAATGAGTGACTCAAATGATCCTAGTAAGCCTAAAGGGAGCTTAGTAAACTGAATCTAACCACTAATAAGCTCTGCAATCCCAAATGCCAGCTTAGACCAAACACAGGTTCATGTAACTTGTAAGCAAACTTTAACTAACAATTCACTTAAGTAGTGTGAGTCACTCCCTATTCTAACTATCACTAACCAAACTGAACCTAATTGCAATGATTTGAGTTAACAATTGACACTAACTACATGAAACAACCACATACAGATTTGAAAAAAAATGACATGAAGAGAAAGAAAAGCTCAACCAGCCTACTATGCAGCTTATACCCAAACCATAACTATACTAACTGAAGCTATTCCAACCCAAATCAAGGCTCTGCAACACCCCAAACCATTTCCAATTTCATTTGAGCTCACAGTTGACTTTTGTTGACCATATGACAAATTTTCTTGAAACTGAAATGTAAGCTTATAAACAGCTATAAGCAGCTGATATAAACTTATTTAAACTTGGAAAGAAGCTATTTGAAGCTTGACTGTAGGAAATTGAGAATGAACTTTTCGACAGTAATCATGAAAATTGGAACTTATATAAAAACTTGGATTGATACTCAAAAGCACATTACAATGATGAATTAACTTAAATGTGATACATAGAAACTGAAATTACAACATTTTGACTTAAACTAAAACATTAATTTAAAAAACGACATAAAGGAAAATTATAAAACTAACTACTTCCTTTTTCTTGCTTCTTCTGCTTCCTTTTATACACCCTCTGATTTCTCTGTCATCTCTGAGCATACCCCACCATTTATCATGACCATTGGATCAGCTGAGAAGTTTATAGCCATTGGATTGATTTTTGGCGGGAAAGTTGTATTTGACCTGTTGGGGTTGAGTGAAATGGGGGAGGATGCATTTAATGTATCTTGGAGTGTTAGGAGAGGTGGGGGGACATGGAAATGGAAAATGAGTTGGAGTGATGGGAGGTTGTGTGTTGCAGAGAAGTGGGTGGGAGAAGACAAAGATTTGGCGCGTAGGGGGTGTTTGACCAAAATGTTTGACCGGGGTTTTAATATAAAAAGGGGGTCAAATGAAGGGGTCCAAAGGGTTAATATGGCAGGGGGTCCAAATTGGTTTGTGACAAGGGTCCAATGGCTTAGGCTTATTAATAAACAAGGACTTGTTTTGTAAATCCTGAAAATTGAGGGACCAGTTCTGCCAATTCTGCAAAGTTGCTCCAAGGGACTAAAAGTGACAAGCTCCAATAGTATAAGGACCAAACTTGACATTTTCAAAATTCCAAGGACCATTTTTGCCAAAATTTTAAACTTGGAGGACCAAACTTGTAATTTCTCAAAACTTTTGATATTTTTCACCAAAGGACTAATTTTGACAAGTTATGATTTTAAAAGGACCTTTGGTGATTTTTCTTTTGAAATTAAGTGCTCGGGGACTATTTCTGATAATTTTTGAAACTTGGGGACCTAAACTCGCCAATTATGCAAACTTAGCTCATTTTTCATCCGATTTTGAACATTTTGCATCCTCAAAACATATAAAATGCAATTTTGGAATATTTTCAGTATTTTGATGCATTTCTGAGCATTTTTAAACGTTTTGCAGTTCAGATTTAACCAAAAATGATGAGTATTTACACACTCATCAGTAAGCAACCTACTATACTTACCTTTTATTTCAGTAAATACTAGTATTTCATATATCTAACGTGTTCTATATGCTTATTATACTTGATTGTGCTTGGATAAATGGATTAAAACACTAGAAACCGTCGAAAGGACTAGATTTGCAGCACAAAAACTGAACAGGGGCAAAACTTAATTACTGGGTAAAATTCGTGGACTGAGAAATTTAGGTAATAAAATAGGATTATAGATCGATGTCTTTTGGTCGTTTCTCCTGGTGGCTCGTGCCGTAACTCATCCCGAAGAATAAACTAGAGCCAAAACGGCGAAACGTGTCCAAA
This sequence comes from Chrysanthemum makinoi, assembly GCA_910596185.1. Classification (NCBI taxonomy): domain Eukaryota; kingdom Viridiplantae; phylum Streptophyta; class Magnoliopsida; order Asterales; family Asteraceae; genus Chrysanthemum; species Chrysanthemum makinoi. Next base: position 119,859,604 of record OU343216.1, on the reverse strand, counting down.
TCTGAGTAACAAATTTCAAACGGGTAACACTCATAAAACTTGCATATAACCAACTATTGGTCAAAGAATAAAAGTTGTAGCTAACACCCTAACTTGAACGTGGCCACTGGCCGTATGCTAAACGGAGTTGTAGAACTCGACTTATGACCAAAACCGTGAAACAGTTTGTGCGCTGATTGAAATAACTAGTACATCCAAGGGTAAATTGGTAATTTCACATTTGTTAAATAATTTCTGGAGCAGTAGGGCCCACTTTACCTTTCCAAGAACATAAAATCGAGTCGTGATCATTTACTGTTTAGAAGTAACGGGTAGATTTAGACGGGGAAAACTTAAATAAACGAAACGTAAACACTTATACGACTTCACAAATGTTAAGTATCCAAACATAATTGATGTAATAACTAAATAAGGCATGTTTATACATTCACATCGTTATTTTAGAACCTAAGACAAAGCACATATTCTAGGTTGCGCGTAGAGGTTTCTCGGCTTATCCATCGATTCGTTATATATTGGATATCACATTTATTAAGGTGAGTTCGTAGCCCCACTTTTACTCGTTTAATTGTTTTATAAACTCTTTGGGGGAGATACATGCTCAACTTCTTGCTTTTACTTTACACTTATATGAACTTAAATAACTGTTGTTTCACAACTTATGCTAGTAAGTAGATTATGCCCAAACTAAATCGATACTATGTTATGAACACTATTATTTGAACCACTTTCCTTGATTTTGAGCCCTTCGACATATATATTTGAACTCTTTAAACTTGATAGGAACATTTTGGCATAGATTTGAACACTTTAACTTGATTTAATTCTTTTGACATATAGTTAATCTCTTTTAACCTGATTTAAAACATTTTGACTTATAATTAATCTCTTTTAACTTGATTTAAAACATTTTGACATATAATTATTCTCTTTTAACTTGATTTAAAACATTTAGAAATATAATTAATCTCTTTTAACTTAATATTGAACCTTTTGACTATTTTGAACTTGTTTGACTTTATATAAAACCCTTTGACTATTTTGAACTTGTTTGACTTTATATTGAACCCGTTGACTATTTTGAACTTGTTTGACTTTATATTGAACCCTTTGACTATTTTGAACTTTTTTGACTTTATATTGAACCCTTTGACTTTTTTGAACTTGTTTGACTTTATATTGAACCCTTTGACTACTTTGAACCTTTTGATATGCTTTGAGCTCTTTGACTGTTTTTGAACTTTTGAACTCGACTTAAACTCTTGAACTTAATTATGAACTTTTGAATGGAACACTTGAACTTGAATACGAACTTATGACTTGTTTGAACTTATTGAACCGTATGATCTATGACCTAAAAGTCTCCCTATGAGAACGGAGCAATACCATGTCTCCCTATGTGAATGGAGCAATACCAAGTCTCCCTATGTGAACGGAGCAATATGAAGTCTCGCCTTATTGGTGGAGCATGCAAATTCTCCCATGTTCGGAGTGTTCTTAATTGTATATAATAGTTGTATGATGTACCGTTCGTACATTCGCGTTGTTAGTCTCCTATTAGTAGGTAGTATGGATAGAGCTATTAGAGGTCGGCCAACCTCTCGTTCACTATGTTACGGGACGCATATTATTTATTCTAGGGGCTTTGCCTGGCATACATTATTATATATGTGATGCTATATTGTGAACTATTATGACAACGTGTACGTGACTACTAGACATACTACTTTTGGAAGTAGGTTGTGAACACACAGGTTGCACGTTTTGTATGGGCGGAATTTGGAATTGAGTGGATTTACAATGCCTTTGCTTTGTGGACTATTCTCAAAGACCAAAAACTTTGCCTTTGCTAAATGAACTTTCTTTAAAGGCTTTACAATTCAACCAAACTATATGAACTCACTCATAGAGTCACGGTGACGACGCGTCTCACATATATTTTGTGCACTTAACTATCGTTTGATTGTAACAAACTCATTTTAGTACTTTGGAAATCTTTTGGGACCTATGTTTTGTAAACTCTGATTATTTTACTTAATCGAATGATATTTTCAAAACGACACTTTAGGTCGTTCGATATAACTGTAACTTTGATGCTATGACAGTCATCCCCCAAGTATTCCATTCCGCTGCAAAACAGGTAATTTGGGGGTGTGACAGATTGGTATCAGAGCAACGGTTATAGAGAACTAGGTTGCATCATTGACCCTAACTACATCATCATAGCATCTCATCATATCATTATAAGTGCATACTCATTATACATGCGGTTTTATACGCACATTATGTGGATTATTTGTTTTTATTTCACATCGATTGTCACATAGATGTCTTTAGATACCCATTCCATTATCCTTTCTTCATACCACAATGTGGAGAATGCCTTGACATCCCCTATCACAATTTTAACATCAGTTGACTCAACACCAAACATCATATCAGTCGATTAGTCCAAGCATTGCATAGTTACTCCTAAATTATACATAGCCTGATCACCTATGTCTAATTCAGGAAGAATCATGCAATGAAGGGAGTAGTAGTCTCATATGTGTAAGCAATTCCATAATCGAGCCAAATTTTCAAAAGATTTTCTTCAAACCACTTGTTTCCAGTTTGATCTGAGTGACAGTTCTTATTTGATGAGTTGCAAAGATCAAGCTAGAATCAAGTTGTTACTCAAACCGATTTAGCCTAATCTCATGACAATTCTTGTTTGATGAGTTGTGAGATTAAGTAAAAATCGGTTACCTAAAAGTCTTTTGAGGGTTTTGCTCGAGAATGGGAAAGTTTGCCTCAACAAACCTAACCATAAGAGAGCATGTCTTTAGAATGGGAAATGGTCACGATGGCACAAGAACGAACCTAGTTGGATGAGAAACCCATATACATGAACATTGGCATAATCACTTAGACTATACACACGAGCATAAACTTCTAGAACCCTTGTCGAGGTTCGGACTATAGTTATCAATAATTGAATCACGAGGACGTGATTCCTATAACAGGGGAAGAATGTCACAATTCTCAATTTCAGGTCATTTTACAAACTTTGAAATTTTTACTATTCATCTCGGGAATTTACTATTCACAAATTACTATTCATCATTTTACTATTCATCGTTTTTGAAGTTAGTTTGCGACTTTGAGAGGTTATTTTAAAATTTTACTATTCACTTTTACTATTTATTTCCTAAATTTTTATGTCACATTCTCGTAAGTTAACCTATTTTAGTGATAACCCAAAAATTTAACACTCATTGGGTCATTTTTGCAAATTTCACGAAACCGCGTTTAAAATTTACGTTTAGGTTTAAACGACATTTAGGTATCCCGATATATCCGAAAACATTACAAACAAGAGAAATATAAGTTTTTCACCTTCCGTGACATTTTCATAAGTTTTGGAATTTTACGTTTTCCAGTTCTGCGTTTATGCGATTTGCGCGTTTTAGACCCGCTTTTCCAGCTTTAGCAGCGTTTAAGAAACCTGATAGAACTTACCACTCATCTAATATGCTTATATAGAGTATATTGATAAGTTTTAACATATTTATAAGTTTCATATTTTTCAGGATACCCAGTTTTAAGTTCCGTGACTTTACGACTTACCGTTAGCGATTAACGAGACCAAAACTCACTCCATAAAGACAAGATATTATCTAAACATATATACTACTATAAAGTTGAACCCCTTAATTTAATGTGCAAGAGTGAATGTGCACAAAATCATGTACGGTACAACATATGCATTGCACACCAATAAATACAATTTTTCATGAATGGTTTAAAGTGGGAGATGATTTGCGCACTAATCAAAGTATCATACAACCAATGCATTGCACACCAATCTATACTACTAAAAGATTAGAATGCTTAATTTAATGTGCAAGAGTTATTGTGCACAAAATGAAGTACGGTACAAACATACTAAAGCTTCACAAAAGTTCTGAAATGAATGTCCATAATCATGTGCAATGCTACGAACTTAATGCAGGCTCACAAAAAGACTCCAATTCTATAATCATGTGCAATGCTACGAACTTAATATCAATTGTTTCAGTTTTTAGGTATACAAAGCATTTCAAATTTCATGTATTAACCACACAAATCATATTTATTGTTTAACTCTTTCAACTTCTTCTTTCAAATATAAATAGCTCAATCCAGCATAAATCCAATTCTATCCTAACTCCATAGCTACCAACGCCAAAGTATATCCTATCCCATCTCCACAAATATAATCAAGACTCAAAAAGTTAAGAGAATAATTGATCTCAGATTTCTTTTTCCGTGTGTTACAATGGACTCTTAGTCCTTAAAGATTAAATACACGAAAAGAACTATCATCATCGATCTACAAGAAGTTTTATTTCTTCTTTTTCTATCTGAATCTTAGTAAGAAAGAACAAAACAACAAGTTTCATCCATTCTTTTGATTCGGTTGAAACAAAACGAAACAAAAATCATAAGTCGGCTCTACCTGAGACCCTCCAAAGAATCTTGAAGCCATAAGGATGCTATCTTGATTCGGATTGAGCAGCAAATAAAAGGAAAGTTTAGGTACGGTACGGTTGTGTTTGTAAAATTTGATTTGTATGATGATTAAGGAGATCACATAAATTGTGTGTTCGATTGCTGATAAAGACGGATGATAGATGAGACGAGATTGAGATGAGTTTGAAAAGATGACGGGTTGAAGCAGATTTGAGAGTGATGGGGGCGGATCAATGTGTTTAGGGTTGTGAAAAATGAAACCGTGTCTTTAGTCTTTAGGTTTATTATCTTATTACCGGGTATTAAGTATTGGACCATGTAATTTTATTTGATGTTGGGCTTCATTTGTAATTATTGTATAGTATGCGTAAAACTCTATAATGCAATACTCTTTTTCAAGACAAAAGAGTGGCTTGCACGAATGTTTGTTGCTTTTATTTTGTAATCATTGAACTTTTCCAATGTCACAACTCCTCTTATTTATCAGCTAAAATAACGCTTCTTGCACATGCTTATTACACTTGGTCTTACACTTCAAAATCTTACAACCTTATGTGCATTCAGCTATACTAAATCACGTATATCAACCTTTTTTTATTTTTAAGGTTTTGGCATAATTCTAACGGGTATTCTCTCCACAAACCTTCATCAATAGCATCCTTAAATTAAAGCCGAATCGAAAGTTGAACCATCCATCAATCGTATCATCATCAATGGTTCCATTAACATGGTATTAGTTTTTCACGCTCACTAATTTATTTGACTCTTAAATGTTTAATTTGATTTGCTTTATTAGTTAACACTTAAATACATACGATGTTGCTGTTAATTATTTTCTTCCTTTTATTTTTTAAGATGGTATTATTGGTGAGTTGCAGGTGACTTTTTTGAAGATCTTCAAGATGCAGTTTTTACTCTTTGAGAAATAATGTTTTATAATTTCAAAACAATTATACAAATGTAAATGTGGTATATGATGTCGAGGTACTTAATATATGCAGGTATCATGATCGATGAAGGAGGAACATACAATCAACTATTCAAAAGATATATAAAACTATTATTAAAGAATTGAAAGAAATAATGAATTGCTATAATAATGGGGAATAGTGAACTGCTTATTTTTTGTTTTAATTATATATATATAGTTTATAAAACGGTTGTAGAAGACCGTAGTAAAAGACCACCCATATTTTAATTCTATACATGTATTTTTTAAAGCGGCCGCTCTAAATAATCTGTTTTCACCGTTATTAAAAACTGTTAGTGTTGACATTTTTGTTTGTGACTATTCAGTTTGATTATTTTATAAATGTCATATTTCAAACCTATTTGTTTATCATTAAATATTTGAATGATTCACTTTTATATCCATAAGAAGCAATGTACGAGTAACATTTAGAAAAATTCATGGTACGAAAGTTTCATATTTATAGAAACTTATGTACGGATTGACGGATTGTATGTGAAAAACTTTAGAGTTTGTACGGGTTGACGGATTGAAGCTTGATCAAGTGATGTCTGAGCAAGATCAAGTTTGAGTAAGATGATGATACGGATTGATGGATTGAAGCTTGATCAAGTTTGAGTTCGATTCGAAATACAATAACAAGTATAAAATATTTATCAAGTAGACGTCAACTTGCGATTTTGCGAATACAGTAACAAGTAACTTTTTTTAAGATAGTTTTCAACTCTTTGTAATATCATCGTTCTATTCATACTTTTGAATCTAACATAAATTTGAGAGTTGTGGCTTCTAAGTTCTAACCACTGCCTATCAGTCTTGGCAAGTCATAATCTCATATCAAGATGCTATACACCTTTACTCATATCAAGTTAATTTATAAAGGACAGATCGACAGAAATAGGAAGTGAACAGGCGGGCAAACGAAGGCAATGTTGTTGAACAGAGAAATTGGCAAAACAATTGATTTAAGAAAAATACGAGAAACCCCTTACATTATCTTCGGTAATGGTTAATTTCTATCTTCTGTCATACTTCCTAAAAAAATATATATCAGAAAGAAAAACAATATTTGTCAATTGTCACGTGTGCTCAAATGTTGGGCTAGAATGATTTTAGTATCCAATGTATTTTAATACATGGTGTTAACTTTAGCATATTAGTTGGCAAAAAGTGATATTTTGGACTTACAAATTTTCACGGGGTTGATAAATTTTACACGGCTAAAGTTTTTATTACTTATAAAATGTGCTTCGAAGATTATTCTTTACCATTATGCAATATTGAGAACACGTTGGATTACACGTACATGACAAAAAAAAAACATTGTTAATATGTACTAAAAATCATAATATTTGTCTTCGAGCTAAGTTTTTGTTAAATGGCAACAAATCATACATTTGTCTTTCATTTTAGATGATCGTACATGTTTGGTAATCACACATATTCAACCCTTAACCAATCGGTGCAACAAGAATTTACCTCCGACCTACGATTACAAATCTTATGATACCATCAATTGCAATATCTTATATGTAACTACTTGCATACAATATTATGTTAAAAAAAAACGTATACATTCAACCCTTACCCAATCAGTGCAACGCACGGGTTTATGTAGCCTCTTCACAAGTAAAATTCCACCTCTTCATTCTCATCCTCTCACATGTTTTATATGTGACTCATAGGATAGGAACATTGATGAGTGTGTAAATACTCATCATTTTTGGGTCAATCTGAACTGCAAAACGTCTAAAAATGCTCAGAAATGCATCTAAATACTGAAAATATTCCAAAATTGCATTTTATATGTTTCAGATGCAAAATGTTTAAAATCAGATGAAAAATGAGCAAAGTTTGCATAATTGGCAGTTTCAGTCCCCTAAGTTTCTAAAATTGTCAAAAATAGTCCCTGAGTCAAAATTTCAAAAGAAAAGTCACCAAAGGTCCTTTTTAAATCATAACTTGTCAAAATTAGTCCTTTGGTGAAAAATATAAAAAGTTTGAGAAAATTACAAGTTTGGTCCTCCAAGTTTGAAAATTGGCAAAAATGGCCCCTGGAAATTGGATAATGGCAAGTTTGGTCCTTGTACTTTTTGAGATTGTCATTTTCAACCCTTGGAAACAACTTTGCAAGTTTGGCAGTTATGGTCCTCCCAATTTCAGAAATTACACTTAAGGTCCCTATATTTATTAAGCCTAATACCCCTTTTTGACCTTGCCTAATTGTGACCCCCTGCCACTTAAACAATTTTGGACCCCCCTTATTACTAATATCTGGTCAACCATTCCAGTCAAAAACAGAACACCCCCTTTACCCGCCTAAAGTCCTCCCTCTCAACTGCTTCTCTGCAAACTCAAGCTTCCCTCACCTCCACCTCAACATATCACCATCCATGTCCCCCCCACCTCACCTAAACAACAAGAATCATTAAATGCATCCTCTACCCCTTCACTCAACCCACAACTGTCAAAATACCTTTTTGGCGCCAAAACACATCCAATGGCCATTATTCATTTTAGCCATCCAAAGGCCAAAATTATTGCTGGGATTCACTGAGGAGATGAGAGAGAAGCATTTGGAACTATAAAAAGCAAGGAAGAGAGAAGGAGAAAAGTGTAGCTAGTTTTATCTTTTTCCTTTAATGTCGTTTTTTAATTAAATGTTTTAGTTTTAGTTAAAATGTTGTAATTTTAGTTTCAATGTATCACATGTAAGTGAAAACATCATTGTATGTGCTTTTGAGTTTCAATTCAAGTCTTTTATATAAATTCCAAGTTTTAAGTCTACTGTTGAAATTTTCAGCCAAACTCTATTGTCCAAGTTGTTAATTGCTTATTTTAAGCTTTACCAAGTTCATTTAAGCTCAAAGATAGCTTTTTGCAAGCTTATAAGTTATTTTGAAACAAAATTGTTTCTTGGTCAACAAAAGTCAAAACTGGCCAAGAATGGTTTTGGTGATGATGTGGGATGATGCAGAGGTGGAAATAGGTTGGAATAGCTTAGGTTAGAGTAGATTGGATTTGGTTTAGCCTGAGATATAAGCTGGTCATCTGTCAGTAAGTATCTCACTTTTCATTTTCAAGTCAAAATTGCAGCTTATGCTTATCTGTATATCTGTGGTCACCACTAGTTTTTATGTGTTTAATAAGTTGTATTTAGGTCATGTGAACTCAGCTTTGATGATCTCTGCATAGGCTAGTTGAGAAGTTAGCTTTGTTAAGTTTGCATATCAGTCCTTGAAATGGTGTTTGGATCAGCCTTGTACACTCTGTCATAGGTTAGCTCAGTAGTTAGGACCTGGTGTTTTAGGTTTGTATAACTCATTTGAACTCATTTGAGTCAATCATTTTGTGCCTGCAACCACCTAAGTCAAATTTGCTTATAAGCCATCTTAATAAGTTAACTGTTGGACTTTTGTTAAAGCAAACTCTTGTTTTGAGTTTCAAAATCTTAGAACTTGCTTGCTTTAGTTTCATTTTATCAAGTAACATCATATTCAGTTGAGAAATCAAGATCAAAATTCAACTTGGTCAAACTTTTCAGTTTTGTTAAAAAGTCAAAATAGTGAATTAGTCAGTTTTTGCTCAGCTGAGTGGATTTTTCATGGGCTCATTCTTGGGTCATTTTAAGTAAAAATTGTGGCTTTAAAATCTTTACTTGGTCTAATTCCTTATCACCATTTTTCTAGATTTTTACAAATTTTCTTTAAGCTTCATATAGGCTTATCAAATGGGGCTCATTTCCCCTGTGCAACTGACCCAGTGTTAACTGAGTCTGCACAGGGGTTTTGCAGATATTGCAGCCATTGCCACAAGCTCAGTTGAGCTTGTCTAGGTCCCATCTTTGGTTCTTTAGTTCTTGGTCAGGTCTTATTTAAGTTCCAGCTTTTAGTTTCTAGTTTCCAGCTTATTCTAGTGCTTATTCTTCTGCTCAAAGTTAGCCTCAAGTTTCTGTTTTTAGCTTAAAGCTAAAACATCAAATCTGTGCTAGCTTGCCATCCAGAGGTTATAGCTTGTTGATACTTGTTCCATTTATGTTCTTTTAGCTTATTAGAGTTCCTGTTTTCAGTTGGTGCTTGTTGTGCTCCTTTAGCTTATTCAAGTGCTTATTTCATAAGCACTTGGCTCATCAGTTTCATATTCCTCCACTTAGCACCCTATTTTTCTATTTTTCCTAGCTTCCTAATATAATTTTAGACTTTTCCTGAAATTTTCAGATTTTTCTAAGCTTGTTTGCTATTTTTCTTAATTTAAATTAAGTTTTTAAGCATTTTTAATTAGCAATTAATACAAATAATTAAGAAAAGCTTCAAAAAAATAATTTTTCATTTTTCTTAAGTCAAGATAAATATAAAAAAGCAAAAAAATATTTTTCCATAATTTTCTTAGTTTAAATAGTATTTTCTAGCATTTTAATTAGTTTTAAATAGTTTTAAATTAATAATAAATACATAAAAAGTCTAAAAAATATCTTTTCAGTTTTAAAATTAGTTTTATGATATTTTAGATTTTTCTAAGTCTTAATTTTATTTTTCTAGCTTTATTTCATATTTTCTTGTATTATAAGCTATTATTTATTAGTTAAAAATAGTTTTTAATTAGTAATAATTAATTAAATAGTTATAAAAATAATTTTCTTTTTCTATAAATTTTCTTTTATCATTAGGTTTGTAAAAATGTCATTTTCATATTTTTAGGACTTTTATTTCTTAGATATCACTTTTTATTTTGTACGTTTACGTAATTTTATTTTTAAACGTAAGTTTTAAGTTTTAAACGTTCATCATTTTAAAAATAGTGATAGCGTTTATTTAATATATTTTAACTTTTTAATTTTCTTAATTTGCATTTTAGTCGCTGTAATTTATTAACTTTTTCAGTAGTGTAATTATCCATCCAAATCCTTTCCGATCACTATCCTTAGTGATCATTCTATCCTCTGAGTTTGTTTTGACACACCATTGAGTCTCCGTGGGACTTAACGACCCGGGAATTCATTATATTCTCTGATCTTCATTGCATTTGTGCTTAAGCTGTTTTAAGTCTGTTACGGTTGGCCATTCACAAGTGGCCAGCTTGTGTGATTAGACTTGACTGGTTCAGCACAGATCAAACATGCAAGATAGATCACAAGTCAAGTATACTTAGTTACTAAGTCTTACATGATGCAAAGTCTTACATAAACACTTCACCAAAGATTTCATATTTTCCTCATTTTCCCTCTCATAACAAAATTTAACAAATCACAATCACCTTCCATCTTTGATCTTCAAGCAATAAGTTATACAACAAAGTTAAAGGCCTTAGTGTTCTATACATGATTCTTAAGTTTATTTGGTGATTCCATGGTTCGATTAAGAGCTTCACAAGGTGTGTGGGCTGAGATTAGAGTGTTTTTACAAGGTTAGATCAAGGTTAAGAAGGGCTAGCATGATGTGTTAAGGATTTGGAAGTTCGGGTTCATATTGAAAGGGGTTTAGGTTTTAGTGTCCTAGTTCTTGGTTCTTGATTTGTTTCATCACAAGGCTTGTAAGCAAACTACTATACTTACCTTTGATTTCAGTAAATACTAGTATTCCATATATCAAACATGTTCTATATGCTTATTATACTTGATTGTGCTTGGATAAATGGATTAAAACACTAGAAACCATCGAAAGGACTAGATTTGCAACACAGAAACTGAACAGGGGCTGTAAACGTAATTACTGCGTAAAATTCGTGGACTGATAAACTTAGGTAATAACATAGTATTATAGATCGATGTCTTGTGGTCGTTTCGCCGGGTGGCTCGTGCCGTAACTCATCCCGATGAATAAACTAGAGCCAAAACGGCTAAACGTGTCCAAATCTGAGTAACAGATTTCAAACGGGTAAAACTCATAAAACTTGCATATAACCAACTGTTGGTCAAAGAAAAAAAAAGTTGTAGCTAACACCCTAACTTGAACGTGGCCACTGGCCATGCGTTAAACGGAGTTGTAGAACTCTACTTATGACCAAAACCGTGAAACAGTTTGCTGCTGATTGAAATAACTAGTACATCCAAGGGTAAATTGGTAATTTCACATTGGTTAAATAATTTCTTATGCAATAAGGGCCCACTAATCTGTTTATTACTATCAATTACCTTTCCGAGGACATAAAAATCGAGTCGTGATCACTTACAGTTTAGAAGTAACGGGTAGATTTAGACGGGGAAAACTTAAATAAACGAAACGTAAACACTTATACGACTTCACAAATGTTAAGTATCCAAGCATAATTGATGTAATAACTATATAAGGCATGTTTATACATTCACATCGTTATTTTAGAAGCTAAGACAAAACACATATTCTAGGTTGCGCGTAGAGGTTTCTCGGCTTATCCATCGATTCGTTATATATTGGATATCACATTTATTAAGGTGAGTTCGTAGCCCCAGTTTTACTCGTTTAATTGTTTTATAAACTCTTTGGGGGAGATACATGCTCAACTACTTGCTTTTACTTTACACTTATATGAACTTAAATAACTGTTGTTTCACTACTTATGCTAGTAAGTAGATTATGCCCGAACTAAATCAATACTATGTTATGAAAACTATTATTTGAACCACTTTCCTTGATTTTGAGCCCTACGACATATATATTTGAACTCTTTTAACTTTATAGGAACCTTTTGGCATAGATTTGAACACTTTAACATGATTTAATTCTTTTGATATATAATTAATCTCTTTTAACTTGATTTAAAACATTTTGACATATAATTAATCTCTTTTAACTTAATATTGAACCTTTTTGACTATTTTGAACTTGTTTGACTTTATATAGAACCCTTTGACTATTTTGAACTTGTTTGACTTTATATTGAACCCTTTGACTTTTTTGAACTTGTTTGACTTTATATTGAACCCTTTGACTATTTTGAACTTGTTTGACTTTATATTGAGCCCTTTGACTACTTTGAACCTTTTGATATGCTTTGAGCTCTTTGACTGTTTTTGAACTTTTGAACTCGACTTAAACTCTTGAACTTAATTACGAACTTTTGAATTGAACACTTGAACTTAAATACGAACTTATGACTTGTTTGAACTTATTGAACCGTATGATCTATGACCTAAAATTCTCCCTATGAGAATGGAGCAATACCAAGTCTCCCTATGTGAACGGAGCAATACCAAAGCTCCCTATATGAACGGAGCAATATGAGGTCTCGCCTTATTGGTAGAGCGTGCAAATTCTCCCATGTTCGGAGTGTTCTTAATTGTAGATAATAGTTGTATGATGTACCGTTCGTACATTCGCATTGTTAGTCTCCTATTAGTAGGTAGTATGGATAGCGCTATTAGAGGTCGGCCAACCTCTCGTTCACTATGTTACGGGAAGCATATTATTTATTCTAGGGGCTTTGACTGGCATACATTATTATATATGTGGTGCTATATTGTGAACTATTATGACAATGTGTACGTGACTACTAGACATACTACTTTTGGCAGTGGGTTGTGAACACACAGGTTGCAAGTTTTGTATGGGCGGAATTTGAAACTGAGTGGATTTACAATGCCTTTGTTTTGTGGACTATTCTCAATAACCAAAAACTTTGCCTTTGCTACATGAACGTTCTTTCAAGGCTTTACAATTCAACCAAACTCTATGAATTCACTCAACCATTGTGTTGACACTTTTTAGCATGTTTTATCTCAGGTATCTAAGGCATTCACTTCATGGCATGCATGTGGACTTATCATAGAGTCACGGTGACGACGCGTCTCACATATATTTTGTGCACTTAACTATCGTTTGATTGTAACAAACTCATTTTAGTACTTTGGAAATCTTTTGGGACCTATGTTTTGTAAACTCTGATTATTTTACTTAATCGAATGATATTTTCAAAACGACACTTTAGGTCGTTCGATATAACTGTAACTTTGATGCTATGACAGTCATTCCCCAGGTATTCCATTCCGCTGCAAAACAGGTATTTTGGGGGTGTGACAGATCTGTCACACCCCAAATTACCTGTTTTGCAAATGCGGAATGGAATAATAATGACGGTTCCCTCTCAATTAGTCACTCACCGATAACATCATCTTCTTTATACTAGGTAAATCTCTTATGATGAATTTTTATGTTGTACATCATCAAATATACTCCGTAATAAAGATCAAATACATAAAGGTTTCTTCATCTTAAAATCAATCAGTTTAGCATCAACAAGATATCATTTATTTGTTGCATCCATTCTTATAAATTTGGTTTTCTTTTTTCCATCTATCTTCATTCATCGTCTTACTATAGTTATAAGTGCAACAAACCCGGTTTTTGTTGTGGGTTATTGCTTCTATTTATTGAATGCTACTAATTCTCACATGTTGTCATTTTTACAGAAGTATCATGTTGTCATTTTATATGTTTGGAAACAATCAAAGACTGTGAGATATGAGGAGATTATGGGAAAGATAGGATGTCAATAGGTGCTACATGTGGACTAGACTATCTTCATAACAATTTCACGTATGTTTTTAGCATTGATTCTAGTTCATTTTTTTTAGTTTGTGTTAATGTTATGGAGTGTTTGTTTAAGCTTATATGTGGGCTTATAAGTTTTTTGATTTCGGGTTATGGCCTTTTATAAGTTTATCATGATAAACTTATATAAGCCTTCAAATCTAAAATAAGCCAGAAAATTGGTGATCATAAAATATAAGCCGAAAAACAATAAGTTCATAAGCCACATATAAGCTTAAACAAACATCCCCTTGCTCTGTATAAGTAACATTCACTTCCATCCTTTTATTTCAAACCTTCAAAACAAACACACTGTTGTATTACTCTTTAGTTAGGTTCTTATTATCCCTTTGTATTACACCCCAAAAGTAAGCAGAGTATGATAGCAAAAGCTTGATATATTTCCTAAACTTTATTTTATTGTTAACAGTCACTAGGCCGTCATTAATTACCGATGTTAGGTGCTCATCCGTGCACCCGAGATGCAAAAACCAAAGTGAACAGTATTGTAAGGCGTGCTTCATCTTATAGATATACAAATTTTCATGTATATATATATATATATATATATATATATATATATATATATATATATATATGATAAATCTGACTTAAATAACATAATAAAACCAAAACAACATTCGGAGGTCATTTAGTCAAATAGTTTAATTAGCGTAGTTATCGTTAATTGTTGTGCATGCTTATTTATGGTGTTCTCCTAATTATAGGAATACAAAGGGCACCAATCCACCGTATGATCACAAATTGATAAACATGTTGTGAAAATATAGATCCCTGTAGATGAGAGTAGTCTTACCATATATACTAAACCACTACCTTCTCACCACTACCATATATAATTACAAAAAATCTCCTCACTGCTAGCATATCACAATGGCAGAACAAGTTGCATCACTACCAACAGAAATGCCTTTAGTAAATGTAAATGGGTATTGGGTTTTCCCTTTTAATTTTCGAGATGTCGACATATATCCAACCAATATCTTTTCTCTCAGTACAACAATCGTGTGGACGGGCGAGGAGACTTTCGCCGGGGACGAGAAGTCCCCGGTAAAAGTCACTAAACGACAAAATCAAAGCTGACGTGACACATGAATACGCTGACCTGTTAAAGTAAATTCAACTAATACTTTCACTGGGGACGTTTCCCCTGGAAAATTCTGTTGACTATTTAGTATACTTTGACCGCCCAGTCAAAATTCAACGGCAGCTTTCGCCGGGGACTTGTCCTCGACAAAAGTGTATTTCACTTTGACAAAAATTTGACCAGAGTCAATAGTATGTTAATTGTTCCCGCCTTTATTTCAGCCAAAACCTTTCCCGGAGACATGTCCCCGGCAAAAATGGTATTCACAAAAATACGCTTATTTATATGTTAAAAATACACAACTAAAACCCCGATTAAATGTTAAAAATATGAACTTAATTATATTGTGGTTCATGCTGTTTCATCTGCTTGTGATACAAACGATTTGATCATGTTTGCTTAAGACCTTTTGAACAGTGTGTCTAGTTATAGTGCTATTACACCATTTGATTCTCCTTTTAGTTAAACATACGTATTATCCCAACAACAACAACATCAACAACAACTACACCAACTACAAGAACAACAAAGAACAACAACAACTACAAGAACAACAACAACTACTAATACTACATACGAAGGTTTTCCATGTCACCTAACAGCTCACGAACTAATGCATCTAACTGACATGTGTGGTCCTCAGAAATCTTTGCCATTTCAAGTCTTGCCTCCATCATCCTTACTCTTGTCTCTAGCACCTCTTTTTGTGATTCCAGCAAGTTTATCCTAAGATCTTTGGCATTGCAGCTCGAGCACTCTGTTGGTGCAGACCCAGAACCTTGAGATCTTGAACCAGATGAGATTGTTCTTAAGTATTCCTCAAATTCACTCTTCCACATAAAATATCCGCACCCATTATCTTCTTTTCTAGGCTGTTACACAATAAGAATATTATAAGAGATTACAACCCAATTATTTGTATATTTACATAAATAAGAAATGTATGATTGTTCACCTTCGACAGAGGACATGCATAATATTGTCGTCCAGATGAATATTCTCTATGTGATGTTATAAATCTTATATTTCCTGCTCCACAAGAACACATAAAAAGATTAAATGGCTCCATCTCAGGTTTTGAAATTTGTGTGAAGATAAGAGGTTGTGAGGTTGAGTGATTTTGAGGATAAGAGGTTGTAAAATTCGTGTGAAGATAAAAGGACTATTTAATGTGTTTGTCATGTTGGTGGGAAGTTTTGGCGCCATTTTTTTGTTGGGATTTTTTTTTTTTTTTTGGGGAAGTTTTGCTTGCAAGTATTTTTGGAGGAAGTTGAGACCGGTAGACAATAAAAATTTGGACTTTACTTGTGGGTCACTGAAGAAGTTGAGACCAGATGACAACTGCAAGAATTTGGACCTATGTAATAATAATAATAATAATAATAATAATAATAATAATAATAATAATAATAATAATAATACGTATACCATAGTACCTATACTTGGTCGTTTAACATGATACGTATACCATAACACCTATACTCGGTCGTTTAACATGATACGTATACCATAGCACCTATACTTTATCGTTTAATATGATACGTATACCATAGCACCTATACCCGGCCGTTTAACATGATACGTATACCATAACACTTATACTTGGTCGGTTAACATGATACCTATACCATAGCACCTATACTCGGCTGTTTAACATGATACGTATACCATAGCACCTATACTTGGTCGTTTAACATGATACGTATACCATAGCACCTATACTCGGTCGTGTAACATGATACGTATACCATAGCACCTATACTTGGTCGTTTAACATGATACGTATACCATAGCACCTATACTTGGTCGTTTTACATGATACGTATACCATAGCACCTATACTTGGTCGTTTAACATGATACGTATACCATAACACCTATAATTGGTCGTTTAACATGATACGTATACCATAGCACGTATACTCGACCGTTTAACATGATACATATACCATAGCACCTATACTTGGTCGTTTAACATGATACGTATACGTATATAAAGTATATAAATACCTATAAAACATTTATATATAAATTCCGTGTCCACGCCGTGTCCGTGTCATGTATTTTTAGACTTTGCCGTATCGCCGTGTCCGTGCAACCTAGGTTAAAAGTAATTAAAATAATTTTATAATTTTTAGGTTAAATTTAAATTGATTTTTTATTAATAATTTTGATTTTTGTTAATAAATTTGATTTTTTTACAGTCGAGACCAGCTAGCCGAGAGCCAAGACCAGCCGAGAGCCGAGACCAGCCGAGAGCCAAGACCAGCTAGCTGAGAGCCAAGACCACAATCGGTATATTTTTTGTCTAACTTTGTTAATGTTTGCTGTTAATACACGTGAAATGACCAAAACACGAAACGTGTAGTTTTGCTAAGTTGTTCACTTAATACACGTGAAATATTGTTTATAATCCTGTTTTGTATTTGCAACTATTTGAGATACATTTGTTTGTCAATATCAATATCACACATGCTAATATTTCATAAGCTTCATTTTTCCGGCTTATTTGGAGACTTGTAGGCTGATATAAGTATATTATGATATGATAAACTTATATAAGCTCACAAGTCTCCAAATAAGCCGAAAAATTGAGTCTTGTGATAAATAAGCCGAAATTGACAATGCGAATATGTTAGTATTGTATGGTATTTGATTGTGTTGAACTATTGTAAATGATATTAGGACTTTAGTGATTAATTTCGGAAAGTCCCCATCCGAAGTTAATCATCCCATAGAAAACCCGTCCGAAATTAATTTCGGAAAGTCCCCTGTTTGGGACTGATTTTTGAATGTTTTGTCTCATTTAGGATATGAATGTGTACAATTGATTTACTATTTGTGAAAATTTTGACAATGTTTCCCCTTTACTCCTACAAATATGTCTTTAATGCACATATTTGGGGAGTTGAGGGGAAATGCTGCCAAAATTTTCTCAAATAGCAAATTCAATTATACGCATTTATATATGAGACGAAACATTCAAAGAGTGGGTTAGGATTGTCTTCCATAGTTGGATTAGATGAACAAAAAGCACAGTTGGTAATTCCACATTTATGTGTTTACGTGTAGATTTTTTGTGAACATCTGAAGTCTATATAATTATTTGTTGCTTCATTAAAATGCAGTTATGCCAATTGATAAAAGTTGGATCTCACTAGCACGTACCAGTAGAGAATTTTTAGTTGGTCTTAAAGCTTTCTCGAGTATTGCAAGCCCTTAGTGAATATTGATGGGAATATAAAATGTCCCTGTGCTCAGTGTTTAAACCTACCCTAGATAAAGCAAGAAAATTTGTTTGACCACATACACGCAAATTGCTGGGACCATAGTTATACGAAATGGTATAATCATGGTGAGCCGGATGCCCGAACAGTCGTACACAACACAAGACACCCTGGGATGAGTGACATGGCTGAGTTACTTCATGATAATGGTCCGAATAACGAACTAGATGATCCAACTCAAGGGAATATTGGCGAGACAAGTAATGACGCACTTCCTCAGCATAATGAGTATGAGGAGTTACTTGCCACTGCCAATGAAAAACTATACCCAGGCTGTGAGTGGATGTCTTCATTACACTTTATGGAAAAGATTACGCACATCAAGGTCAAAGGTAAAGTGAGTGACACCACATTTAACGAGTTCGTAACTTTATTCAAGGAAGTCTTTCCGCCCGTTCTAGGATACAACATGCCACCGTCATAATATGTAATAAGGAAGACATTTAAAACTATCAGGATAGGATATGAATCGATACATGATTGTGTAAATGATTGCTTTTTATATCGGGGGCGGGTAACATAGATTTGCAGATTTGTCCGATCTGCGGCGCTAGTAGATGGAAAGAAAAGAACACACTGGGGAAGAAAGTTCCTAACAAGGTGTTGCATTACTTTCCTATCATTCATAGACTACAATGTTTGTAAAAGTCTAAACACACTGCAAACATATGACTTGGCATGCGTCTAGGCAGTCTAGGGAGAACGGTAAGATGCAAACACCAGGTTGATGGTCAAGCATGGAAGAAATTTGACATCAAGTATTCGAAGAAATTTGCTAAAGAAAAAAAGAAACGTTCGGTTAAGGTTGGCTGCTGATGGTTTCAATCCGTACGAAAACCTTAGTCAGTCATACAGCATGTGGCCGATCATATTAACCACATATAATATGCCTCCCTGGATATGTATGAGAGAGACTTCTCTTATGTTGACATTGTTAATTCTGGGCCCCAAATTACTAGGGAAGGATATTAATATTTACCTGAGGCCTTGATTGATGACCTAAAGACTTTATGGAAAGATGAAATCATGACTAAGGATGCTGTTACAGGCAGAATTCGAATTAAATGCAGTTGCTTTTATGGACTATCAATGACTTTCCCGCTCGAAGTAGTTTTTCTGGGTGGAGTGGGCAAGGTTACAAGGCATGTCCGACATGTAATGTAGACACTCGAGCTATGCGCGTGTTAAACAAAACCGCTTATGTTGGTCACAGAAGATTCTTATGCACGACCAATAAATGGCGGAAGAACAAAAGGGCATTCTATACAGAGGTAGATATTAGAGACCCTCCTAGAAAATTTACCAGTGATGACATCTTGGATCAACTAAGAAGATTTCCTAAATGTCTCCCGGGAAAACATCCAAAATATGGGGGTGCGAACAAAAAACGTGATCTTGATCGCGAATTGAATTGGACAAAAAAATCTGTTTTCTACGAGCTAGAGTATTGGTCTTTTCTTACACTAAAACATAATTTAGATGTCATGCATATCGAAAAACATGTGTGTGAGAGTGTGTTGGGTACTTTGTTAATGAATGAAAAATCAAAAGACACCAACAAGGCAAGACAAGACTTACAAAATTTGAATATTCGTACTGACTTGTGGCTCGTCAACAAAGGAAATGGGAAGTGCTCTAAGCCTCATCCTACGTACTCTTTCACAACCAAAGAAAGAAAACTTTTTTGACAATTCATTAAAGGTACGCGTTTTATTTGAAAATTTCTTTGTTC
This sequence comes from Chrysanthemum makinoi, assembly GCA_910596185.1. Lineage (NCBI taxonomy): Eukaryota > Viridiplantae > Streptophyta > Magnoliopsida > Asterales > Asteraceae > Chrysanthemum > Chrysanthemum makinoi. Next base: position 119,839,510 of record OU343216.1, on the reverse strand, counting down.
CAATTAATTCGCGTATTCATTTCGACAACTTATTCTAATATCATGATTTTTTTTCTTAATTCATCAAAGGTGTTAAACTACCTGATGGGTTCAGATCTAACCTCAAGCATAAAGTGACCGACAACGATAGCTACTTAACAGGCTTGAAGGCTCATGACTGTCACATAATGATGCACCGGTTGCTTCCTGCTAGAATTCAAAATTACTTGAAGGACCAAACCCCCGCAACACCAATAATCGAGCTTTGTTCATTCTTCAAACAAATATGCGCTCGAACTTTGCTGGTGGATGACATGTTGAAAGCTAGAGAACAGCTGATCAATATTTTTTGCAGTTTCGAGAAAATATATCCTCCAAATTTTTTTGACATTATGATTCACTTGGTTATTCATCTACCGGAAGAGGCTATTTAAGGCGGTCCTGTTTACATGAGGTGGATGTATCCATTTGAAAGATTCATGAAAAAGCTCAAAAATTATGTCAGAAATAAAGCTAAGCCTGAAGGTTCAATAGCGGAGGGTTATATTGATGATGAAGCATTAAATTTCTGTTCACATTATTTTCGGGGTGTTGAGACGAGATTTAATCGTCCTGACCGGAATGAGGAAGGTCCAAGCCCAAAAAGTCGTTTTGAGGTGTTTGGATCAGTCTACAAAACGATTGGTAGACTATCATTATTTCGGTTTCAAGGAGACACAATGAAGCAAGTAGTATGGTACGTACTACACAACAATCATGAAATCTACCTGTACATGAATGAGTACAAGAGGTACGCGTTTTATTTCAAAATTTGTTTGTAATTATTCTACGACTTGTTCTAATATCATGAACATTTCAGGGGCATTTCTGGCGGTGACTTGCAAGAAGGATTTCCTCGTTGGTTTGAGATGAAGGTAGACTTATTGTATGTATTACCCTGTAAAAATAACGACTATTACTCATCTCTATCTATTCTTAACTTTTTCATAGATTCGTGAATTAAAAATAAAGAAGGACCCAAGTTGTACTTCCGAGTTATTTGCTTTGTCTTGTGGACCATCATGTACTGCAGTCTCAGTCAACTCTTGCGTAGTCAACGGTGTGAATTTTATCGTACACGGCCATGATTTACGTCGTTCAACTCAAAACAACGGAATTTTAACTCCTAACCCTGATGGAGGAATGCATTATGGCCAGATTGAAGAAATTCTCGAGTTTTCATACATTTCATTCAATGCTGTGTTGTTCAAAGTCAAATGGCTCGACACTAATAACAGTAATCAGGTAAAACGTTGTACCTATAGAAACAACATTACGCAAATTATGACCGATCGTGTATCATTTCAAAATGAACCATTCATGCTTGCAACGCAAGCAACACAAGTCTTTTACCTTGATTTCCCGGGTAAACAAGGTAAATGGAAGGCCGTCCAAGATTCTTATCATCGAAAGATTTGGAACCTGGATATCATTGTGGTAGAAGACAATCAGGATGTTGTACATGACAAAAACTCATCACATATTACACTTTCTGCTGAGTTGGATCAGGTGGATTATAACATTATAAATATAGATGTTCAACCAGCAGAAGTTGAGGCACCACCACCAATTATCACTATTGTGGAAGACGAAGATGATATTGATTATGATGACCACGTTCCTCATGATTTAGCACTTGATGATGATGATGATGACCACGAGAATGAAGATGATGAAGCTGACACTACTAATAATGTTGAATTTTATGTTGATGATGTGGGAGATTAATCTCAAATTGTAACTTGTAGAACAACACTTAATTATTTGAATGAAATTGTTATCGAGTTAAATGTGTTTATTTGTTTGTTTATTTATTTATTTAATTATTATAATTATCTTGTTGATATATATTGTTATTTATGTGAATGTGTTTATATATATATATATATATATATATATATATATATATAATTTCTATGTTCTTTTTAGGATGGGGATGTTGTAGCTAGGTCTCACGGTGGCGATGAAGGTAATTAAGCCACCTCGTGGTCCCTCGAGGAGGATAGGCACCAATTGCCAGTAGTAAAATTTCTGAATTATTTTTAATTAAACTGTATTTGATTACATGTTATTTTAAATTGATAACTTGTTATTTTATATCATCATCACTTGAATTTGATTACTTGTAGGCTCTAAATCCAAAGCTGCCAACCCAGATGCCAAAATTGGGAAAGGCGGGAAGGTGGTGCGTAGTCCCACTAAGAACATGGCCCTCTAGGCGAAGGTGGCAGTGGATCGTCGTCCTGTGTCAATCGATTTTCGGGTCAACCAGGAGGGGTTTTATATACACGTGGGCCCTCACGCTTATTGGTTCTCCAACTATGTTGGGGAGGTGTTACGGGACTCGATTCCCATGTTTTGCGATTCATGGGCTAAGGTTCCCGAAACAGCCAAGGCCCACATCCATGACCAGCTATACGTAAGTTTTTTTAACCTTTATTTTTTTAATTATTGTGTTTATTTATTCAAATGTGTTTATTTATTCAAACTTGTTTGTTTAGTTAAATTTGTTTATTTTTTTATTTATATTTTATTGCAGCACTACTTTGATCTCAACTCACACATTGCTGGCCGGAATAGAGACAATATTGTTGACAGTATCGAGTATTATCTCCAAAAACGATACGATGACAACAAATATAGATACAAAAAATATCACTTTACGGTAGCAGGTGGGGTGGAGAGGATTGAGGAGATCAGAATACAGCGTCGGCGAACAAGACGCAAGAGGATTGGGATGCGTTGGTAAATTTTTGGATCAACACTTTATAATAATAATAATTATCATTATCATTATCATTGTTATTATTATTATTATTATTATTATTATTATTATTATTATTATTATTATTATTATTATTATTATTAGTACTATTATTATTACTATTATTATTACTATTATTATTATTATTTTTATTAATAATAATAGTAATAATAGTAATAATAATAATAATAATAATAATAATAATAATAATAATAATAATAATAATAATAATTCATTTATATAATAGATTTTATAATTTAAAATCACGAGTTAAGCTTTGGACAAACCCCAAGAAGCGAGAAGATATCGAGAGGTCAGCCGAACAAAACCGCATGGCGAACGAGTTCTAGCCTTCACGGATCTCATCGTTAGTGCTATTAAGCCATAACTTTGTAAGAAACTATTTAATCATTTTATTTATATATATACATGGTGTTGGGTGTCGTTATTGATTTTATTTCTAAACAGTTGAGCAGTGACACTGAGGTGGCGGTTGGAGAAGACTTGATAGAGCTTTACCGTCGGAACCATATGAGGGGCGATGTCTTTGAGTCCCCGTTATCTGAGACTAGATAAGTAAGTATTATTTTCAAAGTTACCCACTTTGATGAAATATAATGCATCACGACTTATATATTACTTTTCTTGTTTTTTTTTGTAACTAAATGAGAACCGGATGATACGGATCAGGAAGAGAGCACCTCCTATAGGACCCACATGGTATGGCGAGATTCGCGTCGCGTGATAGGTGGTAAGCGGCCTTGTCATATTCTGGTGTAGGTCAAGTCTTACGCGGTGGAGTGAAGACCTTTAGAGCCTCCCGACCTCGTGATGAAGCGGGCGTGTCCTCACTGCGCGAAACAGTGCAAAAGCAGAGACCGAGGAGCTCGCTACACAGAGGACTCAAATGGAGCTATGATGGAGTTTGTGAGGTCATTCCCGGGTTGGCAGGAGCGACTACAGTCCGCCCCGGGATCAGGTGCTGCTCCACCAGGTGGGTCGGGATCTGGTGCTACTCCACCGGGTGGGTCGGGATCTGGTGCTACTCCATCCGGTGAGTCTAGAGATACCGGGGATGGGAGTGGGGGTATTGGGGTTTGAGATGTCGATTTATGTTAGTTTAACACATTTTGGATATGTTTGTAGAGAATAACATGGATTATTATGTCGTTTATGTGCATTATGTGCTAGGATTCCCACTAAATGGATTATACGTATAGTTTTGGACCATTTGCGTATAGGTAGCTTATGTATAGTTTTGTAGATGATCATGCGTTAACGGTTTTTGAACCGTTTTGGCGATTTTGGAAATAGATAACTATATTAGTGATTGATGGGTATATATGATATTGTGTTTAGCGAATTTGTGTTGTTGTATGATAACATCAAAGAGTCCTGATTATTAAGTGTCAATTTCCCTCGATAATGCTTGTAATTTATATCATTTATATGGATTTACGCTTGTTTTCCACTTTCAGGTAAATTACGAGCATTGGAGCTAAAGAGACGCGGAATTGGAGAATTATCTAAAGATTTATCACAGTATGCTATTTTGAAGAAGTTACGGCGTAACTCGTCTCTCACATTACACCGTAACTATTGCGTGATTTCGGAAAACCAACTTATCATTAGGTTATGGCGTAACTCTTCCCAAAGGTTACGACGTAACTACATTAGGTCAAATGAGGTTCCACGCGTGATACTTATGCGTAACTACTGCATCAACTATGGCGTAACGAGTTTATTGAAGACTACGGTAGCCACTCATTAGGTTCTGCAGGTAACCAGCAGATCTAGTGCATTATTCGAAGAAATAGAAGGTTATGGCGTAACTCCTATATTGGTTACGTCGTAACCCAGATCTGGCCAATAAATACCCCACGAATTCCAACATTTCTATTAATTCTGTTCCACACACAACACTTAGAGAACGTGGGAAAAAGCTCAAGGCAGGTCTAGAGGAGCATACGGAGCTGACTCCAAAGGAGAAATCACTTCCCTACAATAAGCATTAGCGTTTCATATTTCTTTTACTTTCAATTCATGTATTTCATACCTTTGAATATTGAATTGGTTTGCATGATTAATATGAGTGGCTAAGCACCTTTTGGTGCTAGCCTAGTTATGATTCCTTTATTGTTTTGTTTGCGTTTACTTTACTTCTGTACAATTATTTCTAAGTGTATACATGCATATTTTATTGGTTGCCACCCTTGGTTCGGTTGTTTTGAATGGCGATAGAGGCCAATTTCCTAGGAGATATGACAAACTGACCCTAGGTGAGCGGACTGAGACGGGAAGGGTAAGATATGACCAACTGATGACCCTTTCTACTTGTGCGATTTGACCAACTGATCACCTATCGTTCGGATGAACTTAAGAATTAGGGGATGCGTGTCTAAGTTCCTAACGGCCGGGAATTCACTATTATAAATCTAGAATGTAGCGGTACTTAATGACTTGGCTTAGGGGACCAGGAACAACAGGAGTTATGACGGTGCGCCTAATTTCTCATGTGGTGGCATCTTTGCTGATAGGTTAGCGCGAATTGACCAAATGCTGCCCTCTCAAATTTGACCCCACCGGAAGTAATTGGAAGTAAGTAGAGGTAGACATAACTAGCTAGGAGGATTAACTAGGTTAGCACCACTCTCCTCTATTGATTTCCCTTTGCCATTTATCTGCTTCATTTTATTCTGCTTTAGTAGTTTAATTAATTAAATCCCTTTCGAAACCATTATTAATCTATGACACCTAGACTTAGTAATAATCCAACACACATAGCTCTTGGGACGACCTCGGCTTTACCGATTACTACACTACACACGACCGGGTACACTTCCCATTAGTGCACTAGGGTATACCATAGGTATAATGAACACTATAAATATTAAGATCTGGTCAGTAAAACCTGCATCAAGTTTTTGGCGCCGCTGCCGGGGGTGCTATTTTAGGATTTCTTATTAAGTCTGTTTTTAATTTTCTTTCTTATGATGTCAGGATACAAGACTCGCAGCTCGAGGCCTTTTCTGGCCACTCCATTTGACGACCCGGAGAAGCAATTTTGAAGAAGGAAAGTTTACTCTTCGGTTCCTATTCACAACATCTTCTTATTTTACGAATCGGACGGTCGGCCTTGAGCCGAGAGGTCATCAATGAAAATAATATCGATGACCTAACTATGGAGCAGTATTTGGACCGACCATATGAAAACTACCAACGAAGCTTCACTCAGGATTCTCCTACTGAAAAATACTCCATTCCAGATCTTATTATTCGAGAGTTACATGAGCTTAAGTTTTATGGAGACGAAGATGAGGACGTTCAGGATCACGTAGAAGAAGTTCTCCAACATCCTCTCTTTTCAACGTCAGAGGTACTCCAAGCTATTCAGTCACTGCAAGTATTTTTCCTATGAATCTTTCTGGGACAATGAAAAGATGGTATAAAAAACTCCCTAACGATTGTAAAGGAGCATGGGATAAACTTAGAAAAGAATTCGTTCTGCAATTTTGCCCTCCTTCGAAAATGGCCAAGCTCATTGGAAAAAATTATCAATTCGTTCAGGTTGGAGAAGAAACGCTTTACCAAGCGTGGGAAAGATTTAATGAGCTACTCTATCGATGCCCTACCCATGATTTAAACAAACATCAGATCGTCTACGTCTTCTATCCTGGGATTAATGTGCGAACACGAGAACTTCTCGATTCACCGAGACCTATTCCTAGCATGACTCCTGGCCAGGCCCTGGATTGTATTCGGCCAGTTTCGAACATTGCTACAAATGGCACATGGATACAGGTGCGGACCGAGAGACAATTTCGATCATAAGGTAATGAAGACAATAACAAAGAAAGAATACAATTATGGGGAAATTTTCAAAAAACGAAGGTTAGAAAGAGAAGCTGAAGCATGTAGGGTTGAGAGGGTTAAGAGCGTGTTTGGGACCAAAACCGGGAGCGATATTGAGAGAAAAATTCTTTACCACATCAGGGAATCAAGAGAACGAGATGATAGGATTGAAAAATTGATGAGGACATTAGGTGGATAATACAGTCTCTTCTCTCAAAATTCATGATGAAAGGATTAAGAGATTGGAGAAGAGTGTTTGTTAATGTTCAGAAGCTATCTATGATTATCTAGCAGCTCGGGAGGAGGAAGTTGTCCACACTGTAGAAATTATCCTTGAAGAACCTTTGACCTTTTAGGAAAATGTTAAGCGCGAATCAACATGGAAAAGCAGTCACACGGACCAAACTTTTGGTAAACCTACCTATCAATAATTACATTAATACTAATCATAATGATATTGCGCAGGAATTAAGTATTGATGAGACAATTTACCTCAACGAAAGATGTTCAGCGGTTTTGAGGAACGAGCTACATGAAAAGGAAAAGATCCGGGATGTTTCACTCTCCCTTGTTTTATCGGGAGTCTAAACATGTGTAATGCCCTAGCTGATCTTGGAGCAAGTATTATCATAATGCCTCATTCAATATTTTTGCGTATGGGATTGGTAACTTAATGCCGGCCAAGATGAAAATTGAAATGGCTGATCGATCTATGCAATCGCCGTTGGGCATTGTTGAAAATGTGTTGGTGAAGATTAAGAAATTCCTTTTCACAGTAGATTTTGTGATTCTTGACATTAGAAAGACAACGAGAATACCGGTCATTTTAGGTAGGCCTATGCTTGCCCTGCCCATACTAAGGTGGATGTCTTTCTTTGAAAGTTAACTCTTGAAGCTAATGGAGAAATTGCTACTTTCGGACCTAATGAACATTTGTCTACCCTGGAAAAGGTATGTGCAATTGACCACAAGAGGCGTTTTGGTGAAGCTTTAGAAAAATTTCTTAGTGACCCCCCGGATCCTGGAGAGGTTGACTCGGGGAGAGATTTTGATGTTTTCGTCAATTTTGAGGAAGAGGATGACTTAGGATTAAGTGCTGAAGATCTCTCAAGTGACATCGAAATGACCCATTGGCAAGATAACTATGTTAAGACTTTCTCGCAACCCAGTCAACCTAGATTTCATGAGGTAGGAACCCGCATACATCATAGAAACCCCTATTATCTCAAGTTCTCGTGCAAAATCGGGTTCATCGACTTCCACCCATTTATTGACACTACTTCCCCAGTCAATATCATGTCAAACGAATGCCACAACCAAGTTATGAAGAAAGAGTTAGAATATAAGGGGAATAACTTTCTTGGGTTTGCAACTAACATATATGTCTTCGTTGGAACTCATTCATTTTTGGTGGACTTTCTAGTTCTAGACGACGTAAGTGAATTTGTGGAGGATGGACTTACGGGAATAATTTTAGGGAGACCTTTTAAGGAAATGTAGGGTTTAGATAAAAATGAAAAAGAAGAGTTAGTTTGGTTGAATATTAACGATGATAAGACTATTTTCAAAATGCCGAGAACGATCAAGAACTTTTAAAATTGGACCAAGAGGCAGTTGAGCCAAGCTCAACCACTGCTCGATATCAGTGAGGAGGACAAAGAAAAAGGCATTGAACACCCTTACGGAAAATCAAGAGTTTCTACTCGGGCTGTTTAGAATTGGGAAATGACTACAAACGGGATGAGAATTTGGTAAGTTGGATCCAGCGTGGAGATTTCCATATCCACGAAATGACCAACAAGCACTATAGCCCCGCAGCTCTGAGTCTAACTTAAAGACACGTAAAAAACGAAAAGTGCTCTTTCGGGAGACAACCCGAATTATCCTTTTCTTTTGTTTTATTTCCATTTCTGTAGGGTTTTGTGTTTTCTAACTATTTTTACAGGAAATGAGGAACTAATTGTTGCTGCGGTTGTTGATCGAGCAGAGTTACGGCAGTAGTAACTCATCTTGAGTGATACGTTGTAACCAACCTTTTAGCGTGAGAATACTTGGCGCATTACCAATTCACGGTAATACCATCTCGATGGTTACGCCGTAAATACTCCTTTCTTTGCTTATGTCAGGTTTTGCTAGTTACGGCGTAACTCCCTCAAAGAGTTACGACGTAACCTTCCTCTGCTTTAATTCTTTAATTTTAAAACACAATAACCTTGTATTAGTATTTGAAATGAACTTTGTGGGTATGTTCCCTGTAAACCCTCACGAGACTTCACTCGTCCACTTGGGACACCAAGTGGTCCAAAAGGCTTGTTGCATTCACTAAATGCAACCGTGATTCCTACGAAAATGAGTTAGGTTTGTTTTTCATTTTTTATTTTTTATTTTTAGAATTATGCTTGTCGGTAGTGTGATTTCATGGATTGGAGTTTGTTCATGATGCTTATATGAAGCCACGTCTCTTTTTCGTGGGCCTTCCTTTTTTATGGAGCAAATTTCATGGAAGTTCTCGCTCTAATTCTACCTTTCTCTTCACCTTTATTTAATTCCTAGTACAAAAGGGACTTTGTACAATTCAAGTGGGGGGACAGGAGTAGAATTATATCTTGAACATTATTTCGCCCTCATTTTTCTAGCTTATTTTGAAAAATTATGCCATTTTTAAAATTTTGACATGTTTTTCTTAACCTAACTAGATTAGACCTTAGCCGAGCACATACAACCATTGATATTATATGGTGAGATTAGCCTTATCCATTTCCCAATATTTTACCCCAAATCCACCAAATTATGAGTGTGCCCGTAGCTTGTAAACTTTAGAACTTGGCCTTTGCATCATTTTGAGACCATAGACGAGGTATGTTGAGTTAGCTCGATGTATTTGGACTTTTCAGTTTTAGAAGGCAATATTATCGGATTATCACCCAAACAGCCTACCATTGTGAGTCTATCGATTAGTCACCACGACTTTTCGACCCCCATGTGAAACCCTTTTGTTGCACTCCCCTTTAGTGCAAGATACCCTAGATACACCGCCCGAGCCATTCCTTTCATTTTGTTTACCCAATATATTGTTTCGATACACCTATACACCTTAGCCTACCCCATAGTATTTATTTGTGATTGGGAAGTCATCATTTGCCTAAGATCAAGGTTCGAGTGGAAAGGTTCGAAAATCACGCTTTCATCGACAACATTTCTGAAGATCATTGAAGACCCCCCGAATTCCCATTGTTCATCTCAAGTGGGGGGATATTATGTTTAGTATTTATTGTTATGTTGAAAAAAAAAAGTGTGATTCGAAAAAAAAATAAAAAATAAAAGTAAAAATAAAATTAGTTGTTATGATTATGTTATTGTAAAGTGCGATGTTATAAGCACTGTAGTATGAGCTTTATTGATTTAGTATCGAGGAGGCCACCCCGGTCACATTTGAAGATTGGAGTTGGTAGTTATGCCAACAGTTGGAGAAAAGGTAGTGTGCCCATCACGACGTCCTCTAATGACACATCTACCTTGCATTTCATGATCCGGTTTCTTGACTTCAAAGCTTGAACTTTGGGCAGACGGTAAGTGGTGATGACTTGGTTATAGATTTAGACTACCTGTTTGTTTTTTATTTTACACCAATTATATATCCCATGTCTTATCTTACCCTTTAGTCATGAAGTGTGTCTAGGTGATGCAGCGAGCAATCTTTGGTGTCTTGGCCATGGATTTGGTCATGTATCATTGATTTTGTCCACTTCACCGTGACATGTTAGTATTGACGAGTCACCCCTTAACCTTTGTCGTGTCTACCCATATTGCCTTCGAGAATTGTTTAGCCCTTAACTCTAGTGGTGGAGATTTGTGTAACCGGCAAGCTTATGATAGAATACATGCTATGACTGTGCGATTGAGTGATCACCCCGAAATAGACACTTAGAATAGTTGAGAGATTTGAGTGTTTTGTTCCCCTTTCATGAGGTGTTCGGATTTGTTTTATTCTAGCATAAGGGATTTGTAAACCCATATTTTTCAGGTTATGGGAGATATCTTTTTAGGAATCTTTCTAATAAGATCTACTTGAGGACAAGTAGAGTTCAAGTGGGGGGATATTTGATAACATCAAATAGTCCTGATTATTAAGTGTCAATTTCCCCCGATAATGCTTGTAATTTATATCATTTATATGGATTTACGCTTGTTTTCCACCTTGTTTTCCATTGTTTTCCACTTTTAGGTAAATTACGAGCATTGGAGCTAAAGAGACGCGGAACTGGAGAATTATCTAAAGATTTATCATAGTATGCTATTTTGAAGAAGTTATGGTGTAACATATTGGATTTCACAAACACATCAAACCATAAACATAAGAGGCGTATAAATGATGTTTTAGAGAGAGAAAGAGTTAGAGGTTTGGGAACTTAGTGAGAGAAAATGAAATTATTATTATGAGATCCAACTCTCTACCTTGGGAGGTAGAGAGTATTTATAGTTCTTTCATAAGTCACCTACGGGCTGTGGATCAGGCATACAGTGGGTAAAGACCCGTCCGTCCTCCACGGTGTTACTTAAACTAAATACTACATAACATTAGATAATCTACGACTATGAGCTTTCTAACGATTACATATACTTGAGGTGATCGAATCTTTAATAACTGGATTTACTAAATCCCAACAATCTCCCCCTAAGGGAGGTCACCTCAAGATCACCTCAAAATTACATTGAATACAAACAGATATCTCATTAAGATTGTTCTTGGATTCTTGTTAATGTTCTTTGCTATGTACCTCGTAGTCATTGATTCTTCATAATTGCATGTTTGGTTAATCCAAGTGGAGGTCTTTTACTGATCCACGTGATAATAATTTTTGAGCCAGCTTTTGAGATCATCAGCTAACATAAATCTCTGACTCATCCATTGTGGTGTTGGTATTATGTGATGTTGTGGCTTATGGACCGACATGCTCACATTCTGGATCATGATATATTCTCATCGAAGCGGAAGATTTCATTGATTCATGATATTGGCGTGTATTAGCGAAGCATGGAGTGAAAATATCAGAGTCATTGATGCACTAATCATGATTTCTTTAGAGATGAATGTGTTGAGTGAGCATGCGGCTATGGATTGACCGCTTCATTTTGATCGTTGCAAGCGCCGGGCATACGCATATAACGATTAGCAATAAACTACGAAAGTGTCTTTGATCACTTTGTTGAATTGAGGTACACGGCCCACGGTTCCCGTTGATCGATTACAAATCGCACTATGATCAAGTATAATTCAAGAATTTCCTTGCAGGTTTAAATAGCTGATCTAGTCGTTCTTAAACCGGAACGTCTCAAAGAAGAAAACACGGTGAGTGAACCAAAGTGAATAGAGATTCACCGATTGATGAAAAGAGATTAGAAAAACAATGGTAATGTACGCTCAATAGAAATTGTTTTTGCAATACAACGAAGGTTTTAATGAAAATCAATTATCAGTCATGAACACCTTTTATTTTGAAATATTAGTACACAGTCGATGCGCTAAAGAAAAGAGTTTTTTAAGCACAACAACTGGTTTTTCAAAAGTATTAGTCAATCCATAACCTGAACCAGGATTGATTCAAAAGATTGAATTGCCCCATTGTTTTACGTTCAGTTGTCACATGGTTGATCTATTGGATAGATCTCACATGCCACCCACTAGGAGCTTTTTTGATGTTGGCTCCAGAAGGCTTTCCATCTTCATTATGAATATGTTAGCATATCACTCAGATGTTCTGGCATTACCACAAGGATAATGCGTAGGACTCATAAGATATAATCTCTCTTTCCACATTGTGTGAAACAGAGAGTCTTCATTGACAGTGTCCTAAGGAGATTTATTTGATGATCTCGTGGCTCTAGACTCAATTGTGCATATTTGGTTTCTATATCGGAGACTAGGGAGAGGGTCTCCTTCTTCAAGATCAACGAACTCTTAGAGAAAGTCGATAGATAATGTAGGTTCCCCATGAGAATGAAACAAGCTCTTTTAAGAGGAACTTGAGTGGTTTTGGGAAGTTGTAGTGCAGTGCGTCACTGGGTCCATGACGTCTTGTCTTCAATACTGATGTTACCTTGGTAACCACCAGTAGCAAATGAATTGAACCCGGTTTTACGCCCTATGGTTGAATAAATGGAGGGCTATTTCTTTGCACCCCTTTTCTCATTTAATTTTTTTCCCATTCTTCAACCCCTTCAGTGCTTACCGAGACTTCATAACTAGAACCTTGTTGGGTTTATTCCAGTACTAGCTCAGTTTCAGTCCGCACTCTTCCCATATTCTCATTTTTCTCCTTTTTTGCATCATACCTAAGGACTCTACACTATCTAGTGGATTGTCCCTGGGTAGATCCCTCCGGCTCTGGCGGATCATGGGAACGAATACCTAACCTAACCATCCTTATAACACCATGCATAAAGTAAATTTGGTCGGTCTATTTTGTATTGCTCATCTGCCATTGGAACCAATTGAAAACCATTTGAAAATCAATCCAGATACTTGTGATATGTTATCAAAGCATTTTGTACCTGAATTGTTTTTGATATTTTTTAGAAAAAGAGCTTCCCCTCAACATGTGCAATATGTATTTGAAATCGTTTTGCACACGGAGGCAAGAGGAAGAAATAACTTCTTTGATTACCATTTTCTAAAAGATATCATCATCACTTCCCTGATTAAATCAAGTAGATAAAGCATATTGAGGAAGGATGAGGTTTTCAAAAATTTGCTCCCCCTCAATATGTGCCTCGAGGTTTGAAAGAGTTTTGCACATACTAGAGGGAACCTACACTTAGAGACAAATCAATCACATTTCAATTCTTTTTGGTTTAAAAAGATGTTCCCCCTCAACATGTGCATGGAAAATTTGAAATTGTTTGGCACATGTGGGGAGGAAAGCTAGCTAAACACTTATGAAACCATTTATCGAATTATCAGTTTGAATCCAATTTAAATCACAAATTCTCCCCCGATTACAATTTTCATATCATTTGAGAATTGTGATCTCTTATAGATTTAAATTGATTTTGGAAAGCTTTTGAAAAGAATTGTGGCTTGATTATGAAAACATTTTAACTGATAAGGATCTGATTTTGAGACTTTAAACTCCATTGATTAAACATGCATGAATATCTTTTGAAAACAATTGTATGACAAATAACCTTTTGATTTAATAGAAATCATTCTCCCCCTCAATCAATGACATAAGTTGTTGATTGAGAGATAGATGTTTTTGACAAATGTTAAGTCCAGATGATTTTCAAAAATAGAGTCCGAGTTATTTTTCAAAGCAATTAGTTTTCATTAGATAGTAAGTAATTGTTAATAGAATCAGAGCATGAGATTTGAAAAACATGATAAAGCATGGCTCTGTTCTTTCTTCCAAAAACGGGTTACTGCCTGAAATTACAATAAACCATAGTTTCACTTTCTCCCAAAAATATTTTTTGATTATTTGATTTTTTTTAAACATTCGAACAACATCTAAAGTCCTGTGTCATTCTTTGAATGAAATCACAAAGGCCGTAGATATTATCGAATTGACAAAAAGACAATAATTTTTGAAATTTTTCAAGATTTTTCAATTTTTATGGATTTTTTAAAAATTTATATTTTTCTATTTGCTTTTTGAAGGTTTTGAAATTTTGTAGTTTGTTTTTCGAATAACTATTTACAAGAGATAGATGAAGGAAAACCTTTTACTCCTCTTCTTCCTCTTGAAGACGTTTGAGTGTTTCCGGTTGTAGACTCTTAAGACCAAGTCGTGGAAGGATAAACTCAAAAAGTTCTCTAGGAAGAGCTTTGGTGAAGATGTCTGCTAACTGGTATTCAGTCCTCACAAAGTATAGTTCCACCACACCATTTTCTACTTGCTCCCTGATGAGATGATGTCGAATGTCGATGTGCTTTGCTCTTGAGTGTTGAACGTTGTTGCATGAGAGAACAATAGCACTTTATTATCACGATCTGGAGGGATTTTGTTGAATTCAAAGCCATAGTCGGATAATTGGGATCTCATCCATAGGATTTGAGCACAACAAGATGACATGGCTATGTATTCACCTCTGTAGAGGAAATAGAAGTACTCATTTGCTTCTTGGAGGACCAGCTCACAAGCTTATCACCCAAAAAGCGAGCACCTCGGGCGCCGGCGTGTATCTTGACACCTGCATGATCGTTATCGCATAGCACTGTTAGTGACATATTGATGGTTCCTTGGAGATACCGAAGACCGTTTAACCGCTTCAAGGTGCTTTTGGTAGGCTTAGCCGATATCAAGCACATGCAAGCAAATGAACAGATATACGGTCTACTAGGCTGTAAGGTACATCGAGGGATCCAATCATACTACGTTATTTAGTTTGGTCTACCATGATCCTAGTGGTCCTCATCTAGTTTATGCAGCTCTATCATGGGAGTGTCAACAGGGTCACTAGAATCAAATTCAAATTTCTTTAAAATCTCATTAGCATATTTAGATTGATTTATAAAAATGCCTCCGGGACTTTGTGAAATTTGTTATCCCAAGAAAAACGACATTTGTCCCATCATTGACATTTGAAATTTGGAACCCATTTCATTTGAAAACGATCACATTCATTGGGGTCGGTCGAGGCAAAGATAATATCATCAACATATATTTGAACGTGAATTAAGTGTTTGTCTGACTTTCTAGTGAATAATGTCGGATCGACTGCTCCTTTGATGAATCCAGTAGATAGAAGAAACTTTGATAGCGTATCATACCATGCCCTTGGAGCTTGCTTTAATCCATAAAAAGCCGTCTTCAAACGATAGACGTGAGTACGATGCTCTGGATTCACAAAGCCTGGTTGGTAGCGATATCGACTTCTTTAAGATCTCCGTTAAGAACGCCGTCTTTACATCCATCGATAAACTACCATGTTCTTACTAGCAGCATTAGCCAAGAAAATTGATTGCCTCGTCACGAGCAAGCTGGAGTAAATGATTCTTCAAAGTCAATACCCTCCTCTTGACGATATCCTTTTGCAACCAATCGAGCCTTATTCTTTAAAACATCACCATGCTCATCAAGTTTTACTTTAAAGATCCACTTTAGAGCAATGATCATAGCACATTCTAGAGCAGGTACTAATTCCCACACATCAAGTCGATCAAACTCATGAATTTATTCTTGCATGGCATTGAACCAATTTGCTTCATTCATGGCGGTTTTAACATCTTTTGGTTCGACCTTAGAGAGTATGGAGTTGAAGAAGCACCATAAGGCATCGGTTGCAAGTTGTTTCCGTGCGGATATTGGGCGAGAGGGGTTTCCAATGTTGTTGTCCAATGGATGATCATGTGTCCATTTTCTGAGGTGTTCATGTGGCTGTTGTTGAGGAACTGAAGTAGCGAGTCGATATCTCTAATGAAGATGGTTCGATGATGATTCGAGGAGAAAATATGTTTTGAATGGAGCATCTTGGAGTAGCAAATGGATTAACTTCATCATGGGTGCCAGAAATAATTCCATGATGTACATTCGATGATTGATGATTTGTTGATAAGGCAGTGATCACAGCGAGCTTCTTGACTTAATGATATTGGCGGAAGGGTTGACTTCATTCACAGGGATAAGAGTAGCCTCTGTTGATGGAATTGACATTTCATTAGCATTTGGTTCATAATGTTCATCAAACATTGGATCAAACAATTTCTTTAAATCATCTTCTGAAGGAGGTACATAAGGAGTTTCTGGAGAGGCATTATAAAGAAGAGTAGAACTGATAGGACTACTTGATGAAGGTTGAGATGCGGGTCCAGAACTGGATTGTCCTGGAGCCATTTGCCCAGACAGCTCATCGAACATGACGTGAATAGTTTCCATGATATCTCGAGTTCTTTTGTTGTAGATTTGGTAACCCTTCTTGTTAGATGCATAACCTACAAAACTCAATGTCCGCCTTAGCTCTTAATTTACCTAAATCTTGACCATCATTTGTTGGATAGCACAAAGCACCAAACACACGAAGATAGGATAAATCGGGTTTTTGTTTATGGACAAGTTCATATGGAGTTTTTCCATGAGAGGTGTGTATAAGGGAGCGATTTTTGGGTGTAGCAGCGGTGTGCAATGGCTTCACCCATAGAAACATTGGAACCTTTGAATAAATTAGCATTGTTCTAGCGGCTTCCACAAGTGTTCAATTTCATCTTTCAACTACACCGTTCTGTTGAGGAGTTCGTGGAACACTTCTTTGATGACTGATTCCAACACTTTCATAAAACTGAATTAAGTCTTTGTTAACGAACTCTGTACCATAGTCTGTTCGAACAATTCCGACTGTATTGTTGAGTCGAATCTGAAGCTGTTTAATAAGTTTAATGATGACATTTGGAGTTTCATCCTTTGTCCTCAGAAAATTTACCCAAGTAAATCGCGAGTAGTCATCAACAACTACTAGAATGTATTTCTTCCCATTTATCATTTGCACTCTCATTGGTCATACGGATCCATATGAAGGGTATGAAGAACTTTCATTACTGATTTTGTGGGTTTTGGTTTGTGGGCATATTTTGTGCTTTTTCCTAATTGGCAAGTGAACAAAGATAATATTTTTCATATTTTAATGGGTAAGCCTCTGAAAAGATCCTTCTACGGAAAGGTTGTTAATGGTGCCAAAGTTCAAGTGGCTGAGACGATGATACCATAACCATGACTTTGTTTTAGAAGCCTTTGACAACAATAGCGATTGGAGAAGACTTCATCATGTCTTCGATGGAGATGGTGTATAGGTTAGAACACGAGAGTACCTCTTAATAATTCCACACCATCAAGTTCTCTAACGAAACAAGTATGTTTTCTAAAAGCCACTTCTAGATCGGAATCACAGAATTGACCAACAGAGAACAAGTTATGACCAAGACCTTCCACATAATATACCCTGGAAATTACACTTTTACCAACTACATAATCTCCATAACCCATAATTGCTCCAAAATGGTCGTTCCCAAATCTAACTGATAGGTCACTAGTTTTACAAACACAAGCTATAAGAGAAAGAGATAAGGCGATTGAACAAGATCTAACACACACACACACACGTAAATAAGACACGGTTATGCGTAGGTGAGTGAGAGAAAGAAAACTTGAACAACCAACCCTCAAGTGAGGGTTATTACAATGTATTTATAGGCAAGGAGCTAGGGCAACACTCCCTCTCCTTCCCTTTTCCTTATTGGACATTGGCCTAAGCTCATGGGCCTTCTACATAAGCTTAAGGCTAACACAAACATAAAGGCCATAATTAAGCTAACTATTACATATTAATTACTAACACTTAATTATGGTTTAGGAGTGATTCCAACAATCTCCCCCTAAGTGTTAGTGATGAACGGTGGAGGCGTTGATGTAATAGTAGCTTTGACGTCTTCTGACATTCTTCTTTCTTGTGAGAAGAATTGTCTTTATACGAACAATTTCCCCAGTGTAGAGAAATTGTCTTCTTCGAACAGTTATGCATTGACGTCATCTTTAACTTTGTTCTTTAATCGTTGTTCTTTGTGATGAAAGTGATAGTATGTTGTTGTCAGCATCAAATGCATCGGGTGCAGCCCCGCTGGCTGCTCCAGTGTCTCCACGTCATTCTTCAACATGCTCACACGCTCTTTGACATAGGATTTCAGTTACTGATGGAATTCTTTAAGTCTTAAACTTTGTAGATTCTTTGGTTGACGAAGAATTATTCTGACTGTTGTGTTGCTTTTGAATAGAACTTCCATTAGTGATGATGTTGGTGTGAACATGTGAAGAATCTGCACGATCATTCTCCTCCAGTGCTTCCATAAGAAGTAAACATAAAAACGGTTAGTAATAAGCGGATTCCGGCACTTACAAGTTTGAACTTCGAGAGAGTTAACAACATAGTGTGAAAACTCAACTCTAATTCTTACAAAGGCCGTTCCTGAACTGGAGTCCCACAAGTGAGATAACACGATGTACCGAAGTACATCTACGGTTCAGATGAGTCGCTGAGGTACACAGAAGCATCACCTCCACGACGTAGATCATTTGAGACATACTAAAGCGTAATCCACGAGGAGTTACCGAAGTGACCTGCTGTCGGGGCTGTTTGATGTTGACCCTGGCAGGAGTTTCCATTTAATCACTGAGGATCATACATGTGAACCTCTCATAAATGTTCTCGACAGATTGCTAAGATCTGTGAAGGACTCGATATGAACCAAGAATCATTGAAGATCTTATTTGTTGATCAACAAGTGATGAAATGTCAAGTGTTCCTAAGAGATCTTTTGATGAATCTCGTGGCTCTAGACTCAATAGTGCGTTTTGGTTTTCTGGCGGAGACTAGGAGAGGGTCTCCTTCTTCAATATCGGCAATCTCTAGAGAAAGCCGATAGATTATGTAGGGTTCCCTGTGAGAATGAAACAAGCTTCTGTTGAGAGAAAATTGAGTGGCAAGAAGGTTTAGTGCATCGTCCTTTGGGTCCATGACGACTTTTAATTTTCAATACCGGTGTCATCAAGTGACAACCCGGTAGCATATGAATTGAACCGATATGTTCCGCCCTAAGTTGAATAATCTGGAGGGCTATTTCTTTTTATCCTTTACTTTACATTTCTTTTTGATTCTTCAACTCCTTCTTTCTCCGATTCTCATTTTCTCCTTTTTACAATCATTCCTAAGGACTTCTAACACTAACTAATGGTAGTGTCCTTGGGTAGATCCCTCCGGCTCTGGCGGATCATAGGACGGTTATACCTAACCTTAGTCACCTTATAACTCCATGACTAACCTATGTTGCCATAAAACCGTTTTGTACCACTGAAAAATTAAATCTCTCACAGTGTTTGTTAATGAAAACATTTTAGTACCACTGTAGAGATATGATTTGGCATAAATACTCCCCCTCCACATGTGCTTAATAGTTTTAACGGTTAAATGCACAGTGAGGAAAGAGCGCACACTTTTTGAATTGATCAACTCAAGATAGACAATTCCCCATGAGACACGGTTACGTTGCATAGTTAAAGAGTTGCATTGTCAACTTTTAGGTGACAACTAGCTCTAATAACTATCTTGAAGGTGTGGACAAACCTCGAAGGTTGTCAAACCCGTCAAAGTTCATGTCTACCAAGAGTTTCTCGAATGGTACATTTTACTAGGACAAGTCCTTCGGCGTTTACATCACTAGCGAACTAGCTTGAAATTATTACCCGTCACGGACAAGTCTTTTCGAGTTACTAACAGTTAAGGATTTCATCAATTCGTTGGTTAAGTCTATGCACACGAGAAAGCAACAAACATATTTCTTATCACATATTTTCTCCCCCTCAAAAATGGCATATAAAATGTTATTTTTGAATCGTTTGAGAATAAATATGACCATTTAGTGTTAGGGAAGAGTGACACAAAGAACGTTTTGTTGAACAAAGTTTTAAGTCAAATACTCCCCCTCAACATGTGATATAAACGGTTGAGGTTTTGAAAGTCGTAAGGGGAAGTACTTGTTCTTTTGAGCAAAACCTTGAAAAATGAAAGGTTTGATAGGTTTTACTCAAAAGTAAGAAGCTTTCGCTCCTTTTATAAGGATTGTGGCGCTGAAGCGTACCACAGGGTCCTTTCTTTACAAGAACGGGTTGTACATTGTTATGTGTGCACAAGCCATAGACATAGTATATCATGCATCCAAATATATAGTGAAATGAAACAATTCAAGGGGTACCAGGAAGTACAGTGATGTTCCCAGGAGTGCGCATAGGGCATTGAAAACCGGTTATGTTAATCCTGGGTCGACCACCAACATAGCTCTCCAATCGTCTGAACTGATCCCTTCTGAACAACCGTTCATCAATCATGGTGATGATCCTTCTCACATTCCTCCGATCCTGAGAATTCCATCGCTTAGGGTTCCCAATGTTTTCACGTATATCCTTCAATCGATAAGCTAATCCGTCCCTAACCATCTTCAGAGTATGATCTCCAAATTTGTGAAGCTCATTACACGCCATCAAGCAATTGCGATGAAGTTCGCTGCGATAAGCGACACCAAGCGGTTTTGCGATGGCGTTAATTGTGATAGGCTGGTTGATATCGGAAGATCAAGCGTGGTGGAGTGAAGTTGACACGTGTCTGATATTATTCAACGGCAAGCTGGAGATCTTCAACACGTTCTTTTATGACTATGCGTTTGATGAAAATGAGCAGTGACTTGATGAATTCTCGTTGTATTTCGGTTGAAAATTGTCTCATGCGCCACGTTGCTTTGGCAAGGTACATGTCTTCATATCGTTGAGACAAATTCTCAAAGTCGGCCTTCAAAATGCATAATCCCTTTCATCCTGTCTTTTGACCACAATCTTCTTGAGAAAGGTGTAGTCCCATTTGGATGAAAGACCAACATGTTGGATGGCAACGATGTCTTTAGTACTAAACACTGCATGTTGTGACTTCGAACTGGCGCCTTCGGTAGTAGATTCGTCGGTGTTCTGGCCAATGATGAATCCCGTACAATGCATCTCGGTCGTATGCTTCCACCGTGTTGGAGAACAAGTGATTGGCACGTTCCTCAATGGCTATGCAGTTTGAGTAGATAGCTGCTGAGAATGGAAGTGTCAAGGATGTAGCATATTTCCTTGAACCATCGCCACCATGGAGAAGAAATTCCAGGTCTCTGTTGAAGAAATATCGGAAGGGAATCCTTGGTTCAGCTGGTTGGCCAATGGTCGGTAGAGGTTTGGTCCAATCGGTGTAGTATGGAGGGTTGTCCCTTTGTGTGAAGTCAATGTTTGCTTCCGGGTTGAGCCAATCCATGTTGTTAGAAATAGCTCGAGCAATGTTGTCAAGGTGATATTCGACCTCGAGGGCACTTTCAGAGCTGTCTTTTAGAAGTTGAAACGCTTCATTCTTGATTCGCTTCAACTCAGATTTCATCATTTTGTTCACATGGAACTTTTCTTGCAAAACTTTAGCATGCTCCAATGTAGAACCTTCGACCAAATCTTGACCTTAATCAGGGTAGGGAGTTTGATTGACAAGTGTGGAGAACCATTCAAATTCTTCTGTTTTATCGTCATCTAGCCATGATACGACTTCAGGCTGAGTCGTCTTCTTTTTCTTTTTCGAAGGCCTTGATGATGATTCTGGTTTGGGAGTGGTGGGTTGTTGTAGGGGCTCACGGACTTCCTCATCGTCACCACCCGTATACTCAAAGTGGTCACCGGTTTTCTGAGTCTCGGGTGGTAACTCAGAATCCTGAGGTTTATCGGTAGAAGTCGAGTGGGCCTCTGGTGGGGAGTCCTTTGAGGAGGAGGTGGCATCGAAGAAGATTCACCAGACTGCTTCTAACGTTTAGGTGCAGAGTCTTTATCCTTATCCTTATCTTCATCATCTTTGGGACGTTTCAACTTTTCTGCTTCGAATCTACAAGCTTCTTTAAGTTGGTAGTCCAGCAATGCTTGAAACAGTTTTGCTTCTTCAGAATTGAACATTGCAGATCATGGCGACATTTGTGTTACAAGCTTGGCCACCAATTCATTATTCGAGAAAACTACCGGATCGGTTGGATTGATTGTGACGGTTAAGGACGTTGATCGGATAGTTTGCTTGGCGATCTGCATTAGATTTGGATAAAGTTGTCTGGTGAATAACTCCTTTGTGACTTTTGGAACGTAATCCAGAAGGTACTTTTTGGTGTAGCCTTCGATCATTTCATTCAATTCCTCTTGACGGTGATTTTTCATGAATTCCTGAACAAACTTCCTTTCCTCTTGCATCTTTTCTTTCTCGTCATACAGATGTTGTATGTGATCAGCAAAGAAATTTAACTTCTTGTTGAGCACGTATTTCTTTCTGACTTGTTTGACAGCATTCACAATTCATTTATGTGTATGAGAAATCCAAGATTTAGGTGGTTTCTTCACGGATTTGGATGATGATTTTGTTGACTTCTTGGATGGTGGTTGTGAAGAGTGAGATGAAGAATCCGATGATGATGAGATGTGAGGAGACTCCGGGTCCTTTGGAGGTTCAGAAGTTTCCTTCTACGTATGCGTGTCGGACTATCCGAAGAAACTTATCATAATCGACATCTTTATCTTTCTCGACTTCGATTTCAGGCTCCTCAATGTCGTATTCGATAGTATCCTCCAAAAGTTGTTGTTGTTGCAGAAGAGTGGTGGCACCAGCTCCCTTATCGGGTCGGGTTAGATTAACCGCATCGGGGAGTTGGTTGGAGTGGGCGGCACCCTTGTTCCTCCGGGTCCACCCATTTGGTCTTTAGCAAATTCTTCAGCTTTATGTTGGTGTCTAAGGAGTTTGACCGTCTGCTTGTATACTTTTTCCGGTGGCTCTTCATCACTCTCTGAGCTTCATCATAAGGTACAAGTGGGAGTCTTTCCTTTCTTTATCGACGAGGACTTGGAGGTCTTGATGCATTGGAGTGTCAAAGGCATCTTTTGTAGTTTCAGAATAGTGGACCTCCTCGTCTGATTGTGTTTCTTCAGAACTTTCGTCTCTAAGCTGTAGTTTCGGTTCAGGTTTGGGAGTTGGAATAGGAATAGCTTCCTTTGCGGGAACAATCCTTTTTCTTTGAGGGTTCCTTTTGGGAAACTTCCTTTGACTTTCCGTACTTGCGGCACTTCCAGCACTGCCTCTTCTGGTCCTCCGAGTAGGTGTCCCAGAAGCCTTTTCATCAAGGTGGCCAACTTTACCTTCTTTAACGGATACCCGATACCTTTTGTACATTTCCAGCTTTTTGATTTCCTTTGTAAGAAGGTGATCGGGCAACTCAGCACCCTGTTTCTTCGTAGACGATTCTTTGATTCTGACAGATAGTATGGGCTCAGTCAAGATGTCATGATTATCTGGGTCATTGAGTCGCTTGGGGATATCAGGATGAAGTCCAAGAGCCCTCTGGATCAACAGTTTGGTGTATCTGACATAGGGAATTTTGGAGCCAAGCTTCTTATGAAATAGCATCATGTCTTCCCATAGCAGTGCTTCAATTATAATGTCCTTCTTGTTGATCAGAGACCAGAAAATCTACAGTTCCATGAGTTTGGGATGCTCATAGCCACTGTCACGACCAGAGACTGATTTTGTGATGATCATGTAGAGTGTTCTCCATGGCTGAGGAATATTCTTCAGCTCCACGTGAGAGTGCTTAGTAATGATTCCTGCAGCTTCATCATAACCAATATCTATCAAGAATTGTAGGACTGTCTCTTCAGTAGGGGTAGCAAAGAAGTCGGTTGGAGCGTTGTCTGGAGTGATGAGAACAGCTCGTAATTCATCAGGAGTGATAGTGACTTGTTTGTGATTAAGAATCACATTCACAGCATTTTGACCAGTGATCCTCTGCATAGAATCCCAGAATTGTTGAATGTAGACCTCTCGGGAACTGTGGCGAGTGTGAGAGCATGTTCGGTAGGGATGAATCACGAGAATATCCAACTGCAATGAGACAAGAAGATTATGAGCAAGTGAGGGTGTCAAAGTCAACCCTAAGGTTGTTCTTTCCAAGCTTTATCGGATAACCCTCTGGAAAGATATCAGCAATTGTAAGAACGTCTGGTGCATCCACATTCATTTGTTCAGCCATGTCGTGATCTGAAATAACATTAGCCAAAAGAACCAACATATCAAAAGACATAATGTTAGTTAACAGAAGGTTTTATTGTCTAGTTATTGAATGTATAGTGTTAATGATTGTTACGAGTCCTAAGTCACTTATTTGTCCAATAGTCCAATGACGTCGTGAAATGTTTCGTGAGTTAGTTAACTTTAAGTTTTAAAGTTTATTTTATCACTTATAGTTCACAATGTATCAAACGTTTAAGTTTATTAGTGACATTATTGGATTCGTGATGATATGATTGGTTTATTAACAAGTTTGTACACGTAACAATTCATAATGAAGGTCAATCAAGGCTTAAGCGTAGGTATGACAAAGTTATGCGTAAACATAAGTAGTATACGCGTAGACGAACGCTTATGCGTAGGATCCTAACTTACGCGTAAGAAATGTTACGCGTAGGAAAAGGGGACCTTATGCGTAGAGCTTACGCGTAGGCATATAAGAACCTTACGCGTAAGGCTTACTCGTAAGAGTAGACCTTATCGAGAGGTCACTGTTTACGTATATCATTCACAGGATACGCGTAGTCCCATTGTAGAACCTTACGCGTAATAGTTATGCGTAGGATTTATTTTACGCATAACTTGACTACGCGTAGGGTAATCCTTATGCGTAGAGAATCAAATGACCTTGATTCTGAATTTTTAAGCGTAGCAAGCCTGAAATAAATTCATCAAATCATCAATATTAACACAAAAATACGTTATATCAACAAATCATGGCATGAATCATTCGTTAATAGTTACGCGTAGAAAGTCATACGCGTAGGTCAAAACCCTAAGGTTTAAGAATTACGTGTATGAATTTTAACCATAGGATTTGCACCATATTAATTCTGGTAGTTCATGAGTGTTGTGAGAGTCTTTAGACCAAATATTAACACCTAATTCGTTGAGAATCAAAATTACCCAAAGTTATGAACTTTAAACCCTAATTCCAAATTGTTAAACATTTAGAGTTTCTGGGTGGTTAACAACCTTGGAAATCATTAATTCATCAATATATGAACATAACCCAACAATCTTTTTGACCAAAACACTTCACATTCGAAAATACCCAATTCGACTCAAGAACCCTAGTTTTCAAAAATCTTCAATTTGTGTTTCTGGGTGGATTTTGATGGTTAAAATGATAACAATGATGTATTAGAAACGTTTTCACACTTTCCATTTTACCAAAAACACACACACAATGATTGTGTGTTCATACGCTTATGCGTAGAACACATAATCACGCGTAAAACACGTTTTAGCCGTAGGATTTGCATGAAATTTAAAACCTTTGCTTAAAAACATGTTAAGATCGTTAAAACACTTACAAAATGATGATCAAAAGGATGGATATCTCGAATGAATCTTAGGCATAGATTAGTTGGTTGAGTGAATTAAATGTGAAGTGAATAAGTTAGGTGAAGGTATTTTATTAAAATTAACTATAACACTTTGACAGTTTTGGTCCCTCCATCTTTTCCTTTTTCAAACAAAGCCATTTAACTTCCATTTTGGTTACCAAACAAAGTTTTTAGGAAAGAAACTTGACGACACTCCCCCTCGACTTAAGAAAAATGATGAAAGGTTATTAATTTTAGTCCGAGGAGTGTCATTGAACCAGAAAATTCACCACCATTGTTAAAAGAAACAACCGAGATAAGATAACGTGCAAGTACACAGATGTTTTGAGACAGTTAAGAGATTATTTTCTCCCCCTCAACACTTGATCAGAAAAATACTGAATTTTGAAAGATTAAAGTGTTGACGGAAGAAATGTACTTGCCATGTGGAAAGAAAAATAGATTAGAAGAATATTTTTGTTGTTTTATCAGATTTTATATTTTTGTATTTTGTTTTTGAAAAATTTATTTACAAAAGAGAGTTTTGGTGTTTGACAGGTTTTTAAGACTGTTTTAGGAGGTCATCCAATTCCTCTTGAGTCAAACAACTCATACCAATCCGGTGGACCAACTCATTAAACCTAGCGGGAGGCAAGGCTTTGGTGAGCAGATCTGCCAATTGGTATTCAGAACTGTTGGGATATGAAAGTGCTGAAGATATCAAAGTACTGAAGATATCAAAGTACTGTAAGTTGCAAAGTACTGGAAGAAGTTAAAGACTCAAAGTACTGTTAAAGACAAAGTCAAAGTACTGCAATATGAAGTCAAAGTATTGCAAGAACAAAAGAACTGTTATATTCGTTTATGGAAAGAATTGTATTCTATGTTTAGATTACTTGTCATACAAGGTTATCAATTGTAAACCGACTAGGATATCCTTGAGCCTATAAAAGGACTCCTAGATTGGCATTAGAGATATGACTTACGATTTTAATTAGAGTTTTAGAGAAAAGTTCGATTATCTTAGAGTTGTATTAGAGTATATGCATAATAAGCAGATTTAGAGTTTATAATAAAAGGTTATTCTTCTTAGCTTTGTTAAGTAAATTCAGCGTACTTAATAAAGATTACTCAGTGTTTCTTTGTTAATAACTTAGGATTTATCCGAGGTTATTAAACCTTAACAAGCTAGTTAAGATAGTTTGATTAAAGTATATCGATCCAACAAGTGGTATCAGAGCTTGTGTGGAAACTCTGACTAGGAAGAAACCCTACTACAACAATATTCAAGATGTCGAATGAAGCTGCATCAACTCCTATCACAGAGGTATGTTCTAAGTGTCATGATTTTTATCATAAATTACTTCGCAGTTATGTGATTGAGAGAGATAATTGTGTTAAGGCTAGGGCTGTGGTAGCAAGTTATCAAATAACCTTAGAATCTATGGAAGCCAAAATTTTAGCACATGAAACTAATGAAGTAGCTTGGGCTGAAAAATATGCCCAACAGGATTATCAGTTAAAGCTTAGTGAATGGAAATTAAACTGTAAAATTGCTGAAATTGAAAAATTAACTAAGGAAAGAGATGATTTGTTAGCTAAGTTTTCTGCTTGGGGTGAAGCTGGTTTGTCACATGTTTCTTATGTTCAAAAACAGCAAAGAGCTTATCTTAAAACTGGATTAGGTTTTGGTATGGATTTTAGTAAGATAGAAGAAAACCAATCTAGTAATCGGGATGAAGGTGAGTATGAGGATATAACCACTAGTGATGAAGAACTCATTAATTATGTAGATACATCTAGTAATGATGGTTCATTAAGTGACTCACCTCCTGCATATAAGAAAGCTAATGATTATCATGCTGTTCCACATCCTACTGGCATTCATCAACCCCTTAGGCCTGATGTTTCTCGTTTTGGAATAGACAATCTAGAGTTTAGGAAAAAGCTAGTTGCTAAATCTAGGTCAAACACCCAAAGCTGTTGAAAGCGGTGTTCAAAATCAAGCAGTACCTTTAAATCAAAGTACTGCTTCACAAGCAGTACCTTCTTTAAAACCTTTTCAAAACAAGATGCTGCTAAACCTTTTTGGGATAATTTTGGTCAAAACAAGTTTAATCACTCACCAAGAAGGCAAAATAATTTTGGGCATAGACATAGAAAATGTCACTTTGACAGTATGGGTCAGAAACTGTGTTTTGTGTGTTTCAGTCCTACTCATCTAATTAAGGATTGTGAACATCACTCGAAATACCTTAGAAAATTTCCAAAGAACAGGACTGCCAACCAGAAACCTAGAGAGTACAAACCAGTTTGGACTAATTCAAATAGGGTCAATCACAGAAACTTCACATCAGATCTTAGATACCCACAACAGAGAAGACCTTCAGTATCTCACAGTACTTTCCAAAGTACTGTTACCTCTGGCCCAGTACTTTCACAAAGTACTGCTCAGAGACAAGGTACTGATAAAACTGCTTGGAATAGGTATTCTAGGAGATCTCACTATCAACCTAGAATGTATCACAATTCATATAGGGGATCTAGATCACAGGAACCACCTGTTAAAACTGAATGGGTAAAAAGGGGAAGTACTGGTAAGGGACACACAGTACGTTCAACAAAAAGTGAATCAGATGTTTTTGTGCTACAAGAAAAAGAGATTTGTGTTGAAAAACCAGAAAGTTTTGAAAATCCACATGTTTTGAATAACAAGATAATACTGGATCATGCTTTAGAAAGCAGTGGAGATTATGTACTCAAAGAATGTGAGTATGTCACTCCACAAAGGGAACACAAGTCAGTAATGGCTTGGGTTCCTCAAAGCAACTAACTTTTTCATCTTATTAGACAGGGCAACCCAGAAGAGGAGCTTAAAGATTATTTTATTAGTGGTTGTTCTGTGAGCATGACAGGAGACAAGGAGTTTCTGTCAGGTGTTTTGGAGTATATTTAGCTACTAAGCTATGTTTGAGGGGAGGACTATAAGGTGTTAGTATAGTCCTGTGTATTGCTTGAGGGGAGGATGTTTGTTGATACTTAGTTTATATGAAGAAATTTTTGGCAAAGTACTGTTTTCCTGAAGTCTTGCTTGGAAAGTCTTGCTTGGGAAAGTACTGCTTATGTGGAAAGTATTGTTTGTCGTATTAAAATCTTGTTCCAACGGTAATATTGATGGGAAATTGATAATAACGGTAACTTTGTTATTATAGGCTGTGATTTTTCAAATCCTACCTATAAATAACTACTTTCCGAATTTTCCTCTCATATTATTACTTTACATCTTTTCCATACTTATCTCCCGATCACCATCTCTTTATTCTTCAATAAAATCTTTATTGTGCTCACTCATTCAACAATGGCGAATCGTTTAACTGTTTCTAAGCACAATATGGTGGCTAATTTGGACAAGACTGAGGCGAATATAGCTTTTATGATATTGTTGATTATCTTATTGGGTCGCCTATTAGTTATGCTCTTTTAGTTGAACCGGATGTTATTGAAACATGGATTCAAGAATTTTGGGCTAATGCTAGAGATAACATGGAGGAGGATGAATATTTTATTAGATCTACAGTTCTGGACTGGACTATCAAGATTACGAAGCCTCTATTCGAGAAGATTTATTATTTGGAGATGAAGATGGGGCTATTCGATTTGACAAGCAACTGATTTGGGATACTTTTAGGAATCTTGATTATGAAGGATCTTTATGACGAACAAACATTCAAGAAAGCATTATTATGTCCTCAATGGAAGTTTTTGATTCATGTACTGCTTCATTGCATAAGTTCTAAAAGTACTTCTTGGGAGCAATTTGGGTCTAATATAGCATCTGCAGTGGTTGGACTAGCTACTGACAGAGTGTTTAATTTTCAAAGCTTATTTTGGATGGGATGCTATCACATATATCCTCTGGGTCAAAATGGCTGATGTACCCAAGGTTTGTACAGGTTTTCTTAAACAAGCAATTGGATGATGTTCCAAAACCTGCTTTGCTTTGTTACTGTTATTGTGCAACAAGCCAAAATCTTTACATTTATGGCTAGGAGAAGTGCTTTGTTCAGAGGTGGAGATATTCCATTAACTTCTACCATGATGGAAGTTGTTCAAGTTGTACGTAATGAAGCCGGAGAGGATGAAGAAAGTGAAGGTCCTGATTCTGTTTCTCCAAGATCTGCTTCACAAAGTGTCTTGACTCACAAGGTACTGCATCTGAAAGTACTGCTTCTATTGAAGGTACGCATCTTTCACGGTCTTGTTTCTCCAAGCCTTGAGGTTCAAGCAGAGATTGAAAGATCACCTACTCCATCTCCACAACATTACTGTTTCTGTTTGAAGAACATTCACCTCTTCAAGGTGATGATCATACTATTCCTCGTGAAGGTTTGACTTTAGATAATTATGCTTTGACAAGGGAGCTAGTTAGGATGAATAAGGCTGTTGAGTCTCAAGCTAAAGCGCTTAGGAAGTTGAGACGTAGGTATATCTGGTTAAGGAATTTTATTAAACCCTATATTCAAGGTTTCAATTTATGGGTTAAAGAGGAAAACAAACGTCGTAAACAACTTCGAAAGGAATTCAAACGAAAGAAGTTTCCTAAATCATCTTCTCACAACTTGGGGAGGAATTTAGAAAAGGAAAATTTGAAAGAAGATGTTACAAAGAAGAAAGAATCTGTAAGTACTGTAGAAAAGATTATTTCAGATTCTGAGGAAGTGCAAGTTCAAAGTCTTGATATTCAAAGTACTGAACATCAACGTATGATGTTCAAGGTACTGATGATCAAGGTACTGAACATCAAAGTACTGATTTTCATGATACATCTAGGCAAGAAGTGATAACTCCAAGGGTATTGAATTTTGAAGAAGAAGCTGGTCCTTCTACATTTGTTATAGAAGAAGAGGAGGAATCCACATTCATACCTATTCTTTCTGCTAGTGATGATGAAGTAATTGCTACAATATTAGATTTATCACAACCAAGAGGAGGGGTTACTATTAGAGATGTACAAGAAGAAGAACAACCAAGAGCTTCTCAACCAGTCATTGATCCTAAAGACAAAGGGAAAGGTATTCTGGTTGAAACAAAGAAAAAGAAACTCACTTTGGCAGAACTTAGAGCAATTGAAGTTGCTAGGAATGAAGCTGCAGCTAGAAAAGTTCAAGAAGAGTTAGATGCTCAAGATAGAAAAGAACAGAAGCTCGAAGCTCTGAATAGAGAAGCACCTCAAAAGGTGCAAGATGAATTAGATCTTTGAAACTACTGAACCTTTACAGTCCCCTACACCTGTTAGATTTATGCCAAGAAGACCTAATTTAGCTAAGGACAGGAATGCTATGATGGCTTATCTGAAAAGTCAAGGGTATAAAGGATTGCAGAAGTTTAATTATTTTGAGATGAAGAGATTATATGATCTGCTAAGGAGGATTATAAGAAGAATGTTTAGGGCATCAAAGATTTTTAGAGAAGAAGCTACCGGACTGGAAACTGAAAAGAAGAAGAGTTTAAAGAGAAAAAGAAAAACTGAAGTTACAGATGTTCAGTTTTCAAATAAAGAAAAGGTAGAATTAAGATCTGAGACTAGTGATGAATTGAAGAATTATCTTAGAGTGGTAGATTTTGATTATTCAAAAGAAGATAATGACATGAAGATGAATAGATCAAAGATCAGTGTTTTTAAAGTTGTAAAATCCAAGAATGGAGATTACATGATTTTTCATAAAGAAGATGAAAGCTTCAAAGTTTTCAAAAGGCTATGGGATTTACTGCATATTATAGATAGAGTAGACTTATTCTACTTATATCATGTTGTGAAGGCTTACTTTGAAAATAATCCATTGGAAGGGATTGGTTTGGTTTTACATGGTGATCTCATAACTATATGGGAAACTGATGAAGAGAGCACTGATGAAATCTGGAAGAATCAAGAAAACTGGGAAATAGTTTGTTGGAGATTCTTTGAAGAATCTGGAGTTCATGTTTTGGAGCTAGAAAATGGAACAATGATATACATGTTTGCAGAAAGAAGATACCCTCTCACAGTTGAGCTCATGAGAAGAATGCTAGAGCATGGATTGGAAGTAGAAGAGGATAATGAAACTGCTTGCATGGTTATCAACTTGTTTATAAACTGGACTACCATTGCTGAGGATGATCAATAGCTGGTATGAATTTTATTTGAATAAATACTTTTTGATATATCAGTACTTTTATTCAAAGTAATGCTGACGATCGGGCAGTACTTTCATCAAAGTACTTGTTCTTTGAACTAAACCAGTTAAATAAATTTTAGAAGAAACCTTGTTGCTAAGTAATAAATATTTTGAAATAAAGGTTTAGTAAATGGTTTTTGTGATGATAACATCAATAGGTTATCAATCCACCATGGTTACAAAAGGATTGACTAATCCATGAGCAAACGGCTCTGGTAAAGATATATCAAATCCGTTTTAGTTGACAACTTGCTAATAAGTTGGATGGTATTCAACTCACCATATCAGATAATGTGAAGAGTTGGCTAGCCCACAAGAAAATGGCTTGTGGTAAAGGCACTGGAAAAACCATTATTGGTAATTAGTTCACCATTAGATAGAAGAACTAACTAGTCCAGAAGGGTACAACTTTTGGTAAAGACAAAACAAATCTGTTGATAGGTGGTGGTTTGCTAAAAATCATATGGTTATCAATGTACCATGGTCTTACACACCAAAACATTTGGCTACTCCGGAGATAATGGCTTTGGTAAAGAGTTCTAAATCCATTAATTTTTCAATGATTCACTTGAAAGTGATGAGAATAGTATGCAACTTAAACTGAATTACTGTACAAATTGTCATATGTTCGGTTGTTCTTTGAAAAGATGGAGCTTGCTTTGGATCTGCTGTAAAGAGAACAATTCTAAGAGATACTTTGACAAGAACAGATGTTACAGAGATAAAAGCTTAAAGATTAAGAAACAATCCGTCTTTAAAAGATGAAGCTGTTAAAGATATATTCACAAAGGAACTTCAAGTCAAGCAAGTAGAATTCAAGTTAGGGGAGGATTGTTGGGATATGAAAGTGTTGAAGATATCAAAGTATCAAGATATCAAAGTACTGTAAGTTGCAAAAGTACTGGAAGAAGTTAAAGACTCAAAGTACTGTTAAAGACAAAGTCAAAGTATTGCAATGTGAAGTCAAAGTACTGCAAGAACAAAAGAACTGTTATATTCGTTTATGGAAAGAATTGTATTCTATGTTTAGATTACTTGTCATACAAGGTTATCAATTGTAAACCGACTAGGATATCCTTGAGCCTATAAAAGGACTCCTAGATTGGCATTAGAGATATGACTTACGATTTTCGAATTAGAGTTTTAGAGAAAAGTTCGATTATCTTAGAGTTGTATTAGAGTATCTGCATAATAAGCAGATTTAGAGTTTATAATAAAATGTTATTCTTCTTAGCTTTGTTAAGTAAATTCCGCGTACTTAATAAAGATTACTCAGTGTTTCTTTGTTAATAACTTAGGATTTATCCGAGGTTATTAAACCTTAACAAGCTAGTTAAGATAGTTTGATTAAAGTATATCGATCCAACAAGTGGAAAAAAAAGGTGTGCAAGTCAGCTGACTCGAACTCGGGACCTATTTCTTATAGGATAGTTTGATTAAAGTATATCGATCCAACAAGCTAGTTAAGATAGTTTTACGTACGTACAAGATGTAGACGTCTAAAGGTGTGTGTGTGTGGGAACCTAGGCGTAGGGATTTGGGAAAACGCCTAGGGTTTAGTGGTTTAGTGGTTTAGTTAGTTAGTATTAGATCAAATCTTTGATCTTTATTATAGTTAGTTAGTTAGTTTATGATTATGAAAAACCTTGTTCATAATAATATTGATTCTATGTTTGAATATTTCGCCTTTATTATTATGTGTTCCTAGATATAATATTAGACCTCGTCTAAGAGCTTACAACGATCTTCACATGTGGTATCAGAGCCTGGGGCTCATGATATCTAGGATTACAAGGTTTTTCGAAGAAGAAGGAAGAAAAAAAAATTCGTATTTAAAAATTTTCGTAACTCACTGCAGGTCAGTTTTCAAGAAGGTATAGCTTTTTAATAAACCGTTGGATCGGGCTAAAATTCGAACTGGAGCTTCTTGGTATATCTATCTTTAATCTCACCAAAGGGATTGTTGATCTAAGCTCTCAATCAAAAGTTATTCAATGTCGAAGTCTGCTGTTGAAGCTGAAATTTTTCGTATATACTTTTACAGCACTGTTTTGTAACGATCATAACTTTTTCGTTAACCGTTGGATCGTAACGAAATTTTGGGTGGATGTTCTCTATATACTCATCTAACTTTCCACCAAAGGGATCTTCGATCTGAGCTATTATGTGAAAGTAATGCTTAAAGTACTGCTTAAAGTACTGCTGCATATTCAAAGTACTGTAGATTTTATTGAAAGTACTGCTCATGGAATTCTTGATACTGCTGCATGTATATGTTATGATTCAAAGTGCTGCTGGTCTCCTTATGAAAGTACTACAGTTTATATGAAAGTACTGCTGCGTTTTTCTTGAAGATACTGCTCGAACATACAAAGTACGCTTATTATTGAAAGTAATCTGCAAGAAATCGCTTCAAGGTACTTGCGATTTTATTGAAAGTATCGCTTATGATTTTTAAAAGTACTTGCTATGTTTGAAAGTACTGCTGATTGGATGAAAGTACTGCTCCTTCTCAAAGTACTGCTCAAGGTTTTTACATGGTGAAATTTATTTGAATTGGCAGTATAATGGTTTATTACGAGAAGATTTGGAATTAAGGGGAAGTCGAGCATGATTATTGTTATGGAGTTTTGGGCCGACACACACACATGTTATTGTTCACACACACGGGGAAGAAGTTTATGTTCTTAAAGGATTAAAAAGGCTCGTTTGGAGATTTATTGAAGAATTGATTACGAAGAGGATTATTTATCACTTATTTGAAGGTGAAGTGGAATTACTTGGTTTGTGTTCTTATTATATAAGACTTGCAAAATCTAGTTTTCATAGGTCAAGAGGGTGGATGGATGAAGACCTAGTAAACTATCACTTAAAGGAGTTACATTGTAGTGCTCGGTGTCTCATACTAGTTGAGGATTCTTGTCAAGGGATTGCGGTCTACTTATATTTGATGGGTATAAGTATGGAGTTCCGTGGATAGTACAGATTTAAGACACAAGTTTGAGAAATTCTACTTCTTCATCAAGTTTGTTATATTTGGTTTTCTTCACAAGTGATCATTACAAGGAGCTTACCGATTTGAAGAATCATGCAAGAAGATGGTTAATATATGAGTTTTTAAGGGAAGCTTATTGTTAAATGTTTAACTATCTACATGCATCACTCAAGGGGAAGTGTTTGATTTTTACTACTGTTGATCATTATTACTACTGCTAGTTGGAGTTTTCTACTGTTTTGGATCCATTTTTCTTATGATGCGTAATGGTGGGCGATTTAAAGCATTGGAAGTCTTAGATTGGAAGTATGTGATGAGTGTCTAAATACTCATCATTTCTTTCACATTTAAGCTACAAAATATCTGAAAACATACAAATATGCTTCAAAATATTGGAATTATCTCCAAATTATGTTTTTAGGTATTAAAATGCAAAGGGATGAAATCGATGAAAAACATGCAAAACATACATAATTTACTGGGTTTAGGTCCCTGAACTTTGATAAATTGGCAAATCTAGTCCCTGGTTAATCAAAACTTGTAAAAATATCATTTTAGGTCCTTGGGATTCACAAGTTGTTCAAAATAATCCTTTGAAGTTTAAAATCACAAAATTACAACTTTGGTCCCTCAAGTTTGAAAAATGTCAAAATTAGTCCCTAAGGTTTTAAAAATTGGAAATTAATCAAAATAAACCTTGTGCTATTCATGTTTGACATAATTGGTCCTCATGAGAAAAGTTTTGAGAAAATACGAGTTTGGTCCCTGGAGTTATAAAATTGACAGTTTTAGTCCTTAGACATATAAAAATGGAATTTTATGCAAATTTGGTCCTTGTACTAACCATATTTGGCAGGTTTAGTCCTTTTGATAACTTTGGAAAGTTTGCAGGATCGATCCCTTAATTTCGAATGTTACATAAATGGTCCTTGTATTAAACTAAACCAAACGGATCCTTATATTAATACTAGCCCAAAATCCAATCCAAACCATTACTGACCCAACACCACCGACCCAAACCCGCCTTTTAAATAAATAAAACCAAACACCCCGTTTTCTTCTTCATCTTCCACCTCCCCCACTCCACCTGTAACTCAACACCTCATCACCTCCAGCTCACCCCTATCACTCTAACCACCCCCTCACCACCTCTCACAGTAAACTTACGCCACAATTAATGCCCTTCACACCCATTTTCACCTCAAAACCACCACTGTTCACTCTTACCCACTGTTTTGAGCAAAACCACCCCAAATTAGTCTAAACTTCACCAAACTTGTTCCCTACACCTCCACATTACAACAAAAAGCTTTAATTGTGCTCAAAACGCCTCGGTACACGTGGAGCATTTTGGCGCCAAAACTGATTTAAATGGTTGGGATGAGTTAGACTCAATGGATGGCTGTGATTTGATGTGGGATAATATCTGGAAGCAAGTGGGATGCAAATGGGTGATAAATACAGAAGAAAGGAGAAGAAAAGAGGCATCATAATTTTAATCTTAGTTTATGATCATCGTAGCCTAAATTAATCTAGTTGTCACATTAGTGTAATCTTCAAATTCTGTTGTTAAAGTGTTTATTAGCTTTGCTAAGTGTAATAAACAACTTGGTTTACTCAGTTTTAATCTATCTTAATTTTCAAAGTATTTCAATTGTTGTCCCATTTTCAATTCAAGTCTTTAAATTTTTGTTTGATGTTTGTTAATTAGAGGACTCTAATCACACTACTTGGCTCTCAGTAAGCCATAGCAAGCTTTTAGATCAATCTAATCGGCAATAATCAATAAAAAGGAAAATACAAAAGAAATCAAGTAATTAAGGTATAAACTAGAAGTTCTGTGAAGAAAGCAAGGAGCAAGTGCTATCTTGGATTGCCTTGGTTATAGAGCTCTGTGGAGAGCATATAGGTGTGGTTCTCACCTTGGTTCGTGTGTTCATCTCATTTCCAAGTTGTAAGCATACTTCTTGATTTTTGGCATTTATTGTTTTAGTTCTTATTTTAGCTTAATCTCTCTTGTTTTATGCTTATTTGGTGTTAGTTAGTGATAATATAAAGTAAAATTAGTAGGTTATTAGTTAAAAATCTTAGTTGATAATAATTTTAGTTTAACAGTCATAATTAGCTTAGTAGTGATTCATAGCTATATGTTGTTGTTTCTTGTGTAATTGTGTTTATCTGATCTTAGTTCATCATAGTCAAGTGATAGGAATCAGTTTCATGTTGTAAATTTTGGATTTGTAACACTAATCACAAAGCTGCCTTGCTAAGGTGTGTTTGGATCAAGTGCTTATCGAGTTTATGCATGTTATTGTCCTTGATATTTGTTGCTGCATGTTTATCTAGATCATCATAGTCCATTTCTGTCATAATACATATGTCATATTAGAGTAAAAGTCAAATAGTCCTTAATCTAGTCTAATCTGTTAACTGTTAGAGTTATTAGTTTCATATTCCACACACTAGCTTAAAAGTTGATACTCTAGCTTAATTTAGCTTCATCATAGCTTAACTTAACATAATCAATCAGTAAATCTAGATCAAAGCTCACTTTAGTCAAACTTAGTGTTAACTTAAAAGTCAATTTGCGCTAACTGAGTTTTGAACAAACTTTGGATCTAAACTGTGAGCTTGTTAATTGATATTAGGACTTGAGCTTGTAGGTTTATATAGTTTTGTTGCTGATCTCCTTGTTACTATTTCTCATAATCTTTATGCTAGCTTATTAAGAGCTTAATTAGTGCTTGATTTTAAGTGATTCTTCACAAGCCTCCCTGTTACGAGATTTGACACCTACTTTCACAAGCTTGCACAAGCTTGATTAGTGAGTGTTAGCCTGAGTATTTTGGTTGTTTGTGATGCCCATGTGGCTAGTTACTTGAAATAAGTGCTTATTTGCCTTTAATTGCTTATTTGGTCTGATTATTCTTGCTTAACTTGTGCTATCAAAATCAACACCACACTGATCATACAGTGTAAACAAGCAAAATTACAAGCCCATCAAAAGCTTATCACTGAGCTTTGGCTTGTGATCTTTGGCTCATTAAGAAGCTAAGCAGTCCATTAATCAAGTTCAAGCTTTAATTTACCATCACACAGCCTTTTACTAGGGCTGCAAGTCAACTTGAAGCTTGTCCATTCACTCAGTTAATCGAGTGAACTCAGAAAACCACCCAACTTCATAAGCCCCTCAAAGCTACCCGATGGTCCCCATTGGTCAAGATTTGGCATTTTGGAATCCTTACCAGCCCCACTTTATAGTTCAGCATTCAATAAGTCCTATTGAGCTTATTTCATAAGCTCAATTTGGCCACTGGTTTACTGTTAAGGGTGTTTGGATCTCATTCTCATTGGAAGTGCTTAAAAGCTTATTCCAAGCTTATTAGCCAAATCCAGTGAACATACTTGTTCATATTTGTGAATATATCATATATACACAGTACTAATCTTTTGTTTTCTTTCTTAAGCTTGTTTTAAAGCTTTTACCAAGCTTACTAGCTTATTTCACTCACTCAGAAAACTGAGTGAAATCAGTTTGGACCCCCTCACTTCACAAGCTTTTTCTGAGCTCTTCAGTGGGTCCCATACCCTCAATCTTGGTTCTTCCAACCCCCCTCCTACCAGGCTTGAACCATTGACCCTTTGTTTGGCCTAGATCATAGTGGACCCCACTTGGTTTTACCTCACAAAGTTGTCCCATTTTCTGTCTCAGAATCCAATAAGCTAAGTGCTTATTTGTGTTCGTGGCTTATTCAACTACTCAATTGGTTGAATCTTGCTAAATATAGTCCAAGTAACTTATTGGAACCAGAATCTACCATAGTGGACCCCACATAAGCTTATTTGAGCTTATTTCCTTCTAAAGTCAAACTAAGTCAACTGTTAGGGTAATAAGCACTTTCATTAGCTTATTCTTTTTCCAAGCTTATTGTTTTTGTAATATTTTCTTATTTTAAGTATTTTAAACAGTTTTATAAAATAAAACCACAAAAGCCAAAAATATTTATAGTAATAGTTTCTATTTAATAAAATATCTATTTAATTTTCTTTTTAGCTTATTTATAAGCACTTCTGTAAGTTTTTATATTTTTAGTAAATCTCTTTTATATTAAAGTACTTTTATTTATTTTTTTTTTAGATTTTTCTTTTGTCATCTAATAATATTTAGAATTAATACTAGTTTAAATAGTTAATAATTAATATTAAATAGAATAATAGTATAATAAATATATTTTTGGTTTTTAAATAAGTTTTATAATATTTTAGTTTTTTCTAAGTTTTTATTTTATTTTTCTAGCCTTATTTTAGTTTTCTAATTAAATAGTGTATTAATAAATAGTATTAAATAGTAATTAATTAATAATAAATAATATATAAGTTAAAATAAAAAATTTTCTTTTTATAATAATTTTCTTTTATTCTTAGGATCTTGAAAATATAAATTTCACATTTGTGGGGTTTATATTGATCACTTTTTACTTTTATTTTTGTACGTTTACGTAATTTTATTAAAACGTACGTTTTAGGTTTTAAACGTTCATCACTTTAAAAATAGTGATAGCGTTTATTTAATAGATTTTAACTTTTTAATTTTCTTTAAATTGCATTTAAGTCACTAAGACGTGCAAATACCTACTATAGTTATAATCGATTTGTTGTTAATACGTTTTACGTTTCTAGGGTTTTGATCATACTTATTAGTTGTTATAACTCATTAGAGTTATTCATACTTTTAGTATTGTGACAAATCATTCATAACCCTATTCCTGATCAACCAAGCTATATAACACATTTGTTCAATCACAGGTTATCACAGCCTCGTTGGGGAATAAGCGACCCAGGAATATAAGCGTACTACTCGGATTATTGCATTTGCGGTTTCTTTAGTTTGACTTTAGTTGTTGGCCATTCACAAGTGGTTGATAAATAAAGTAGGCTATTAATAAGCGAACCAATTTTTGGCGCCGAGGGGCTGTCTTTGCGTTGAACAATTTTGTTGGTGATTATCTATCCATTGTATATATATTATATATTATATATTGTATTTTAATCTTCCATAAACAATATAAAAAACAAAAATATTTTTCTTTTTCTTTCTATATATATAAAAGATAAATAATTACAAAAAATACTCTTCGCACCCTTCGAGTTTCCTTTTCTTCAAGGATCCTTAGACACGTCTTAGTGCATGCGCATTCGTTCTTCAAGGTCATCAAGTCCTCTTCGCGAGCTTGTAGCCATACCTCGAAGAAGTCGTAGGCGTTACGCTCCATCAGTCGTACCCGAGTTACGTCGAGCCAAAATTCTGTCAAAATGGCGGAGAACAAACGATGAATGAACTTATCCAGGCACCCACCGATGGGTACGGAGATGCCATTGTTGTTCCGACCATTGTAGCTGAGAACTTTGAGCTTAAAAGCGGGTTAATAAACCTAGTGACGGTAGCGTCAATTCTATGGGTTTGAAAGGGACGATCCTCACTATCACATTCGGTGGTTCAATAAAATCACATCCCCCTTGAAATGTAAAAGCGTCCACGAGGATGCAATCAAACTTCTTCTTTTCCGTTTTCTCTCGATGGGCCCGCCAGATCGGCTTGACAAACAACCCCTAAGTCGATTGAAACGTGGGAAGATTTAGTACAGAAATTTGTGCATAAATTCTATCCTCCTTCAAAAACCACGAATCTCCGGAATGAAATCATGAAATTCACACAATATTTTTGATGAAACATTGATGAATCATGGGATCGTTTTAAGGAAATGCTACGCATACTGTCCTCATCATGGATTCTTGAGTTGATATATCTCGATACTTTCTATAATGGCATAAGACAAGCTGATCAAGACTCTCTTAATTCCTCCGTGGGAGGTAATTTTTTGAATCGAACAACAAAGGATGCTTTAGCCATTATAGAGAACAAAGCTGAGGTCCGTACCTCAAGAAACAAACCAGTTGTTCCCAAAGCAAGTGATTCACCTTCTACTTCATCTCCCATGACTCAAACTATTGACAATACTCAGTTTGCTCAACTCATGGATGCTCTTAAAAATTTGACTCTTAACCAAAAGAAAGAGTCATCTAAACCAGTTGAAGTCAAAAGATTGAACCATGTGTCACTTGTGGTGGTCCTCATGCATACTACTGTACTGCGCCACCGATGGCAATGCATTTGAAGTTGATGCTCTAGCCGGTAATTTCAATCAAGGAGGTAACCAATACCATCCTCAAGCTGAAACAAACTACCGTGCTAATAACCAAGAGGGACCATCAGGATTATATCAACCCAACAATTCAAATAGGTCTAATCCTAATCAGCCAAGAGGGCATAATAACCAAAATCAATATCGTACTCAGAACAATCAAATTGTTCCTGTTCAATACCCACCCCATAGGGGAAATTCAAATCCTAATCAAGGGTATTCAGCTCCTAATAATCAAATGGTATCGTTCCAAGAATCTCAATCTGCTGAACTAGCTAGCCACATCAAGGCTACTGATGCTAAAATGAGAGTGGTTCAAAACCAAATCTCCAATTTGAAGAATGAATTTGATTCTTCAATTGCAAAGAACAATAATGAGCTGAAGAACGATCTTAAAAGTATGATATCTGATTTGGTGAAATAACTCGTTCCACCTTCCACCCGGGGAAGTCTCCCGAGTATCTTATTCGAATCCTAGGGTGAACTCAAAGGCTAATTACTACCGTAGTGATACACTCAAGTTGGACCAACCACGGTTGTCCCAAATTCTACACCCCCAATTACTCCTAAATCATCAAAGATAGATCCCACTCTTTCACGATTCAAGGTTAAAAGTTTGTCAAACAATCTTTATGACCAAAGGGCAGCTATGACTTATTCTCATATGCTTAATGCTTCCCGAAAGAGTGTTCTTGATGATAGTGATGGTGAGGAGGATTCCAACATCATAAAAGCTATTACCACTCGTAGTGGTGCTGCTTATGAAGGACCCTCTACTCCTATTCCACCACCGTTATACGATGTGGAAAAAGAGCCCGAGGTTGCCAAGGACCAAGTGCAAATTCCAAGCCCAGTACCGCACGTCAACCGCAAGTTGTCCCTCGAAAGAAAACCAAAGCAGGAGTTGTCTTTGAGGCTGATGAAACTCTGAGCCTCTGTCCCTAAATCCAAACCTTTTAAGCTTACCATTCCTTACCCTTCACGCTTGAATGAGCAAGAACACCGCGAGAGGTCTAATTACCAAACAGACAAACTCTTGCAAATCTTTAAAGATTTGCAATTTGACATAAGTCTTGCGGATCTTTGTCATCTTGATGCCCAAGTTCAGCATCAACAATCAAACAGTTGTTAAACAACAAGGAAAAGCGGTTGAATTGGCAAAACTTCTCTAAATGAGAACTGCTCTGCAGTTATCTTAAAGAAGCTTCCTGAGAAGCTTGGAGATCCTGGTAAATTTATCTTACCTTGTGAATTTCCGGGGAATGGTTGCATCAAGCCTTGGCGATCTGAGCGCCGACATCAACCTAATGCCTAATTCAGTATGGAAGAAACTTTCTCTTCTAAACTTACCCTACCTGCATGACTCTTGAGCTTGCGATCGTTCAGTATCTATGCCCTCGGTATTGCCGAGGGCGTATTTGTAAAGTAGGGAAGTTCCATTTTCAGTGACTTTGTGGTTGTTGAATTCGATCTTTCGATCCTAGGGTTCCTCTCATTCTTGGAAGAGGATTCCTAAGAAGGGCCACTGCGCTCTTATAGATGTATTTGAGCGTCAGATCACATTGCGTGTGGGTAATGAGGCTATTACCTTCAACCATGATCAAACTTCAAAGTACTCCTCCAATTATAACACTGCATCGGTTAACGAATCGATGTCATTGATGTTACCTTACAGGAGTACTCTCAAGAAAATCTTGGTTATGTTCTTGATTTGGTGAGTGGTGATCCCACTCCATTGTCTCATTCCATCATTTCCGACTCCTCCACTTCCTTAACTCTGGATGAGGAAAGTGATTCTATTATGGATGAGATTGATGATTATCTCAATCTGGATACATTTCTTCACGGTATTGATGATAGAAAGTGATCAAGAGGAAGATGTTATTCTTCTTCTTGAACAATTGTTATACCCAAACAATTATTCTACTCTCCCTCCAAAACAACTTCATAAAGAGGAATCCAAATCAGTTGAACCAACTGATAAAATTCCTGAGATCAAGCATAAGACCTCTCCTCCTTCAATTAAAATTCAAATTCTTGAGGAGGAAGTTCTTGTGATTACTGCTGTTACGATCTCCCTACTGCCGCTTCACCTACCGGTGATTTCTCCTTCTCTTCACTCATTGGGGTGAAGATGTTACTGCTGACCACAGGATATTCCATATAACATTGGTTTAGATCAGAGATACTTCCCATGGATTTTTCAATTGCTTTTTCTCCGACACTGTTCAGGAGCTCTTTATTCTGATTATCCGTTCTGGCGGTTAGCTTGCGTGATAAACACAGTTGGGAGGAAAGAAATCAAATCGGGGTCGAGTCCGACTAGTGACTCGGGAATCAAAAACATTAGCACAAACATGGGCTTTCACCCGTGTGTAACACCCTAGTATGGGGGAGATGCCCCACATAAAGTAAAAAAAAAAAAAAAAAAAAAATATAAGTATGTATATACATCTTAAATAAAGGCTAAGTAATATTTTCCTTTTACGTTCTAAGTTGGTTTAACTTTTGGTGCTTTGAATATTGAGGGCATATTAGTTCTAAGTGTGGGGGGATTCTCACGAGAATTCAAACACATATTCCATCAGGAACCCCATTTTTAGCCAAAATTTTAAAATTTTTTTTTCTCACTTAGAAACGCAATAAATGGTAATCATCCACCATGTCAACTAACACACAAGGATTGGCTAATCCGGGGAGCAACGGCTCTTGGTAAAGATAACTCAAATCCGTTTACGGCTTGCAATTTGCCTAAAATTGTATGGTACCTCAACTCGCCATATCCTAAAAAGCGAAAGAGTTGGCTAGCCCACAAGATTATGGCTTGTGGTAAAGGCAGTGGAAAAACCATAATTGGTATTCAGCTCACCAAGATGTTGACTATTCCACCAAGATGTTGACTATTCCATCAAGAGTTGGCTAGTCCAGAAGCAAACGGCTTACGGTAAAGACAAATCAAAAGCGGTTGACGCTTGTGGTTTGCTCAAAATCACACATGGTTATCAAGTGGACCATAGTTCTTACTTGGCCTGAAACATCTTGGCTACTCGGAAGTGATGGCTTTTGGTAAAGAGTTCTTTCAAATCCATTAAAATCTTCATAAAATATTGCTAGGGACTAGCAATAGTTTAGTGTGGGGGATTGATGAGTGTCTAAATACTCATCATTTCTTTCACATTTAAGCTACAAAATATCTGAAAACATACAAATATGCTTCAAAATATTGGAATTATCTCCAAATTATGTTTTTAGGTATTAAAATGCAAAAGGATGAAATCGATGAAAAACATGCAAAACATACATAATTTCAGTTTCAGGTCCACGAACTTTGATAAATTAGCAAAATCTAGTCCTGGTTAATCAAAACTTGTAAAATATCATTTTAGGTCCTTGGGATTCACAAGTTGTTCAAAATAATCCTTTGAAGTTTAAAATCACAAAATTACAACTTTGGTCCCTCAAGTTTGAAAAATGTCAAAATTAGTCCCTAAGGTTTTAAAAATTGGAAATTAATCAAAATAAACCTTGTGCTATTCATGTTTGACATAATTGGTCCTCATGAGAAAAGTTTTGAGAAAATACGAGTTTGGTCCACGGGTTATAAAATTGGCAGTTTTAGTCCTTAGACATATAAAATGGAATTTTATGCAAATTTAGTCCCTGTACTAACCATATTTGGCGAGGTTTAGTCCTTTTGATAACTTTGGAAAGTTTGCAGGATCGATCCCTTAATTTGAGAATG
The DNA here is from genome assembly GCA_910596185.1 of Chrysanthemum makinoi. Taxonomy (NCBI): domain Eukaryota; kingdom Viridiplantae; phylum Streptophyta; class Magnoliopsida; order Asterales; family Asteraceae; genus Chrysanthemum; species Chrysanthemum makinoi. The sequence goes on along the minus strand of OU343216.1, from coordinate 119,794,744 downwards.
TTACATAAATGGTCCTTGTATTAAACTAAACCAAACGGATCCTTGTATTAATACTAGCCCAAAATCCAATCCAAACCATTACAGGCCCAACACCACCACCCAAACCCGTACCTTTTAAATAAATAAAACCAAACACCCGTTTTCTTCTTCATCTTCCACCTCACTCCCCAGCTGTAACTCGACACCTCATCACCTCCACTCACCCCTATCACTCTAACCACTCCCTCACCACCTCTCACAGCGGCGAAACGCCACAATTAATGCCCTTTCACCCATTTCACCTCAAAACCACCATTGTTCACTCTTACCCACTGTTTTGAGCAAAACCACCCCAAATTAGTCTAAACTTCACCAAACTTGTTCCCTACACCTCCACATTACAACAAAAAGCTTTAATTGTGCTCAAACTGCCTCAGTACCACGTGGAGCATTTTGGTAGCCAAAAGCGATTTAAATGGTTGGGATGAGTTAGACTCAATGGATGGTTTGTGATTTGATGTGGGATAATATCTGGAAGCAAGTGGGATGCAAATGGGTGATAAATACAGAAGAAAGGAGAAGAAAAGAGGCATCATAATTTTAATCTTAGTTTATGATCATCGTAGCCTAAATTAATCTAGTTGTCACATTAGTGTAATCTTCAAATTACTTGTTAAAGTGTTTATTAGCTTTGCTAAGTGTAATAAACAACTTGGTTTACTCAGTTTTAATCTATCTTAATTTTCAAAGTATTTCAATTGTTGTCCCATTTTCAATTCAAGTCTTTAAATTTTTGTTTGATGTTTGTTAATTAGAGGACTCTAATCACACTACTTGGCTCTCAGTAAGCCATAGCAAGCTTTTAGATCAATCTAATCAGCAATAATCAATAAAAAAGGAAAATACAAAAAGAAATCAAGTAATTAAGGTATAAACTAGAAGTTACTATAGAAGAAAGCAAGGAGCAAGTGCTATCTTGGATTGCCTTGGTTATAGAGCTCTGTGGAGAGCATATAGGTGTGGTTCTCAGTCCTTGGTTACGTGTGTTCATCTCATTTCCAAGTTGTAAGCATACTTCTTGATTTTTGGCATTTACTGTTTTAGTTCTTATTTTAGCTTAATCTCTCTTGTTTTATGCTTATTTGGTGTTAGTTAGTGATAATATAAAGTAAAATTAGTAGGTTATTAGTTAAAAATCTTAGTTGATAATAATTTTAGTTTTAGGTCATAATTAGCTTAGTAGTGATTCATAGTTATATGTTGTTGTTTACTTGTGTAATTGTGTTTATCGATCTTAGTTCATCATAGTCAAGTGATAGGGAATCAGGTTTCATGTTGTAAATTTTTGGTTGTAACACTAATCACAAAAAGCCTGCCTTGCTAAGGTGTGTTTGGATCAAGCTGCTTATCTGAGTTTATGCATGTTATTGTCCTTGATATTTGTTGCTGCATGTTTATCTAGATCATCATAGTCCATTTATGTCATAATACATATGTCATATTAGAGTAAAAGTCAAATAGTCCTTAATCTAGTCTAATCACGTTAGCTGTTAGAGTTATTAGTTTCATATTCCACACACTAGCTTAAAAGTTGATACTCTAGCTTAATTTAGCTTCATCATCGCAAGCTTAACATAATCAATCAGTAAATCTAGATCAAAGCTCACTATAGTCAAACTTAGTGTTAACTTAAAAAGTCAATTTGCGGACTAAGCGGGTTTGAACAAACTTTTGGATCTAAACTGTGAGCTTGTTAATTGATATTAGGACTTGAGCTTGTAGGTTTATATAGTTTTGTTGCTGATCTCCTTGTTACTATTTCTCATAATCTTTATGCTAGCTTATTAAGAGCTTAATTAGTGCTTGATTTTAAGTGATTCTTCACAAGCCTCCCATCATGATTTGACACCTCTTTCACAAGCTTGCACAAGCTTGATTAGTGAGTGTTAGCTTTGGCGAGTATTTTGGTTGTTTGTGATGCCCATGTGGCTAGTTACTTGAAATAAGTGCTTATTTGCCTTTAATTGCTTATTTGGTCTGATTATTCTTGCTTAACTTGTGCTATCAAAATCAACACCACTTGATCATACGGTGTAAACAAGCAAAATTACAAACCCATCAAAAGCTTATCGAGCTTTGGCTTGTGATCTTTGGCTCATTAAAAGGCGCAGTCATTAATCAAGTTCAAGCTTTAATTTACCATCACACGACCTTTACTACGAAGTCATTGAAGCATTAGTTCACTCGAGTTAGCGAGTGAACTCGATAAACCACCCACTTCATAAGCCTCAAAAGCTACCGATGGTCCCCATTGGTCAAGCTTTGGCATTTTGGAATCCTTACCAGCCCCACTTTATAGTTCAGCATTCAATAAGTCCTATTGAGCTTATTTCATAAGCTCAATTTGTACTTTGGTTGCTGTTAAGGGTGTTTGGATCTCATTCTCATTGGAAGTGCTTAAAAGCTTATTCCAAGCTTATTAGCCAAATCCAGTGAACATACTTGTTCATATTTGTGAATATATCATATATACACGCATCTAATCTTTTTTTTTTCTTAAGCTTGTTTTAAAGCTTTTACCAAGCTACTAGCATTCACTCATTTAAAACCGAGTGAAATCAGTTTGGACCCTCACAAGCTTTTTCTGAGCTCTTCAGTGGGTCCCATACCCTCAATCTTGGTTCTTCCAACCCCTCTCCTACCAGGCTTGAACCATTGACCCTTTGTTTGACCTTAGATCATAGTGGACCCCACTGGTTTTACCTCACAAAGTTGTCCATTTTTCTCTCGAATCCAATAAGCTAAGTGCTTATTTGTGTTCTTTGGCTTATTCAAGCTACTCAATTGGTTGAACTTGCAAATATAGTCCAAGTAACTTATTGGAACCAGAATCTACCATAGTGGACCCCACATAAGCTTATTTGAGCTTATTTCCTTCTAAAGTCAAACTAAGTCAACTGTTGGGGTAATAAGCACTTTCAGTGCTTATTCTTGGTTTCCAAGCTTATTGTTTTTGTAATATTTTCTTATTTTAAGTATTTTAAACAGTTTTATAAAAATAAAACCACAAAAGCCAAAAATATTTATAGTAATAGTTTCTATTTAATAAAATATCTATTTAATTTTCTTTTTAGCTTATTTATAAGCACTTCGTAGTTTTTATATTTTTAGTAAATCTCTTTTATATTAAAGTACTTTTATTTATTTTTTTTTTTTTTCTTTTGTCTTTTATAATTTTAGAATTATTACTAGTTTAAATAGTTAATAATTAATATTAAATAGAATAATAGTATAATAAATATATTTTTAGTTTTTAAATAAGTTTTATAATATTTTAGTTTTTTCTAAGTTTTTATTTTATTTTTCTAGCCTTATTTTAGTTTTCTAATTAAATAGTGTATTAATAAATAGTATTAAATAGTAATTAATTAATAATAAATAATATATAAGTTAAAATAAAAAATTTTCTTTTTATAATAATTTTCTTTTATTCTTAGGATCTTGAAAATATAAATTTCACATTTGTGGGGTTTATATTGATCACTTTTTACTTTTATTTTTTTTGTACGTATCGTAATTTTATTAAAACGCACGTTTTAGGTTTTAAACGTTCATCACTTTAAAAATAGTGATAGCGTTTATTTAATAGATTTTAACTTTTTAATTTTCTTTAAATTGCATTTAAGTCACTAAGACGTGCAAATACCTACTATAGTTATAATCGATTTGTTGTTAATACGTTTTACGTTTCTAGGGTTTTGATCGTACTTATTAGTTGTTATAACTCATTAGAGTTATTCATACTTTTAGTATTGTGACAAATCATTCATAACCCTATTCCTGATCAACCAAGCTATATAACACATTTGTTCAATCACAGGTTATCACAACCTCGGGGAATAAACGACCGGAATATAACTGTATCCCTCGGATTATTGCATTTGCGGTTTCTTTAGTTTGACTTTAGTTGTTGGCCATTCACAAGTGGTTGATAAATAAAGTAGGCTATTAATAAGCGAACCAAAGATGATATTGGTTCGTGGTGGTCAAGATCATTATTTGCATACGTTCCCTATTTGGATAATAACAAAAAGGGGAAGAGATGTTTGAGTGGCGTGGCATGGATCAAGGGGAAGCTTGGAAGACAAGAATGTTTCATTCATGGTGAGATTAATTATCTCAACTTCTACTGCCTAGGAAGTTCTGTACAGAATTGTGTTTGTTTTGTCATCATCAAATAGGGGAAGATTGTTGGGTCTATTATAGATTTGATGATATAAAACAAGAAGAATGAAACATGAAGGACTAAAAGTGACAAGAAAGGAAACTACAAAAGATGGAGGATTTGGAAGATTCTAGAAGATATGCTTAAAAGAATATTTATTTTCCTAATTATGATTCCTCTTTAGATGCTCCTAGTATATAAAGAGACATAGGCTCATTAGTTTTAGAGCAATGTACCAAGATGTAGACGTCTAAAGGTGTGTGGTGTGGGGAACCTAGGCTGGGATTTGGGAAAACTTAGGGTTTAGTACAGTGGTTTGTTAGTTAGTATTAGATCAAATCTTTGATTCTTTATTATAGTTAGTTAGTTAGTTTATGTGATTATGAAAACCTTGTTCATAATAATATTGATTCTATGTTTGAATATTCCGCCTTTATTATTATGTGTTCCTAGATATAATATTAGACCTCGTCTAAGAGCTTACAACGATCTTCACAAGAACCCACAAAGTATAATTCAACGGTACCCTGTTCCACGTGATCCTTGATGAAATGATAGCGAAGATCAATGTGCTTTGATTTCGAGTGCTGGACTGAGTTGCACGAGATCGCAATGGCACTCCGATTGTCGCAGTACATCGGGATTCTATCAAATACATAACCATAGTCTTTGAGTGTTCTCATCCGATGACTTGAGCACAACACGACATGGCTACATATTCTCGCCGTTGATGACAGCGATGCAAAATCCTTTTGATTGCCAAGACACCGTTTATCACCAAGAAAGTGGCCTCAAGTACTTTTCGTGAATCTAAACATCCTGGGCGGATGATTCAAAAAGCTTATTAGTCCGTAATCCTCTCGGTCACCGTGATCCCCAAGTAATGGTTCCCTGATGTATCGAGGATTATTTAGCCTCGAGGTGGGTCAACTGGTCGCGGATCATAACGGAGCATAGATAAATAGCAAAGACAATATCAGTTCGGGCTGTGGAGGTACATTAGAGACCCAATAATACTTCGGTATTTTGTAGGGTCCACTAATTTCCCATGTAAATCAGCGCCTAGCTTCTTGGTATGAGCCATTGTGTGGCATAAGTATCATGTGTTTCATTCCAAATTTGTTTAACAATTCAAGGGCATATTTGAACTGACTCAAGAAAATACCACGAGGTGATTTGGCAGTCCTAGAAAGAACGTAAGTTCACCCATCATGGACATTTCAAAATTTTTCTTCATTAGTTTTGCTAAAGCGATTGAAAACTATCATGTGTAGACCCAAAAATGATGTCATCCACATAAATTTGAACAATTAAGATATGTGCCCCGTGATATTGTATAAAGAGAGTAGGGTCAACCGAACCTTTGGTGAAATTATTGGCAATGAGGAAAGATGATAGCTTATCGCATTCCATGCCCGGGAGCTTGTTTGAGACCGCATGAGCTTTGTTCTGCTTTGTATACATGGTTCGAACTCGATCAACGAATCCATCCGGTTATCTGACATAAAACCGCTTTTAAGTTTTCCATTGAGAAACGTAGTTTTGACATCCATCTGATAGACCGTCATATTCATATGAGCCGAACGCAGAAATATCCAACGCCTCAAACGAAAACCAAAAAGATTCTTCAAAGTCTATTCCCTCTTCCCTCGACGATAACCTTAGCAAGTATCGACTTGTTACGGATAACATTCCCTTTAGCATCCAATTTGTTTAGACCGATGACATAAACCCTCGTTGGTCTTTCAACCGCCCATACTTCAAGTCTTTTGAATTGGTTGAGTTCTTCTTGCATGGATTCAATCCAGTGTCTTTGGTCATCAAGGTTTTGATGTTTTACCAGATTGGCGACTGGTGAGTGCATAAATGCAATGTTCACTATCCGAAGACGCTGTCTTGTAACGACCGGTTGATTCGGTTGCCAATATATTTCCAGGATGGTCTTTTGTCCATCTATGTAGAGGGTTGATGTTATATAATTGTGCAGATTTTGAGGATTCAAATGGTTTGTTGAAGATTCCGCGACATCTCGTGCAGCTAGCATTAGCAAACGTTAAAAACGATTTGGATCAAAATCGGCAGTGGGGGTATCATCTGAACATCATCAGTTGGTTCATCAAGCGTTTGTTCAACTGTTGTGTTGGAGTCAGTGCTTCATCAACGATAGTTGTTGTCGCAGTGTATCGTATAGGAATATGATCGTTGTGCAAATGAAACAAATGATACACCCGAGCACGCATCATCAATATCGCCATCAACAAGAGGAGCAAATAGAATTTCCATTTGTTGACGAGTGAGTCGGGGCTTTGTTCACCGATGATGGGGTTTGGGGAAAGTTTAAACGGTTGTAACCGGTTCTAAGTGTTATACTGTAGCCATATCCCGGAGTTCATCAAAATGAGCATGAATCTTTCCATTACCTCCTTTGTTCGACGATTCCAAATTCGAAACCTTTAGAATTATCATAGTATCCCAATAAAGACTCAATATCGCCTTTTCCAAAGTCATCACGATCATTATTCGGATAGCAAAGGGATCCAAAGACATGAAAGTGTTTTAGATTCGTTTCTGCTGTGGACAAGCTCAAAAGGTGTTTTGTTGTATGCTTTGTAATCATAGAACGGTTTTGAGTATAGCATGCAGAGAGACGCTTCTGCCCACAAGTAATCTCGAGTTTAGCATTGATTAACATTGTTCTTGCGCCTTCCACCAACGCTCGGTTTCATCTTTCACAACTCGCTTTGTTCGTGTACAAGCAATAGATGATGTCAATTCCCACTTCTCATAAAATTCACAAAGGGTTTGGTTAACAAATTCAGCCTTCCTCTCTGCCTCGATTGTCGGAACGGTGCTGTGAGTGAACTTGTATTTCGGAGAAAGGTGATGATCATCTGTGGAGCTTGGTCTTTGCTTCTAAGAAAGTAGACCCAAGTCCAGCGTGAATAGTCATCAACAATTACTAAATGTAGCGCTTGACATTGATCGGTTGCAACGATCGCCCACAAATCCATGTGAAGAAGATGAAGCATACCAGAGTGTGTTCCACCTTTGAAGGAAAATGAGCACGAGTACTTTTTCCTTGTTCACTGAGCAAAGCAAGGTGATCTTTGAATACAAATCGTGGGAGTCCTTCAACTAGTTTGTGTCGAAAGGTTTGGTGATGGTTTGAAAGTTTAGATGTGAGAGACAATGCTTCATTGCCGATTTTGTTGATGTTGCCTTTGAAAGTAAGCAGATGGGGGAAGAAGCAACCATGTCTTGCATAGAGATAGTGTAAAGACTAGAAGAACGCGAGCCGCATAAGGTCATTTCCTTTGTAGATCACTTAATGAAACAAGTTTTCTCCCTGAAAGCAACCTCCAAATCTCCATCACAAAATTGACTCATGAAAACAGATTATGACCGAGGCCTTCCACATAGTAAACCCTCGCTATTTTGATGTTCCCATTAACATAGTCTCCGTGAGCCCATGATAGTCTGGCGATCATTCCTCAACCCCATTGCCAATGAACTTTGCAATAAAGTTTGATAACAGCTTAAGATTGCCTGTCATGTGCCGGAAATCCGCTATCAACAATCCGAGATTCAGACACCTGCATAATAATGACGCATAGATGGAATAGAAGTAGATGTGGAACCCAAAATGTTAGAGGGTTCCGAGCGCTTAGAGTAGATATACACACGCAATAATTTTAGGTATCCATTTAAATCCTAATGTGTTATATATCCATTTCTGCCATCTATAACTACTATTTGCTTTAGTCTTAGTGAATGCACTAGGTAGTACTATATTCCTAGGAGGTGAAACCGAGCACAGGACAAAGAATGCGTTTCTTAGAATCTAAAGAAGGCGGTCTACCAAGCAAGCATTAGAAAGATTAGTTGGCCTAGAGGTATTCGTTCTTAGGATTCCTTAAACGAGAGATGATAGCTTTAGCAACACATTTATCATGGCAATCGGAATTCATACTTTTACGACAAATATCACAAGGTGCATGTGACATATATCAAAAGTACTTAACGGTTTAGCATTTGTTACATCACTATTTCTATTACATTTGCCAGACGCAATATCTATAGTGGAAGCAACGTGAGTCTTATTCATAGTCCTAGGGTGTTCTTCTACTTTAGCATACTTGATTGATCTTTTCTTAGGTCGCAACTTCCTATTCTTTGTTTGAGTGCTCTAGGCCGAAGTGCGGACATTTGGAAAAGACAAAACTAGTCCTGCTTTTAGTAGAAGGAAGCACTAGCAACTTGTGATTTGGCAAGAGAGATTCTAGGTTCATGAGTACTAAGTGTTACTGTGCTATCTCTTAATGATGGTTGGGGGGCAAATACTTTCCTAACATTTCTCTTAACTTGAAGATAGTGTGAACCAACTTGATTTTCTAACGAACATTTCCTAAAAAATTAACTTCTTTAGTGTGTTGAGATAATGATCAAGTTCATTTGATGCTTCATCACGAGTCTTTTTGAGTAAATCAAATATGACACCATATTCCTTTTAACTTTTACAAGTTCTTGTTCATATTTTGAGATTTGACACTTTCAAAGACACGCTTTTGATCATCCAGTTGCTCAATTTTTGGATTTAAGATTTTGACGAATCGGTGATTTGGTTTGAAAAGCAAGTTGTTGATTTGAAATCTTTTTGACACCATTGAAGACGACGTTATGCATTTGAAAGTTCGTTATTCAATCGCTTTTCAACTTTTAAAGATTTGAATTGAAGCACATTATCGGAATTCTCAACTTTAGAATAAATATTATCAACGATATCAGCAGAGATATAATCAAATGCATATGACAAAGAATTCAATAAAACAACATTATGGACATCACACGCATAACATCTTCCAAGAGTCGATCAACATCTTTTCTCAAAAGTTTCTTTTACGCTTAGTATTAGAAATAGATGTTTCTATTTTCTAAAAACGACCTTCATTGTTCCAAGTTCTTATGAAAACTTTTCCCGGCTAAAGCACAATTTTTCAAATTTTTAACGTTAGGTAAAAGATTTTTCTGAAAAAATGTCTCTTTGTTCGCCGTGAGGCGATTGAAAATGTTGAACTTTTATTTCAGAATGATATTCTATCTCATGTTGTAAAATTTTGAGGTCAGCCATGAAGATGTCAAAATATCTAAGAATTTTATTTTTCAGTTTTGAATTTACTTCACTGATGGAAGGTAAAGGACCATAAATTTGTGCATAATTTGGTTTGGGTGTAACATTAGAAGACTCGTGTGTTTTAATGATAACCCTTGGTGTGTTAGAAGAACTTCGGTGGGACGAAAGTGACCTGCTTGAATAAGTTAAAGGTTTGTTGTAAACAACTTTTTCTAATTTTGATCGACTCGCCTTTCAAGATCTAATTCCTCTTGATGATGATATTCAACAACACTCATAACAGAATTATCAATTTTATATTCTTGACCGAAACTTCCGGATTTGGTTTGAATGTTTTGTTGAAAGCTTAGGTTTGTAATCAGCAAGATTCGGTCCATATCCATTTGGATTGGGTTTTAAAGTAAACTTTTCAATAGTCGTGACCGACTCGCCATGTTTGTAAACAACACTTTTAAACTCTTTAAGTTTGTTTTGCAAGCCGATGATTTCTTCAAGATGATCATCTATTCGTTTCCTTGAATGCTTTTTGTATGCAGAGAACGCTGACAAGTTAACAACTCAGCCTTAGCTTTTGATTTTCCAAGGTGAGAGCGTTAATTTGCTTTTTATGTTCATGTTTCAAGTGTTCTATTTCAGACAACAAAGCATTCTTCAGCGGCTAGATCAATGACTGCCTCTCTAAATATTTTTCGTTTTGATAAGATTTGGCAAAGTCGCTTCAAAACCGTTTTCACGCTTCTTGAGTTTTGAAAAAAGTTGAGTTGCTTTTGTAGGCATTCAAAATCCTTGGTTAACAGTGCATTTGCTGCTTTCAAGTCTCATTAATGGCATACACATTCTTCCACTATGGTTTGTTGGTCTTGTATTAAACGAGCAAAATCTTGATGAGGCAAAAGTTCGGCTTGTTCAACGTGAGTCTCAACATGATCATTATTTAGATCCTCAAGTATAACCACGGAGTCAATTTGATTATCAAGGGAAACCGTTGGTCATCTTGATCGTCAAATATAACTACGGGGTCTAGTTGAAAATCGTCAAAATGAGATGTGGATACTCATTTTGAACATTCGAGCCTTGCCGGATTCAGATGTTGGCGGAGATATTTATCAGAGATAAATATGGTTTGTTCGGTACTGAGAGCCATCGCTGTCATACACTGGGCATGTTTCACTCATGTGGCTCTTGCATATTAGCCATCAACATAATGCCGCATTGGCCAAGTCCTCCATATCATCATCTCGAAGTCAAGATTTGCCATAAAGCTCTGTTCTTTGTCTGAGAGTTCCACCGCTTCATCCTTAAGAGCCAAAAGAAGAGCCTCTTTGAAATAAGCACGCCCCTAGTCCTGGCTTTGGGCATGCATTAGCAGTGTCCCTTCTCATTGCAGCTTGTAGCATCAAGACCATTCAACCCATTCTGAGCATTTCCTGCTCCACCACTGAGCTCTCATGTTATTCCTACCCACAAAGATTAAACCCTTGACCACCGCCATCTCGGCGACCATACACGATTCTCAACTTCAACTGCCCATTGTTCACAACAGCTTGATTCCTTGTGTTAGATGAGGAACGAATACGATTGTTGGATTTGTTGGTATAGCGGCCAAAAGCATTAGCAATCATCACAAATCCTTGTTGCAATGCTCGAACGGATCGATTCCTCATTAGCTTCAGTGACAAGTGCTTGAGCATTGTTGTTGTTGTATGGAACCAATTGATTTTTTTGCTGTGAAGGATCATGTGGTGGGTTTGAAGTAGTTGGTTGAGTTGCTGGTTGAGGAGAATAATTTTGTTGAGCATATAAGGCAAGTTGTTGATTTTCCGGTTGTGTCGCAATTTGAGCACGGAGAATCCTTTCCCATCAACTTTCATGAGGCTTCAAGTAATCGTACAACAATCCGTAGGTAGATTGATGCATATTCTTCGCTTGACGGAGAAAAATGACATACTTCTCCCATTCAGAACCAAGACTACTCGGGAACTTAGTATTCAACCGCAATTCTTGGCATGATGATGTTGTGTTTATCCAAATCATTGATGATGTCCGAAAAACGATGATGATAAGACTCTAGTGTCTCTCCGTGTTCAATCATGAAGTGTTCATAAGCCAAGTAAATTTTGGATTCCAAATCCTCCCGATTGAGTACAGATCCTTCCATAAGAAGACGAATATGATCCCACATTTCTCGTAAGTCTTTTGAGCATCAACACTACTAAGAATTGGGTTTGGTAATCCTAAGAGGATATATTCCATTGCAAGCTCATATGCTTTAGAGTGTAGAAGTTCTTCAGGATTCAAGTCCGCAATAGTAGCAATGTTCGTTTGTTCATCTCTTGGTGGAATAGCATTTGGATCTCCGGTACAATACATTAGGCATCTCAAATGGACCTTCCAAGATAACCTTCTTTAAGAACTTTCCATGTGGCTTCTTCAGATTACAAAATCTAAAGAACCTTATCACCCATTGATCATAGTTTCCTGGAGTGAGCATTGGAGGTCTATCAAGTGATCCAACTTCATGTATTGATTGTTGGCTGCTCAAAGCTTCACACATCTTTGCAAACCAAGTGGGTTCCTTCATAGTGTTCCTTGATGGATGTTGATTGAATTCAGTTGTGTAGGGTTGAACTTGAAGACTTGGTGGTGGTTGAACCATTTGAGGTTGTGGAATTGTTAAAGTTGTGGAGTATGTTGTTGATTAAATTGTTGTTGATAAATTGCTTGTTGTTGATTCCATTGTTGATGTTGTGGAGTTAATTGTTGTTGTTGTTGACGTTGAGGATAAGTGTAAGGGAAATAGTTAGAGTATGGTGGTTGTGACATGTTGAAAAACTTGTGTTGGTAAAATGGATCTTTGTAGTCGAATGAACCTTTGTTGATGAAGTGTCCTTAGGCTTAGAAGAGACAAGAACCAAGTAGCACTTATGCGTAAAAACACCAAAGTTACGCATAACAATAAGGAGTTACGCCGTGAGATTTAGCTACGTAAGTAGTAGGAAAAAAGACTAAAGTTATGCTAGACAAAAGTTAGGCGAGAAAGTTAGGCGTAGGATTATCTTATGCGTAAGACTAGGCTTAGGCGTAAGAATAATCTTATGCATAGGATTTCTACGCCGTAGTTTATGCTTATGCTGTTTTGTCAAATGATCTTTTACACTATCACGCAAAAGATATCCAAAGTCGACGATTTTGACTTATCCAAGTAAGAAAACACGGAATAAACCACGAAAATGAAGATCAAACCAAGGAAACACTTACGCGTAGTTTTAGGGTTTTACTACGTGAATTGCTCGTAATTTGATTCTGCCAAAAGTGTTTCTAAACCAATTTTTGTGTGATAAAATAGCTTCAATAACACCAAAAGACACAAAAGTGTAAAACTTGATGAACCAAAACTCTAAAACAGCACAGTAGGTTGAAACCCTCGCTCAAAAACTAGTTAAAAACAACTATCCACCATAAAGTTTGAAACTTTTGCCAAAAACAAGTATTTTAACACCCTAAAACGTTGAAAGTACAAGAATCTTGGATTCAAAAGTGTAAAAATAAGTTTTGATCAAGCCAAAGGTAGGGATTACGCTAGCGTAAGACCAAAACTCACTTCAAACAATACGTTCACTCAACTATTAGGCGATTGATACCACTGTTAGGTCACTAGTTTTACCACACAAGCTTATAAGAAAGAGTAGAGAGGTGATTGAACAAGATCTAACACACACATACACACGTAAATAAGGCACGGTTATGCGTAGGTGAGTGAGAGAAAGAAAACTTGAACAACCAACCCTCAAGTGAGGGTTATTACAATGTATTTATAGGCAAGGAGCTAGGGCAACACTCCCTCTCCTTCCCTTTTCCTTATTGGACATGGGCCTAAGCTCATGGGCCTTCTACATAAGCTTAAGGCTAAAACAAACATAAAGGCAATAATTAAGCTAACTATTACATATTAATTACTAACACTTAATTATGGTTTAGGAGTGATTCCAACACTAACAGTCCCGATGAATTTACTCACGAAGTTTATGAGCCGCGAAATTTATCTCCACCATATAAGCTTGGAACAGCTCAAGTCCGTGTACCATGTAATCGATTTCGAACGATCAAGTAGCTTGGAACACTCATAAGAATGGGTAATGGATTGGGAACCCCATGCAATAATGGGTTCCACTTGGTTGGGGTAAAAGTGATTGAACACCCACATCGGTAGAAACGCTTGAATCATCGAAATAGATGCGTTGCTAATATTCAGATTCTAATCTATTCAAAGTATGTTCACTTTAAGGAATAGTTCCACCAAGTAGGCATTCATTTTCTAGTAAGCATTGGTCTTAGCAAATTGAGGGCGTAATTCATTAACCTTTTACTACCAAATAGTATCCATTGATAACCTATTTTACTAAATATTCTTCATGTGGGTTTCCACTGTTTTCTAGCTTTCTTTCGCCTTTGCCTTTAGCCTCTTAGCTTGATTTTTAACATTAACAATTTTAACTGGCATTTGACAGATTATCAAAACATTCACATTCACATTCATGATTAGTAAATCGTATTCAAGTACCATCATTATTACGGTTTGCGATAGTATCGTGACCACTAATTATAGTACTTCTATGGCTAATACTAGAATCAACACACCCGTTTATTCACCTCAAACTTAAAGTTCCTATACTCTTCCACGCACATTCTGCTTATGCGAGGTCCTATCTTGCTTGGTATTACCCGGAGGTTTTGACCCGCTTGCTTAATGTCACTGACATCCTCCTGTGAGGGAATTATGGGAACATTAGTTGGTTGATTCATTTTGCATTCCTAACTAGATGTGCAGGGATCTGAACTACTTGAAGGCACATTAGTGTTCACTCTCTTAAAATTGGGCATATAATGGTTTGTAAACTTGGTACTAGGCATAGAACAAGGCATCACAGCTTTACCTTTTGCACCTAAGGATTTAGGACATGTTGCAATTAAACATTCTAGCAGCTCCTGAGATTGTTTGGCCTGAATGCAAGCAAACCTAATTTCTCTATCAAGAGGCTTATTTATGAAATCCTCTTCCACAATCTCACGGAGACATTCTAGACTATCCTTAAGGTGAGCACAATAGTTATGAAACACAAGTTCATTATTCCGAAGATGAGGAGGAATGCTTATCGAGCCACAATATATTTGGTACTGAGGATGACTTTGAAGCAACATTCTCATTAAAAACAAGTGGCAGTTTCCCTTTTTACTGACTCCTCAGATTCTCAATTTCTTTTTGTAAAGAAGTTATTTTTTCGTTGTTTTTGTCACGAGTGACTTTAATTGAATCATATAACTCTTTAAAGTGACGTTTAACTTTTTCATTTTCTTCTAGAAAACTCTCATTTTCTTTTTGCAAAACATTAACCAAGTTTTGAAGATGAAAAGTTTGAGAGTATTGAGAATCTAAAGGATGAGGTATTTGGGAGCCAGTCACATTGTTCTTTTCAGCCTTTAATTGTGAAATTTGGGCTTTCAACTCTCTGATC
>OU343216.1:119755568-119779485 GCA_910596185.1 Chrysanthemum makinoi | reverse complement strand
TTTAATTCTAAATTCAGTTCTCATCAAGTAAAACCAAACTCCATTTTTTTAAACCAGTTTAAGAATTGTATCCCTTAAAGGGGTGTTTGGGTCAAGCCCTTAAATGGTCATAAATTTACTTTTTACCCGTTTGACTTTTAAGGTCAAACTTAGTTTAGCTCATTAATCAGTTTTTACAAGTTTGAGTCCAGTTTGAAAAAGATCTGTGGGAATCAAGTTGAAAAAAAAAAGGTGTTTTCTGTCTTTCTTACCTGTACAGGACAGCAGCAGAAGCTGCTGTACTTGGGCATTTTTCTTAGCTTAATTGGTGTCTAAAGTGGGTAAATTGGGTTTTTCTCAAATCCTTGTGTCCATAACTTCATTTTGTTTCAGTTGTATGCATCTCAATTATCTCTAGCTTAGTCAAATTGAACATTGAAATCCATCATTTGTCTACTTTTTTGTGTTCTGCATCAGTAACATATTGGCCAAACCAAGCTGTTATCAGCTTATTTTTAAGCTGTAATTAGCTCTTTCTTGACCACCAATCAGCTTTTTGTGAATCTCCATTATCCTAACTCTACTTTTGTAGCTTGTCTTAGCTTTGGGAGTCCACTTTTCAGCTCTCAAATAAGCTCCAAACAGTCACCTTGGGCTGCCTCATACTTGCAGTGTCGTACCTGCACAACAGGTCATTATCCAATCTTTTCCAGCTTATTTGATAAACTTTAGCTTAGGTAGTTAAGATCTCTACTCAATTAGGTAGTCTAGAATAGAGTTGCTTAGTTCTAGCTTATTTTGTGTATTATAGAGTCTCATTGGTTAGCTTAAAGTTCCCTTAGAATAGCTTGTGTGCCTTAGATTAAACTGCTATCTCCATATGGCTTATTCCAGTTTTAAAAGCTTCTCTAGATGCCCCCTTGGTCCACTTTAGATGTTCAGCTTACTTGATAGCTTAAGTCCAATCTTGATAGCCTTTGATAGTTCACTTTAGCTGCTTAAGTGGTGATTGTTTTGCTTTTCTGTCCCAACTGTGGGTAATAAGCAGTCATAACTGCTTATTCCAGACCTTTCCTTAAGCAAAGTTTTCACAAAATGTCCTTGCTTTTGTTTCATCTTTAAGTTCCAAAAAGAAAATTTGAAAAAAAAAAAAAATTGCAAAAAGTGGGAGCCAAGGGATTCGAACCCTGGTCTCTCAGCTCAAAGCACACGACCACAAACACAACACCTCAACCATCTGCGCCCTTGGGACTTGTCTCACAAGTTTTTCACAAACAATCTCTTTAAAGCTTGTACTCAGTTTTCAATATAAGCACTTTTTGGCTTATTTACAGCTTATTCTCCCAAACAAAGTAGTGTTTTCTTAGATTAAGCATAGATCAAAATAGTTTTTGTGATTTTTCCAGATTTTTATTAATTAGTTTATTATTTTTAATTAATTAAATAGATTAAATTAGTTTTTTATTCGTAGAAAACGTAATTCAAATCAACAAATCATTAAAAACCAATTCAATTTCAAATCACGAAACTCAACGAATCCTTCCATTCACACCTCGTTGGGACACGACCCGGGAAATCACTTTTCCGGTATCACTTTTATCACACCCGTAAGATTTGATACGTTGACCTTTTTCCTAAAGGGTTAATTTGTCGAATTTTACGGTTATTTTCATATACGTTGATATTGTGTTTTTCACCACTCACTTTTAAAACGAACCAAATTTTGGCGCCGCTGCCGGGGAGGTGTGTTGCGACCATATCGTGATTTTTGCGATTAGTGACTTGAAGAACCTTCCTCGTGAAGTTATTGTTTTTATAAAAATACAAAAATACAAAAATATTTTTCTTTTCTTTGTTTATATATGTAAAAGATAAAAATACAAAAAGATTTTGCTTGTTGTTTTAAATAAAATAGAAGACACAATCAATATAACATTCTCAACCGAGGTGTTATCATTATAAGTTCCCGAACAAAAGATTTAAAACTTGCCTTTGTGTCGCTCGTGATTTGGCTTATTTCTATCGGATAAAAAGCTGTGTGAGGGGTATAAGGGACGGCTGACATTAAATTGCGGTGAAAAGAGGGTTTTAATAAGCTTGTGACCTAATAAGTCTCTCCGCTCCTTTGTGCGTTTATCTTATAGAAGTGATCATTTTATGCGGGATTATTGGTTTAAGTTCAACGTGTTTTGCCTCGGTCTTGTTTTAATTGAAAGTCTTTGTTTTTGGAAGTGCATGCACTCGTTCTTCTAGATCATTGAGCCCTTTTCGTGATCTAGCAGAAATTCCTAGAAAACGTTCTCATAGACGTCTGCTGAATAGTCGAACCGAGATTCGTACTATTCCAAACAACAATATGGCAGACGAACGAACTATGGCGAAATGCTCCGGCACCCACCGAGGGTTATGGAGATGCCATCGTTTTACCACCAATCAATTCTGATCACTTTGAATTGAAGACGCATTTGATCCAACTTGTGTCTACAAATCAATTCCACGGGTTTGATCGAGAAGAACCGTATGCACACATCCGTTGGTTTAACAAGTTGACCTCAACTATCAATTACAAGGATGTACCACAAAAAGTGATCAAACTGATGCTATTTTCGTTTCTCACTTGAGGGGCAGCCGGATTTGGCTGGAAAAGAACCCCTCGAACCATGAAACTTGGGAGGATCTTGTTCAAAAGTTTTTCAATTATTTCTTTCCTCCATCAAAGACGACTAATCTTAAAAATGAAATTTCCGGATTTCGTCAAAATTTCGATGAAAACTTTGGAGAGGCATGGGAGAGATTCAAAGATCTCTCGAGGAAATGCCCCATCATGAATTCACGAGCTTCGACAAGTTAATATCTTTTATAATGGGTTGAACGGTAACGATCAAGATTCTTTGAACGCAGCAGCCGGTGGCAATATCTTGAATCGTAAGCCTAAAGATGTGATTGAGATTTCGCGAAAAATCAAAAGTTCCTATTTCTCGCAACAAAGTCAATATTCCGAACACTCCTGCTTCTTCATCCGGTAACTCTTTCGAGTTAGCCGCTCCGTTAGCCGCTCTAACGGACGTCATCCGTTGTATGATGAAAGAGGTAAAGGAAATCAAAAGCGAAATTCATAAGACGGAACCAATCAAAGCCGTGAACAAGGTGTGTGAAACTTGTAGTGGTCCACACGCGTATTATGATTGTCAAGCAACCGATGCTTCTATTTACCAAGCTCCGTAGCTTCGTAAACCACAATCAATACCGACCACAAGCTGATCCTCACTACCGTGCACCTAGCGAGTATGACACCACCGTTTTCCTCTGTACAAAACCATGGCAATCAAAATCGCTTTGTTCCAAATCAAGGACAAAACTTCAATAATTCTCAAAA
Organism: Chrysanthemum makinoi; assembly: GCA_910596185.1. Classification (NCBI taxonomy): domain Eukaryota; kingdom Viridiplantae; phylum Streptophyta; class Magnoliopsida; order Asterales; family Asteraceae; genus Chrysanthemum; species Chrysanthemum makinoi. Next base: position 119,776,130 of record OU343216.1, on the reverse strand, counting down.
TTTCAATCGAACCGGAACAATTTCAACCAACCATATCAAGCTCCAAATCAGCAAAGTTATCAACAACCTTCTCAAGCTCCCTACCAAATGACTTCATGAAAATTACTGAGTCAAGCATACGTTCAATGCAAACTCGGATCAATAACATGAGAGTTGAGCTAAAAAAGGAAATTGATACCACAATGTCTCGGCAGATAGATGAGTTGAAGAATATGATGAGCAGTTTCATGAACATGAATATGAACAAAGCCGTCATCTTACGGAGGACTCCCAACAATACAGTTCCAAATCCAAATGCCGAGTTGAAAGCCGTCACCACTCGTAGTGGTAAGACGCACAATGGACCTTCGACTCCAATGCCTCCTCCACAGGAGCAATGAGTCAAGTTACCAAGGATACAACGGACAAGGTGCATTTCTCAAGCCCATGAAGTACCGCACACGTCCCACCTTCGGTAGTCCAAGCTTTAAGTCCGGAACCCGAAGTTCCGAAGACAAATCTCGAGCCGAAATGACTTCCATCCCGGCTCAAAAGTCTAGTCACTCCCTTACCCATCAAGATTGCATGATGAGAAGCTCAAAGACAAAACCAAAGAGCAAATGGAAAAATTTTTCCAAATTTTCAATGAACTGCACTTTGATATAAGCTTCGTTGATGCTCTCGTTCTAATGCCCAAATTTGCATCCACGCTTAAAGGCTTACCGAGCAACAAAGATAAGTTATCTGAGATGGCTAAAAACCCTCTCAATGAGCAATGCTCAGCGGTCCTTCTCAAGAAGCTTCCCAAAAAGCTTGAAGACCCCGGCAGGTTTTTAATCCCGTGTGATTTCTTGGGGATGGTTCAATGCTCCGTCTTGGCCGATCTTGGTGCAAGCATTAACCTCATGCCACTCTCAGTATGGAAGAAAGCATCTCTTCCTAAACTTACATCCACTTGTATGACACTCGAGCTAGCGGACCGTACCAAAACTCGTCCACTTGGGATAGCCGAGGATGTCGTAGTGAAAGTAGGAAAGTTTCACTTTCCTACTGACTTTGTTGTAGTAGACTTTGATGCAGATCCTAGAGTTCCCTCATCTTAGGGAGAGCTTTCTTGAGAACGAGCCGAGCTCTAATTGATGTATTTCTTTGAAGAGTTGACCATACGGGTTGACAACGAAGAACTCACGTTTAATATCAACCAGAACTCCAAACCTCTATACAAACACGGTGTTGCCACAATTGATCAAAAATCTGAAAGAATCGATGCAACACTCTCAAATTTCACGGTTAAGAAGAGTCATCAAAAACGTCTTTGAGCTAAAAGCTTTGAAAATCAACCCTGGTTCAAACAAATGGTTTGAAAGTTGTCCCAAGGAAGTCAAGAGTGTTCTTGATGATGATGATCTAGAATCGGAGACTTTATCGGAAGTGGTGGAAATTGCTAGCTCTAAGAGCACACCACTTGTCCCACCTCCGGAATCAGTTTATCGTATTGAGTTTGTTAACTCCGTGAATGAAACCAAACTCTCTTCAGTTTCATCTGGATTGGATGATGATGTTTGTGATCCAATGGGAGACATTCTTTCCATTGAAGAATTGCTCAAAAATGATCCATCATCCACTAGTCTTATTATTTCCGACTCTTCCATCCCTTCTCTCACTCCGGATGAGGAAGAGGACAACTTTTGGAATGAAGTCGATGCCTTTCTTAGTGATGAGTCGATTCCAACAGGAATTGATAATACTTACTTTGATTCGGAAGGGGACATCCTTTTTTACGGAAAATCTGTTGATTGAAGAACCGTTTCCAACCCTCCCTACGGAATTGTTGACAATCACCACACAAACTTCAAGACTAAGCTTAAAAATGTCGAAAATGGTGATTTGCTTTTTATTGATGAGGAATGGACTTGCATTCTCATGCACATCTTTATTCCATTCTTCAGAGATGGTGTGGTTGCTCTTTCCCTTTTCTCTTTCGGGAATGAGGACACCATCTTTGACCCGGTATCATCCTTTATAGTTTCTACTATTAACAATACCGCGGTTGTATCTCGTCGGTGTGGAACTTTTTGATGTTCATATGTTTATTAACACTGTGAACGAAAGTCCGATCGAGATTGGTTTACCACGTTGCTTCCCCAAGAACAAATGAATACTGGGTCGAGTCAAGCTAGCGACTCGGGAATCAAAAACAGTAGCACACTATATGGGTTTTCACCCATATTTCAGACTTCTTTCTACTTTCTACCACCCTAGTGTGGGGAGTTGCCCCATTGTATATAAAGTTTTCTAAAAAATTTCAAATAATGGCCGTAGTATTTCCCTTTTACGTTCTATGTTTCGGCATAACCGCCGGTACTTTGAATATTGAGGGCAATATTCATTTCTAGTGTGGGGGGAATTCTCACGAATTTTATCATGTAATTATACCACCCTATTCCCCCATTTTTGGCCAAAATTTTTTTTGGAGTAAGTGTTTTGCACTTACTCAGCTTACTGTTATCAGTCGCCATGTCTAATAAACAAAAGGATTGGCTAATCCAGGAGCAAACGGCTCTTGGTAAAGATATCTCAAATCCGTTGACGGCTTGCAATTTGCCCAAACTTGTATGGTGTTCAGCTCACCATATCTTTAATTAGTGAAGAGTTGGCTAGCCCGCAAGTTTATGGCTTGTGGTAAAGGCAGTTGGAAAACCATAATTGGTAATCAACTCACCAAAGATATTTTACCTAAGAGTTGGCTAGTCCGAAGCAACGGCTTGGTAAAGACAAATCAAAACCGTTAAAAGCTGGTGGTTTGCTCAAAATCATATGGTTATCAGTGTACCATAGTTCTTACTTGAAGTGAAACATTTGGCTACTCGAGTAATGGTTTTGGTAAAGAGATTCAAATCCATTAAGTTTTCTCAAAGATTGCTAGGGACTAGCAATAGTTTAGTGTGGGGATTGATGAGTGTCTAAATACTCATCATTTTTGTTCCTTCTACTTTGCAAAACAGTCAAAACTTTCTCGAAAAGTCTCAAAAGACAGAAAAATATTTAGGACTGTATTTTATGCAATTGTTGGAATCACTCCTAAACAATATTTCAAGTATTTATATTTCATATGTAATAGGTAGCTTTATTATGGCCTTTATGTTTGTTTAAGGTCAAGCTTATGTAGAAGGCCCATAAGCTTGACCCAAGCCCAATAAGGATAGGAAGGGAACTAGGAGTGTTGCCCTAGCTTCCCTCCTATAAATACCTCTTGTAAACCTTCATTTGAAGGTTGGTTGTTCAAGTTTTTCCTCTTTCACTCACTCTTTCCTTAACCGTGTTTATATACGTGTGTGTGTTTGATAGCTTGTTCAATCGCCTTCATCTCCTTTCTTATAAGCTTGTGTTGTAAAACTAGTGACCTAACAAAGGGTATCAATCGCCAAATAGTTGGGTGTACACTTTGTTTTTGAAGTTTTGGTTTTGGGTCTTACGCGTAAAGATAACACAATCTTTGGTTCTTAAAACTCGATTTTTACACTTTTAATCCAAGATTCTTGTACTTTCAACGTTTTAGGTGTTAAAATATTGGTTTTGGCAAAAAGTTTCAAACTTTACGTGTTTTTCCTCGCTTTTAAGCTTGTTTTTGTTCAAGGGTGCTTTCCTACGCAGTAATCGCTTTTAGAGGCTTTGGATCATCAAGTTTCACACTTTTGTGTTATTTTGGTGATATTGAAGCTATTTCATCACAAAAATCTGGTTTAGAAACATCTTTGGGCAAAATCAATATTACGAGTAATCCTACGCGTAGTAAAACCCTAAAATTACGCGTAAGTTATTCCTTGGTTTGATCTTCATTTTGGTTTATTCCGTTTTCTTACTTGGATAAGTCCAAAATACGCCGACTTTGGATATCTTTTGCACCGTGATAGTGTAAAAGATCATTTGGGATAAAACCCTAAAATTACGCATAAGTTCAACTTTACGCGTAGAAATCCTACGCCTAAGATTTTCTTACGCCTAAGCCTTGTCTTACGCATAAGCTAAATCCTACGCCTAACTTTCTACGCCTAACTTTGTTGTCTACGCATAACTTTAGATTTTTTCCTACGCTTACGAAGCTAAAACCTACGCCAGAACTCCTCATTGTTACGCGTAACTTTTGGTGTTTTTACGCATAAGTGCTACTTGGTTCTTGTCTTTTCTACACCTAAGGACACTTCATCAACAAAGGTTCATTCGACTACAAAGATCCATTTTACCACACAAGTTTATCAACATGTCACAACCACCATACTCTAACTATTTCCCTTACACTTATCCTCAACAACAACAACAACTAAGTCCACAACATCAAGAATGGAATCAACAACAAGCAATTTATCAACAACAATTTAATCAACAACATACTCCACAACTTGCCGCAAATCCACAACCTCAAATGGTTCAACCACCACCAAGTCTTCAAGTTCAACCATACACAAATGAATTCAATCAACATCCATCAAGGAACACTATGAAGGAACCCACTTGGTTTGCAAATATATGTGAAGCTTTAAGCGTACCAACAATCAATTCATGAGGTCGATCACTTGATAGACCTCCAATGCTCACTCCAGAAACTATGATCAATGGGTGATAAGGTTCTTTAGGTTTTGTGATCTCAAGAAGCCACATGGAAAGTTCTTAAAGAAGGTTATCTTAGAAGGTCCATTTGAGATGCCTACTATCATTGTACCCGTAGATCCAAATGCCATTCCACCAAGAGATGAACAAACCAACATTGCTATGTGCATTTAAATCCCACGTAACTTCTACACTATGAAGCCGATGAACTTGCAATGGAATACATCCTCTTAGGATTACCAAACCCAATTCTTCGTAGAGTTGATGCTCAAAAGATCGCACAAAAATGTGGGATCATATTCGCCTTCTTATGGAAGGATCTCAGACTCAATCGAGGATTTGGAATCCAAAATTTACTTGGCTTATGAACACTTCATGATTGAACCTCGAGAGACACTAGAGTCCTATCATCATAGATTTTCTGACATCATCAATGATTTGGATAAACACAACATCATCATGCCAAGAATTGCAGTGAATACTAAGTTCATGAGTAGTCTTGGTCCCTAATGGGAGAAGTATGTCATTTTTCTCCGCCGCTTAAGAACATGCATCAATCTACCTATGGATTGTTGTACGATTACTTGAAACCTCATGAAAAGGAAGTTGATCGGGAAAGGATTCTCCGTGCTCAAATTGCTCCACCAACACATCCGTAAAATCAACAACTTGCCTTATATGCTCAAAAATTATCCCTCTCAACCAAAGAACTCAACCAATGCTTCAAACACATCTTCACAACAACAACCTCAACCTCAACAAAATCAATTGGTTCCATACAACAACAATGCTCAAGCATATGTCGCTGAAGCTACCGAGGAATCCGATCCGCTCAAGCATTGCAACAAGGATTTGCTATAATTGCTAATGCCTTTGGCCGTTATACCAACAAATCCAACAATCGATTCGCTCCTCATCTAACACACGGACTCAAGCCGTTGTGAACAATGGACGGTTGAAGTTCGTAATCGTGATTATGGTCGCCGATGGGCGGTGGTCAAGGGTTTAATGCCGTGGGTAGGAATAACAACAGAGCTCAAGTGGTGGAACAGGGAAATGCTCAAAATGGGTTGAATGGTCTTCGATGCTACAATTGCAATGAGAAGGGACACTGCTAATGCATGCCCAAAGCCAAGGACTAAGGGCGGCTTATTTCAAAGAGGCTCTTCTTTGGCTCTTAAGGATGAAGTCGGTGGAACTCTCACGCACAAAGAACAGAGCTTTATGGCAAATGCCGACTCGATGATGATATGGAGGACTTGCAGCCAATGCACCAAGTTATGTTGATGGCTAATATGCAAAAGGCGTTACACATGAGTGACACAGCCCAAGTATGACACCGATGGCTTGTCTCGTGCACCAACAAACCATATTTATCTCGATCTCATATCTCCGCCAACATCCGATCCGCAAGGCTCGAATGTTCAAAATGAGTCATCCACATCTCATTCCGACGATTTTCAACTAGACTCCGTAGTTATATTTGACGCATCAAGATGACCAATGGTTTCCCTTGATAATCAAATTGACTCTGTGGTATACTTGAGGATCTCAGTAATGATCATGTTGTGACTCACGTTGAACACGATGAACTTTTGCCCTCATCCGGATTTTGCTCGTTACTTCAAGACCAAAAATCCCAAAATGGAGGAATGTTTGCATTAAATCGGACTTGAAAAGTAAAATGCACTGTTAACAAAGGATTTTGAATGTTTACAAAAGCAACTCAACTTTTTCAAAACTCAAGAAAAACGTGAAAACGGTTTTGAAGCCGCCTTTGCCAAATCTTATCAAAACGAAAAATATTTAGAACGACAGATGCGTGATCTAGCCGCTTCAAAGAATGCTTTGTTGTCTGAAATAGAACAACTCAAACATGAACATAAAAAGCAAATTAACGCTCTCACCTTGGAAAATCAAAAAGCTAAGGCCGAGTTGTTAAATTGTCAAAAACAGCTTCTCGCATACAAAAAGCATTCAACGAAACTAATAGATGATCATCTTGAAGAAATCATCGGCTTGCAAAACAAACTTAAAGAGTTTAAAACTGTTGTTTACAAACATGGCAAGTCGGTCACAACCATTGAAAAGTTTACTTTAAAACCAAATCCAAATGGATATGGACCTAATCTTGCCGACATAAACCTAAGCTTTCAACCAAAACATTCAAACCAAATCCTCAAGTTTCCAAAGGCACAATATAAAATTGATAATTCTGTTATGAATGTTGTTGAATATCATCGTCAAGAGGAATTAGATGCATAAGACGAGAGTCGATCAAAATTAAAAACTGTTGTTTACAACAAACCTTTTAATTATTCTAAACCTGTCACTTTCGTCACACCAACGGATTCTTCCAACACACCAAGAGTTATCATCGTAACACCCGAAGTCTTCTATTGTTAATCCCAAAACAGACTTTGCACAAACTTATGGTCCTTTACCTTCCATTAGTGAAGTAAACTCACAACCCGAAAATCGAAAAATTCTTCGATATTTTGACATTTTCATGGCCGACCTCAAAATTTTACAACATGAGATAGAATATCGTTCTGAAATCAAAGTTGAACATTTTCAATCGCGCGAGAACAAAGAGACATTTTTCGGAAAAATCTTTTACCTAATGTTAAAAACTTGAAAAGTTGTGCAATTGCTCGAAAAGGATTTTCATAAGGAACTTGGGGTCATGAAAAACGCTGAGAAAACGTAAACATCTATTTCAAACACTAAACGTAAAAAGAAAATGTTAAGAAAAGATGTTGATCGACTATTGGAAGATGTTATCCGGCGGATGTTCAAAATGTTGTGTTATTGAATTCGTTGTCATATGCATTTGATAATATCTCTCCGATATCGTTGTTTCGTGGTAAATGTTGAGAACACCGATAATGTGCTTCGACGAGTCCTTAAAGTTGAAAACAAACGATTGTCAAACGAACTTTCAAATGCAATACGCCGCCTTAATTGGTGTCAAAAAGATATTCATGATCAACAACTTGTTTTTCAACACAAAATCAACCAGCCATGCAAAACCTTCTCGATTCTAAAATTGAGCAACCGGATGATCAAAACGTGTCTTTCAAGTGTCAAATCTCAAAATATGAACAAGAACTTGTAAAAGTTAAAAGGAATATGGTGTCATATTTGATTTACTCAAAAAGACTCGTGATGAAGCATCAAATGAACTTGATCATTATCTTGCACACACTAAATAAGTTATGCATTTTGCCGAAATGTTCGGTCCGAAAATCAAGATCCGATTCACACTATCATCAAGTTAAGAGGAATGTTAGGAAAGTATGAACAACTTCCACCAACAATCATTAAGAGATTAGCCCCCGTAACACTTAGTACTCATGCACCTAGAATCTCTATTGCCAAATCACAAGTAGCTAACGTGCTTCCTTCTATCAAACAGAATAGTTGAGCCTTTTCCAAACGTCCGCACTTCACGTTCTAAGAGCACTCAATCAAGAATAGGAAGTTGCGACCTAAGAAAAGATCAATCAAGAATGCTAAAGTAGAAGAACACCCTAGGACACTGAATAAGACACACGCTGCTCCACTATAGATATTAAGGCCCGCAAATGTAATAGAAATAGTGATGTAACTAATGCTAAACCGCTAAGTACTTTTGATATTCACCGATGCACCTTGTGTTATTTGTGGTAAAAGTATGAATTCCGATTGCCATGATAAATGTGTTGCTAAAGCTATAATCTCTCGCTTAAGGAATCCTAAGAACCGGAATACCTCTAGGCCAACTAATCTTTCTAAGTCTGTGCTTGGTAGACCGCCATCTTTAGATTATAAGAAACGCATTGCCCCTCAGAGCTCCAGCCACCTCCTAGGAATGTAGTACCACCTAGTGAATTCACTAAGACTAAAGCAAAGAGTAGTTATAGATGGCATAAATGGATATATAACACACTAGGATTTAAGTGGATACCTAAAGCTATTGATGTGTGTATATCTACTAAACCTGCTATGGAACCCTCTAACATTTCGGGTTCCACATCTACTTCTATTCCATCCGTGTCGCCCGGTGTAATGCAGTGATACGATCATTCTCTCGATTGTTGATAGCGGATGTTCCCACACATGACAGAAATCTTAAATCGTTATCAAACTTTATTGCAAAGTTCATTGGCACCGCCGTTCGAATGATCACTTCGCACCTATCATGGGCTACGGAGATTATGTCAATGGGAACATCGAAATTAGCAGTGTTTACTATGTGGAAGGCCTCGGTCACAACTGCTTTCAAGAGGTCAATTTTGTGATGGAGATTTGGAGGTTGCTTTCATGGAGAAAACTTGTTTCATTCGTGATCTACAAGGAAATGACCTTATGTCTCGCTCGCGTAATTCTAGTCTCTACACTATCTCTATGCAAGACATGGTTGCTTCCTCTCCCATTTGCTTACTTTCTAAGGCAACATCAACAAAACCTTGGCTATGGCACCGCCGCTCTCACATCTAAACTTTCAAACCATCACCAACCTTGCTCGACACAAACTAGTTGAAGGACTCCCACGATTCCGGTATTCAAAAGATCACCTTTGCTCACCTTGTGAACAAGGGAAAAGCACTCGTGCTCATTTTCCTTCAAAGGTGGAACACGCTCTCAAAGATGTGCTTCATCTTCTTCACATGGATTTGTGTGGCCCGACGCGCGTGCAAACGATCAATGGCAAACGCTACATCTTAGTAATTGTTGATGACTACACTCGATGGACTTGGGTCTACTTTCTTCGTAGCAAAGACCAAGCTCCACATATGATCATCACCTTTCACAAAAATACGTGTTCACCAAACACCGCCGTAATCATCGTAATCGCATAAAGGAACTGAATTTGTTAACAAAACCCTTCGTGAATTCTATGAGAAAGTGGGAATTCAAAGATCAAACATCTATTGCACGCATACACCAACAAAACGGAGTTGTTGAAAGATCTAAACCAACGCTAGTGGAAGCCGCAAGAACAATGTTAATAAATGCTAAACTTCCAGATTACTTATGGGCGTAAGTCGTGATCTCATCGCATGCTATACTCAAAACCGCTCTATGATTACAAAACGCCACAACAAAACACCTTTCGAGCTCGTCCATAACGGAAAACCGAATCTAAAACACTTTCATGTATTTGGATCTCTTTGCTATCCTAATAATGATCGTGATGACTTTGGAAAGCTCAAAGCCAAAGCTGACATTGGAGTCTTTATCTGATATCGTGATAATTCCAAAGGTTTCCGAACCGAATCGCCGACAAAACAGTGATGGAAACGATTCATGCTCATTTCGATGAACTTACCAAATGGCTTCGAGTATAACAGCTTAGAACCCGGTCACAACCGCTTAAACTTCCTCAAACCCCATCATCACCAAGAAAGCCCTCGCCTTACTCGCCAACAAATGGAAAGGTTATTTGCTCACTGCTCGCTGACGATATTGATGAACGTGCTCGTGTGTATCCGCCGCTTCACGACAACCCGATAATATTCCTATACCGATACACCGCTACAACAACTACCGTTGAAGAAGCACCTACACACCGCTTGACTCCAACACAACAGCTTGAACACACCGCTTCCAACAATGATGAACCACCGATGATATTCTCAATGAAGTACCCCCACCGCAGATTTTGATCCAAATGCTCTTCAACCCGCTTGCTAATGAGATCGCCGCACCTGATGTCGCGAATCTTCCACAAACCATTTGAATCCTCGACCGCACAATGTATACCAACATCAACCCTCCACACATAGATGGACGAAAGACCATCCTCTCGAAAACATTATTGGCAACCCGAATCAACCGGCCGTTACGAGACAACGCCTTCACTGACGGTGAACATTGCATTTATGCACTCACCGTCCGCCAATCAACCTAAAACATCAAAGACGAATGACAAAAGACAACTGGATTGAATCCATGCAAGAAGAACTCAACCAATTCAAACGCCTTGAAGTATGGGAATTGGTTGAAAGACCAACAGGAGTCTACGCCATTGGTCTAAAATGGATTTGGAAAACAAATTGATGTCAAGGGAACGCCATCCAAACAAGTCACGCCCGTCGCTAAGGGTTATCGCCGTGAAGAGGGATTAGACTTTGAAGAATCTTTTGCCCGCTGCTCGCCTTGAGGTCGCTCGATATTTCTAGCATTCGCAGCTCATATGAATATAACGGTCATCGATGGATGTCAAAACGCGCTTCTCAATGGACAACTTAAAGAAACGGTTTATGTCACCAACCGATGGATTCGTTGATCCCGAAGTTCCTAATCATGTCTACAAACCTAACAAAGCTCAGATGGTCTCAAACAAGCTCCTGCATGGTACGATAAGCTATCATCTTTCCTCATTGCTAATAATTTCACCAAAGGTTCGGTTGACCCAACTCTTTTTATACAATATCACGGGAACATATCTTAATTGTTCAAATTTACGTGGATGACATCATTTTTGGGTCTACACATAAAAGTTTTCAATCGCTTTTGCAAAACTAATGAAGAAAAATTTTGAAATGTCCATGATGGGTGAACTTACATTCTTTCTCGGACCGCAAGTTCATCAATCACCCCGTGGTATTTTCTTGAGTCACTCCAAATATGCCCTTGAATTGTTAAACAAATTTGGAATGAAAACCTCTGACACCTATGCCACACCAATGGCTCATACCAAGAAGTTAGACGCCGATTTACATGGGAAATTGGTGGACCCTACAAAATACCGTAGTATTATTGGGTCTCTCATGTATCTAACACCTAGCGCACTGATATTGTCTTTGCCGCTTATCTATGCTCCCGCTATCGGCCGCGACCAATCAAACCCACCTCTCGAGGCTAAAAGAATCCTCCGATACATAAAGGGAACCATTAACTTGGGGATCCGTATCCGGGATTCTCGGTTTTGAACTAATCGCTTTTCAGATGCCGACCACGCAGATGCTTAGACTCACGAAAAGCACTTCGTGAGCTTTACAATTTCTTGGTTATAAACTGGTGTCTTGGCAATCGAAGAAGCAGGATTGTACATCGCGCCATCAACCGAAGCGTAATATGTAGCCATGTCCGCATGTTGTGCTCAAGTCATATGGATGAGAACACAACTCTAAGACTATGGTTACGTGATTTGACGTAATCCCGATGTATATGCGACAATCGGAGTGCCATTGCAATCTCGCGCAACTCGCCAAAGACTCGAAATCAAAGCACATCGATCTTCGATATCATTTCATCAAGGATCACGTGGAACATGGTACCGTTGAATTATATTTTGTGGGTACAGAATACCAATTGGCGATCTTCTCACCAAAGCCTTGCCTCCCGCTAGGTTTAATGAGTTGGTCCACCGGATTGGTATGAGGTGTTTGACTCAAGAGGAATTGGATGACCTCCTAAAACAGCCTTTAAAACCTCACAAACACCAAAACATCTTTTGTAAATAATTTTTCAAAAACAAAATACAAAATTATAAAACCTGATAAAACAACAAAAATATTCTTCTAATCTACTTTTCTTTCAACATTGCAAGTACATTTCTTCCGCCAACACTTTAATCTTTCAAAATTCAAGATTTTTCCGATCAAGTGTTGAGGGGAGAAAATAAACTTAACCGCTTCAAAACATCTGTACTTGCATGTTATCACATCTCGCTTGATTCTTTTACAAATGGTGGTACATTTCTCGGTTCAAAGACACTCCTCGGACTTTAATTAATAACCTTTCATTATTTTCTCAATTCGAGGGGGAGTGTCGCCAAGTTTCTTTCAAAAATCTTCATTTGGTAACCAAAATGGAAGTTAAAAGGCTTTGGATGAAAATGGAAAAGGTGGAGGGACCAAAACTGCCAAAAGCTTAAAGTTATTTTAAATAAAACCTCCACCTAACTTAACTCTTCTCATTTATTACTATCAACCAAACATATCCTACGCATAAGAATCAATCTTCAAGAAATCCGTGTTTTGATCATCATCTTGTAAGTTGTTTCATAATCTTAACATGTTTTCAAACAAGGTTTTGATTTTCAAATCCAACGGTCAAAAGATGTATAATCTTGGTTTTGTGTTCTACGCATAAGCGTATGAACACATAATCAAGATTGTATGATTGTGGTTAAAAAGATTGTGTCAAAACGTTTTTACATCAATGATAATATTTTATCCTCAAATCCACCCGTAAAACATGAATTGATGATTTTGAAAATTAGGGTTTATGAGTCGAATTGGGTTTTCCCAAATGTGAAGTGTTTTGGTCAAAAAGATTGTTGTGTTATGTTCATATGATGTTGAATTGATGATATCCATGCTCTATAACCACCCGTAAACACCTAATTAATTCAATTTGAAATTAGGGTTTAAGGTTCATAAGTTTGGGAATTTTTGATTCACCATGAGTTAGATGTTAATACTTGGTATATAAGCTCATACAACTCTCTTGAACTACCGTAAAAGTTTGGTGCATAATCCTATGGCTAGAAAACTTACGCAGAATTCATAACCCTTAGGGTTTTGACTACTGCGTATGACTTTCTACGCTTAATCGCATGAATGATTCATACCATGTTTTGTTGATAAAATGAATGATATGTGTTTAACTTTGATGATATGATGTTTTATTTCGTGCTTGCTACACTTAAATTCGTAATCAAGGTCATTTGATTATCTACGCATAAGGATTACCCTACGCGTAGTTATGTTACGCGTAAGAATAATCCTACGCATAACAGCTACGCGTAAGGTTCTACAATGGACTACGCAGATCCCGTGAAGGATATGCGTAAACAAGGACCTCTACGCGATAAGGTCAACTCTTACGAGTAGCCTTACGCTTAAGGTTAATATATGCCTACGCATAAGCTCTACGCATAAGGTCTCCTTTTCCTACGCTGCAACATTTCTTACGCCGTAGTTAGATTCTACGCGTAAGTTTACGCCAAGCATATATCATTCCTATCTACGCATAACTTTGCCAAAACTACGCTTAACCCTGGATTGACCTTCATGATGAATTGTTACTCGTACAAACTTGTAAATAAACTAATCATATCATCACGAATCCTAAAATGTCACTAATAAACTGAAATCGCTTGATATGTTGTGAACAATAAGTGATAAAATAAACTTTAAAACTTAAAGTTAACTAACTCACTAAACATTTCACGACGTCATTGGACTATTGAACAAACAAGTGACTTAGGACTCAGAACAATCATTGACACCACATTCAATAACTAGACAATAAGACCTTCGTTGACTAACATTATGTCTTTCGATATGTTGGTTCTTTTGGCTAATGTTATTTCGCATCACGACATGGTCGAACAAATGAATATGGATGCACCTGAAGTTCTCTCCATTGCCGATATCTATCCTCATGGCTATCCAATGAAGATAGGAAAGAATAATCTCCGTGTTGACTTTTACACCCTCACTTGCTCAATCTTCATGTTTAATTGCTATTGACATTCTCGAGGACTCATCCGACGTAACATGCTTTCACACTCGCAATCGCTCCTCGAGATCTACATCCAACAGCTTCCGAACACTATGGAAAGGGTCAAAGGACAAACCGCGGACGGTGACTCAATCACAAACAAGTCACCATTACACCCGCAGACTTAAGGGTCGTTCTCCTAATTCCCGATGTCGATCCAACCAAACTATATGCCACACCCGCCAAGAGCTCACTCTCCAATTCTTAATCAATATCGGTTATGACGAGGCTACATGAGTAATCACCAAGCACTCTCACGTAGAGCTTAAGAGTATTCCTCAACCCCGGAGAACACTCTACATGATCATCACCAAGTCTGCTTCGTCGGATAAATGCTATGAGCACCCTAAGCTCATGGAACCGCAAATATTCCGGCATTGGTCAACAAGAAACACATCGCTATCGGCTCGATTTGGGATGACATGATGTCATTTCTCAACAAACTTGGCTCAAAGATTCCCTACATCAGATATACAAAATTGTTGATCCAGAGAGCACTTGGACTTCATCCCGACATTCCCAAGAGGCTCAATGACCCCAACAATCACGACATGTTGACGGAACCCATTCTATCCGTTAGAATCAAGGACACGTCTACAAAGAAACAAGGTGTGGCTACCGATTTCCTTCTAATCAAGATGTCGAAAGCTTGAAACGCATAAAAGGTATCCGAAGCAAATGACAAGGCAAAGTTGGTCATCTCGACGAAAAATCTTCTGGAACACCCGTAAGGAAAACCAAAAGAGGAAGTGCGTGAAGTACGGCAAGTATCGTGAGTCAAAGGAAGTTCCCCAAGAGGAACCCTCCTTCAAAGAGGATTGTTCCATCTAAGGAAGCCGCTCCCATCCCAATTCCCAAACCCGAACCGCAAAGAAAGCTTGTGGACTAAAGCTCAAGGTACCGACACGTATGAAGAGATTACCTTCTCGACCAAGCAACCGTGATCCCTCCTCCGCCAGCCTAAATCTACAAGTCCAATAGCCTAACATGGAAAAGGAAAGACTCTGACATTTGAGTCTCATGATGAAAGCTCTGAAGAAGAAGAAGAGCAATTGGATCAATCCTACAAGAAGAAGTTTAAATTAGTTAGACAAATTCAAAAGTCAAGAATTTGCTAAAGATCAAATGGGTGGCCCCGAGGATCAAGTGGTGTCGCCCACTCTTCACCGTGTCCCGATGCGTTAATCAACCCGATAAAGGATCCGTGCCACCACTCTTGTGCAACAACAACGCCAGAAGGAGTCTACCGATCTTAACATTGAGGAACCTAAAAGAATATGAGAAAGAGAAAACCGATGAAGAAGCTAAGGAACGACGAAGAAAAGGCTAAAACCGACATGATGACGAAGAAGATTATGATGACTTTCTTCTCGCCAGCCCAACTCGCTCCAAGGAGGATACCTCGCACCTCCAAAGGACCCCGAATCTCCTCATGTCCCTCCTCATCGATTCTTCATCTCACTCATCACCACCACCATCAAAAAGATCAACAAAATCATCATCCAAATCTGTGAAGAAACCACCTCGATCTTGGATTTCTTAAGCTCATAAACGGATTCACAAAGCCGCCAAACAAGTCGAAAGAAAAACGTGCTCATCAAAAGCTAAATTTCTTTGTCGATCACATACAAAGATATGTATGACGAGCATGACAAGATGGAGAAAGAAAGGGAATTTGTTCGGAAGTTCATGAAGAGTCATCGTAAAGAGGAACTGAACGAAATGATCGAAGGTTACACTAACAAGTACCTTCGTGATATCGCTCCTAAATCCAAAAGGAACTGAAAAGACAAAGAAGAGATCATACTCACAAGTTTCTTCTGACATCGCCCCGTGTGACTAGAGAAATATTTTCCGGATAACTCACCCCTAACATCGTAGCATTGGTTAAAAATACAATGGCCAAAGAAGCCGATCTCTCGAACTGAAGTTAATCGCCAACTTGTGATACAAATGTCAAAGCGATCCGAACGCTTACTCGATGAAGCTAAATTTTTCGAAAATCTACTTGATTTTCAACTCAGATCATCATGCAAGGAGTCAACCGATCAACCCAAACGACCAAGAGATGACGATGATAAGGATAAGGAATCGCACCTAAACGCCGTAAGCCCGTAAATCTACCTCTATGCCACCTCCTCCACCACCTAACTTCTTCTCAACAAAGTCTCCTCCACCTCGGTCTTCTATCGATAAACCTCGACGATTCCGAAGTTACCACCCCCGACTCATAAAACAGTGATTACTTTGAGTATACGGGTGGTGACGATGAAGAGGTCCTTGAGCCCCGACAACAACCCACCACACCCAAACAAGTGCGTAAAACCAAGATCATCATCAAGGCCTTCCAAAAGAAGAAGAAGACGACTCACCGAGTTGTCTCATGGCTAGATGACGATAAAACCGAAGAGTTTGAATGGTTCTCCACACTTGTCAATCAAACTCCCTACCCCGATGAAGGTCAAGAATTGGTAGACGGTTCTACATTGAGCACGCAAAACTTTTGCAAGAAAAGTTCCATGTGAAGAAAATGACGAAATCTCAGTTGAAGCGAATCAAGAATGAAGCATTCCAACTTCTTAAAGACACTCAAAGCGCCGCCGAGGTCGAATATCATCTTGAGAACATCGCTCGAGCTATGTCTAACAACATGGATTGGCTCAACCCGAAAGCAAACATTGACTTCACACAAAGGGACAATCCTCCATACTACAACGATTGGACCAAACCTCTACCGACCATTGGCCAAACAGACGAACCACGGATTCCCTTCCGATACTTCTTTAACAGAGACCTAGATTTTCTCTTACACGGTAGCGATGGTTCGCGGAAATACGCTACATCATTAACTCTTCCATTCCCAAATGCTATTTACTCAAACCGCATAGCTATCGAGGAACGTGCAAATCACTTGTTTTCTCGACAACGCAAGCATACGACCAAGATGCATTGTATGGGATTCATCATTGGCCCGAACGCCAAGAATCTACTACGTAAGCGCCGTTCGTAAGTCTCAACATGCAAAGGTATAGTTCTAAGGACATCGTGGCCATCAAACACATTGATCTCAAGTCTAAGTGGGACTATTCATTCTTAAAGAATATCATAGTCAAACGACAAGATGAACAGAACTATGGATTCTCCGAGGTCGACTTTGAGAACTTGTCCTCAACGACATCAAGACATGTACCTTGCCAAGGTATGTGGTCGATGAGACAATTCTCGACCAAGTTCAACGTGAATTTATCAAGTCAGCTCATCTTCATTAGACGATTGTGATCAAAGAACGGTTGAAGATATCCGATGGTCGTTGAATCTTATCGACGCTGTCAACCTCACTCCTCCAATGCTTACTCTTCCCGATCTCAATCAGCCTACCTCAATATACGCCATCAAAGAAACCTTTCGAGTTGTTTACCGAGTGAACTTCAAAGAAACCGCTTAATGGCGTAGTGATCTTCGTAAATTCGGGATCATACTTTGAAGCCGGTTAGGGACGGATTAGCATACGTGTTGAAGGATATACCGAAAGTGGGATCTCGTAAACGCCGGAATTCTCGTGAAAGGAGGGATGTGAGAAGGATCATCACCATGATTGATGAACGGTTGTTCGACGGATCGCCTCGACGATTGAGAGCTATGTTGGTGGTCGCACCCGTGAGAAACATCACCGCTTTCAACGCCTGCGGCGCACTCGAACATCATCGCACTTCCCGTACCCCTTGAATTGTTTCCTTCATAATTTTGGATGTATGATTAAATATGTCTATGGCTTGTGCACACATAACAATGTACAACCCGTAATTGTCAAGAAAGGACCCCGTGGTACGCCTGCCACAATCCTTATAAAAGGAGCGAAAGCTTCTTACTTTTGAGTAAAACCTATCAAACCTTTCACTTTTCAAGGTTTTGCTCAAAAGAACAAGTACTTTCCCTTAAGACTTTCAAAACCTCAACCGTTTATATCACTTGTTGAGGGGAGTATTTGAAACTTTGTTCACAAATTGTTCACAGTGGTCATTCTTCCCGCAACACTCTAAATGGTCATATTTATTCTCAAACGTTTCAAAAATAACACTTTAATATGCCATTTTTGAGGGGAGAAAATTGTGTGATAAGAAATATGTTGTACAAAATGCAAATGAATCGGTACCGTGACTTAACCAACTAATTGACGATACTTAACCGTTAGTAACTCAAAAGACTTGTCCCGACGGGTAATAATTTCAAGCTAGTTCGCTAGTGATGTAAACGTGTCTCGAAAGGACTTGTCTCGAGTAGAATGTACCATTCGAGAAACTTTTGATAGACATGAACTCCGACGGGTTTGACAACCTTCCAAGGTTTGTCTACACCTTCAAGGTAGTTATTAGAGCTAGTTGTCACCTAAAAGTTGACAATGTAACTCTTTAACGATGCAACGTAACTGTCTCGGGGATTGTCTATCTTCGTGGATCAATTCAAAAGTGCGCGCTTTTCCTCTCTCTGCATTTTAACCATTAAAACTCTTAAGCACATGTGGAGGGGGAGTATTTATGCAAAATCTTATCTCAACAATGGTACTAAAATGTTTTTCATTCACAAACACTTTGAGAGACATTTTTTCATACAAAGGGTTTTAATGGCAAACATAGGTTAGTCATGGAGTTATAAGGTGACTAAGGTTAGAATAACCGTCCTATGATCCGCCAGAGTCGGAGGGATCTACCCAAGGACACTACAAATAGTTAGTATTTAGAAGTCCTTAGGTATGATTGTAAAAAGGAGAAAATGAGAATCGGAGAAAGAAGGAGTTGAAGAATTAAAAAGAAATGCAAAGAAAAGGGTGAAAAGAAATAGGCCTCCCGATTATTCAACTTAGGCGCATAATCGGTTCAATTCATATGCTACCGGTTGTCACTTAGTGACGCCGTATTGAAGATTAAAAGTCGCCATGGACCCAAAGGACGCATGCACTAAACCTTCTTAGCCACTCAAGTTTCTCTCAAAACAAGCTTGTTTCATTCTCACAGGGAACCCTACGTAAACTATCGGCTTTCTCCTAGAGATTGCCGGTATTGAAGAAGGAGACCCTCTCCCTAGTCTCCGCTCCAGAAAACCAAAACGCACTATTGAGTCTAGAGCCACGAGATTCATCAAAAGATCTCTTAGGAACACTTGACATTTAATCACTTGATGATCAACTAATAAGATCATCGGTGGTTCATATCGAGTCCTTCACAGATCTTAGCAACTGTCGAGAACATTTATGAGAGGTTCACATCTGTGATCCTCGCGATTGAATGGAAACTCCCGCCGTGGTCAACATCAAACGTCGCCGCCAGGTCACTTCGTAACTCCCCCGGATTACGCGGAGTGTGTCTCAAACGGTCTACAGAGGTGATGCTTCGTGTACCGACTCATCTCAATCGTAGATGTACTTCGTACATCGCGTTATCTCACTTGTGGGACTCCGCTCAGAACGCCTTTGTAAGAATTAGAGTTGTGTTTTCACACTATGCCGTTAACACTCTCGAAGTTCAAACTTGTAAGTGCCGGAAACCGCTTATTACTAACCGCTTGAAATGTTTTCTTCTTATGGAAGCTCCCGAGCGGGATGATCGTGCTGATTCTTCTCATGCTCACGCCAACATCATCACTAATGGAAGTTCTATTTCAAAAGCAACACAATCGTAATGATTCTTCGTCAAACCAAAGAATCTACAAAGTTAAAGACTTAAAGAACTTCATCAAGATTGAATTCCAACGCCAAAGAGCGCGTGAGCATGTTGAAGAATGACGGAGACACCGGAGCAACGAAGGCACTGAGGCGACCGATGCGCATAACAACATACTATCACTCTCACCACAAAGAACAATGATCATAGAACAAAGTTAAAGATGACGTCAAAGCATAACTGCTCAAAGATAACTATCTCTACACCGGGAGATTGTTCGATCAAGGCAATTCTTCTCACAAGAAAGAAGAATGTCGAAGACGCCATCGCTACTATTACATCAACGCTTCACCGCTTTACATTCATATATACTTGAGGGGGAGATTGTTGGAATCACTCCTAAACAGGATTTCAAGTATTTATATTTCATATGTAATAGGTAGCTTTATTATGGCCTTTATGTTTGTTTAAGGTCAAGCTTATGTAGAAGGCCCATAAGCTTGACCCAAGCCCAATAAGGATAGGAAGGGAACTAGGAGTGTTGCCCTAGCTTCCCTCCTATAAATACCTCTTGTAAACCTTCATTTGAAGGTTGGTTGTTCAAGTTATTCTCTTTCACTCACTCTTTGCATAACCGTTTATATATGTGTGTGTGTGTTTGGATAGCTTGTTCAATCGCCTCATCTCCTTTCTTATAAGCTTGTGTTGTAAAACTAGTGACCTAACAGTTTTTTTTTTCTTGATTTGATTCTGGAACTATATCGAGTAATGGTAAATGATGATTTTGGTTAGTAGACCAAACCGCTCTGATACCAAT
>OU343216.1:119740002-119755468 GCA_910596185.1 Chrysanthemum makinoi | reverse complement strand
CAAGAATCTTGGATTTGAAAGTGAAAAAAGATGAGTTTTTATGCGTATGAAAGTTTTGAAACCGAGAACCTTACGCGTAACACAAATACTTCAAAAACAAAACCTTTTCACCCAACTATTTGGCGATTGATACCACTGTTAGGTCACCATGTTTGTAACACAAGCATCAATATAAGAAAGATAGATAAGAGATGATCGGATGAACAAACACACACACACACACACACGTATGAGATATAAGAAGAGTTATGCGTAAATGATATGTGTGAAATGAACAACCAACCCCCAAATGGGAGTTTACAAGATTATTTATAGGAGGGAACTAGGGCAACACACCAAGTTTCCATCCTTTCCTTATTGGGCTTTGGATAGGCTCATGGGCTTTCTACATGAGCCTAGCCTTGATTACTAACATAAAAGCCATAATTAAGCTAACTATTACACATTAATTACTAACACTTGAAATCTAGTTTAGGAGTGATTCCAACAGAACCAAACCTATCACAACGTCGCCTACACTTTATCCTGTACAAGGCTAGATACCGAGTTCCATTACAAAGGAGGAACTACTACCCAACACTACACAACACCTATTGGTATGTGCTAAAACACATACCTTTTCTTTATCAAAATAGACCCAAAACAACCAAGTAAAAGCCGTTTATTGCTAATATTTGTGGTTTTCTTGAGTTTGTGCTTGTGCAGGTACGGATATGCAAAAACACGCAAAAAGGAACCAAATCAAACGTAAATCTGAGCACGAGAGATCAAGAGAGTTTTAGTTCGGAAGGTCAAGATTGTGTATTTTGGAAGATTTTATTCTAAGATGATTTTGAAGTTTCATAAGTTTTCAAAAATGTCAAGAATAGTCCACAGACTTTGAGCTTTTGACAAAATTGATCCCTCAAGTTTCAGATTTTACAAAAGTCACCCTTGGATTATTTAAGATTGACAAAATTGGTCCTTAATGAGCATTGTCAGAAGTTCACCTTTGGTCCCTGAAGTTTCAAGTTATACACATTTGGTCCTTGGAACAAATTTGGGTTTAATCTAAATCCTAAATCCTATTACTAAACTCTCGGCCCAACAAATGTTTACCCGGTTCAAAAGCCCAAACCAAAACCTCTAATACCCGGTGTAATATATTATACCCGAAACCCCCAAACCCGATATTACTTACCCGGTCAATACCCATTACCCACGGTCAAAATATCCAAACTATAATAAAATAACCCTTCGCGCCAAGATCTTCCCCAAATTCACCCAGGATAAACCCTAAATTACCCCGTCAGTCAATTAAGCTCAATTACCACAATTAAGGGTAAGATGGTACTTTCCCGACACACCCCGACACATGGGAATGCCAGTCATCGATCCGTGCAAATTCTCAAAAGTTGCTCTCCCATTGGTGAAACAAGTCATCAAGTCTAATCCAAGGGTTGTGATCAAGCTAAGGTGTGTGGGATATGATCTAAGGGTGGAAACAAGCTCAGAGAAAGCACAAGTGATGAATTCGAGAAGCTTCCAAGACCTTAGCTCAAGTTATAAATAGGACCTCTTCTCATTCACAAATGATGTATCTTATCTTCTATTATTTTTCTTCTCTCTAGTTTTTAATAGCCTAATTAGTAGTAGTTTACAATTTCAATGTTTTAAATCTCTTGTAATTCGTATTTTGTAACCAATTCCTTAGATTAATATAAATTCAGTTTTCATTTTCAATTGTTTGCTTAAGTTTTTATGATTTGAATCCACTTATAATCTTTGTTTAAAGCTTATTTCAGTTTTATAAATCGGTGTTTAGCTTATTTCTTCAAGATCTCAAAATACAAAAAATCAAATAAAATCATTGAAAATAAAAATCACTTTAGATCTGTTTTTTGGGTTGATCCATCACTGATCTACTGTTTCATATAGTTCATATAAGCTTTTAGTAGCTTATTGTGAGCTTATACTTGTTTCAATCTCAAATCACAAAAAAAAAATTTCATTCAATATCAGCTACTTCTTGTACGATCCGCTAGTGTTAGATCCGATTTGGAATGATGAGATGATGTTATTGGGTTGAATCAGTTGGATTGAGTAGGATAGGGGTTTGTTAGGTTAGAGGTTCTATATTTCATTGTTGCAAGCCATAGTGGCTAAGAAAGTTGTAAGTCTCATTTCTGCTTTGATCATTACATCTGTTATTAAATCTGTTATTTAGTGATATTTAGAATTGTTTAATCTGTGTTTGATGTTTGTTTAGTATAATCTAGTCTATATTCTGTTATTAGTTCTCATATCAGTAGTAATCTAGTGTTTGGAATTGGTGATAAATCTGTGGTTAGAGTTACCTATTCAGTTTTAAGTGTTTGATACAAGTTTATGTAGGTATTTGATAATCATTCTAGGTCTTTGTGTTAGCAGTTATACTCAAAAAGTCAAAATCAATTTGGAACTAATCTAGAATGCAGATGTTAAAATCAGTAGGTAACAATTTGCTAATTAGCTTAAAACAAGTAGATCTAGTATTTAGTCATCATCATTAGTCTAAAAACATCATAATCAGTTAAAAATATTGGATCAAAATTCACTTAAGTCAAAGGTGCAAATCTGTTTTTACAAAAGTCAAAACTGTCAAAAGTGTTTTTCACCAGACTTTGTGAGTCAATCATTGATTCATTTCTAAGCTTGAGTATGTGAAACCTTGGGAATTACAATTTCAATTGGTCTAGTTTTGGCAAATACTTTTTGTGAAATCTGGTTTAGTCCTTTTAAGCTTCAAGTTAGTCAAGTTCAACTTAGCTATTCGCCCGTTCACACTCACGGCAACCGAAGTGAATCAGTGCAATTGCAGAGCTTGTGTTGGTCTTATTTCTAGGAGTTAGAACTTGAGACTTGGCACATTTGTAGCTTGCCAGGTGGTTTTTAAGATTGCACTTTTGGTTTGCTCTTAAGCTTATTGGATAAGCAGTTGCAAGTGCTCAAACAGTAGGGTCAATTAGCAGTTTTGCTTATTATGGCAGTTAGCTCATTTCTTGGTAGAATGCTCATTAGAAGTTAGGAGTAGCTGGTTTTAGTTGAAAATAGCTTATCTCAGCCTACATTAGCTTCAGTTTTAGTTTGGTAGCTTATTTCACTGTTTTGCTTATTATTAAGTGCTTATTTTATACTAGTTTACACTGCAGCTCTGTTTTCTTCCACATAAGCCCATGTTTTCTTATTTTTCATAGCTTTAAAATAATATTTTAGAATTTTCCTGAATTTTTCATTAATTTTGGTCACTGTTCACTATTTTTCTTTATTAAAACAGTTTTTAATCATTTTTAATTAGCTTTAATTGCAATTAATTGAGAAAAAGTTCAAAAAATAATTTTTCAATTTTCTTAGTTTAAGATAAATATAAAAAGCATAAAAAATATTTTTCCTTATTTTTCTACTTTTATTTGGTATTTTTTACAAATTAAATTAGATTAAAATAGTTTTAAATTTGTAGAAAATAGAAAATTAATCTGAAAAATACAAAAATAGTTTTGAAAAGTCTCTTATGATATTCTAGATTTTATAAAAATAGTTTCATATTTTTCTCCTTAAATTTCATAATTTTTAGTATTTTAATTTAGTTTAAAAGGTTAATAATTAGTTTTTAATTAGAATAAAATCAAGAAAAATCCTAAAAATTAGTTTTAATTCATAAATAGTTTTCTAATATCATTTTTAGCATAAAAGTAATTTTAGGTTATTTTTAGGATCTAGATTAGACGTTCTTGCTTTTTATTCGCGTTTCGTTTAATTCCGTATTTGCGTTTTAGTGTAGAATTGCGTAGTTTGCTTTAATTCCTAGGTTTTCCCCATAGATTTTAATCCTTTATGCTTTCCTTATCCCGTAGTTTAGAAACTATCATATTATCCCCTTTTCTTATTCAAATCCCGATAATCGAGACGTGAGTTGGAAATTCCATTCAACCCTCGTTCGGAACGATCTCGGTGCTCAAACCTAACACGTTTGAGTTACCCGTATACTACACTTCTTATTATTGGTCAGTGTCCGAGCCGTTTTAAGTTTCTTACGGTTAGTCATTCACAAGTGGCTAGCTTGTGTGAGTAAACTTGACGTGTTTCGAAACTGAGAATCACCTATCCTAAAGGAGACCCACTCCTTATTACAACATCATCAAGTATATCAATATCCTTGGACACAACCTATCTATATTTGTACATCGATGCACCATATCGATTGTACACTCTTGGCATCTTTCACTAATGCCTTTGACATGATCTTTTGGCACCTTTCACTAATGCCTTCAACTTGACCCTTTTGACATCCTTCACTAATGCCTTTGACACAGACGTTCGGCACCTTTCACTAATGCCTTCATCTTGATCCTTTTGGCATCCTTCACTAATGCCTTAGACACAACACTTCTAGAGAGGAAGAAAGAACTATCAACAAGAGAGCTTTAGTAGTCTTGATGATGACGAAGCATGGCAACTCATGGACTTGAGCTTGCTTGACTTCAAGAGGTGGTGATCTCGCCTTTAAAAGGAACCTAGAGAATCACACACAAACAAGCACAAACTACATAGAAAGATCCTTTGGATCTGAGGTTAGAGAGTTTACAATACTAGGAGAAAGTATGTTTAGGAGTGGCAACTTACAATGAATAAATGGCTCACTATTTATAGACAAAAATATGCTACTGTTCCACGGATCCCACGAATCCCTTGCTTGAGGATCCGTCTGTGTATTACTAGGGATCCGTAGGGACGCCCTAAAGTGGGTTGTGGGTCATGGATCATGGATCATGGATCATGGGTTGTAGGCTTTGATCCATGGGTATCCAAATAGATACAATGTATCTAGAAGATGCAATACATCTAGTCAATGGGTCATGGGTTAGCTCCATGGGTCATGGATAATACCCATTATGGCTTATGAATGATAAATGGGTCATGGGTTATGGATCATGCTCTATGGGTATGGGTCATGGACTTTGGGTTTTACCCAACTACATTCAATGTATTTAGTCAATGGGTTAAATACTTATACTTCTACCCATTCTATTACCCATTATAATACATGCTAAGTATGTATATATCTACCCATTATATAAACACTAGTTGTTGTACATATGCATTACTAAACCATGAAAGCACTATTACTTGTGTAGTGTTTTATATGAAAACGTAAGTGTGTTAGCAAACTATTGGCTCAAACCATTTACGTATTTTATTTGGTTCGTTAAAATAATTTTATTATTTTTATCGACAAAACATAAAAAGATCGTAAAATATAAATAAACATTTTTACGGCTTATTTGTATTAACAATCTCCCCTTTTTGTTGATGACAAAACATAAGATTATTTTAAGGAAAAACTAAAATTCGTAAAAGTTTGAGTTTGTAGTTTTTACTCTTTTTCTCCCTTTTGTGTAAAACAAAAAGAAGCGTCAAAAGAACTAACACATTGTTTTAAGAAAAACATGTGAAAAGTAAAAATATGAAGAATAAAGAGTAAGGGAAGAGAAGGATTCTCGTCTTAGCTCCCCCTTGACCGGTCTATCCCTTTGTGTGGGCGTCAAGTAATTAGAGAGACTAAGCGAGTGCTTTGCAATTATGTTTGTGGAAAACTAGAAGGGGGGGGGGGGGGTGAATAGTTTTACCAATTAAAACTTCGTTTTAATATTTAGATCGACTTATGTCAATCTATTTAGATGTCTATGTTGGACATTGATAGATAGATTTATAAATGTGTAATGAAAGATAAGGAGTAAGAAGCACAAAACCACGACACAAGTATTTATAGTGGTTCGGCTACAAGGACACCTTCCTTGCCCTACTCCACTCCCCGAGTCACCTACTCGAGAGTTCGTAATCACTACACGACACCAACTCCTTATGGCGGATAAGCCTTCACAACGTCGCCTACTCTTTTTCCGGTACTAGGCTAACCAACCACACCTACCACAACGTCGCCTACCCTTTATCCGGTACTAGGCTAAGTACCGAGTTCCATTTCAATGGAGGAACTACTACCCAACACTACACAACACCTAACCCCAAAGGAGACCCACTCCTTATTACAACACCATCAAGGATATCAATATCCTTGGAAACAAACTATCATTATTTGTATAACGATGCACCTCATCTATTATACGACCTTGGCATCATTCAGTAATGCTACTTGATTTGACTCCTATGCATCTTTCACTAATGCCCTTGACACGAACGCTTGGCACCTTTCACTAATGCCTTCGTCTTGACTTCTTTAGCATTCTTCACTAATGCTTTTGACACGGACGTTAAGCACCCTTCACTAATGCTTTCGTCTTGACTCTTTTGGCATCCTTCACTAATGCCTTCGACACAACACTCTTATGGAGAAAGAAAAAAGTATCAACAAGAGAACCACAGTAGTCTTGATGATGACAAAGTATGGCAACCCATGGACTTGAGCTTGCTTGACTTCAAGAAGTGGTGATCTCGCCTTTAAGAGGAACCTAGAGAATCACACAAAAACAAAAGACAAACTACATAGAAAGATCCCTTAGGATATGTGGTTAGAAGGTTACAATACTTGGAGAAAGTATGTGTGGGAGTGGCAACCCAAAAGGAAGAAATGGCTCACTTATTTATAGAAGAAAATTAACATCTATGTTTCCACGGATCCCACGGATCCTCGCTTGAGGATTGATCCGTCCAAGGTATTACTGGGATCCGTGACGGCTCCCTTTAGCCCATGGGTTTTGGGTCATGGGTCATGGGTTATGGATCATGGGTATTCAAGTAGATACAATGTATCTATAAGATGCAATGCATCTAGTCCATGGTTCACTAGTCAACAAGCTCCTTTCACCGGTGGATAAATCTTTACACTTCGCTTACACTATTTCCGACACTAAGCTAAATGTCGAGTTCTTTCCAAGGGTACAACCACTCCCACATACAATGTATTTTGAGGACTAAAATACTAACCACTCACACTCACAAGATTATGATAGTTTAGTACAACAATGAAGTATGAATCAACACAAGATCATACAACACTAAACAAACAAGACTTCCGTCTTCACGTTGAAGCTTGAATGTGACTTGATCTTCTTTGCTACAAAAGAGATCACTAATATGATATGAAAGTGAGTTAGAAAGGTTAAAGAGAAGATATGTATGAGAGTATGATAGAAAGGGATGAAAAACTACTTGGTTTTGCTTTGCTATTTATAGCCAAAACCATCGCTAAACTCCATGAATGGACGCGGACCCCTTAAAAGGGTTCCTACTCGTTATGGCTTTTGGTGCCTCCGAGGCCTGACAGCAAGATATCAAGATCTTGCCAAAGTCAACCATATCTATGCAAGATTGTGTAAGATATGAAGAGTACAAATCTACACAAAATATCTAATGAAATCTTCCAATGATTTCCATGATGCATCACATGATGTCATGTGTTGTTTTTCTATTTTTAGAAATATGCAAATACATAAGTAATATTTAGTTTTTAAGAAACTAAAACATTCTAAAACCACTATCATACATAATGGTTAGAGTCACATTAAGATATGACTAATCACAATATAAATGCTTGAGTGATGAAGATATTGTTTGAAAAAGCTTGTTTTAATATCTATTAAACTTGACAAGCTTTAAGCTTTATAAAATTAAATTTACTTTTGTCGTTAACAAAACTTAGGTAAAGATCAAAATATAAATAACGTTTAATGACGATATTTGTATTAACAATCTCCCCTTTTTGTTGAGGACAAAATATAAATTTTATTTTTATAAAAGATACA
Source organism: Chrysanthemum makinoi (assembly GCA_910596185.1). Lineage (NCBI taxonomy): Eukaryota > Viridiplantae > Streptophyta > Magnoliopsida > Asterales > Asteraceae > Chrysanthemum > Chrysanthemum makinoi. The sequence continues at coordinate 119,747,690 of OU343216.1, read as the reverse complement.
AAGATTGTACAAGAGTTATAAAAAATTAGTTTTAGAACTTGAAAAAGAAATGATAATGCAGTGTATGATATTTGACTTTTTCTAAAGTCAAAGTCTTCACTAGTTGAGGCATGATATTGACTTTTTCAGAAAGTCAAAGTATGCAGTTGACTTTATCGAAAAGTCAAGTATTACCAATGAAGTATCATGTTGACTTTTTCAGAAAGTCAATGTATGCAGTTTGACTTTTTCATAAAAGTCAAATATAACCAAATTCTATATATTTCTCCCCCTTTTTGTCTCAACAAAAAGAAGATGCGATGCGAAATGTATAATGAGCCCGAGCCATTATCTCCCCCTTGATCGAAGCTCCCCCTAAATTGGGTGCCAATGGGAAGATACATGGATTGTGAAAAAGCTACAAAAAGATTTGTTAGTAATAATCATCATTCACAAGCATTTTTAGACACTATGTAATAAGCACCAACAATATAGAAAACACCATTCATTAGTTAAAATTTTTCATGATTTAAAAATCATGAAAAGAGAACACAATGAAGTGTTTTAGTACAATAAAAGAGAAAAAAGAAAAAAAATAATCCTAGAAAAATAAAAGTAAAAAAAATGCTTAGAAAGCTAATCTAGGACCATTCTAATGAGATGGTGGTGGATGAGAAAGATGCTGAGTCGCTCAATGATGTGATTGAGGATGAACCTCATCTTGGAATTCATGGACCATTACCCGGTCCGACTGTTTGGGCTTTGCTCACAAGTTGAGCAACCATGCCTAGGGGGGTAGTATGGTTGATGAGGTTGTGGTGGTGAAATGGTAGATGTGTTGATGTTGGTGGTGGTGTTTGTTGGTGATTATGGAGGCTAGCAAAGCATTTTGCATTTGCATAGTCTCACTTAGGTAAGAATCCACCATATTTGAAGTGGAGATGTTGAGTTCCGCTTGAATCTCCTCTCTTGTGGGATTATCATCCCACATGGACTCTTCAATGTCCTCTATGAGGGGCATTGGATGAGTGGTTGATCCCAATACAAAGGACCATGGAAGTCTTTGTGAATGGGGTGGAAGAGAAGAGGTCTTGGCCCTAACGGGGCATTTGGATCAAACGAGAGTCTAGGAGACTCATGAGCATTCTGCCATTGGTGCCAAATGATGGCAATGGTGGATGATTGGGCCTAGGAGGCAAATCTTCCAAGTCCTCCAAGAAAGGATTTGGATAAGTGGGAGGTGTGGAGAATAACTCCAGGAATGAGGGTTGGAGACTTTGGTGATAGTGTTTTTGATGTTTGGAGAGGTGTGTAGTGAGGTTGGCATTTTGTAGGTGGTGGAGTGGTGATGACCATAGGTGATTGAGTAGGAGTAGCCAAGGTTAGGCTTGTGTCATCCCTTATGGGAGATGAGAGGTAGTGGAGAGGATTCGGATGAAGAGCTCAAGTTGATGAAACAACAAGGCCTTACGCTAATCCTAGCGGTTTTCTGCAAGGTTGGAGAAGGTGAAGATTTTGTCATTTTGACTTGTGTTTTTGCTAGTTGATGGTAAGAATGAAGAAGGTGTGAAGATGATCATGGTAAAACCTCTTAATTTATAGAAGTGAAAAATTATGGAGAAATGTGTTTGATTTGATGTTAAACCATAGAAGGGATGAGGTTCCTAATGATTTGGAAGTGGGTTAAATGCTAATCATATCACCCAAGTAGCCATACAAGAGGATGGAGTGAAGAAGCAAAGATTTGCAATAAATGTGTTCTAATTATTGTAAGATCCTAACAATCGATTACCCACGGATTGCAAATTTTGGTTCCTTCCTTTATGCAAAAGGGCTCCTTGGGTGAATTTTTCAAAATTTTGAATTTTGGTGGGAAATGGATTTCCTATATGCCTAAGTGTGTTATACTAGTTCTAATAAGGGTAAAAACTAGTTAAGATTGACTTACAAGCAATATATGGTAATTTGGAATGTCGAAAGAACCGAAATTTAGAAAGCCCGGAGGATCCACGGCACCAAAATTTTACGGACGGAACCTTAAAAGGGTGCCCGGTCCGCCTGCATGTGCGCGGTACCATTTTTATAACGTGCGGAACCAAAACGTGCCGCTCGACCGTCGCCGACCGAAAAGTTCACATAGTGTATTTTCAAGTGGGACATTTCAAACCCGAATTTTGCTCAAAACATGTGACATTAATCATTTCTAGTTAGGAAAAGTAAATAACACATGCACAAACATAATGGAGCATAGATTTTGAGCAGAGGCAAGTGATTTTCACATTATAGTGAAAATGGGTAAAATTTGATAGCATACTTGTGCTATCCCCTTGCATAAGATTGTTAGCATACATCATTGTTTTAAGTTATATTATCATCCTACAAAATAAAAACAACCAAATTGTATCAAACATTAAAGATAATGTATTGTTCCAAACACTCCTTAAAACGATTCTTACTTATCCAACTTCTTGTAGATCTTGGTCATCATTCTACCAAGGCACTTGAACATCCCTTTGGTTTGCTTGAACTCTTCGATTCATTCTCAATCTCGGAAGAGATTCATAATACTCATGAGGTGGAAGGCGAGAGTTTGAAGACCATCATCGAGCTATTTGATGATGATGATGATGATGGAGTTGGAGGTTTTGCTCTCTTGCCTTTTGTCTTAGCAACTCGTGCTTCACTCAAAGGTACAAAGATGTGAGGGATGAGCTCATAGTGAAGGTGCATCCCTATTAGGCTTGGTGGAATTGCAAAAGCTTTATAGAGACGGGTGAGAAGCATCCTGTATGGAAGAGCAACCGATCCTTGTGTTGGAATATCAATCATTCTCCTAGTAGCGTGTAGTAGGCTAAATTGAATGGTTGATGGGTGGACAAGTTGTAGAGCATATGGCAAAGACAAGCATTGATGTGATCCCTATTCTCTATGGTGCTAATGACATTGGCTCTAAGTAGTTCTTCCCATTTCTTAAATTCGGCTTAAGTTCATTGAGCTCCATTCCATATGGATCTCGTTTACTCTTTTCCTTTCGGTGGAACTCGGGTTGCATCTTCCTTTGAAATAGGTGCTCACGGATGACATCCTTATTTCAGGTAAACGAGGGGAAGAGCGGTCATTGATTGCATCAAGGATGGTGAGTGACCACTTATCCGAGTAGACACATGTCCCTCGGTTGGGAATTCCTAGTACTTGAGCAAAGTTGGTTAAGGAGATGGTGTAGTCATTTTGATTGATCTTAAATCTAAGACTAAACTCATCATCATCATCAATGAAGCCGGTCACACTAGCATAGAACTCTAACACAAACCTAGGACAAATCGGTTCATCGATGTCAAGAAGAAAATCAAATTGAAAGGCTAGTTCTTGAAGGAGATTGGTATTTTCAATGAAAGATGAGTGAATGGTTCTACCTCATGAAATACCTTGATTCTAGACTCTTAAATATTTCTACTTGTTCCTTGGAAAGTCCTTTGGTTTTGTGATGTTTGGGAATGTAGCCAAGGGTATCCTTGTGATCATAGAATCTTGCGGCTACCATGGTTATTCCTAGGAGCAAGAATTGACATGTTAAAAATGAGAATAAACTTTAACGTTTTGGTTCTAGTGTGTGCCTATATGAAAACGATTTGGAGTTGCGGTTATCTCGACTCATTTTATGCACAAAAATGGTTTTAGTGGGGTGTTTGGCAAAAACCATGAGATAACCCAAATGCTCCTAATTCAATGTGGCTTCATTTGAATATACCCGGGAATGCATATTAGTTATGCAATACCTTTAGTATTCAAGAGCATGCAAGTGATGAAAATCTAACGTTTCTATTTATATTAACAATGAAAATTGTTTTCCTACAAGTGAGAAGCTTTTCAAAAGCTTTTGACATGGGGTGTTTGGTTATTTGAATAAGGCCTTATATTCATTATCTATTGATTAGTGGGAAGCATGATTTGTTTATGCAATAATGTAGTACCTAATTTCAATAACTAGTTATGCAATTTGCCAATTGAATTCATATAGAAGTATACATAAACCCCATGTAATGATTTTGTAATGATTTTGCAAAATAAGAATCCTAGACTCAGAATTAAGAGATAAAATGTAGTTAGGATACTTACAATGATGTTATCTCTAGTGATTAGTGAGTGAGAAGGTGTCAATAGTGAACCTGGTTTAATGTTTACACGTTTTGGTAAAGTGGGTTTTGAGGAAGAAGATGTTTTGTACGTAGCGGTTTTGCTTCGTAGTCACCACGGACCGGACCGCATTTTAATTTTATCTGGTCGTTGTCATTTGGTGCGTGGGCTACAGTAGCAGATACAAAACAAAATTGTTTTGTTTTGTTTATTCTAAGGTTTAGGCTATGTTTATCCTATATGTTTGGTTCCATTAACCCTAAACCAAGTCTAAGAAGATTAAAAGGTTCTCGTTAAGAGGCTTAGTTAGAATGTCGCAATGTTGTCTTCGGAGGACTTTCTCGATTGAGATGTTTCTTTTTGAACATTGTCGCGAAAGTGATGAGACGATTTCAATATGCTTTGTACGAGCATGTTGAACGGGATTTTAGATCGATGGCTCCTTTGTTGTCGCAAAGTATAACAATGTCGTTGAGATGAATTCCGTAATATACGAGAGCTTGCTTCATCCAAAGAGCTTGTTGACATGCTTTTCCGGTGAGACGTACTCGCACAGTTAGTTGAGATGGCTAAATGTTTGCTTTTTGCAAACCATGAGGTGAGACAATGTCCAACAAAAGTGCAAATACCACTTGTACTTTTTCTTTCGACATAGTCACCGCATGATCCGAAGTCGCATACACTATGGTTTCTACACCCGTTCCTTTGGGATACCATAATCCTAAACACGTTGTTCCCTTAATGTATCTAAAAATCCTTTTAAGGCTTCTAAGTGTGATGCCTTTGGGTTTTCTTGAAAGCGAGCACATAGACAAACACTAAACATATTGTCGGGTCTACTAGCCGTGAGATAGAGTAGGCTATCAATCATTCTATATATTTAGTGTTATCTACGGATTCACCTTCCTCATCCTTGGTGAGTTTAGTGTCCGAAGACATGGGTGTCTTTAGTTGGTTTGGAATCTTCAAGACCAAATTTCTTAAGCATGTCTTTTATATATTTAGATTGGTTAAAGAATATGCCATCTTCTAGTTGTTTAATTTGAAGTCCTAGAAAGAAATTTAATTCACCCATCATACTCATTTCAAACTCGTCATGCATGATTTTAGAGAAATCATCACATAGCTCTTGACAAGTTGATCCGAATATGATGTCATCAACGTATATTTGAACAATGATAATATGTGATACCTTTTTCTTGGTAAAAAGAGTATTATCTACTAATCCCATAGTGTATTTGTTATCAATAAGAAAAGTCTTAAGTCGGTCGTACCAAGCTTTTGGTGCTTGCTTAAGACCGTATAATGCTTTCTTGAGTTTGAAGACATGATGTGGTTTTTCAAAGTCGTTAAAACCGGGAGGTTGAGCAACATATACTTCTTCGTTAATAAACCCATTAAGAAATGCACTTTTAACATCCATTTGAAATAATTTAAAGTCATAAGCACATGCATAAGCAAGTAATATTCTAATAGATTCGAGTCTAGCTACCGGTGCATAAGTTTCATCATAGTCAATTCCTTCTTGTTGATTATAACCTTGTACAACAAGCCTAGCTTTGTTTCTAGATACTACACCATTTTCATCCATTTTATTTCGCAAAACCCATTTCGTTCCAATTATAGTTTGATCTTTAGGTTTTGGAACTAATTTCCAAACATCATTTCTAACGAATTGGTTTAACTCTTCTTGCATGGCAATTACCCATGATTCATCTTTTATTGCTTCATTTATGTTTTTCGGTTCAATGGTGGATACAAAACAAAATAATTACTTTGATTTTGGGCTTGTGACTTTAAGGTTCTTTGATTAAGTTGTCCTATGACCTTTTCTAAAGGATGACTTTTAGATTCTTTGATGTTTAAAATCTCTTTATTTAATGGTTCATCTTCCTTGTTATTTTTAATTATTTCTTGACTTTCTATCATTTGACTTTCAACTAAGTCATCATCTACCAAAGGTGATGTCTTAGACGGAGGTGGACTTTCTTCGAATGTTATGTTCAACGATTCCTCGACTATCATTGTTTCTTTGTTTAAGACAATGTAAGCTTTACTAGTTTGAGAATAACCAAGAAATACACCTTCATAAGACTTTGGGTCAAACTTGGTGAGATAATCTTTAGTATTAAGAATGAAGCATTTACATCCAAAGACTCTAAAATATCCTAAAGTTGGCTTTTACCTTTATAAAGCTCATATGGTGTTTTGTTTAGGAAAGGACGTATTAAGACTCTATTCAAAATATATGTAGAAGTGTCAACAGCGTTACACCAAAACTTTTGAGGAATGTTTTGTTCATTAAGCATTGTTCTACTCATTTCTTGAATTGTTCTATTTTACGTTCTACTACTCCATTTGATTGAGGTGTTCGTGGAAAAGTTATGTGTTATACCATTTGTATCACAAAAGTTTCCAAATTGAGTTTCGTTGTCAAATTCACGACCATGATCCGTTTGGATCGACACAATTTTAACACCTAGTTGATTTTGAATTTTCTTGCTAAGAATTTCAAATTTATCAAAAGCTTCATTTTTAGTTTTCAAAAACAACGTCCAAGTAAACCTTGAGTAATCATCTACTATGACCAAAGTGTATAGGTTGCCTCCGTAGCTTCTTATAGCGGATGGACCAAACAAGTCCATATGCAATAATTCTAGACACTTAGATGTGGACACCATATTTTTAGATTTATGACTACTATGGGTTTGTTTACCAATTTTTCAAGCGTTGCAAAAGTGTTGGTCATATTTTAGTTTTGGTAAATTCCTAACTAGCTCTTTTGAATATAGGTTTTGTATAAGTCTCATATTAGCGTGACCTAAGCGTTTATGCCAAAGAGATGAGCTATCATCTAAGACAAAGTTTGTCATTAGATGTTTTATCTATTTTCATGATGTATATGTTATTTTTCCTAACTCCTTTAGCTATGGTGATACCATCTTTAGTATTTTACTACCATTTTCATCAAATAGTACTTTATACTTTTATCACATAATTGGCTAATACTAAGTAGATTAAATCCTAACCTATCTACATGAGCAACATTTTCAATAGTTAAGGAGTTATGAGCGATCGTACCTTTGCCAATGATTTTGCTTTTGAGATTGCTACCAAAAGTGACATTACCTCTGTCATACTCTTGGTATGTTGAGAAGAGACTTTGTTGCCCGTCATGTGTCGTGAGCATCCACTATCTTTTATCCACTCATCAGGTTCCAATCCAACTTTCAAGCATACCTAATAAGCAAATAACTCAAGCATTTGGTCCCCAATATCTCATGGGTCCGTTTGGGTTAAACATACCATTTATTTGATTCATGTATGGGAATGATGGGTAAGGGTTCCATGGCATGTAATCTCGAGTTTGATATGGTCTAGGAAAGTTTTGATTCCAACCGTTGTGTTGGTAGTTGGGTTGTATGTTGTGGTTGCTCTTAGGAAAGGGGCATTTGGAAAAAGGTGTTTTATGTCGCTGAGAGTAGTTTTGACGCACCATTTTTAGAAAGTCCTCACCTCCGATGTAACAAACTGGTTTTAGTTTAACACTATCCTTGGTTTTCTTTGTTACTTTG
>OU343216.1:119678902-119739902 GCA_910596185.1 Chrysanthemum makinoi | reverse complement strand
TACCATTCATTTTGATTCATGTATGGAAGCTTGATGGGTAAGGTTCCATGGCATGTATGCGGAGTTTGATATGGTCTAGGAAGTTTTGATTCAACCATTGTGTTGGTAGTTGGGTTGTGCGTTGTGGTTGCTCTTAGGAAAGGGGCGTTTGGCAAAAGGAGTTTTATATTGTTGTTGAGTAGTTTTTTATCTAAATTCATTTTGACAAGTCCACTCACGAAGTAGCGTGAGGTTTTAGTTTAATACTATTATTGGTTTTCTTTGTTATTTTAACAAATTGATGCGGTCCGTATGCGAACATTACGTTACTGCTGAAGTACCGGTACCATTTTACTGTAAGCGGAACCCTTATTTTGGTTCCGATGCGGTCCGTCTTGTCTGCAGCAATTTTGATAGAATGTTAGTCCTTTTCGGCCGTTTTATTTTGACTCTTTGGAATTAATACTTCATTAAAAACTAGCCCATTCATGTCTCCTGGTGTTTTATGAATTTTAACTATTTCATCGGCAAGAGCGATGTTCTTGTTAAACCTTTTAAATTTAGAATTGTTTTCTATTAAAACATCTTGTGTGAGCTTTAGTTTTTCTATTTCAAGTTTAAGCTCTTGACATGATTTACAATCATCGTCATTTGCTTTTCCTTTTACTAGTCGTTTTGCTTTTTCTTTTAACTCATAAACTTCATTTTCCAAAATTCCTTTTTGGTTTTTAAAAATTTATTTTTAGTTATGATTTTTAGACTTAGCTCACACAATTGATTATATTGTTTTTGCAAAGTGTCATCATCAATAGAAGAATAAGAAGAGTCGGAAAGTACCTCATTTGACTCATGTGCCATTAGAGCGATTTCTTCCTTGCTTGATTCTTCATCGTCTTCACTATCACTCAAAGCACCACTTACAAAAGCTCGTTGAGTTTTGCTTTTAGGTGGCTTGGGACATTTTCCTATGAGGTGACTTGCATCACCACATCTAAAACATTTTCTTTCACCTTTACCCTTCTTGTCATCCGATCCTTTCGAATGGCTTCTTTTCTTCTCGAGGTTGTCTTACGAACTTTCCTCTTCTTCTAAAGAACTTCTTAAAATCTCTAACGGCCATGGCATATTCCTCATCTTACTACTGGGCAAGATTCGTCATCATCACTTGATTCCGCTTTTGCTTTTAGAGCAACGGATTTGATCTTCTCCTTTTTTTCCTTTGATGATCTCCGAATCTTTCTCCATCACCATTTCGTGTACTTTGAGGTTCCCGATCAACTCGTCTAGTGACATTATTGAGATCTTTTGATTCCTCAATGGCGGTCACTTTAGCTCTCCATTTGGGATGGAGTGCTCTAAGAAATTTCGTGACAAAGTTCTTACTACGAAAAGATTCATCAAGTGCTTTAAGTGATGTAATAATAGTGTTAAAGCGAGCAAAGCCACAATCAATGGTTTCATCTTAGGGATAACAAATTGTTCATATTGTTGAACAAGAAGATCAATTTTGTTATCCTTGACTTATGAATTACCTTGATGTGTAACAATTAAAGATTCCCAAATATCTTTGGCGGTTTCACACATAAAAATTCTTTCATATTCTTTTTCTAGGTAAAGCATTATAAAGCATCATTTTAGCTTCATTATTTTTAGCAACTAGTTTCTTTTGTTCATCAACGGAAATATCCTTTGTTGTAGAACTAAAATCCCCTTAAACAATAATAAACCAAAGATCTATATCTTTTGATTTTACATATGTTTCAAAGCGGTTTTTCCAATAGATAAATCCATTGGTTTCAAAGAGTGGTGGTCTTTGCATAGATTGCCCTTCTTTAAAGTTTTCAGAATCCATGGATCGTTTCAAGTTTATAAAATACAAGTTATTTTAGAAATTCTTGAGCAACGAGGCTCTGGTACCAATTGTAGAAAACTAGAAGGGGGTTGAATAGTTTACCAATTAAAAACTTTGTTTTGAAACTTATTGTAGATCAATTGATATTTGATCTTAGATATGTTAATGAAATATGCAAGCAATATGTAAGAAGTAAATAAGGAAAGAAATGATCAAACCACAACAAGTTGTTTATAGTGGTTCGGTCTGGACTCTTTCCTTGCCTACTCCACTCCTCGAGTCTCACACTCGAGAGTTTAACTTCACTAGTCAACAAGCTCCTTTCACCGGCGGAGAAAACCTTTACACTTAAACACACTATTTCGACACTAAGCTAGATGTCGAGTTCTTTCCAAGGGTACAACCACTCCCACATGTATTTTTGAGGACTAAAATCCTAACCACTCACACTCACAAGATTATGATGGTTTGATACAACAATGAAGTATGAATCAACACTAGATCATACAACACTAAACAAACAAGACTTCCAACTTCGTTGAAGCTTGAATATGACTTGATCTTCTTTGCTACAAAGAGATCACTAATATGATATGAAGCTGAGTTAGAAAGGTTAGAGAGAAGATATGTATGAGAGTATGTTAGAAAGGGATGAAAACTACTTGGCTTGGCATTGCTATTTATAGCCAAAGTGGGCGAGGGCGTCGCGGACCCGGAACCCTAAGGGTTCCGGAGTGTATACATTTTAGTGCAGCCGTCGACGATCAAGATATCAAATCTTTGATAAAGTCAACTCTATCTAAGTGAGATTGTGTAAGATATGAAGAGTACAAATCCACACAAAATATCTAATGAAATCTTCCAATGATTTCCATGATGCATTACATGATGTCATAAGTTGTATTTCTATTTTTAGAAATATGCAAGTACATAAGTAGTGTTTGGTTTTAAGAACCTAACACATTCTAAAACTACTATCATACATAATGATTAGAGTCATATCAAGATGTTACTAATCATAAATGTAAATGCTTGAATGATGAATATATTGTTTGAAAAAGCTTGTTTTAATATCTATTAAACTTGACAAGCTTTAAGCTTTTATACAAATTAAATTTACTTTTATGGTTAACAAAACTTAGGTAAAGATCAAGAATATAAATAACATTTAATGACGATATTTGTATTAACACAATCTTCTTGTGTGATGCGAACCAAATCCCATGTGTGTGTCACCAAAAATCGATTACCAAAAACATGTACAACTTCCCTGAATTCCAAAACCTCATCAGTGAGAAACAAATAGCCTTAAGAAACACACCGGCGATTGGAATTGAGATAACACTAGCGTGGTTTCGAGAAAACACTAGAAATGGTTTAGAAAACACTATCCGTGGTTTGAAGTGGTTTCAGAAAACACTATAGGTGGTTTCGAAAACACTATCGGTGGTTCGAAGTGGTTTCAGAAACACTAGAAGTGGTTTAGGTAAAAACCGAGAAAAGCTGCTTTTAACCATGAATCATAAACACCACACAATGTATAAACAACCTCCATCAAGAATTAGAACAAGTAACAAAAAAATTCAAGAAGTTGAATATGCATGAAAACCCAAAATTCGAATTTATTAAAACTGTTTCTACACCAACTTTGACAACTGAATAACTTTTGATTGAGAGCTCAGATCGACAATCCCTCTAGTGAAAAGTTAGATGAATATATAGAGAACGTCCACCGAAACTTTCGTTACGATCCAACGGTTAACGAAGTTATCGATGTTTTTAAAAGCGATCTTGCAGAAAGTTCGCGAATTCTGCATAAATCCGATTTTCTTCATTCTTTTAAGCCCAGAAACCTTGCGAATCCCTAGGTAACGAGCTCCCCTGACTCATACCAATTGTGGAGTTTGTTATGCTCCATGAGATCGTTTTGAGCCTTAGGGTTTAACAATAACAATGATAACAATAAGATGCACAGCGGAATAAATCAAAACATCATTATTATTGACACAAGGTTTTCCACATCTCCATCACCACCAATTATTGTTTGATCGAATAATAACGTGCTACCTAAGCGTAAGGGGATCTAAGACACCTTAGATCTTGGGGGTTAACAAACTACACTAACCGACGTTTATAGAAACACGTCTAAGTTACACACACACCTTTGTTAGGCGTCTACATATTGGGCCTTTGGTACTCGAAAGGATTCTCCTTTTGACTTGGTGGCCTACATGAGATAGTGACTATCTTTGGTGCTAGTTTGGATAGGAAGTCTACCACTAGAGGATGTCAGTTTTGGGAAGCGGACTTATTTCATGGCGGTGTAAAAACAAACTATTGTGGCAAATTCTACAGCCCGAGCTGAATATGTGGGCTGCACTTGAGTTCTTGTGGTCAAGTTCTATGGATTGAGAATCAATTCTTTGGACTTTGGGTACAATTTTATGCATACTAAGATTTACATTGATAATAACATTACAATATGCATCATTAAAAATCATGCTTTACATTCTAGAACTAAACATATTGAGATAAGACATCATTTTATTAGAGATTCTAATGAGAAAAGGTTGATTCAAATGGTAAAATTCATCCGATTTCAATGTTCTGATCTTCTCACCAAAGCTTTTGATGTGGGGGTTTTGGATATCTTGTTGTTAGTATTGGAATGATTAATCTCTAAATTCTCAAATTGATTAGTACGGTTTGTATAAGTATTGAACTGTTATTATGTAATCTTAGTTTTGCTATTTTTGTTTCTAACCACCGATAGTTTGTTTCTAACCACTGATAGTTTGGTTCAAACCAGCCTTAGTATAACATCGAATCAATACCTTTATCATTACAAAAAGATGAAGCACGAAGGACATAGTCATATCATACTTGCATCTGCTGGTTTCACCAAAAAGCATCATTCCATTTTCCTTTTTCCCTTTCCCCTACGATATGTGAGAAGAAGCACCACAACCTGGTGCTAGTAGACCCAGAATCACCTACGTTGTTTGGGAGTGGTGGGTTTCTTGCTTTCGTGGTCTTGTTTGGGGTTGAGATCTTGAGAAGGTTGGGAGTATGAAGATCTCTTCTTTTAGGAATCATCGAGTCCTCGGATGCATTACTTGGATTCACAACACTGTCATCTTGAATGATGGAAGAAATAGGGATTTTAATGGTCTTGCTACTTGTGGAGGCAAGTAGAACTGCCATGGGTTATCATCTTCACTTGATGATGAAGATGATGATGAGGATGAGGAGGATGTTAGATTGACTATACGGTTTATTCCAACTACGGTTCCACATTGTGATTGCAGTTGATTGGAGACTTTGAAGTAATTAGGGTTTTGATATTGATTGGTGTGTGTGTTATGTAAGATTTGGGTTCTTTTTATAAGAGGGGTTTAGGGTTATGGAAGTAAATAAGGGGCAGGTTTAATGTGGTTGAGGAGTTAATGAGATTCTTAGGAGTTGGACAAATATTAGTTCTAGAAGTTGACCATATTGACTTACCTGTTCAAATCACGGATAGGTCTTTTGGAACCACTTTTGGCTCTTACTAACCACTCACAACAATAACCTTATACTCTGTGTTGGTTTTGTGTTTTTGTCTTACAGGTATGAAGGTCTTGTGTGCATAAGAAGTTGGTGTGTTGTTGCTTGTGTTTGTTAAAAAATTGTGTTATCCTTCATATTTTTGTAAGTTCTACTTATTGTAACCACATTTACTTGCTATATCTCTTGGTCATTTTGGAAGAAGTGATCCAATGTATCTGGCGATGGTATGTTGCAACCGCGGGATAGTATTGGATGGAACCGCGGATAGCATGGAGTCTAGTTTTGGATAGTGCAGGGCTGCGGTAACTTTTGCAAAAGTATATTATTTCACCCAAATCACGGATGGATCATTTATTTGATCTTCAAACCACTTATTGGCTCTCACTAACCCTAATCACTTATCTTTGCATAAAAAACCCACATCATAACCTTCATTTATCACAATGGCTGACAAGTATTCTACTTCACATAACCTTGTTGCTATTCTCACAAAGAATGATCGTCGAAGGGTTTCATCAAATGATTGATTTCCTTGTTCACAGTCCTATTCACTATGCCTTAAGCATTTACACCAACCATTTATAAAGCCTACATACATCAGTTCGGAGGAATGCTAAGCGAAAAGGTTGATGGAGTAGAAGTGTTTGCTGCTTGTTGTGGATAGAAGGCTATTTATTTATTTCGAGGAGATCATTAGGGATGTTTTAAAGCTTGATGATGCTGATGGTGTTGATAATCTTTGAATGTTGAGATTGTTAATGGTTTGGAAAGATTGAGTTAACCCACAGAGGTGATAAGGTACGATTATTTTAAGAGTTTCTTTTCAAAACAATGGAAGTTTATTATTCACACCTTATTGATGTGTATGAGTAATAATAAGACCACAGTTTTAATGACTTTCCTTCAAAAATACTCTTGCTATTATTTGTATTTCTGATGGAAGAAAGTTCAATTGGTCTAGGATGATCTATGAGGGGCTAGTTCAAAACATTAGGAAAAAGGGTAAATACTATTTGTATCCTAGGTTTGTTCAGTTGATTGTGGAAAGTCAAATAGAGGAGCCATTGAGCATACTGAGAATATGAAGTAAATTATATGCTTTCTAAGGTTTTATATGAGGAATCAGCCACAAAATGTAAACATTATAGATGTTCCTTTATTTCCTCATATGATTACTTTGTCCATTGATCATGAGTTTGATGAGGATTCGCACCACACTGAAACCCTTGCTCATGCGACTCTAATCCCACGATAGAATACACGTAGCTGGCGTGTAGTGTATCTCAACCCATTTCTAGTCAATCTCAAACCACCGATACAACCATTGTTTTCACTAGGAGATTGAAGGGCACGAGCTACCTCACTAGTGCTAGTGGTGTTGCTCATGAGGTCATCCTGGTGATGAAGGTGACATGATTGGAAGGGCTTCCACTATGCGATACATGCTTAGATCTTTGATGGGGATAGTGGAAACATAAATAAGACCCAACCATTGGCAACTTCTAATGTAGCGAGTTCCTTGGAACTTAACACGGTGGAGGAATCCCAGCCACTTGGCTATCTGAGGGGGTGCATAGATGTTCGGGCTGCGATTCGATGCTACGTTTTCTATATCCAAGGATTCCTCTCGGGCGATTAACATGGCTCGAAGTGATGAGGATAGGTTGGAACACGAACATGAATTGCGGATTGAGTTTTTGTACATGCGACTTTTCCAATGAACCACCTCTCGGACCGTTCCTGCAATTGAAGTGGGGAGGATATTATTGAACGCTTAAATGAATTGACGGCTCAATGTACTAAGATGGAGGAGACGATCTCTAATCTCAAGGAATTGGTTGGGTTTCATGAAAAGGATATTGGCTTGAAGCCAGGGTTTGGTTTTGGAGAAGATAAAAGGCACGGAACTTGCGCTTTGAGGAAGCTACTGGTGTGGACTCTCTCCATTTCGAATATGGAGGATGTCTCCAAACAGGGGGAGGGTGAAGGCAAGAATTCAGGGGAGGATGTTAATGTATCTATGGAAGAAGATGTTGATAGTGGAGATCAAACATTTTGGTATCTGATAAAGATGGGAATGAGGCAGTTCTTGAAAATGTGAAGAAAATTGTAGAGGATTAGCGAAACACAAACAGCGATGGTATATGCGAAACCACGGTTAGTACACTTAACCAGCGATCTTTGTAACAGGACATTAGCTATAACCACTACAACTATACCTACTTACAATCATACCATGCTATTATAACAACTTCCACTATTGTCACAACTCTCTCTGTATCACAACCTAAGTCTAAAGAAGTTGAGAAAGAACTTGCTAGTACATTGATAAATCTAAGCAAAACTTCATCTATTTCTACACCTGTGATATCTGTTCAAACTATGCAACTAAACCCCAACCCAGAGGAAAAACTTTAGTTATTGGTGAACCTCACGAAGAAGAAGGTGGTTCAATCGATGTTGGAAAAGGTAAAGGGGTTTAGCAGTACGAGTTGAAGTTTAAATCTAAAGCGAGAACAAAGAAGCTTATGATCACGAGTTTGTTAAAATATGGTTCTTGAAGAACAAGAAGCCTTAGAAAAGCAGAAAGAAGAGGAAGCTAGTCAGAGAATGTTAGCTATATGGTATGAATCACAAAACTTTCTTCAAGCTTCAACAACAAATTAATGATGAATATACTGCACAAGAATGGAATTTGTTGGATGATAAGGAGAAAGCTAGGCTTTTAGGTGAATGGGCAAGAAAGGTTGGTAATGAAAGGAAGCAAGTTATAAGAAAGAAACCTCTTTCAATGGCACATATGAGAAATGTATTAATGAAAATTATTAAGAATTAGGGCATTCACATTTATGAAAATCTTAGTAAATGTTCATTTGAAAGAATTCTTGAGATTTATGAAAGATGTATGAAGATTAATCATGATGATTCCTGTCCAATGAATTCTGAGAAGGAAGAAGAGTGGATTAAGAAGCATGATGAGTGGATGCAAAGTAAAAGAAAGAGAAAATAGAAGTTAGAGACATCGATTCCAAAAGATTTAAAAAAGTTGCAGATGTTAATCAAATTGTTTCTTATGAGTTTATGCTTAATGATGGAAGTGAAGGAGTTTGGAAAATTCAAAGACTCAACAATGAAGTTTATGAGTATAATATTTTCACAAATGCTTCAGTATTTTGAAAGGGATGATTTGATGGATCTTTGGAGACTTTACAAGAATAAGTTTGGTGAAGTTCATCAACCCGATTATCATGAGGCGGCTTATTATAATTTGAAGAATTTATTTGAACCAACTCATGATGAACCTGAGTGGAAAGGACTCTACAATGAATCTGTAACAAGATGGTTTTTATATCAAACTTGTGGAGTTCATGTTTTAACGTTTCGGAAAAATTATTCACATGCTTGTAGAAGGTGAATATCCTCAGTTGAATAAGTATCTAGAAATTATTGTTCAGAGATGTTGAAACCGGTATTATCAAGATCTTTGTTACCCTATGATGTTCAAGCATATGATTTGTTGAAGAAATATGAGAAAATTCTTAAATCTCATAAGTGTTTGGCTACATCCTCCATTTCAGATGTTTTGAGCTTAAAGGAAACTTGAGAATTCTGTTGGAATGTATCAAGTTTAGGGAATTGTTGGGTTTTGGTTCTTGAATCATGAATTACTTTAAGAAATCTGGAACCACGGGCGGGTTTGATATAACCACGGACGAAGTATGTAACCATGACAAAGAAAAACGGCTAGTAGTAATGTGTAACCACGGATGATATAATGTAACAACTTGCTAGTGTTTTGTATATTCGGTTAGTTTATTGTATTAAGATAAATATGGAAAAGATATTTATCTTGTAGGTTACATTGTATTATGTAAGGGCTCCTTAGTCTAAAAGGAGGTCTAGGTTTGATTAGATATACATAAGTTTTATATCTAAAGGTCAATACACTTCAAGGTTGAAAAACCCTATCTTGTAAGTATTATTATTAATAAATAATATTGAGGTGTTGAATGTTAACTGTTCGTCTTCTTAAGGTTAAGTGTTAAATTCCGCATAATACTTAATAAGTTGTTATTCTAAGTCAGTTTCTATATTAGATCGTTTGCTCAACTGGGATCAACAAGAATTGTTGAGTTTGATAGCACTCCTTGAGATCGTTTTAAGCCTCTAGGGTTAACAATAACAATGACAATAAACTTGGTACGCAGCGGAATTAAAACAAATCAAAGTTATTGACACAAGGTTTTTTCATTATAAATCACTCCAAGCCCCAAATATTATTTGATCAGAATAATACGGTTACACTAAACTTGTAACAGGGATCAAAGATCCTTGAGACTAAACTAAACAAACTCTAAACCTAGACGTTTATAAGAACACGTCTAGTTTACACACACACACACCTTTAGACTACATTATGGAAGACTTAATATCTCTAAAACCTACACCTCCGTGGCTCTTTATATACTAGAGGATTAGGGTTTACAAAAATACTGAAGGACTAAATAATAAATCTTCTTTTGCAAGCAAGTCCTTCCATCTTTTGGTAGGTTTCATCTCTTTCACTTTAAGTCCCTTTGTTTCATTCTTGTATTTATGTCTATCATCAAATCAAGGAACCTAAAACAATCTTCCCTATTTGATGATGACAAAACAAACAAAGTCGTGTACAGAACTTCCCTAGACAGTAGCGAGAATTGAGATAAACATCTCCCTAAATGAAACAAATCTTGTCTTCCTTTGTCTTCCCCTTAATCCATGCCATGCCACTCCAATATTTCTTCCCTTTTTTGTTATCAACAAATAGAGAATATAAGCAATAGAAACTTCCCCTTGAGTGATGCATGAAAATGATTCTTCAGTAAGCTCTATGTAATGATCACTTGTGAAGAAAACCAAATATAACAAACTTGATGAAGAAGTAGAATAACCCAAACTTGTGTCTTATGTCTTGTTTATCTACGTGACTCCAAACTTATACTAACACCATATAAGTAGACCGCAATCTCTTGACAAAATCCTCATCTTCAATGAGACGAGCAACACAATGTAACTCCTTTCAGTGATAGTTAACTAGGTCTTCATCCATCCACCCCTTGACCTATGAAAACTAGATTTTGCAAGTCTTCGTCCACATCCTTTAAGCACGAACAAGTTATCTCCAAAGTGTAAGATATGATAAGAGCACAAATCTGTGTTACTCAACTACAATATCAAATAGGTTATGATCAATCATCTTCGTAATCACCTATTCAATAAATCTCTAAAACGAGCTTTTTAAATCCTTTTAAGAACAAATACCAATCTTGAGTGTTGAGAACCAAAATCCCATGTGTGTCACCAAAATTTCAGTACCAAAACATGCCGCACTTCCCCTCAATTCAAAACACCGTCAGTAGAAACGAATAATGCAAGAAACACCAGCGAGTGGAATTGAGATAACACTAGCGATTGGTTTCAGAAAACACTAGGAGTGGTTTCAAGAAAAACACTAGAAGTGGTTTCGAACACTAGAAAGTGGTTTGAGAAAAACACTAGAAGTGGTTTTAGGAAAAACACTAGAAGTGGTTTCAGAAAACACTAAAGTGGTTTGAAAAAACTAGAAGTGGTTTCGAAAAAAAACACTAGAAGTGGTTCAGAAAAACACTAGAAGTGGTTTTTGAAAACACTATCGGTGGTTTCAAGAATACACTATCAAGGTTTCCGGTGAATACACTCATAGTGTATTCTCAAAACCACTAACGCCTACATATTGAAGACTTGTATATAAAACCTACACCCCATGTCCTCTTTATATACTAGATGATTAGGGTTTACCGGGTTACACGGAGGACTAAATAATAAATCTTCTTTTGCAAGCAAGTCCTTCCATCTTTTGTAGGTTTCATCTCTTTCACTTTAAGTCCCTTTGTTTCATTCTTGTATTTATTTTGTCTCATCAAATCCAAGGAACCCAAAACCCAACATTAATGTTTTTAGGTTCAGATTGGCAGACAATGAGTGCATAAATGCAATGTTCACCGTCTGTGTGAAGACGTTGTCTCGTTACGACTGGTTGATTTGGGTTACCAATAATGTTTTCAAGAGGATGGTCTTTCGTCCAACGATGTGTGGAAGGTTGATGTTGATATACATTCGAGATTGGAGGATTCAAATGGCTTGTGGATGATTCCGCACATCGATGTGGCAGCTTTCATTAGCAAAACGGTTGAAGAACGCATTTGGATCATCATAATCTGCAGTGGGGGGTACTTCATTGTTCATCATCACTAGTTCAGCGCCGTTGGATGCGTTTGGTTCAACCTGTTGTTGTAGAATCAACTGGTGGTGCTCCTCAACATAGTTGTTGTAGCGGTGTATCGTATTGAGTTTGATCGTGTTGAGCAAATGTGGAAACATTAGATACACCTGGTGCACATTCATCAATATCATCACTAAATAGAGGAGCAAATAGTTGTTCCATTTGACGTCGAGTTAGTTGTAAACTAGGTTCAACCGATGATGTGGTTTGAGGGAAGTTTAAATGGTTATGACCGGGTTCCAAGCTGTTATGCTCATAAGCCATTTCTGTAAGATCATCGAAATGTGCATGAATTGTTTTATCTCCTTTGTATGACGATTCCGCATCCCAAAACCCTTGGAGTTTCACAATATCCAACAAAGACTCCAATGTCGGCTTTGGCTTTGAGCTTACCAAAGTCATCACGATCATTATTCGGATAACAAAGGGATCCAAATACATGAAAGTGTTTGAGATTCGGTTCATGTAGTGGATAAGCTCATATGGTGTTTTGTTGTGGCGCTTGGTAATCATTGAGCGATTCTGAGTGTAGCATGAAGTTGGAAAACGCTTCAGCCTACAAGTAATCTGGAAGTTTAGCATTAATAACATTGTTCTTGTAGCTTCCTACCGGCCTATTTTCGGCTTTTCAACAACGCCGCTTTGTTCTCGGTATCGTGCAATAGATGTTTGATGCTCAATTCCCACTTTCTCATAAATGCACGAAGAGTTTGATTCACAAATTCAGCCTTTGTTCTGTTCTCGATTTTTCGACTGTGGTTCTAGAGCTGAACTTGAATTTTTGTGAGAAAGGTGATGATCATCTGAGGAGCTTGATCTTTACTTCAAAGAAAATAAACCCAAGTCCATCTGGAGTAGTCATCTACATTTACCAATATGTAGCATTTGCCATTAATCGTCGCACGCCGCATCGGGCTACACAAATCCATGTGAAGAAGATGAAGCACATGCTGAGAGATGTGTTCCACCTTTGAAGGAAAGTGAGCACGAAAGTGATTTTCCTTGTTCACAAGCTGAGCATAGGTGATCTTTAGAATATTCTAAATCTCGGGAGACCTTCAACAAGTTTGTGTCAAGCAAGGTTGTTGATGGTTTGAAAGTTTAAATGAGATGATCTGCCATAGCCAAGATTTTGTAGATGATGCCTTTGAAAGTAGACAGATGGGAGATGAAGCAATCATGTCTTGCATTGAGATTGTGTAAAGACTTGAATTGCGTGGTGCCGCACATAAGATCATTTCCTTGTAAATCACTAATGAAACAAGTTTTCTCCCTCAAAAGCAACTTCCAAATCTCCATCACATAACCGACTAACAGAGAAGAGATTGTAACGAGGCTTCCACATAATAAACCCTTCTAATTCTGATATGTTGCCATTGATGTAATCGTAGTCCATGAAAGTCGCTGAAGTGATCATTCCCGAATCCGACAGTGCCAATGAACTTTGCAACAAAGTTTGATAAATTGAGATTGCATGTCATGTGTCGGGAACATCCGCTATCAACAATTCAAAGGATGATCTCAGTATCACCTGATTACATAATGCATCGACACAGATGGAATAGAAGTAGATGTGGAACCCTAAGAGTTAATATTATAGGTTCAAATGCTATAGTAAAACACATATCAATGATTTTAGGTATCCATTTAAATTCAAGTGTATTATGTAACCATTTTTGCCATCTCCAACTAGTCTTAGCTTTGGTCTTAGTGAATGTACTAGGTGATAAGATCTTCCTAGGAGGTGAAGGTGGTTCTATGGGTACATCAATGCTCAGAAGTTGGAACACTAGAGGGTGGTTTACCTATCACGAACTTAGAAGCATTAAGGCCTGTATTCCGCTTCTTATTATTCCGTTACGATTCAAGATAGCCTTAGCAACACATCTATCATGACATCTAGAAAACATGCTTTTATGACAACCAACACAAGAGGCTTCAAACAAAACATTAAGAGTACTTAAAGATTCAGATTCGTTACATCACTTTGTTCATTACATTTGTCGACGCATATTCAGTAAGTAACTTGAGTTTTATTAAAAGTCCTAGGGTGTTCTTTCTCACGCAAGATTCTTTATTGTTCTTTTCATGTCCAAACTTCCTATTCTTCCTTGTATTGCTCCTAGGTCCGTGAAGTGCGGGCGCTGGGGAAAAGAGGCAACTATTCCTGCTTTCAAAGAGAGGAAACACATTAGTTTCAGTGGTATGGCATTAGATGTTCTAGAGTCATTTTGAACTGCAGATGCCGATACTACGTTGTTACTATTCCTATTTTGCTTAAGTTTCACCAACTCTGCTTTAAGATCATGAATTTTGTGTAACAAATCTAGATTTTCAAGCATCGCAGTGAGACCATATCATCGTAAGACATCTTTCTTGTATGCAAGATGATCATCAAGGTCTGTTGACGCTTTAGCACGAGTCTTTTTGAGTGAATCGGCTACTTTGACACTATGTGCATTTTTAATTTTTGAAAGTTCTTGTTCATGTTTTGAGATTTGACACTTCAAAGACACATTTTCATCAACCAGTTGCTCAATGTTTGGAGTAAGATTTTTTGTATGCAACTGGTGGAGTTTGTTTTGCCAAGCGAGTTCACGATGTTGGAATCACTCCTAAACCTAATTCAAGTGTTAGTGATTCATATGTAATAGTTAGCTTATTATGGCCTTTATGTTTGTTATTAGCTTAGGCTTATGTAGAAGGCCCATAAGCCTAGGCCCAAGTCCAATAAGGAAATGAAGGGACTAGGAGTGTTGCCTCTAGCTCTCCTATAAATACTATTTAATAACCCTCACTTGAGGGTTGGTTGTTCAATTTATTCACTTTCACATCTCCTATGCATAACCGTTTAGTCATACGAAGTGTGTGTGTGTGTTTATGTTCATCCGATCATTCTCCTTCTCTATTTCTACATATTGATGCTCAGGTTACATATATGGTGACCTAATGAAGGGTATCAACGCCAAATAGTTGGGTGAACATATTTGTTTTGAAGTTTTTGGTTTGTGGTCGCACGCAGAAAAAGGGTTTCAACTTTGTCATGCTTAAAAATTGATTTTTTACACTTTTTAATCCAAGATCCTTGTCCTTTCAACGTTTTTAGGTGTTAAACTATTCTGCTTTTGGCAAAAGTTTCAAACTTTACGCGTGGATCATGTTTTTAAGCTAGGTTTATACGCGGGTTCTTATTCTAATGATAATCGCTTTCTAAGCTTTAGATCATCAAGTTTCACACTTTTGTGTTATTTTGGTGATATTGAAGCTATTTCATCACGTAACCGTTTGGAAACATCATTGGCGAAATCACTTTTGACTATTCTACGCTGCAAGCAAAACCCTAATCTACGCGCGAATGTTCTTTGGTTTGATCTTCGCTTAGGGATTACTCCGTGTTTTTCTTGCTTGGATAAGCCCTGAAAACACTCTCGACTTTGGATATCTTTTGTGATTGTGATAGTGTAAAAGATCGCTGGGATAAAACCCTAAATTACGATAAGTTGCTTACTCAGAGAATTTTACGCATAAGATTCATCTTACCTAAGTTTTGCCTTTCACGATAAAGTAATCCTACTTCAAGTTTTCTACGCTTAACTTTCTGCTTTTACGCATAACTTTAGTGTTTTCCATCTCTACGCTGTAGTTAATCCTACGCTTTAACTATTGTTAATACGCCAGATCTTTGGTGTTTTTACTTAATGGTACTTTGCTCTTTGTGATTTCTATGCCTAAGGATACTTCATCAACTAAGGTTCATTCGACTACAAAGATCCATTTAACAACACAAGTTTTTCAACATGTCACAACCACCATAATCTAGCTTATTTCCTACACTTATCATCAAAAACAACAACAACAACTAAGTCCACAACATCAACAATTTAATCATCAACAACAAATTTATCAACAACAATTTAATCAACAACATACTCCACAACTTGCAAAGAATCCCACAACCTCAAATGGTTCTAACCACCACCAAGTCTTCAAGTACAACCTACACAAACTTCTACAATCAACATCCATCCAGAATACTATGAAGGAACCGCATGGTTTGGCAAGATGTGAAGCCTTAAGTAGCCAACAATCAATTCATAAGCCGCTCACTTGATAGACCTCCAATGCTCATTCCCTGAATTATGATCAATGGGTGATTCGATTCTTTAGGTTTTGTGATCTAAAGAAACCACATGGAAAGTTCTTAAAGAAGGTCATTATGGAAGTTCCTCGTGATGCCTACTATTGTCACACCAAGCAGATCTAGATGCCAATCCACCAAGAGATGTCAGAACCAACATTGCAACTATTTCGCACTCCATCGCTGATCAACTTCTACACTTTCAGTCGATGAACTAATTCAATACATCCTTTTAGACTACCCAATCCAACTTTGAAGTGTTGATGCTCCAAAGACTGTAAAAGCAATGTGAACATATTCCATCTTCTTATGGAAGGCACAAACACTCAATCAAGAAGACATGGAATCCAAAATCTACTGCTTATGAACACTTAATGATTGAACTGTGAGAGACATTAGAGTCATATCACCTCGCTTCGAGACATCATAAATGATTTGGACAAACACAATATCATCATTGCCTAATTGCTGTGGAACACTAAGTTCCTAAGTAGTCTTGGTCCGAATGGGAGAAGTATGTTATTTTTCTCCTCACAAGCTGCTAAGAACCTTCATCATGCTAATACATGATTGTTGTACGCACTATCCCTCACCAAAAAGAAGTTGACAAAGAAAGGGCTATCCGTGACCCCCGCTTCACAGCCACTTCCGGACAATCAACAACTTGCTTTCAGGCTCAAACTAGCCCCTTCTCCCAGAACAGCCTCAACCCGCTCCTCAACAAATTGCAAACCATCACACCTATGATCCTTCACAACAACAACTCAACAAAATCAATTGGTTCCATACAATAACAACACTCAAGCTCTTTATGTAAAGGAAGCCGATGAGGACTCGATGCCTTCGATGAATTGCAACAAGGATTTGTTATGATTAAGTAAAGCATTCGCCTAAGATACAAACAAATCCAACAATCGCATTCGCTCCTCATCTAATACAAGAACCGTGCTGTTGTGAACAATGGACGGTTGAAGTTCTAATCGTGGTTATGGTCGCCGATGGGAGGTGGTCAGGGTTCAATGCTATGGGCTGAGTAACACGGGCTCCGCAGCTAAAGGCTCAAGTGGTGAATGGGGAATGCTCATAATGGGGTTAATGGTCTGCTTGTTATAACTTTAATGAGAAGGGTCATCTAGCTAATGCATGTCTTAAGCCGAGGACAAGAGGCAGTGCTTATTTCAAAGAGGCTATGCTCGCTCTTAAGGATGGTGCTGGGAACTCTCTCCAACAAGGAACAGAGCTTTATGGCCTATGCGCACTGTGATGATGATATGGAGGACTTGCACGCTAATGCGCAAAGTCATTATGTTGATGGCAATAAAATGCAAGCTCTACACATGAGGACACATCACTTGTATGACACCGACGCTTGTCTCTGTGTGATACGATCATCCTTGGATTGTTGATAGCAGATGTTCCCGACACATGACAAGCAACCTTAAACTGTTATCAAACTTTGTTGCAAAGTTCATTGGCACTGTCCGATTCGGGAATGATCACTTCAACTATCATGGGCTACCTGAGACTATATCAATGGAAATATCGAATTAGGGTTTATTATGTGGAAGGCCTCCTCACAATCTCTTTACTCGGTCAATTCTGTGATGGAGATTTGGAAGTTGCTTTCAGGGAGAAAACTTGTTTCATTCGTGATCTACAAGGAAATGATCTTATGTCCGCCAACGCCATCCAGTCTCTACACTATCTCCATGCAAGACATGATTGCTTCATCTCCCATATGTCTACTCACAAAGGCTACATCTACAAAATCTTGGCTATGGCACCGCCGTCTCTCACATCTAAACTTTCAAACCATAACCAACCTTGCTCGACACAAACTTGTTGAAGGTCTCCCGCGATTCCGATATTCTAAAGATCACCTATGCTCAGCTTGTGAACAAGGGAAAAGCACTCGTGCTCACTTTCCTTCAAAGGTGGAACACGCTCTCAGATGTGCTTCATCTTCTACACATGGATTTGTGTGGCCCGATGCGCGTGCAGACGATTAATGGCAAACGCTACATCTTGGTAATTGTTGATGACTACTCAAGATGGACTTGGGTTTATTTTCTTCAAAGTAAAGACCAAGCTCCACAGATGATCATCACCTTTCACACGAAAATTCAAATTCAGCTCCGGAACACCGTCAGACAAATTCGAACAGACAAAGGAAATGAATTTGTGAATCAAACTCTTCGTGAATATTATGAGAAAGTGGGAATTGAGCATCAAACATCTATTGCCCGCACACCAGAACAAAACGGAGTTGTTGAAAGATGAAACCGTACGTTAGTGGAAGCTGCCAGAACGATGTTAATCAATGCTAAACTTCCAGATTACTTGTGGGTGAAGTCGCTCAACCGCATGCTACACTCTCGAATCGCCAATGATTACAAAACGCCACAACAAAACACCATTTGAGCTTCTCCACAACCTAAAACCGAATCTCAAACACTTTCATGTATTTGGATCCCTTTGCTATCCGAATAATGATCGTGATGAATTTGAAAAGCTCAAAGCCAAAGCCGACATTGAGTCTTTATTGATATTGTGAGAATTCAAAAGGTTACCGGATCTGGAATCGTCGTACAAAACAGGTTATGGAAACGATTCATGCTAATTTTGATGAACTTACTGAGATGGCTTCTGAGTATAACAGCTTGGAACCCGGTCACAACCGCTTAAACTTCCCCAAACCCCATCATCACTGACTCAAGCCCTCAGCTTACTCACAACAAATGGAAAGACTATTTGCTCCTCGTTCGTGACGATATTGATGATCGTGCCAGGTGTATCCGATGTTTCGCCGCTCAACCCGATAATACTATTATACTTGATACACCTGCTACAACAACTACTGTTGAAGAAGCACCACCAGTTGACTCTACAACAACAGTTGAACAAACCGCATCCAACGACGCTGAACCAGCTGATGATGTTCTGAATGATGTACCCCCACCCGTAGATTTTGATCCAAATGCATTCTTTAACCCGTTTGCTAATGAGACTGTGCACCTGACATGTTGCGGAATCATCTACAAGCCATTTGAATCCTCATAATCTGCATAATGTATATCAACATCAACCTTCCACACATCGTTGGACAAAAGACCATCCTCTTGAGAATATTATTGGTAACCCGAATCAACCAGTCGTAACGAGACAACGTCTTCACAAAGATGGTGAACATTGCATTTATGCACTCACTGTCTGCCAATCTGAGCCTAAAAAATTAAAGACGCAATGACAAAGGACAACTGGATTGAATCCATGCAGGAAGAACTCAACCAATTCAAACGTCTTGAAGTATGGGAACTGTTTGAAAGACCAACAGGAGTCTTCGTCATTGTCTAAAATGGATTTGGAAGAACAAATTGATGTCAAGGAACGTAATCGTAAAACAAGTCACGCCGGTGGCTAAGGGTTATAGACGGAAGAGGGTATTGACTTTGAAGAATCATTTGCTCCGTTGCTCGTCTTGAGGTCGTTCGATTTTTCTCGCATTGCGCTCACATGAACATCACAGTCTTTCAAATGGATGTCAAAACCGCTTTTCTCAATGGACAACTGAAAGAAACGGTCTATGTAAGCCAGCCAGAAGGATTCGTTGATCCAGAGTTCCCTAATCATGTCTACAAACTGAAGAAAGCTCTCTACGGTCTCAAACAAGCCCCTAGGGCGTGGTACGATAAGTTATCATCCTTCCTTATTGCCAATAAGTTTACCAAAGGTTCGGTCTAACTCACACTTATTTATACAATATCACGGGACTCACATCTTAATCGTTCAAATCTATGTGGATGACATCATTTTTGGGTCAACACATTTAAAATATTCAAATGCTTTTGCAAAACTTATGACAAAACATTTTGAAATGTCAATGATGGGTGAACTCACATTCTTCCTAGGAATGCAAGTTCATCAATCACCCCGTGGTATTTTCTTGAGTCAGTCCAAATATGCCCTTGAATTGTTAAACAAATTTGGAATGCAAAACTGTGATACCTATGCCACACCAATGGCTCATACCAAGAAGCTAGACGCTGATTTACATGGGAAATTGGTGGACCCTACCAAATACCGTAGTATCATTGGGTCTCTCATGTATCTAACAGTAGCAGCGCACCTATATTGTTTTTGCCGTCTATCTTTGCTCCGTTATCAGTCAAGACCAACTGAAACCCACCTCTCTAAGGCTAAAAGAATCCTCCGATACATCAAGGGAACCATTAATTTGGGAATCCGTATCCGGGACTCGTTTTGGAATCGTACCTGCCTTCTACCACCTTGATCCCGTGCTTTTTCACACAAAGTCACCCAAATATCAACCATACCGCGAGCAAAGCCAAGTCATTTTGGATGGATGAACACAACTCAAAGACTATGGTTACGTATTTGACGAATTCGATGTACTACGACAATCGGAGTGCAATTGCAATCTCGTGCAACTCAGTCAACACAATTCAAAGTCAAAGCACATCAATCTTCGATATCATTTCATCAAGGACCACGTGGAACATGGTACTGTTGAATTATACTTTGTGGGTACAATACCACAATTGCATCTTCTCACCAAAGTTTTAGCTCCTGCTAGGTTTAATGAGTTGGTCCACCGGATTGGTATGCGGTGTTTGACTCAAGAGGAACTGTATGAACTCTTAAAACATTCTTAAAACAAGTCAAACACCAAAACTTCTTTTGTAAATATTTTTCAAAAAAAACAAAATACAAAATTATAAAATCAGTTAAAACATCAAAAATATTCTTCTATCTATATTTCTTCAAACATGGCAAGTACAATTCTTCCGTCAACACTCAAATCTTTCAAAATTCAGATTTTTCTCATCAAGTGTTGAGGGGGAGAAACAATCACTTAACAGTTTCATTAAAACCTTGTACTTGCATGTTATCTTATCCCTGTATTTCTTTATTAATGATGGTCATTTTTCTGGTTCACTGACACTCCTCGGACTGTAATTTATAAAACTTCACTATTTATTGCCGAGGGGAGTGTCGTCAAATTTCTTTCCAAAACATCATTCGTTTGATAACCAAAATGGAAGTTAAAGGCTTTAGATGTAAATGGTAAAGGTGGAGGGACTGAAAGTGTCAAAAGGTCAAAGTAATTTTTACAAAAACCTTCCACATCAACATCACCACACATTTAATTAAACTAACCAATCCTGCCTAAAATTCAATATGCAAATCCGAGTTCTTGATCTTCAATTTGCAAGTGGTTTCATAATCTTAACGTATTTACAAACAATGGTTTTGAATCTTTTACAAATCCAATGGTTAAAACGTGAGATATGAGTGATTTTGTGTTCTACGCATAAGCGTATGAACACATAATCATGTTTGTGTGTTTATGGTTAAAATGATAGTGTCAGAACGTTCATATAACATCATTGAAACTATTTTGATCATAAAAACATACCTAGAAACACGAATTCAATGATTTTGTGAATTAGGGTTCATGCATTAGTTTTGGGGGTTTTTCATATGTGAACGTTTTTTGTGATAAAGATTGTTGTATGAGGTTGTTTTCAAGTTGAATTGATCATATTTAGGCCCAGAATTTACCCAGAAACACTAATGATTCATAAATTGTAAACTAGGGTTTATGTTCATACGGTTTGGGTATTTTTGATTCATGACCTATTTGATGTTAAAATTTGGATAAGACAACTTAATAGGCTTCTTAAACTTACAAGAATCATTTTGATGCAACTCCTATGGTTAAATCTCTTACTCGTAGAAATTAAACCTTAGGGTTTAGTTTACGATAAGGGTTTTTACAGAATGCTTGATGAGTTCTTCATGCTTGATCTGATGAATATTGAATGTATGTTAATAATTGTGCTATGATTAACTTATTTCGTGTTTATTACGTGAAATTCAGAATCAAGGTTATTAGCAATCTACGCATAAGGATCACCTTACGTGTAGAAGGTTATGCGTAAGAGTAATCTTACGCCGTAACTATTACGCGTAGGTTCTACATAAGGACTACGCGTATCCTGTGAAGGATATGCGTAAACAGTGATCTTCACGCATAAGGCCTACTCTTACGAGTAAGCCTTACGCATAAGGTTTTATATGCGCCACGCGTAAGCTCTACGCATAAGGTCCCCTTTTCCTACGCTAATATTTCTTATAGAAGTCAAATCCTACGCATGTTTCGTGCTACGCGCATATACATCTCCTGTTTACGCATAAGCTTGCCATTTCTACGCCTAAGCCTTGTTTAATCTTTATTATGAATTGTTACGCCGTAAACTTATAAATAAATCATAATGCCACGAAACCAATAATGTCACTAATGAGCTTAAATGTTTAATAAGTTGTGAAAAATAAGTGAAAACATGAACTCTAAAACTTAAAGTTAATTAACTCACAAAACTTATCACGACATCATTGGACTATTGGACAAACAAGTGACTTTGAACTCGTAACAATCATTGACACATCACATTTAATAAGTAGACAATAAAACCATCTGTTGACTAACATAATGTCTTTCGATATGTTGGTTCGTTTGGCTAAATATCTTTCAGATCACGACATGGACGCTCAAATGAATGTGGATGCACCAAATGTTCTCACCGTTGCTGATATCTTCCCAAATGGTTATCCGATGAAGATTGGAAAGAACAACCTTCGTGTTGACTTTGAAACTCTCACCTGCCAGAGTCCTCTTGTTTAATTGTGTGGATATTCTGAAGAATCATCCTTATCGAACATGCTCACCAATTATGCTACAGTATCGAGATCTACATTCACAGTTTTGGAATACAATGCAAAGGATCAAAGGACAAAAACTGTAACGGTGACTCTCAACGACAAACAAGTCACCATCACACCCCAAGACTTACGTTCTTCTTCCTCCGATCATCGCCAACCGAACTCAATGCCACACCAACTGAAGAGACTGTTCTACGTTCTGATCAATATTGGTTATGACAAAGCTACATGAGTAATCACTAAGCATTCACATGTGGATCTTAAGAATATTCCTCAACCTTGGAGAACTCTCTACATCATCATCACAAATCTGTTTCGTCGCGGACATGGCTATGAGCACCCCCAAGCTCATGGAACTGCAAATCTTTTGGGCTTTGGTCAACATGAAGCACATTGAAGTCGAAGCTCTGATATGGGACAACATGATGACATTCCTCAAGAAGCTTGGCTCAAAGATCCCTTATATCGATATACCAAATGTTGATCCAAAGAGGACTTGGGTTTAACCCTGATATCCCCAAGAGAATCAATGACCCCAACAATCACGACATGTTGTCTGAACCTACTCTAACACCGATTCAAGGAATCAACAACAAGAAAACAAGGTGCTGTGTTGCCGATCACCTTCTCTCTGATGAATCAAACATTTTACTCATACAAAGGTATCCGTAGTGCTGATGTAAAGTTGGTTTTCTTGATGACAAGTCCTCTAGAACACCTACAAGGAAAACTAGACGAGGCAAAGGCAGTGAGTGCCACAACCAGTTAAAGAAGTTCCCTAGGAAACCTCCACTCAAAAGGTTCCACTAAGGAAGTTGTTCCTACCCGCCCCAACCTGAAAAAGCTAGTGGACGAAAGCTCGAGGAAACCGAATCAGACGATGAGGTCTTCTACTCGAAATCTGAAACCGCGATAACTCCATCAGTAGCTAAACCTCCCATTCACCCACTGACAAAGGTAAAGGGAATACTCCTGTGATTGAACATGATAAGGAGAGCTCTGAAGAAGAACCAATAGATGAGCAAAAGGAATATCAAAGGAAGTTGAAGGAACTCAAACATAAACATCTTGCCGAAGCATTTGCAAAAGATCAAATGGGTGGCCCTGGATCAAGTGGTGGTTCAACTACACCAATTTCATGCGGTTAATCAACCCGATAAGGAACCGTGCCACCACTCTTGAGCAACAACAAAACGCCCGAGGAACCGTAAAAAGAGAAATCGAAAAGAAAAAGCTAATGAGGAAGCTAGGATTCAGTGAAGAAAAGGCTAAAACCGACAAGATGACGGTGAACTATGATGATTTTCTTCTCAATAGTCCAACTTCCAAGGAGAAAACTTGAACCTCCTAAGGACCCGAACCTCCTCATGACTCTTCATCATCATTCATCCTCTCTCACTCTTCACCACCACCATCAAAAAACAACAGATCCACATCCAAATCTGAAGAAACCAACCGACTATTGGTTATCCCTGCTAAAACAAGGATTGTTAAAGCTGCAAGCAAGTACGGAAGAAGGATGTTACCAACAAAAGTGAATCAATCGCACAGAATCAACTTTCAAGACGGATAAACAGTTGTTGACGTAGGGAACAAATCTAGAAGTTTATCAAGGAGATCCAAAAGGATTTGAGAAGATGGGCAAGAGAAGACACTCACAAATTTCTTCTCGACATCGCTCCTAAAGTGACAAGGGAGTTATATTCCAGACTACTTACTCCAAATATCGTTACATTGGTCAAACATATAATGGCCAGAACTGATCTCGGTCAATTGATTACTAAATTAGTAATGCAAATGTCAAAAAGAGCTGGAACCTTCACTTCATGCAAAGAATCAGCAACACAACCAAAACGACCAAGAGATGACGATGATAAGGACACAGATTCTGCACCTAAACGTCCAAAGAAGTCTGGAGAATCTTTCTCAATGACACCTCCACCCCGAAGGACTTCACCACCAAGACGATCTCCTCCTCGCTCTTCTACTGAAAAACCTCAAGATTCTGAGTTACCACCCCAGACTCAGAAAAATGGTGATCACTTTGAGTATACGGGTGGTGACGATGAGGAAATCCCTGAGCCCCAACAACAACCTCCTCCCAGACAACAAAGGAACCAGCATCCTCCTCTAGGCCTAAGAAGAAGAAGAAGAAGACTAAGGCTGATGTCGTTTCATGGCTAGACGACGATGACACCGAATACGAATGGTTTTCCACACTTGTTGCTGCCACACCCGCCTTAACTGATGACCAAGATATGGTAGGAGGTAGTACGTTGGAGCATGCCAAGCTACTGCAAGCAAAGTTCCGAGTGAAGAAGATGACGAAATCAGAGTTGAAACGAATCAAGAATGAAGCATTCCAAATACTCAAAGACAGCTCGGAAAGTGCTATTGAGGTTGAATATCACCTTGAAAACATAGCACGAGCCATGTCTAACAACATTGATTGGCTCAACCCTGAAGCAAACATCGACTACACCAGAAAAGACAACGCTCCATACTACACAGATTGGACCAAACCTCTACCTACCATTGGTCGACCAGATCAACCTTAGATTCCATTTCGATACTTCTTCAACAACGACCTGGAATTTCTTCTACATGGTAGCGATGTGACAACGAAATACGCTACATCACTTACACTTCCTTCCCAGCCCATTTACTCCAACTCCATAGCCATCGAGGAAAAGGCTACCCACATGTTCAACAACAGAGTGGAAGAGTATGACCTCAATGCAATGTACGGGATTCACCATTGGCCGAACGCACGAATATACTACGAAGCTGCCAGTTCGTAAATCTCAACATGAAGTGTACAGTAATCAAGGGATCATTGCTGTTAAGCATGTTGCTCTTTCGTCTAAATGGGATTACACCTTTCTCAAGCATATTGTCGTCAAACGACAAGACGAAAGGGACTATGCATTCTGTGAAGCGGACTTTTAGAATTTGTCTCTCAATGACATTGAAGATCTGTATCTTGCCAAAGTCCAGGGAAGAATGAGACAATTCTTGACTAAAATTCAACGTGAATACATCAAGTCCTTGCTCATCTTCATTAGAAGCATCGTGATCCAGAACGTAGAAGATTTGCAACTTGCTGTTGAGTCGTGATCGACTCGGTCAACTTCACCGCCTAGCTAGAACTTCATGACATCAACCATCTCCTCAATTCACTCTCATCAACAAACCCTTTAGAGTAGTTCTACACAAGGCACTCCACCGCAACTACTTAATGGCGTGTAATGAGCTTCATAAGTTTGGAGATTCAACATTGAAGCATGTCAGGGATGGGATAGCATACCGGTTAAATGCGATTCAACAAGGCATTGGGTCACCAACGATGGAAATCTCGGAAAGACGAGATGTAAAGAGATCATCATCAAGATGATTGATGAAAGGTTGTTTCGAAGGGACCGCTTTAGAACATTGGAAAGCTTTAGGGGGTCGCCAACGCATTAATCTCACAGCTATCAATGACGTCAAGATTCCGGGAGTTCTTGCTGACCTACCTGAAATTCCTAGTACCCCTTAATCTGTTTCAATTTCATATTTATTTGGATGTGTGATTATATATGACGATGGCTTGTGCACACATAACAGTGTACAACCCGTTCTTGTCATGAAAGGACCATGTGGTACGCTTCAGTGCCACAATCCTTATAAAAGGAGCGAAAGCTTCTTACTTTTGAGTAAAACTTATCAAACCTTTCATTTTTCAAAGGTTTTACTCAAAAGAACAAGTACTTCCCCTTATGATTCAAAACCTCAACCGCTTATATCACTTGTTGAGGGGGGGTATTTAACTTAAAAACTTTGTTCACAAAATGTTCTTTGTGTAATCTTCCCACAAAACTCAAAATGGTCATATTTATTCTCAACATTTATTCAAAAATAACAATTATATGCCATTTTTTAGGGGGAGAAAACAATGTGATAAGAAATATGTTGTGTAAATGCAAATGAATATTTGTGCTATAGTCTTAACCAACGAATTGACGAGATCTTAACTGTTAGTAACTCGAAAAGATTTGTCCAGGACGGGTAATAATTTCAAGCTAGTTCGCTAGTGATGTAAACGTGTCTCGCAAAGGACTTGTCCGAGTAGAATGTACCATTCGAGAAACTCTTGGTAGACATGAACTTTGACGGTTTTGACAACCTTTCGAGGTTTATCCACACCTTCAAGATAGTTATTAGAGCTAGTTGTCACCTAAAAGTTGACAATGTAACTCTTTAACTATTCAACGTAACCGTGTCTCGCGGGGGATTGTCTATCTTGAGTCGATCAATTCAAAAGTGCGAACTCTTTCCTCACTGTGCAAATTTCCTTAAAAACTCTTAAGCACATGTGGAGGGGAGTATTTCTGAAAATCTAAAACTCTTGAAGTGTTCAAACATGTTTTTTCATTCACAAACACTTCGAGAGATTTTCATAAAAAATGGTTTTATGGTAATGGAGTTATACGGTGATTAAGGTTAGGAATAACCGTCCTATGATCCGCCAGAGCCGGAGGGATCTACCCAAGGACACTACCAATAGATAGAATTAGAAGTCCTTAGGTATGATTATAAAAAGGAGAAAATGAGAATCGGAGAAAGAAGGAGTTGAAGAATTAAAAAGAAATGCAAAGAAAAGGGTGAAAAGAAATAGCCCTCCAAATTATTCAACCTAGGCGCAGACAACGGGTTCAATTCATATATCTATGGTTGTCACTTGATGATGCCGATATTGAAGATTAAAAGTCGTCATGGACCCAGTGACGCATGCACTAAACCTTCTTAGCCACTCAAGTTTCTCTCAACGAAAGCTTGTTTCATTCTCACTGGGAACCCTACATAATCTATCGGCTTTCTCTTAGAGATTGCTGATATTGAAGAAGGAGACCCTCTCCTAGTCTCCGCCAGAAAATCAAAAGCACTTGACTAGAGCCACGAGATTTCAAAAGATCACTCGTTGTTCAACAATAAGAACATCAGTGATACGTTATCGAGTCCTTTACAGATCTTAGCAATCTGTCGAGAACATTTATGAGAGGTTCACAATTGTGATCCTCGGTGATTGAATGGAAACTCCGCCGGGTCAACATCAAACGACCACGGCAGGTCACTTCGGTAACTCCCGTGGATTACGCAGTGTGTCTCAAGCGGTCTACGGTTGAGTGATGCTTCGGTGTACCTCAGCGACTCATCGAACTGTAGGTGTACCCGGTACATCGCGTTATCTCACTTGTGGGACTCCGGTTCAGGAGCGGCCTTTGTGAGAATTAGAGTTGTGTTTTCACACTATGCTATTAACACTCTCGAAGTTCAAACTTGTAAGTGCCGGAATCCGCCTATTACTAACCTTTCTTATGTTTTCTTCTTATGGAAGCTCGAGCGGGTGATCATCGTGCGTGAGACTCTTCACATGCTCATGCCAACATCATCACTAATGTAAGTTCTATCTAAAGGCAACACAAAGTCGAATGATTCTTCCGTCAAGTCAAAGAATCTACGAAGTTTAAAGACTTAAAGAACTTCATCGATCTGAAATCCAACGTCAAAAGCGTGTGAGCATGTTGAAGATTGGCGTGGAGACACCGGAGCAACGGCGAACCGGCAGAACTTGATGCAACAACAACAACATACTATCACTACCACCACAAAGAACAATGATCAAAGAACAAAGATAAAGATGGCGTCAAAGCGAGCTGTTAAAATAAAATAATTTCTCTACTTTGGGGAGATTGTTCAAATCAAGGCAATTCTTCTCACAAGAAAAGAAGAAGGTCGAAAGGCGTCAAAGCTACTATTACATCAACACCTTCACGTTTACATTCCTTCATCACCAACACTTAGGGGGAGATTGTTGGAATCACTCCTAAACCTAATTCAAGTGGTAGTGATTCATATGTAATAGTTAGCTTAATTATGGCCTTTATGTTTGTTATTAGCTTAAGCTTATGTAGAAGGCCCATAAGCCTAGTCCCAAGTCCAATAAGGAAAGGAAGGGACTAGGAGTGTTGCCCTAGCTCCCTCTCCTATAAATACTATGTAATAACCCTCACTTGAGGGTTGGTTGTTCAATTTACTCACTTTCACATCTCCTATGCATAACCGGTTTAGTCATATGAGTGTGTGTGTGTGTGTTTATTGTTCATTCCGATCATCTCCTTCTCTATTTCTACATATTGATGCTTGTGTTACATATATGGTGACCTAACACACGAGTATGGCAATATTTTTGACACCATTGAAGACGACGTTTTGCATTTGAAAGCTCGTTTGTCACTCGTTCATTTTCAACTTTTAAAGACTTGATTTGTGACACAAAATCAGTATTCTCAACATTTGCAACAGAATCAACATATATATAATCAAATGCATATGCAACAGAATGAAGTAACACAACACTATGGATATCAGCACATATAACATCTTCCAAGAGTCGATCAACATCTTTTCTCAACATTTTCTTTTTGCGTTTAGTATTTGAAATAGATGTTTCATTTTCTCAAAACTATTTTCATCAGTCCAAGTTCCTTATGAAAATCCCTTTCCCAATACAATGCACAATTTTTCAAAATTTGAACATGGGGTAAAATTCTTTTCTGAAAAATATCTCTTTGATGTCGCGCCTGAGGCGATTGAAAATGTTCAACTTTTATTTCAGAATGAAATTCAATCTCACGTTCTAAAAGTTTGATGTCAGATAGGAAAGTGTCAAAATATCTAAAATTTGGCGACTTTGGGGTATTGATTTTACTTCACTGAGTGAAGGTAAAGTACCATTAATTTGTGCAGTATTGGGTTGGGGACCAACATTAGAAGACTCAGACATAGGTGTGATAACCCAAGTCGTGTTAGAATTATCCTTTTGTGCGACGAAAGTGACAGCTTTTGAATAGTTAATGGTTTGTTATAAACAACATTTTCTAATTTTGATCGACTCTCGTCTTCTTCATCTAATTCCTCTTGACGATTATATTCAACAACACTCATTATGGAATCATCATTTTTTCTATGTTCTGCACTGTAAACTTCAGGATTTGGTTTGAATGCTCTATTTGAAAACTTAGGTTTGTAATCAGCAAGATTCGGTCCATATCCATTTGGATTTGGTTTGAAAGTAAACTTTTGAATCATTGTGATTGATTCACCATGTTTATAAACAACATTTCGAAACTCTTAGATTTTTTTTGTAAGTCGACAATTTCTTAAAGATAGTTATCTATTCGTTTCGTGGAATGCTTTTTGTACTCAGAGAACTATTTTTGACAAGTTAACAACTCACTTTGGCTTTTGAGTTTCCAAAGTAAGAGCGTTAAGTTGTTGTTTATGATCATATTTCGGTTGTTCTATTTGAGACAACAAAGCATTCTTGGATGCGACTAGATCACGTATCTGTCGTTCTAATGATTTTTCGTTTTGGAAAGATTTAGCAAAAGTGACTTCAAAACCTTGTTCACGTTTTCTTGAGTTTTAAAATGTTGAGTTGTCTTTTTAAGCATTCAATATCCCTGGTTAACAGTGCATTTTTGTTTTTAATTGCTGATTGAGTTCACAACATTGTTCCATTAGGGATCGTTGGTCTTTAAGTAAGAGGTCAATATCTGGATTAGGCAAAGGTTCAGCGTGTTCAGCGTGAGTCTCAACATGATCATTATTCAGATCCTCAAGTATATCCGCGAGTCAACTTGATTATCAATGGTAACGAGGAGGTCATCTTGATCGTCAAATGTAACTACTGGATCTAGTTGAGTATCATCAGAATGAGATGTAGATGGCTCATGTTGAACATTCTGAGCCTCGTCGGATTCGATGTTGGCGAGATATTAGATCGATGATGAATATGGTTTGATCCGGTTTTGAGACAAGCCGTCATTGTCATACACTGGGCCTGTGTCACTCATGTGGAGTTCTTGCATGTTTGCCATTAAGATCACAGCTTGCATTAGCCCGCAAGTCTCCATATCATTATCAGAAATCTGCATTGGCCATAAAAGCTTGTTCCTTGTTGGTACGAGTTCCACCAACTTCATCCTTGAGAGCCAAGAGTAAAGCCTCTTTGTGATAAGCGTTGCCTCTTGTCCTCGGCTTTGGGCATGCATTAGCGGATGACCCTTCATTACAGTTATAACAACGAAGACCATTAACCCCATTCGAAGCGTTACCTGTTCAACCACTTGCGCCCTTTGTTGTTGTGGAGCACCCATGTTATTCCTTCCCATTGGATTAAACCCTTGACCACCGCCCATCTGACGAACATTACCACGATTATGAACTTCAACACGTCCATTGTTAACAACACCGATTCCTTTTGTTAGATGAGGTACGAATGCAATTGTTGGATTTGTTAGAGTATCGGCCGAAGGCTCTAGCAATCATGACAAACCCTTGTTGCAATGCATGAAAGCTTACGCATCTTCATTGGATTCACTTTAAAGTGCTTGATCATTGTTGTTGTTGTATGGAACCAATTGAGTTTCTTGAGATTGTTGCTTTGATGGATCATTTGGTGTGATTGTTGCAGTTGATTGAGCGCGTGGGTTGTGGAGGATTTGTGAATACAGTTTGTAAGGTTGGGAATTGAGGATAACAAGCTTGAGCATACAAAGCTAATTGTTGATTATCCGAAGTGAAGGTGAAATAGGTTTATCCACGGATAACCCTTTCTTTGTCAACTTCTTTTTGACGAGGCATCAAATAGTCGTACAACAATCCGTATGTAGCATGATGAAGATTCTTTGCTTGACGGATGAAGATGACATACTTTTCCCAATCAGGACCAAGACTACTAAGGAACTTAGTGTTGACTGCAATTCTTGGCATAATTATGTTGTGTTTGTCCAAGTCATTGATGATGTCTGAAAATCGATGATGATATGACTCTAATGTCTCCCCAGGTTCAATCAAGAAGTGTTCATAAGCCAAGTAGATTTTTGATTCCATGTCTTCTTGATTGAGTTCTGTGCCTTCCATGAGAAGATGAATATGCTCCCACATTGCTTTAGCAGCCTTTTGAGCATCAACACTTCGAAGGATCGGATTGGGTAATCCCAAAAGGATGTATTGCATTGCTAGTTCATCGGCTTCAAAATGTAGAAGTTCATCGGCAGTGAGGTCAGTAAGACTTGCAATGTTGGTGACGTCACCTCTTGGTGGATTGGCATTTGGATCTCCGGTGTAACGAATGTAGGCATCACGAAATGGACCTTCCAGGGATTACCTTCTTTAAGAACTTTCCATGTGGCATCTTTAGATCACAAAACCTAAAGAACCTAATCACCCATTGATCGTAGTTTCCGGGAGTGAGCATTGGAGGTCTATCAAGTGATCCAGCCTCATGAATGGATTGTTGGCTACTTAAAAGCTTAACACATCTTTGCAAACCAAGGCGGTTCCTTCATAGTATTCTGGACGGATCGATTATGAATGTATGTGTAAGGTTGTACTTGAAGACTAGGTGGTGGTTGAATCATTTGTGGTTGAATTGCTCCTTGTTGTGGAAAATTTTGTTGTTGAAATTGTTGTTGATAAACTTGTTGTTGTAGATTGAATTGTTGTTGTTGTTGACTGAGTTGTTGTTGTTGTTGTTGAGAATACACATGAGGAAAGAGTATGGTGGTTGAGACATCTTGAAACTTGTGTTAATGATGGATCTTTGTAGTCGAATGAAACTTTATTGATGAAGAATCCTTAGGCGAAGAAACCAAGTTTAGGCAAAGAAAAAACCTTAGGCGTAAAAACACCAAACTTACGTGTAAAATATTGGTTTACGCGTAGGATTAGCTTACGCGTAGGGTTAGTTAAACCTTAGGCTATGCGTAAACTAAAGACTTAGCAGTAAGAAACTTATGCGTAAGTTTTCCTTAGGCGTAAGACGTGCTTATGCGTAGGAAATGCTTAGGCGTAAGATTTTTTACTCGTAAGCTTTTATGCTTAGGCGT
The DNA here is from genome assembly GCA_910596185.1 of Chrysanthemum makinoi. Classification (NCBI taxonomy): domain Eukaryota; kingdom Viridiplantae; phylum Streptophyta; class Magnoliopsida; order Asterales; family Asteraceae; genus Chrysanthemum; species Chrysanthemum makinoi. The sequence continues at coordinate 119,707,404 of OU343216.1, read as the reverse complement.
AAAACTAGGGTTTTGCCCAAAAATCCTTTACACTAATCTTAGTGTAAAAGATATCCAAAGTCGAAGTGCTTTCAGGCTTATCCAAGCAAGAAAATACTGAGTAAACCAAGAACACTGAAGATCAAACCAAGGAAATCTTAAGCGTAAGAATAGGGTTTTCTTATGCATAGGATTATCCAAAACTGAGTATTCTGCCCAAAGTGTTTCTAAACCAGATTTTTATGATGAAACAGCTTCAATATCACCAAAATAACACAAAAATGTGAAACTTGATGATCCAAAACTTTTATACACCTTACGCGTAGAACAAGCTACACGAATAAAATCAAGCTTAAAAACCAAGAAATACACATAAAGTTTGAAAATTTTTGCCAAAAACTTAACCTTTAACACCTAAAAACCTTGAAAGTACAAGAATCTTGGATTTGAAAGTGAAAAAAGATGAGTTTTTATGCGTATGAAAGTTTTGAAACCGAGAACCTTACGCGTAACACAAATACTTCAAAAACAAAACCTTTTCACCTAACTATTTGGCGATTGATACCACTGTTAGGTCACCATGTTTGTAACACAAGCATCAATAAAAGAAAGATAGATAAGAGATGATCGGATGAACAAACACACACACACACACACTGCATTATGAGATATAAGAAGAGTTATGCGTAAATGATATGTGTGAAATGAACAACCAACCCCCAAATGGGAGTTTACAAGATTATTTATAGGAGGGAACTAGGGCAACACACCAAGTTCCCATCCTTTCCTTATTGGGCTTTGGATAGGCTCATGGGCTTTCTACATGAGCCTAGCCTTGATTACTAACATAAAAGCCATAATTAAGCTAACTATTACACATTAATTACTAACACTTGAAATCTAGTTTAGGAGTGATTCCAACAGAACCAAACCTATCACAACGTCGCCTACACTTTATCCTGTACAAGGCTAGATACCGAGTTCCATTACAAAGGAGGAACTACTACCCAACACTACACAACACCTATTGGTATGTGCCCAAAGGAGACACCATACCTTTTCTTTATCAATATAGACCCAAAACAACCAAGAAAAAGCCGTTTATTGCTAATATTTGTGGTTTTCTTGAGTTTGTGCTTGGATATGCAAAAACAAAAGGAACCAAATCAGCGTAAATAGAACACGAGAGATCAAGAGAGTTTTAGGTAGGAAGGTCATTGTGTATTTTGGAAGATTTTATTCTCAGAAGATGATTTTGAAGTTTCAGTCAAGTTTTCAAAATGTCAGAATAGTCCACACTTTGAGCTTTTGACAAAATTGATCCCTCAAGTTTCAGATTTTACAAAAGTCACCCTTGGATTATTTAAGATTGACAAAATTGGTCCTTAATGAGCATTGTCAGAAGTTCACCTTTGGTCCCTGAAGTTTCAAGTTATACACATTTGGTCCTTGGAACAAATTTGGGTTTAATCTAAATCCTAAATCCTATTACTAAACTCTCGGCCCAACAAATGTTTACGGGTTCAAAAGCCCAAACCAAAACCTCTAGATACGGTGTAATATATTATACGAAACCCCAAACCGATATTACTTACCGGTCAATACCCATTAGGTCAAAATATCCAAACTATAATAAAATAACCCTTGGCCAAGATCTTCCCCAAATTCACCGGGATAAACCCTAAATTACCCCGTCAGTCAATTAAGCTCAATTACCACAATTAAGGGTAAGATGGTACTTTCCACGACACACCCCTGACACATGGGAATGCGGTCATCGATCCGCGTGCAAATTCTCAAAACGCTCTCCCATTGGTGAAACAAGTCATCAAGTCTAATCCAAGGGTTGTGATCAAGCTAAGGATATGATCTAAGGGTGGAAACAAGCTCAGAGAAAGCACAAGTGATGAATTCGAGAAGCTTCCAAGACCTTAGCTCAAGTTATAAATAGGACCTCTTCTCATTCACAAATGATGTATCTTATCTTACATTATTTTTCTTCTCTCTAGTTTTTAATAGCCTAATTAGTAGTAGTTTACAATTTCAATGTTTTAAATCTCTTGTAATTCGTATTTTGTAACCAATTCCTTAGATTAATATAAATTCAGTTTTCATTTTCAATTGTTTGCTTAAGTTTTTATGATTTGAATCCACTTATAATCTTTGTTTAAAGCTTATTTCAGTTTTATAAATCTGTGTTTAGCTTATTTCTTCAAGATCTCAAAATACAAAAATCAAATAAAATCATTGAAAATAAAAATCACTTTAGATCATTTTTGGGTTGATCCATCATTGATCTCTTTTTCATATAGTTCATACAAGCTTTTAGTAGCTTATTGTGAGCTTATACTTGTTTCAATCTCAAATCACAAAAAAAAAATTTCATTCAATATCAGTTGCTACAGTTGCTGTTCTGATCTGCTAGTGTTAGATCTGGATTTGGAATGATGCAGATGATGTTATTGGGTTGAATCTGAGTTGGATTGGAGTAGGATAGGGGTTTGTTAGGTTAGAGGTTCTATATTTCATTGTTGCAAGCCATAGTGGCTAAGAAAGTTGTAAGTCTCATTTACGCTTTGATCATTACATCTGTTATTAAATCATTTATTTAGTGATATTTAGAATTGTTTAATCTGTGTTTGATGTTTGTTTAGTATAATCTAGTCTATATTCTGTTATTAGTTCTCATATCAGTAGTAATCTAGTGTTTGGAATTGGTGATAAATCTGTGGTTAGAGTTACCTATTCAGTTTTAAGTGTTTGATACAAGTTTATGTAGGTATTTGATAATCATTCTAGGTCTTTGTGTTAGCAGTTATACTCAAAAAGTCAAAATCAATTTGGAACTAATCTAGAATCTGCATCTGTTAAAATCAGTAGGTAACAATTTGCTAATTAGCTTAAAACAAGTAGATCTAGTATTTAGTCATCATCATTAGTCTAAAAACATCATAATCAGTTAAAAATATTGGATCAAAATTCACTTAAGTCAAAGGTGCAAATCTGTTTTTACAAAAGTCAAAACTGTCAAAAGTGTTTTTCACCAGACTTTGTGAGTCAATCATTGATTCATTTCTAAGCTTGAGTATGTGAAACCTTGGGAATTACAATTTCAATTGGTCTAGTTTTGGCAAATACTTTTTGTGAAATCTGGTTTAGTCCTTTTAAGCTTCAAGTTAGTTGTTCAACTTAGCTAATGCCCGTTCACACTAAGTGTGAATCAAAGTGCAGAAACTTGTGTTGGTCTTATTTCTAGGAGTTAGAACTTGAGACTTGGCACATTTGTAGCTTGCCAGGTGGTTTTTAAGATTGCACTTTTGGTTTGCTCTTAAGCTTATTGGATAAGCGATTGCAAGTGCTTAGGGTCAATTAGCGATTTTGCTTATTATGGAAGTTAGCTCATTTCTTGGTAGAATGCTCATTAGAAGTTAGGAGTAGCTGGTTTTAGTTGAAAATAGCTTATCTCAGCCTACATTAGCTTCAGTTTTAGTTTGGTAGCTTATTTCACTGTTTTGCTTATTATTAAGTGCTTATTTTATACTAGTTTACACTGCAACTCTGTTTTCTTCCACATAAGCCCATGTTTTCTTATTTTTCATAGCTTTAGAATAATATTTTAGAATTTTCCTGAATTTTTCATTAATTTTGGTCACTGTTCACTATTTTTCTTTATTAAAAACAGTTTTTTAATCATTTTTAATTAGCTTTAATTGCAATTAATTAAGAAAAAGTTCAAAAAAATAATTTTTCAATTTTCTTAGTTTAAGATAAATATAAAAAGCATAAAAAATATTTTTCCTTATTTTTCTACTTTTATTTGGTATTTTTTACAAATTAAATTAGATTAAAATAGTTTTAAATTTGTAGAAAATAGAAAATTAATCTGAAAAATACAAAAATAGTTTTGAAAAGTCTCTTATGATATTCTAGATTTTATAAAAATAGTTTCATATTTTTCTCCTTAAATTTCATAATTTTTAGTATTTTAATTTAGTTTAAAAGGTTAATAATTAGTTTTTAATTAGAATAAAATCAAGAAAAATCCTAAAAATTAGTTTTAATTCATAAATAGTTTTCTAATATCATTTTTAGAGTAAAAGTAATTTTAGGTTATTTTTAGGATCTAGATTAGACGTTCTTGCTTTTTATTCGCGTTTCGTTTAATTCCGTATTTGCGTTTTAGTGTAGAATTGCGTAGTTTGCTTTAATTCCTAGGTTTTCCCCATAGATTTTAATCCTTTATGCTTTCCTTATCCCGTAGTTTAGAAACTATCATATTATCCCCTTTTCTTATTCAAATCCCGATAATCGAGACGTGAGTTGGAAATTCCATTCAACCCTCGTTCGGAACGATCTCGGTGCTCAAACCTAACACGTTTGAGTTACCCGTATACTACACTTCTTATTATTGGTCGTGTCCGGGCGTTTTAAGTTTCTTTACGGTTAGTCATTCAAAGTGGCTAGCTTGTGTGAGTAAACTGATGTTTTCTGAGAATCACCTATCCTAAAGGAGACCCACTCCTTATTACAACATCATCAAGTATATCAATATCCTTGGACACAACCTATCTATATTTGTACATCGATGCACCATATCGATTGTACACTCTTGGCATCTTTCACTAATGCCTTTGACATGATCTTTTGGCACCTTTCACTAATGCCTTCAACTTGACCCTTTTGACATCCTTCACTAATGCCTTTGACACGGGCGTTGGCACCTTTCACTAATGCCTTCATCTTGATCCTTTTGGCATCCTTCACTAATGCCTTAGACACAACACTTCTAGAGAGGAAGAAAGAACTATCAACAAGAGAGCTTTAGTAGTCTTGATGATGACGAAGCATGGCAACTCATGGACTTGAGCTTGCTTGACTTCAAGAGGTGGTGATCTCGCCTTTAAAAGGAACCTAGAGAATCACACACAAACAAGCACAAACTACATAGAAAGATCCTTTGGATCTGAGGTTAGAGAGTTTACAATACTAGGAGAAAGTATGTTTAGGAGTGGCAACTTACAATGAATAAATGGCTCACTATTTATAGACAAAAATATGCTACTGTTCCACGGATCCCACGGATCCCTTGCTTGAGGGATCCGTCTGGTGTATTACTAGGGATCCGTAGGACGCTCCCCTAAAGTGGGTTGTGGGTCATGGATCATGGATCATGGATCATGGGTTGTAGGCTTTGATCCATGGGTATCCAAATAGATACAATGTATCTAGAAGATGCAATACATCTAGTCAATGGGTCATGGGTTAGCTCCATGGGTCATGGATAATACCCATTATGGCTTATGAATGATAAATGGGTCATGGGTTATGGATCATGCTCTATGGGTATGGGTCATGGACTTTGGGTTTTACCCAACTACATTCAATGTATTTAGTCAATGGGTTAAATACTTATACTTCTACCCATTCTATTACCCATTATAATACATGCTAAGTATGTATATATCTACCCATTATATAAACACTAGTTGTTGTACATATGCATTACTAAACCATGAAAGCACTATTACTTGTGTAGTGTTTTATATGAAAACGTAAGTGTGTTAGCAAACTATTGGCTCAAACCATTTACGTATTTTATTTGGTTCGTTAAAATAATTTTATTATTTTTATCGACAAAACATAAAAAGATCGTAAAATATAAATAAACATTTTTACGGCTTATTTGTATTAACAATCTCCCCCTTTTTGTTGATGACAAAACATAAGATTATTTTAAGGAAAAACTAAAATTCGTAAAAGTTTGAATTGAGTTTTTACTCTCTTCTCCCCCTTTTTGTCGAAACAAAAAGAGCGTCAAAAAGAAACTAACACATTGTTTTAAGAAAAACATGTGAAAAGTAAAAATATGAAGAATAAAGAGTAAGGGAAGAGAAGGATTCTCGTCTTAGCTCCCCCTTGACCGGTCTATCCCTTTGTGTGGGCGTCAAGTAATTAGAGAGACTAAGCGAGTGCTTTGCAATTATGTTTGTGGAAAACTAGAAGGGGGGGTTGAATAGTTTTACCAATTAAAACTTCGTTTTAATATTTAGATCGACTTATGTCAATCTATTTAGATGTCTATGTTGGACATTGATAGATAGATTTATAAATGTGTAATGAAAGATAAGGAGTAAGAAGCACAAAACCACGACACAAGTATTTATAGTGGTTCGGCTACAAGGACACCTTCCTTGCCTACTCCACTCCCAGAGTCACCTACTCGAGAGTTCGTAATCACTACACGACACCAACTCCTTATGGCGGATAAGCCTTCACAACGTCGCCTACTCTTTTTCCGATACTAGGCTAACCACCACACCTACCACAAGCGTCGCCTAGGTACTAGGCTGAGTTCCATTTCAATGGAGGAACTACTACCCAACACTACACAACACCTAACCCCAAAGGACCCACTCCTATTACAACACCATCAAGGATATCAATATCCTTGGAAACAAACTATCATTATTTGTATAACGATGCACCTCATCTATTATACGACCTTGGCATCATTCAGTAATGCTACTTGATTTGACTCCTATGCATCTTTCACTAATGCCCTTGACACGAACGCTTGGCACCTTTCACTAATGCCTTCGTCTTGACTTCTTTAGCATTCTTCACTAATGCTTTTGACACGGACGTTAAGCACTTCACTAATGCTTTCACTTGACTCTTTTGGCATCCTTCAATGCCTTGACACAACACTCTTATGGAGAAAGAAAAAAGTATCAACAAGAGAACCACGTAGTCTTGATGACAAAGTATGGCAACTCATGGACTTGAGCTTGCTTGACTTCAAGAAGTGGTGATCTCTCCTTTAAGAGGAACCTAGAGAATCACACAAAAACAAAGACAAACTACATAGAAAGATCCCTTAGGATATGTGGTTAGAAGGTTACAATACTTGGAAAGTATGTGGGAGTGGCAAAAAAAAAGGAAGAAATGGATCACTATTTATAGAAGAAAACACTGTTCCCACGGATCCCACGGATCCTATGAGGATCCGTCCACTGGGACGAAATCTTTAGCCCCATGGGTTTTGGGTCATGGGTCATGGGTTATGGATCATGGGTATTCAAGTAGATACAATGTATCTATAAGATGCAATGCATCTAGTCCATGGTTCACTAGTCAACAAGCTCCTTTCACCGGTGGATAAATCTTTACACTTCGCTTACACTATTTCCGACACTAAGCTAAATGTCGAGTTCTTTCCAAGGGTACAACCACTCCCACATACAATGTATTTTGAGGACTAAAATACTAACCACTCACACTCACAAGATTATGATAGTTTAGTACAACAATGAAGTATGAATCAACACAAGATCATACAACACTAAACAAACAAGACTTCCAACTTCACGTTGAAGCTTGAATGTGACTTGAACTTCTTTGCTACAAAAGAGATCACTAATATGATATGAAACTGAGTTAGAAAGGTTAGAGAGAAGATATGTATGAGAGTATGATAGAAAGGGATGAAAAACTACTTGGTTTTGCTTTGCTATTTATAGCCAAAACCATCAGCCTCCATGGACCGCTGACCCCTTAAAAGGGTTCCGCCTTATGGCTTTTGGTGCCTCCGAGGTCTGACAACAAGATATCAAGATCTTGCCAAAGTCAACCATATCTATGCAAGATTGTGTAAGATATGAAGAGTACAAATCTACACAAAATATCTAATGAAATCTTCCAATGATTTCCATGATGCATCACATGATGTCATGTGTTGTTTTTCTATTTTTAGAAATATGCAAATACATAAGTAATATTTAGTTTTTAAGAAACTAAAACATTCTAAAACCACTATCATACATAATGGTTAGAGTCACATTAAGATATGACTAATCACAATATAAATGCTTGAGTGATGAAGATATTGTTTGAAAAAGCTTGTTTTAATATCTATTAAACTTGACAAGCTTTAAGCTTTATAAAAATTAAATTTACTTTTGTCGTTAACAAAACTTAGGTAAAGATCAAAAATATAAATAACATTTAATGACGATATTTGTATTAACAATCTCCCCCTTTTTGTTGAGGACAAAATATAAATTTTATTTTTATAAAAGATACAAAGATTGTACAAGAGTTATAAAAATATTAGTTTTAGAACTTGAAAAAGAAATGATAATGCAAGTGTATGATGTTTGACTTTTTCAGAAAGTCAAAGTCTTCACTAGTTGAGGCATGATATTGACTTTTTCAGAAAGTCAAAGTATGTAGTTGACTTTATCAGAAAATCAAGTATTACCAATGAAGTATCATGTTGACTTTTTCAGAAAGTCAATGTATGCAGTTTGACTTTTTCAGAAAAGTCAAATATAACCAAATTCTATATATTTCTCCCCCTTTTTTGTCTCAACAAAAAGAAGATGCGATGCGGAATGTATAATGAGCCCGAGCCATTATCTCCCCCTTGATCAAAGCTCCCCCTAAATTGGGTGCCAATGGGAAGATACATGGATTGTGAAAAAGCTACAAAAAGATTTGTTAGTAATAATCATCATTCACAAGCATTTTTAAACACTATGTAATAAGCACCAACAATATAGAAAACACTATTCATTAGTTAAAATTTTTCATGATTTAAAAACCATGAAAAGAGAACACAATGAAGTGTTTTAGTACAATAAAAGAGAAAAAATAAAAAAAAATAATCTTAGAAAAATAAAAAGTAAAAAAAATGCTTAGGAAAGCTAATCTAGGACCATTCTAATGAGATGGTGGATGAGAAAGAGCGTTGAGTCGTTCAAGGATATGATTGAGGATGAACCTCATTTCCTCTTGGAATTCATGGACCATTACCCCGGGTCCGATCAATGGTTTGGGCGGTTTGCTCGCAAGTTGAGCAACCATGCCTAGGGGGTAGTATGGTTGATGAGGTTGTGGTGGTGGAATGGTAGATGTGTTGATGTTGGTGGTGGTGTTTGGGTTGGTGATTATGGAGGCTAGCAAAGCATTTTGCATTTGCATAGTCTCACTTAGTTGAGAATCCACCATATTTTTGAATTGGTGGAGATGTTGGAGTTCCGCTTGAATCTCCTCTCTTGTGGGATTATCATCCCACATGGACTCCTCAATGTCCTCTATGTGAGGGGGCATTGATGTAGGGAGTGGTTGATCCCCATACAAAGGACCATGGATGTCTTTGTGAATGGGGTGGAAGAGAAGAGGTCTTGGCCCTAACGGGGCGTTTGGATCAAACGAGTGTCTAGGAGACTCATGAGCGATCTGCTCAATGGTGCCAAATGATGGCAATGGTGGTGGATGATTGGGCCTAGGAGGCAAATCTTCCAAGTCCTCCAAGAAAGGATTTGGAGAAGTGGGAGGTGTGGAGAATAACTCCAAAGGAATAAGGGTTGGAGACTTTGGTGGTGATAGTGTTTTTGATGTTTGGAGAGGTGCCGGTGGTGGTGAGGTTGGCGTTTTTGTAGGTGGTGGAGTGGTGATGACCATGGGTGATTGAGTAGGAGTAGCCAAGGTTAGGCTTGTGTCATCCCTTATGGGAGATGAGATTGTGAGTGGAGAGGATTCGGATGAAGAGCTCAAGTTGATGAAACAACAAGGCCTTACGCTAATCCTAGCGGTTTTCTTGCAAGGCTTGGTGGAAGGTGAAGATTTTGTCATTTTGACTTGTGTTTTTGCTAGTTGATGGTAAGAATGAAGAAGGTGTGAAGATGATCATGGTAAAACCTCTTAATTTATAGAAGTGAAAAATTATGGAGAAATGTGTTTGATTTGATGTTAAACCATAGAAGGGATGAGGTTCCTAATGATTTGGAAGTGGGTTAAATGCTAGTCATATCACCCAAGTCAAGCCATACAAGAGGGATGGAGTGAAGAAGCAAAGATATGCAATAAATGTGTTCTAATTATTGTAAGATCCTAACAATCAGATTATCCACGGATTGCAAGGTACCAAAATTTTGGTTCCTTCCTTTATGCAAAAGGGCTCATTGGGTGAATTTTTCAAATTTTTGAATTTTGGTGGGAAATGGATTTCCTATATGCCTAAGTGTGTTATACTAGTTCTAATAAGGGTACAAACTAGTTAAGATTGACTCACAAGCAATATATGGCAATTTGGAATGTCGAAAGAACCGAAATTTAGAAAGTTACCTGGAGGATCCACGGCACCAAAATTTACACGGAACCCTTAAAGGGTGCCGTGCCTCGTCCGCCTGCAGTGCGGGGTACCATTTCTTATAACGACGGAACCAAAACGTTGGTGCCGCCGATCCGCATTGAACTGCAAAAAGTTCACATAGTGTATTTTCAAGTGTCGGGACATTTCGAAACACGAATTTTGCTCAAAACATGTAACATTAATCATTTCTAGTTAGGAAAAGTAAATAACACATGCACAAACATAATGGATCATAGATTTTGAGCAAGGCCAAGTGATTTTCACATTATAGTGAAAATGGGTAAAATTTGATAGCATACTTGTGCTATCCCCCTGCATAAGATTGTTAGCATACATCATTGTTTTGAGTTATATTATCATCCTACAAAATAAAAACAACCAAATTGTATCAAACATTAAAGATAATGTATTGTTCCAAACACTCCTTAAAACGATTCTTACTTATCCAACTTCTTGTAGATCTTGGTCATCATTCTACCAAGGCACTTGAACATCCCCTTGGTTTGCTTGAACTCCGCTGATTCATTCTCAATCTCGGGAAGAGATTCATAATACTCATGAGGTGGAAGGCGAGAGTTTGGAAGACCATCATCGGAGCTATTTGATGATGATGATGATGATGGAGTTGGAGGTTTTGCTCTCTTGCCTTTTGTCTTAGCAACTCGTTCATCACTCAAAGGTACAAAGATGTGAGGGATGAGCTCATAGTGAAGGTGCATCCCTTTTGGGCTTGGTGGAATTGGTGCAAAGGCTCTATAGAGACGGGTGAGAAGCATCCCGTATGGAAGAGCAACCGATCCTTGAGTTGGAATATCAATCATTCTCCTAGCGATGTAGTAGGCTAAATTGAATGGTTGATGGGTGGACAAGTTGTAGAGCATATGGCAAAGACAAGCATTGATGTGATCCCTATTTCCTATGGTGCTAATGACGTTGGCTCTAAGTAGTTCTTCTCATTTCTTAAATTCGGGCTTAAGTTCATTTAGCTCCATTCCATATGGATCTCGGTTTACTTCTTTTCCTTTTCGGGTGACTCGGGTTGCATCTCCCCTTGGGATAAATAGGTGCTCACGGATGACATCCTTATTTTCTAGAGGTGTTCGGCAGGGAAGAGAGCGGTCATTGATTGCATCAAGGATGGTGAGTGACCACTTATCCGAGTAGACACATGTCCCTCGGTTGGGAATTCCTGGTACTTGAGCAAAGTTGGTTAAGGAGATGGTGTAGTCATTTTGATTGATCTTAAATCTAAGACTAAACTCATCATCATCATCAATGAAGCCGGTCACACTAGCATAGAACTCTAACACAAACCTAGGACAAATCGGTTCATCGATGTCAAGAAGAAAATCAAATTGAATGGCGGCTAGTTCTTGAAGGAGATTGGTATTTTCAATGAAAGATGAGTGAATGGTTCTACCCTCATGGAAATACCTTGATTCTAGACTCTTAAATATTTCTACTTGTTCCTTGGAAAGTCCTTTGGTTTTGTGATGTTTGGGAATGTAGCCAAGGGTATCCTTGTGATCATAGAATCTTGCGGCTACCATGGTTATTCCTAGGAGTAAGAATTAACATGTTAAAAATGAGAATAAACTTTAACGTTTTGGTTCTAGTGTGTGCCTATATGAAAACGATTTGGAGTTGCGGTTATCTCGACTCATTTTATGCACAAAAATGGTTTTAGTGGGGTGTTTGGAAAATACCATGAGATAACCCAAATGCTCCTAATTCAATGTGGCTTCATTTGAATATACCCGGGAATGCATATTAGTTATGCAATACCTTTAGTATTCAAGAGCATGCAAGTGATGAAAATCTAACGTTTCTATTTGTATTAACAATGAAAATTGTTTTCCTACAAGTGAGAAGCTTTTCAAAAGCTTTTGACATGGGGTGTTTGGTTATTTGAATAAGGCCTTATATTCATTATCTATTGATTAGTGGGAAGCATGATTTGTTTATGCAATAATGTAGTACCTAATTTCAATAACTAGTTATGCAATTTGCCAATTGAATTCATATAGAAGTATACATAAACCCCATGTAATGATTTGTAATGATTTTGTGCACAATTAAGAATCCTAGACTCAGAATTAAGAGATAAAATGTACTTAGGATACTTACAATGATGTTATCTCTAGTGATTAGTGAGTGAGAAAGTGTCAATAGTGAACCTGGTTTAATGTTTACACGTTTTGGTAAAGTGGGTTTTGAGGAAGAAGATGTTTTGTAGGTAGCGTTTTGCCAGAGTCACCACGGACCGACGGCACCAAATTTTTGGTTCCGTCTTGTTGTCATTTGGTGCCGTGGCTACAAGAGATGCACAAAACAAAATTGTTTTTGTTTTGTTTATTCTAAGGTTTAGGCTATGTTTATCCTATATGTTTGGTTCCATTAACCCTAAACCAAGTCTAAGAAGATTAAAAGGTTCTCGTTTAAGAGGCTTAGTTTAGATGTCGGCAATGTTGTCTTCGGAGGATACTTTCTCGATTGAGATGTTTCCTTTTTGAACATTGTCGCGGAGAAAGTGATGACGGATTTCAATATGCTTTGTACGAGCATGTTGAACGGGATTTTTGCTGAGATCGATGGCTCCTTTGTTGTCGCAAAGTATAACAATGTCGTTGAGATGAATTCAGTAATATACGAGCTTGCTTCATCCAAAGAGCTTGTTGACATGCTTTTCCGCTGAGACGCATCACTTTCAAGAGTTGAGATGGCTAAAGTCATTTGCTTCTTTGCAAACCATGAGGTGAGACAATGTCCAACAAAAGTGCAAATACCACTTGTACTTTTCTATCGACATAGTCACCGGCATGATCCGAGTCGGCATACACTATGGTTTCTACACCCGTTCCTTTGGGATACCATAATCCTAAACACGTTGTTCCCTTAATGTATCTAAAAATCCTTTTTAAGGCTTCTAAGTGTGATGCCTTTGGGTTTTCTTGAAAGCACATAGACAAACACTAAACATAATGTCGGGTCTACTAGCCGTAAGATAGAGTAGGCTACCAATCATTCCTCTATATTTAGTGTTATCTACGGATTCACCTTCCTCATCCTTGGTGAGTTTAGTGTCCGAGGACATGGGTGTCTTAGTTGGTTTGGAATCTTCAAGACCAAATTTCTTAAGCATGTCTTTTATATATTTAGATTGGTTAAAGAATATGCCATCTTCTAGTTGTTTAATTTGAAGTCCTAGAAAGAAATTTAATTCACCCATCATACTCATTTCAAACTCGTCGTGCATGATTTTAGAGAAATCATCACATAGCTCTTGACAAGTTGATCTAAATATGATGTCATCAACGTATATTTGAACAATGATAATATGTGACTCCTTTTTCTTGGTAAAAAGAGTATTATCTACTAATCCCATAGTGTATTTGTTATCAATAAGAAAAGTCTTAAGTCGGTCGTACCAAGCTTTTGGTGCTTGCTTAAGACCGTATAATGCTTTCTTGAGTTTGAAGACATGATGTGGTTTCTCAAAGTCGGTAAAACCGGAGGTTGAGCAACATACACTTCTTCGTTAATAAACCCATTAAGAAATGCACTTTTAACATCCATTTGAAATAATTTAAAGTCATAAGCACATGCATAAGCAAGTAATATTCTAATAGATTCAGTCTAGCTACCGTGCATAAGTTTCATCATAGTCAATACCTTCTTGTTGATTATAACCTTGTGCAACAAGCCTAGCTTTGTTTCTAGATACTACACCATTTTCATCCATTTTATTTCGAAAACCCATTTCGTTCCAATTATAGTTTGATCTTTAGGTTTTGGAACTAATTTCCAAACATCATTTCTAACGAATTGGTTTAACTCTTCTTGCATGGCAATTACCCATGATTCATCTTTTATTGCTTCATTTATGTTTTTGGTTCAATGGTGGATACAAAACAAAAATAATTACTTTGATTTTGGGCTTGTGACTTTAAGGTTCTTTGATTAAGTTGTCCTATGACCTTTTCTAAAGGATGACTTTTAGATTCTTTGATGTTTAAAATCTCTTTATTTAATGGTTCATCTTCCTTGTTATTTTTAATTATTTCTTGACTTTCTATCATTTGACTTTCAACTAAGTCATCATCTACCAAAGGTGATGTCTTAGAGGGAGGTGGACTTTCTTCGAATGTTATGTTCAACGATTCCTCGACTATCATTGTTTCTTTGTTTAAGACAATGTAAGCTTTACTAGTTTGAGAATAACCAAGAAATACACCTTCATAAGACTTTGGGTCAAACTTGGTGAGATAATCTTTAGTATTAAGAATGAAGCATTTACATCCAAAGACTCTAAAATATCCTAAAGTTGGCTTTTTACCTTTATAAAGCTCATATGGTGTTTTGTTTAGGAAAGGACGTATTAAGACTCTATTCAAAATATATGTAGAAGTGTCAACGGCGTTACACCAAAACTTTTGAGGAATGTTTTGTTCATTAAGCATTGTTCTACTCATTTCTTGAATTGTTCTATTTTTACGTTCTACTACTCCATTTGATTGAGGTGTTCGTGGAGCCGAAAAGTTATGTGTTATACCATTTGTATCACAAAAGTTTCCAAATTGAGTTTCGTTGTCAAATTCACGACCATGATCCGTTCGGATCGACACAATTTTAACACCTAGTTGATTTTGAATTTTCTTGCTAAGAATTTCAAATTTATCAAAAGCTTCATTTTTGGTTTTCAAAAACAACGTCCAAGTAAACCTTGAGTAATCATCTACTATGACCAAAGTGTATAGGTTGCCCCGTAGCTTCTATAGCGGATGGACCAAACAAGTCCATATGAATAATTCTAGACACTTAGATGTGGACACCATATTTTTAGATTTATGACTACTATGGGTTTGTTTACCAATTTTGCAAGCGCCGCAAAAGTGTTGGTCATATTTTAGTTTTGGTAAATTCCTAACTAGCTCTTTTGAAGATAGGTTTTGTATAAGTCTCATATTAGCGTGACCTAAGCGTCTATGCCAAAGAGATGAGCTATCATCTAACGTTGTTAGACAAAGTTTGTCATTAGATGTTTTATCTATTTTCATGATGTATATGTTATTTTTCCTAACTCCTTTAGCTATGGTGATACCATCTTTTAGTATTTTACTACCATTTTCATCAAATAGTACTTTATACTTTTTATCACATAATTGGCTAATACTAAGTAGATTAAATCCTAACCTATCTACATGAGCAACATTTTCAATAGTTAGGGAGTTATGAGCGATCATACCTTTGCCAATGATTTTGCTTTTGAGATTGCTACCAAAAGTGACATTACCTCCGTCATACTCTTGGTATGATGAGAAGAGACTTTTGTTGCCCGTCATGTGTCGTGAGCATCCACTATCTTTTATCCACTCATCGGGTTCCAATCCAACTTTCAAGCATACCTAAGAAGCAAATAACTCAAGCATTTGGTCCCCAATATCTCATGGGTCCGTTTGGGTTAAACATACCATTTATTTGATTCATGTATGGAAACGATGGGTAAGAGTTCCATGACATGTAATCTGGAGTTTGATATGGTCTAGGAAAGTTTTGATTCCAACCGTTGTGTTGGTAGTTGGGTTGTATGTTGTGGTTGCTCTTAGGAAAGGGCGTTTGGCAAAAGGTGTTTTATGTCGTTGTTGAGTAGTTTTTGATCTAAATTCATTTTAGCAAGTCCTACTCGATGTAACAATGGTTTTAGTTTAACAATATCCTTGGTTTTCTTTGTTACTTTGACAAATTCATTACGGTCCGTATCACAAACATTCTCCTCGAAGTACCCACGGCACCATTTTGTTCAACGAACGGAACCCTTATTTTGGGTTCGTCTGGTCCGTGTTTATCAGCAACGCTTTTGATGATTGTTCGTCCCTTTCGGCCGTTTTGTTTTGGCTCTTTGGAATTAATACCTCATTAAATCCTATCCCATTCATGTCTCCTGGTGTTTTATGGATTTTAAGTATTTCATCGGCAAGAGTTTATGTTTTTGTTAAACTTTTTAAATTTAGAATTATGTTCGATTAGAACATCTTGTGTGAGCTTTAGTTTTTCTATTTCAAGATTAAGCTCTTGACATGATTTACAACCATCGTCATTTTCTTTTCCCTTTTCTAGTCAAAGCATTATAAAGCATCATTTTAGCTTCATTATTTTTAGCAATTAATTTCTTTTGTTCATCAAATGAAATATCCTTTGTTATAGAGCTAAAATCCCCTTTAACAATAACAAACCAAAGATCTATATCTTTTGATTTTATATATGTTTCAAAACGGTTTTTCCAATAGATAAATCCATTGGTTTCAAAGAGTGGTGGTCTTTGCATAGATTGCCCTTCTTTAAAGTTTTCAGAATCCATGGATCGTTTCAAGTTTTATAAAATACAAATTATTTTAGAAATTCTTGAGCAACGAGGCTCTGATACCAATTGTAGAAAACTAGAAGAGGGGTTGAATAGTTTACCACTTAAAAACTTTGTTTTGAAACTTATTGAAAGATCCATTGAGATTGATCTTAGATATGTTAATGAAATATGTAATCAATATGTAAAGAGTAAATAAGGAAAGAAATGATCAAGCCACAACAAGTTGTTTATAGTGGTTCGGTCTACAAGGACTCTTTCTCCTTGCCCTACTCCACTCCCCGAGTCTCTGTTAGGAATTAGAAAATTCCATAGTGAAGAGTCGGTCACCCCTAATATTATCTAGCATAAGTTAGCTGTGACATATCCATTATTACGTTATTTAGTAGTGTACTTATTAGTTTTTAGCGTAGTATAGCTTAGTGCAACACCGTGGAGGAAGGACGGGTCTTTACCCTCTGTATCCCTGATCCACAGGCCGTCAGGAGGTCGTTTTGTATGTTACCTATAAATACCCTCTACCATGCATAGGTAGAGGGTTGGATGTTCTTTGGTAATCTAATATTCTACAAGTTTCTCTTACTAGAATGTCCCACTCTTTCTCTCTCTAAAACCATCTATGTGCTCATTGTGTTAATGTTATGATGTGTAAGTGAAAAGTTAATATCTAACAATTGGTATCAAGAGCCATGGTTAGATCATATCTTACACATCTTTGGATTTCTAGTGGTTTTTAGGTGGTTTTTAAGTTTGAAAAAGTTTAGTGGTTTTGGCATCATTTGATTGATTTCTAGTGTTAAAGTTTTGATTTTGGTTGTACTTTTATGTTTAGAATCATCAAAAGTGTTTAGGTTCTCATTTGGTAAGCTTGAATCATCTTGGTTGGGTCGTTTTTGGATTGAAAAGTGAGGTTTATATGGTTTTTCAAGCTAGCGACTTAGCTCACGGAATAGTTTCTTGGTAGCGACTTGCTTCACATTTTTGTAGCGACTTACAAGTTGGAGCTAGCGACTTAGACCTAGCGATTAACGGTACAAGTAGTGGACTCTCCACTACGGTGGCTAATGACTTAGTGGTAGCGAGTTGCTCTTTAGCGACTTTGCATCGTTAGCGACTTGAGTAGTAATTCTTTGTAGAAATTTTGCTAGCGACTTAAATGTTAGCGAGTTACTACTTAGCGACTTACATCTGGCTAGCGACTTGGAACTCTAGCGACTTGGCGTGGTAGCTAATTAAGTTGGCGACTTGGTGAAGTATCTTCTAGCGACTTGGGATTAGTGCTATTTTGTTGGTAGTGAGTTGATTCTAAATTCTCTAGAGACTTGGGGAGTAATTCATAATAACACAATGTCACCATCACGATTCTTTAATCACCAAAGTACTTGCTCTCTATGACACGGCACATAATAGTGAAAGCTGAATACCTATCTGAAGGCCACACACTTAATGATTCAGATCGATCAATGAGAACAACTCAAATAAGTCACTCTTAATATCTTGATGATACTAAGAATGTGGAATGCACCGTGAGCCGTTTCAACAACTTCGATTCTCAAATTACTTTTATCCACAACCATGGATCGAACAAGTTGTGCCATCCTTAAGTGGATTTTCCCACTCTAACAAGAACGGTTACTGCTTAACCTAGAACGACTAAGGTTTCAAATTACCAAAGAAAAGCTCTCAACTGATGATTCTCATGCTGCTTTACAAACCATCTTCAACCAATTTGACCACTTACCCGGAAGAATACTCCTCGATTTTGATAATATCATGATGGAATGTCTTTCAAGAAGCACACGGGAATGGAAATTCATGAGTTCAAAAACTCATTTATTCAACTTATGAGTAATATGGAAACATACATCGAGGAAGCTGCAAAAGAGAATAACAAGTTGAAGGAATTGAATGAGTGTCAAGAGTGTCCATGGAACAATGATGACGTGTCATGCTTCACTCAGTTGAACCACAGAAGACACTGATTGCGAATCTCGTTGCAATGGAAAAGGATGAAGAAAACGATGATCTCAAATTCTCGAGTCGAAAAAGGTATCAATCAACAAGGTACACTTATCAGATCACACTAATTCTCACAAAAAGGTTCATGACTCTTACCCTGAACATAACAATGTGGAATCAATCTTTGTTTTGTCTGAATCTAATGCAAGTAACATGATTGAAAAAAGGGTATATGATGAGCTTTCAAACAAATTTTCAATTCTTGAAAAACACTGTATCTCTTTGCAAATTGAAATACAACATAAGAATGAAATGTTTTATGCAAACAAGCGGTGTAGTAATCGGGAACTTCGAATTTAGAGAATTTTTGAAATTAATCGCTTAAAATCGATCGGACAAAGATTCGACCATAAGAAATCTGAAATCGCTTCTTTCGAAGCCGAAATATGAATGTCATGAGATGAGTGATACACTAGAATCTAGGAATACTGAACTAGCTCTATGTGTGTCCAACCTTCTAAGAGAAAATGAGCAGTTAAGAAAGAAACTTGAGGAAACAAACTCTAAGTTAGTCAATCAATCTAATCTCTTGATGAAAGATATTGATAACCTCAAAGCACAAATTAAGGATAAGAGCTTCAATATTGTTGCACTAAAAAATGAGCTCAGGAAGCATGTTGGAAATAGGATGAACACTAAGTTTGAAAAACCTTCAAAAGTCAAATGTTGAACAACACTGAAACGAACTGTTATTAAACAACCTAATGCCTATAGGTGCAGAAAGAGCTAAACCATTTAAATCTAAGCCTACATCCCAAGTTGATAATCAGTTTGTTTTGTCAAAACCAGTCACTTCATTGCCTAGTTCAGATATGATGAATCCTAAGCATATGACTAATGGTCATCACTCACATCAAAATGCAATAAGTTTAACTAGGTCTCATGCAAAAATCATCTCGACAAATCAACCCCCTAAGAAATTCTCTGATCACAAAAGGACAATTAGTCAATTCAAGGCTGTGCACTCATTTAGTTCAACTCACTGTGACTTCAAATGGATTCCCACTGGTAGATTATTTAAGTTTCTGGACTTAAGCGAACTTACATTCCTAAATCATGCCTCAAGTGGATTCCCACAGGTAAACTTTTCAAGAATGTAGAAGCTAATAGGATCTCCATTAATGATAAGTCTGTATTATACTTTGATGCATCCAAATGTGAGACTAATCATGTCACTAACTCTTCTATGTACAAATCTACATGTGCTTCAAGTACAATGTGCTCTCAGTCTTTTAAATTTACAATGCTCAACTCAATCAGAACTTCATGACTTGGTTCCCATCAGAAATGAACATAGCTCATTCAGGAGCTATAGCGTGCAACAGTTGATGCACTACTTACTTTGACTCCTATTCATCATTGAATCAGGACTCGTTCATCCATATCTTTGTATAAATCAAGTTATTTAAAAAAAAAAAAAAAATTATGTCATGTTTAAATTCTTTAAATTTACAATTTTATCACGTTTTTCCTATCTAATAAAGAATATTTTCATCATGCATTATCGATAACATCTAAGGTCCTAGAAATGTCATTCAATAATGGCACGGGATCATAGATGAAGTTCGAACAATTGAAATATTCTTATTCCCATCTTACCATGGTATACTTATGTCAATCAATGTTCTTTGATGAACTTGATTGAGGGGGAGACTGTGTATATGTTTTTCTTGACTATCTATGACATTGGCTTCTGTGTTGGTTATAATGCTTGCTCATTTGTATGTTGAGGTCGTGTTTTGCCTCTTAACTATCTAGTTATGGTGTCTGTAGATTGTGGTCTTATCTTGCTCATGTGATTATCAGTGTGTACCTACGTATTAAGTGCCTTGCTTAGATTTTAATGCTTATGTGCCTAAATGTTTAATTGATTCATGGTGATCAGTGTGATAATCTTTGCTAGAGGCTTAGTCTATAATCTGTGTTTGCAACCTACCACTCGCTCATCAATACCATAGGGACCAAAGTTGCCTTATAGTGAAAGTTATGTTGCACTAGCGACTTACCTCACCTCATGTTAAAACCACAAGGACCAATTGTGTCATACCGTCATAGTTAGTTGGGATAACCCTAGCGAGTTACCCTTTTTCCTCAAAAAGTTTTTTTCTCTCGTTTTATCTTCCTCGTCATTGTGCTCACTTTAGCGACATAGCAAAAGGTTTGCCTCGATCCCCCCTTATCTTTGTTCTCTGAAGCTCTTTGTGTCCAGTTTTTTAACATGTACTTTATATCCAGATCCTTTCGAGCTCGTGAGTTGTGACGGTTTGTCTCTCGTTTAGGTTCGACTTTTCATGAAAAAGTATGTTTGTTGCTTGTATAATGATTGAACGGGTTCAAAATGTTTGGAATATATTGTTTGGAATATAGTGTTTGGAATACATTGATGTATGATTAAGTGGATTGGACTGATGGGTTGATGTTAGAAGTGTTCTTGGTGGCAATTTAAATTGTTCTTGGTAGCGACTTAGTCTGAATGTTCTTCATAGCGAGTTACAGTTCAACTTAGCGACTACGTTTCTATAGCGAATTAGTTCACTATATTCTAGCGACTTGGTTAGCGAGTTAGTAGTTAGCGACTTGTATTTACAAGTTAGCGAATTAGTAACCTAGCGACTTAGTTGACTTGCTGTAGCGACTTGGTTTAGGTATGCTGTCATGGCGACTTGGCTTTACACTGTTCGAATTAACTTAGCGACTTAGAGGATAAACCTTTAGCGACTTGTTCTGCGTGGCTATAGATGACGACTTGTCTTTACAAGTCTGCAAAATGCGTGTTCACTTTCATGTTGTGAATTAGTCTTAGGGTCAAGGATTATTTAAATGTTCAAAGGTTTTTGTGCTAAAGATGATCTCACTTTCATATCACTCAGAATCTCCTAATTCGACTTGTTGAATCAACATACTCTATGTAATCTGTTATGACATCTCTGTTTAGGCAAAAGGTACTTGGTCTCTCTCACACGCCAGATGTTATTTTTTTTGCCTCATACATATGTGTTATTTCATTTTTACATGTGTACCTTGGCTCATGTCATGATCACTTTGAAATGCACTCTTTTGCCCTTTGATTCACTTATAAGCTCGTCATGTAATTATTTATCTATATGACTGTACTTCATTGATATATCTCAATTATGAATGTTATCATATATTTGAAAGTTGTCATATATTTGTAATCTATGCCACTCTATCTTTCTCTGTATGTGTTTTGGGGACTCCTTCAGAGTTACTACCTCTATGTCATAAGGGTGCTCTCAATGTTGTCTCACTTACCATTTATCATCTAACCTGTTCCCATTCATTTCTGTTGATTGTATGATTACTCAGAACATCAATGGCAAGTTCAATCCCAGAAAAGTGTGCTACCGTCGGGATCATCCAGAGTTCTCTCAGACGAAGAAATCCTTCCCGAAGTCAATGGCTGCTATAGGTAAAAGCAACTGTTATGTGGACCTACAGAGGCTTCAACAAAATCCGATACTCAAAGTTTCAATTGACATCCTCAAAAACACTAACTTCTTTGGAGCTATTACCAAGCAATGCTCAATTCCTACCATCTACATACAACAATTACGGAACACCGTTCAATGGAACAAAATCACGCACAATACTCTTGCAAAACTGGATAATAGGGAGTTCACAATTGATTCGATATTACGAGCAAGGCTCTTGGAATCACACCATGTAACCTTGATGTTCTTTCGAATCTCCACCGGTGCTGATCGATTGTATTTCTAATTGGGTTGGGCTATCGAAGAGAGTATTTCAAGAGCATCTGACATCGTCACCGGTCACATGTATCAACCTTGGAGAGCTATTACAACCATTCTGAACTTATGCTTATCTGGGAAAACTTTAGGGTTCGATAAAGTGAGAATACCTATCTTGCAAATCCTATGGGGAATCGTTAATAGGGTTGATGTGAATGTCTCTGATCGTATTTGGGAAGAATTCTCATTATCAATGAACACATTCATATCGATAGAACCTTTTCCCGGAACAATGCTCAAGGCCGAAAGAAGCAGAACAAACTTGTAATTCCCAAAGGCATGATTCTCTAAGCTTGTTATACAGTACTTACAACAAACTCATAAATTCACTCCTAGGTCTGAATCAACTTTACACAAAGCAGAAGATGAATTTGTTTTAGGAAACACGAAATATGTTCCTAGAGGTTCAGATAAAGAAGTATTTGGATTGCCAATTCATGATCGTCTTCTCACAGAAGATATCAAGAAGAAGGACTACTTCAAGCAATACATGAAAAGAGCAACCAAACTCTCTGGCGATGTCACACCCTCTCCTTACAACCTAATGCTCCCTTGACCAAGTCACCTCACAAGCATCCTATGCCTCTCTTCCAAAAGAGACTTGAAAGGTCTCCATCGACCCCGTATCCAAGAAGAGGAAAGTAAAGAGAAAGAATGTGGAAAAGGAGATTGGTGAGAAAACTAAGATTCCAAGGAGTGTTATCAGGCTAACTGATGAAGACGATGCTAATCTGCAACTTGGAATTCAGAAAGTCTAGAAAGTCAGAATACTAAAGCTCCAGTAGGTGGAGTTGTGTTAAGAGAACCAGCTCAACTACCTCGACAACCAACCCCAATAACACATGACAAGGGTAAAGGGATAGCAAGTGTTGGCCGAGAACTCGAACAAGCTGCTCACATGCTCTAAACTATCTCATCATCTCCATCAAGCACCACAAATCATTATGAGTGAAGAGAAGAAAGATTCATCACATGCTAAGGAACTATCTGGAGTGGTCAAGGTTCCCAAAGCGTTTAAGGAATCTCTTACACTTGGAGACTCAATCGGACTAAAGGTTGACAATCTGTTACAAAAGGACTCGCAGGAGAACCTTGAGACAAGATCTGATGAGACCTTGAAGATGGATGAACCAAATCATCAACTAACTCTCTATCTTCACTTAAGAATCTTGATGAAGATTTCTCTTTTGGCGATCAATTCATTAATGACAAAACTTTAGATTCTGCTCAATCCATGTACACTGTCAGCATCCAGCAAGACACCCGACCATTCCTCCAATGTCAGCATCCTCACTAGCAACTGCACTTCCACCTCCCTTACCAACTCAATCATCACGTGCAGACACCACCAACATCGTCGCCAATTCCTGATCCTGTCATTATGGTTGATGATGTGGATGCTCCACCGCTTCAAATCCACGATTCTCAACTCGATCAACTACTTTGGATAAAGCCATTAAAAGGATAGAAGCTCTGGAAAGGCAACTTCCTAAATCTGTTGAATCTCTGGTGGATCGAGTCTATAGATTGGAGCACCTCAACTTCAATGAAGCTGCCGCTATTGAAGGAGAAGTCAAGGATCTTTGTGGAATGGGCTATGGAGGCTCCACTTCTTAGACGTTTCAAGGACCTCCCTATCTCCGATATGAGAGCAGCTCTGTGTGAAAGGATGTATGAGGCTGAAGAGGACAAACATGGGGTTCACAGTAAACTCTTTGAAGCTCTTGAAGAATCTATTAAGTTCGATAATTATGAGCAGTTTAAGGTTGACATCGGGGAAAAGAAGCTAAAAAGAAAAGGAGGACAGTTGTGATGGAAGCATTGATGAAGGATTGCAAAGATCGCGAAGATCCTCCACCAACGGGGCGCTGGAACTTAAGCTGGTAATCCTTCCTCAACAACCAATTCACCTCCATCACAGCCACCATCATCTCCTCCAAAACCGTCCAATCAATCGGACTCTACAAACAAGCAGAGTACTCGGAAGAAATCTGCTGCCTAGACGACGATTGATTCAAGGTTCACCTCCACATCCACTTCTATTCCTGATGATCAAGTGGTTCACGAAGAGTCTCAAGTCATGGTGACTCGAGAACAGATGAAGATGATGCATCAACAAAGCATATTCCTAAGCCCCTCGAAGACTGGTTTGATTCTTACATGGTGGAATCGCACTACCACATCCAGAGTCACTCCTTCAAAAGACACAATTCAAAGCTGCATTGTGGAAGATAGACCTCCTTCTCTAGAACCCATATGGACCATCCCAGTCGACTCTATAATTCCTGACAACAATTGGGCATCGGTTATCACCAATAATTACGTAACTCCAGTTGAAGAATCTCTTCTACACTACACTGGTGATATGGGAAGTTTCATTAGATGGTTTTGTGAACGAAAGAGCATCTCATCCATAACACCAAGAGATCTTGAAGGTCAAGCTTACGAAATTGTCAAAGTCTTCCACTCAGATGCAAATCATCTTCAATATCAGATGGAAGAATGCCATAAGATGCTAAATGACCAAGTCGCTGATCAAATCGACGCTTCAATGTCAACAAATCTCTTCCTCTTGGTGGTGAACTTTGGTGAAGACTATTCAGGTAGAATTCTTCTTCAATCACGACTTGGACTTTCTGTGTGCTCGCTCTGAGGAAAGAAGACCTGCTCTATCAATATCAAAGATGAAGGCGCAACCTACTCGATCGGGGGCTTGAGCAGATGGTTCCTGATCAATTCTGGGCGAATGAAGAACAAAAGTATGATATTGAAGCTTATGGTATTTCCCACTTGTGGTTCAAAAAGAAGAAGTTCTACATAGAAAGACATGGTGCTGATAAAAGACGTAACAATGTCGAGATCAAAGTGCAAATCTTAAGCGTTGTTAGTGTAGAGATCTTCCCGATCTATGGATATGAATACTTGAAGAAGATTGTCCTTAAAAGAGCTGACCTCAAAGTGTATACCATTGAAGAGAACGACTTCAAACATCTTACGCCAAATGATTTCGAAGATCTCTATCTCTTAAATCTTCAAGGACACACGGAGCACTTACCCGTCGTGAGAAAAAGGCCCTCTCGCGGTTGTCACTCTTTGGATCGGGGCCTAGTCATTCGAAACGAAGTTGAGGACTTTCGACTTGGCATTGAAAGCTACCAAACCAGGGTCAACCTCACAAGTCCTCAATGGAATGCAGTTGGGCATGAATATCATCGAGAATACAAAGTTCTTGACACCCCTAGAGCCGTCATCTTCACCGACAGATATGGATCGCGTATGCTTATGCGTCTATGTGAACTCTACAAGTTTAGTGATGGTACGCTCAAAATGATCGAAGAAGAGCTTGACTCCAGAGTGAAAGAAGCCAAACTTGATATGAAATCTTGGATTAAAACTATTTTTTGGACTGAGGATGATGTGAAGAGATGTGAACATTTCATTGCTGCAATCAGACGAAGACTCAAGACCAGAAGGATCTTCCGCAGCCTTGAAAGTTTTGTTGGTGGAAGGCTCCGTGATGGTCACTACAAACTTCTTCAGAGAACTGAATGAAGACTTATTCAGGATACCGTTTATGTTTTTTTCTTCACTCTGTGTAATATGTGGTGTAATAAATATGAACAACTGTAATACATGTAATAGTGCTAGGATTTGTACTATGGTTTCCCTGTTGAAAAGGGGAAACATCTGTGTTGTCCATTTTCTTTAACATATAAAATCGGACACATTTTTCTCCTACAAATATTTTACCTCATACATATTTAAATCACTTGAGATCCAAAATCTCAAAGGATTTAAGATTTTTGATCGGGGGAGAAAATGTGATATAAATATGAAAGATGGTAAAAGATAAGATGACCAATTTTTGTGCAAACTTCTCTCTTATATGTGCTAAACAATTTTTCGAATCTCGAAGCATATATTAAGGGGGAGAACTCTCTTTGCAAATTCATGTCATCAGGGTACACTACACTTTAAATATTTTTTAAAAAGTACCTTGATCACATGGCCTTTTCAAACTCTTTTCAAATATTTTTCAAATTCCCTCTAGTATGTGTAAAACTCTTTTCAAACCTCGAGGCAC
This sequence comes from Chrysanthemum makinoi, assembly GCA_910596185.1. Lineage (NCBI taxonomy): Eukaryota > Viridiplantae > Streptophyta > Magnoliopsida > Asterales > Asteraceae > Chrysanthemum > Chrysanthemum makinoi. Next base: position 119,681,035 of record OU343216.1, on the reverse strand, counting down.
ATATTGAGGGGGAGCAAATTCATGGAAACCTCATCCTTCCCCAAAATGCTTTATCTACTTGATTCGATTTGGGAAGTGATGTTGATATCTTTTAGAAAATGGTAATCAAAGAAGTTAATTCTTTCTCTTGCCTCCGGTTAAAACATTTTCAAATACTTGATGCACATGTTGAGGGGGAGTTCTCGTTCTAAAATATCAAAAACAATTCAGGTACAAAATGCTTTAATAATATATCACAAGTATCTGAATTGATTTTCAAATGGTTTTCAATTGGTTCCAACGGCAGATGAACAATACCAAAAAGACCGACCAACTTTACTTTATGTACGGTGATATAAGGATGATAAGGTTAGGTTTTTGTTCCCAAGATCCTCCAGAACCGGAGGGATCTACCCAAGAACTATCCACTAGTTAGTGTAGAGTTCTTAGGTATGATAATAATAAGGAGAAAAATGAGGAATGGGAAGAGTGCAGAGGCTGAGCTAGTCTGGAATAAACCCAACAAGGTTCTTGCTATGAAGTCTCGGTAAGCATTGAAGGGTTGAAGAATTAAAAAGAATTGAATGAGAAAAGGGTGAAAACAAATAGCCCTCCATTTATTCAACCTTAGAGAAGAAACCGGGTTCAATTCATATGCTACTGATGGTAACATCGGTATTGAAGACAAGGCGTCATGGACCATGACTGCACTTCATCTTCACAAACCACTCAAGTTCCTCTTAAAAGGACTTGTTTCATTCTCACGGGGAACCGACATTATCTATCGACTTTCTCTTAGAGATTGTTGATATTGAAGAAGGAGACCCTCTCCCTAGTCTCCGGCACGGGATCCAAATATGCACAAATTGAGTCTAGAGCCACGAGATCATCAATAAATCTCATTAGGACACTTTCAATGAAGACTCTCTGTTTCACACAATGTGGAAAGAGAGATTATATCTTGAGTCCTACGCATTATCCTTGTGGTATTGCGGAACATGCGAGTGATGTGTTTACATATTCACTGTGAAGATGGAAAGCCTTCCGGAGCCAACATCTAACAAGCTCCTGGTAGGTGGCATGTGAGATCTATTATACAGATCAACCATGTGACAACTGAGCAGAAACAATGGGGTGATTCAATCTTTTGAATCAATCACTGGTTCACAGTTATGGATTGACGGATTCCTTTGAAAAACCGGTCTATGTGCTTTAAAATTCTTTTCATTAGCATGTCGACCGTGTACTAATTTTTCAAATCAAAAGGTGTTTTATGATTGATAATTGATTTTCATTAAAACCTTCGCTGTATTGCAAAAACAATTTCTATTTGAGCAATACTCGATTGTTTTTCAAATATCTTTTCATCAATCGGTGGACTCAAATTACTGGTTCACTCACTCCGTGTTGTCTTCTTTGAGATGTTCCGGTTTGAGAACAGCGGCTAGAAGCATTAAACCCTCAAGGAAATTCTTGAATTATACCGATCACAGTACTTGTCTTGAACAACGGGGAACCGTATGCCGTGTACCTCAATTCAACGAAAGTGATCAAAGACACTTTCGTGCGCTTTATTGCTAACTGTATGCAGTAGCCCGGCGTTTGCATTGTTGAGAATGAAGCGGTCAATCCATAGCCGCATGCTCACGTAACACATTCATCTCAAAAGAAATCATGATTAGTGCATCAATGACTCTGATATTTTCACTCCATGCTTACGCTTTCTGCTTGCGCCAATATCATGAATCAAATAAAGCTTCCGCTACTCTGATGAGAAGATTTCATGATCCAAAATGTGAGCATGTCGGTCCCAATGTCACAAATTCACAGTATACCAACACCACTAAGGATGTGTCAGAGATTCTTGATAAGCTGATGATCTCAAAAGTTGGTTCATATTTACTATCACGTGAATCAGAAATGGACCTTCAATTTAAAGTACAAATCTTTGCTGACTTTGAAGTTGCACCACCTATGCACCAAGTTTACGATGTTGATGTATGAAAGTCTACGAGCTCAAGAACCAAGTCAAGAAATGTTATGGTCTGTCATGTAAATCATGGGGTGACCTCCCTTCGGGGGAGATTGTTAGGAATTAGAAAATTCCATAGTGAAGAGTCGGTCACCCCTAATATTATCTAGCATAAGTTAGCT
>OU343216.1:119620997-119678802 GCA_910596185.1 Chrysanthemum makinoi | reverse complement strand
GCCTACCGACAGAAAAGATAAATAATATGCACAAGTAAGTTTCCCTAATCGTTTGTTTGATTAGTTATTGAAAGAATGCGTGTCTAAGTCCCCACCCCCCTCACCTCCTTTTATAGAGATGAGGGAGGGGGAAGAACAACCGACTCTAACACTGTACCTATGTGAGAAAAGAATAATACAGACGTGGGCTTGAGATGCAAACCGACCCAACGACGCGTACGCGTTATTGACGTTGTACACGTTATTGACGCGATATTGATATTCTAGAACCTAGACTCTTGTAAGCTAAGATAAAGACTAAATACATAACAATTTCCACCTTAGGCTTTATATTAGCTAACACCAACACTCAGCAACTCCAAGCAGTGTTGTAACTTGAGTTCAGGTACCACCTTCGTCAAGGCATCCGCGGCATTGTTGTTCACCCACCTTCGAACTTCAAGTATTTCCTTCAAGACCTCTCGATAAAGTGATAACGTGCATTGATGTGCTTATTCCTTTCATGAAAACATGATTCCGCGATAAGTGAATGGCATACCGATTATCACAATTAAGCTGCCACATTGTTAAGCTCCAGCCCAACTCTTCCAAGATTCCCTTAGCCAATAGCTTCGCTTACCTCCGTAAGGGCCATATACTCCGCCTCTGTAGTTGAAAGAACCACCACGTGTTGTAGCGTTGCCTTCCAGCTTACAACACATCCCTGTACTAAAAACGCGTAACCATTGATAGATCTACCTTTATCCGGATCCTTAGTGTAGTCTGAATCAACAAAACCTGTTACGTCCACATGGTTGCCACGATTTGTCCCATACATAAAACCCATGTTTTGCGATTGCCGCACGCTATGTCGGCCTCGTGCACACCATCAAGTACATTAAGCTCCCAACCGCATTTGCATATGGCACCTTACTCATCCTTTCAACATTACAATCCCTAACCGGGCAATCCTTCAACGACAGCTTGAATTGCCCACCCAATGGCATCTTTACCGATTTCTCATTGTCAACTCTAAAATTTTTTAAAATCTTAGAAACATACCCGGATTGTGACACCCTCAGATTCTTGCGACTCCGATCCCTGATGATCTCTATACCAAGAATCTTCTTTTCAGCAACATTATCCTTTGCACCCTCTTGACCAGGTACTCTGGTTACCATAATGTCTGCCCCCACCTTATACCAAGGTGTACCTTTTCCTGCTCTTGACCAAGCAGTCCGTGTTTGTCTTTTCCTCAAGTTGCTTGTCCTCCAACTTTCTTTGAGCCACTGCAGCATCATCGCTACTATCCGAACAAACTCATTTTACGATTTTCCCGAGCTCCTGCAGTTCCACCTCAAACCAAACCACATTCATTAACACGTACTCCATGGAATCGTGTTTTAACACCAGGACCAAGTTGTTTGAACCCAACTTGTTTTTGACCAAGTTGCTTGGACCCAACTTGGTTATGACCAAGTTGCTTAAATCCAACTTGTTTTGAACCTCTATGCTTTTGTACACCAAAAGTATTCACTTTTGCTTCAAGAGTATACACAGCTTCTTTCCTCGATCGGTCATCATAACCTGACAACCATTGATCACCTTGATTTTTCCCAACTGCATCTTCACAGTATAACCTCTTTTCAAGAGTACCCAATGAAATCAAGCTCCTTCTTAACCTCGAAACATACGACATTTTCCAGTATAAAGCTTGAACCATCATGCAACTGTATCTTACGTTTCCTGTCCCTCGATAGTGCATGTCCTGTTATCACCTAACCGAACCGAACCACCATCAATATCCTTGAAGTCATACAAGAAATCCCTCCTAGGTGTCATATGATAAGACCCTCCTGAATCCATTACCAATTCAGCCATCTCATCGATTATGACTACCACCAAGGCTTCTCCAAGATAGGCGTTACCCTCGTCATCAGAAGAATCAGAATCCTGATCATGCATACCCTTCTTGACGAACCCACTTGACTTCTTATTTGGACAGTCTCTCTTCAGATGACCCTCTGAATGGCATATGAAGCACTTTAGTTTACCAGTCCAAATTCCTGCAGCAGTTTTTTCCTTGGTAACTTCCCGTAAAACCCGGTCTCCCAAGCATAGAATCAAAGTATTGTGTGCCTTCTTCATCAAAGCAGCCTTTTCACCTGCTTCCATGTCCTTGGGTAATGTCTCTAATGCAGCATCACATCCCAGCTGTACCATTAAAGCACGCGTCTTTATTTGCCATAACCCGAAATCACCAGTTCCATCGAATTTTTCGATGTCAAACTTGGCTCCCGTCATTCTTTAAACCCTTTGTTAATTTGCTAAACCTTGTGATATATCAAACCTCACAATCAGAAATTACAAAGTCCCTTGTGCAATACCCTCTTAATAAATAACCTTTTGCTTTCTAAAATATAGAAAACAAACTATCAATCTTATTTTAAAAATATTGGATTTAATATAATAAAACTATTATATTACCAAACTAGCTAAAAGACCCGTGAAATTCACGGGTAATTTAAAAACAAACGTTCAAATAAGCATGACATTGCGTATTACAAAGTTAGAAATTACAAAAAACCACATTTTGGTAAGCAAATATAAAGTATAAAGTTCCTAATAATAAAACTTATCGTATATAAAAAAAAACAAACATAACCATCTTCAATCCTTATTTTCTCTTAATGCGAGATACAACCACATATAGATGTATATGATCACAAATTGTGCAAAACTTCTTTGTAGACAATGTTAGTTGTATACTTGTATCCTTCTCTAAAACCGACTCAACTTAAGCATACTTACATTATTCTCCTATTTTTTAATTCCATCTATATTCTTTTTAATCATTTTAATCGCAACTTAAGTTTTGATATAAATCGATTTTACAAGGGTAAAAGCCATAAAATAACTATATACTTTTTTCAATTTGCCGAGTTGAAACAAATACTTTTTTATTATGTTACTACACCAACGAACTTTAAAAATTTATCATGAGTTCACCAATATGACCGATTTATATTAAAATAGTAAATGAAATGACTATAGTACCCTTGTCTTCTTCAACCCAAATTCTACCAAAATCACAAATCTGATTCTACCACCAATAGACAAACCATCATTGGCATTATATATGGCTTTTCCAATCAAAACCACAAAGCTAAAACAATAAACACAAACACAATTAAAACCCACCAGAAAACGCAAACACAAATATGAACCCGCCAGATCTTGGTTTAACAACTAATAAACACAAACACAAATCAGAACCTACCAAAACTACAACAACTAAATAGAAAAATAAGAGCAAACAATATAACCTAAAATCACCAACAAACCCACCAAGCGATAAGACAAACCTCAAATACCAAATGAAAAGAGAATAAAAATCATTCGCAAAGGTGATTGTGGTGTCATTTGCCAAATTTTTATAACCGGATAACAAAATCAGATCCCACCACGACAAAACCACCATCACACAAACCAAGAAGTAACCACATATCAAAGTCCACCCACCAAAACCACCTACTTCAAAACAACCGGCCAAACCCACCCATACAATGTAACCAGTAGTGGTGACGGAACATTATGTTGGCGGTGGTGGCGACGAAATCTGATGAGTGTGGCAATTGTGTTAGGTGGTTTGAAGAGAGAGACATGTGTTCTTAAGTGAGAGAAAAATATAGAGATGAATAAATAATAGTGTTTGTTTTGTTTGTGTGTGTTAGGTGTTATATACTCCTAGGTCCGTAAGTCTAAGTAAATAGAATAGTGTTTGTTTTGTTAGTGTTTGTTTGGGTGTAATTTTTGTTGGAGAAGATAAGGGTAATTTTGACATTTCATTCATTATTTCAATATAAATTAGTCATATTGGTGAAGTAGGAATAATTTTTGAAAGTTCGTCGGTGTAGTAATATAATAATAAATTAAATGTTTCAACTTGGCAAATTGAAGAAAGTACGTTATTATTTTATTGTTTTTACTCATTTTATAACCTTAGACTTGAATAATCGATCATTATTATAAATTTATATATGTCATAAAATTAGTCTAATGAAAGACGATTAAATCTTTTACTTGTTGATACTAAAAAATTATTACTTTGTACATCTTTATGTATAGTCATATATTTTATAAAGCATTTACTTCATATTTGCTAAAACACTTCAGCATAAGAAAACTATCAATATACCCTCTATATATATAACTATCAATATACCCTCTATTTCTATTGTATATAAAGTAAACATACATTTTCTTACAATTGTGTAAGGTAATTACCAAGGTTAAAAAAGAGGAATTGGTATTTGGGCGGTCGACCTCCTTTGTATCTTATAATCGGTTTAGGCGAGATTAAGCGGTGATTAATCGGATTGTTATTTCTGACAAGTTTTCGGTATTTCCGACAATTTTAGGTATTTATGGAAAGATTTTTCTTTAAAAAAAATATCTTATAATATATATAAAAACGACTATAAGTTATTAAAACAATTTTACGATGAGTTTTGAGTATTTCCGACAAGATTTAAAGGTTTCTGGCAAGTTTGACAACCGTTGACCGTCATTTACCGCCATTGACCACCGCTGACCGATTTACACAAATCAAAAATGTTGAAGGCCTTGTAATGCCTAGATGGTGATTAATCGGCCTTATAAGCTTTATTTTGCAACAATGGTAATTACCAATATACCCTTTACCTCTACCATCTACCACTACTGTCTATAAGTTGAAAGCTTTATCTAATAAATTATTTATTCATTTCATACACGAATAAGTTAACTAAAATTTCACAATTATAACTATTTGACAATTTTAAATTTTCACCACTATATGCGAGTACTCATTATAAGAAAATAACTATGATATTTCCTAGATTTCAGATATTGTTTTACCTTTTTTAAGATTTAAAAAGCTAAAGCTACAAAACCACTTATTTAGCAAATATCTTATGCGCTACTTGATTATTACACTCTATTGTTTTTCTCCACATAATATTTTCAAAAGACATTATTCAGGGAACCTATTTAACACACAAAGCTCATAATTACTTGAATAATTTCAAAGTTTAACACTGAGAATTAGTTAGTTTGTCTAATACTCGCAAAACACATATCAGTAAGGATGTTTCATTATCAATCACGTAGTATAAATGCTTAGGGGAATTCATATTAACAACTTTTTAATAATATAGAACTAAACATATTTCTTTATATCAAGAATGCATTTTTTTGGTTACTTGCAACTGTAAATGACTTGACAAAAGATGCCCACTCCGGGTAAATTCCGTCAGCTAGATAATACCCTTGCTTAAATTTACACCCATATACTTCAAACTCAACCTCAGAGGCGATGCCATTAAGCAGGTCGTCGAATAACGGAGAATTATTTAAAACCGTACGATCGTTCTTCGCACCCGCTACCCCAAAAAATGCATGCCAAATCCACAAAACGTATGAAGCAACGACTTCAGGCATTATAGTTGGATATTTTTTATCACCTCTGTGAAATTGGCCTTGCCATTCTTTCTGAGACCGATTTTCATTCCCAGTGCATACAATCGATGCTCCCCAACATTCCCGGAAGCTTATGAACAATGTTATGTGCATAGTATAAGTTACGAATGTCATCCTCATCTGGTTTTCTTAAAAACTCCTTAACATATAGATGGATTATGCACATAGTAAAAAAAAATCTAGGCAATCGCGAGCTGCCACGTTGGCTCACGGTGAACCACGGTTTCCCCACACCCGGTGCTCTTATGGGGCGTAAGGAAGACATCATTCTTTGTGGTCATTGTCATTAAATATGAGTGGTTCCTACATACATGTATAAATTTGAAATCAATCTTGTATGCTTGTTCTAATAAAAGAGTCAATCATGTATGCTTGTTCTAATTTGAGCACGCATATTAGAGAATATACATTACACGAACTAAAAGCGATAAGTAATTTGCGATGCTGAACTAAACTTGAAATTTTATAAGGGCGACAAAGCTACACATGTGACGAAATATATATAAGAAATAGAGTAAGCATCAGACAAACTTTTTTTTTTTTTTTTTTTTTTTTTTTTTTTTTTTTTGCAAATTTAATAATTTTGACCCATTCACTTTTTATCAAAAAACGTTCATATTTAATCTTAGAAATAAAACATAACATAAATAGTGTTTCGATAAGCTTATTTCCCTGGAATTATGGATTTATATGAATTTATAAAAGCTCATAAGCAATTTTTTACTGGATTATAGACTTATTAAGTTGAGTTAATGAACTTACATAAGAAAAAAATCTGAGCTTATGAGCTTTGTAAGTTTCAAATTTCAAATAAGCATATAAGCCCGTAAAATAAGATATTCTAACGCCCACTAATCAACATATTCGCAGGAAAATGGGTCGAGATTGTGATTCAAATGAAAGAACTATGAATAAGTAAGTTTTGCACTTGCATTCCCATCTTTGTAAGTAAATTGCATTACTAAACTCTATAACATTGAGTCACAATTTATCTTATATTTAATGGTCATTACCTATATTGTTCAACATCAATATAATGTTTGGGTGGAGACTGGAGAGCTCTTGGTCACAAGTCACCTAATACTCACATTTCCAAACTTTATATAATACAAAGATGTTACCTTACAATATTTTTGAAAGTGATTGGCGACAACAATTTATCAATTACACTCTATTAATTTACCATCATCAAAGATGCAATAGAATACTCGATCGAATAAAATATATGCATGTATTCTCACGAGAATCTCTAAAGACAGTTTGCATAAATACTTAATAATACCTTGAAAAATGAAAGGAAGCAATCTGCAAATCATATCATTCAAATCAAAATAGTTTCAAGATGATGCCTAAGTTATCTGCAAAAGCAAGCCAAAAAAAAAAAAAAAAAATCATGTACATATTAAGTGAGCAATTAAGGATCACATGATAATTTGTAAGACTAATTAACAATTTTTAATCAATATATAAACTCTAATAACCAATTGTAATCAAACTTGAACCGACCAGAAAGATACAAATCATATAGATGAGTGTGAAATGTTGAACAAATAGTCTTGTGAAGAAAATAATCAACTACAAATCATAAAAAATGCGACACATGGAATAGCATAAATTAGAAATCTATATGTGATTCATCATAGAAGAACATATAGAAAAACTATATGGGTACCTTCGAATTTGATAAGTTGCAGAGTGATTTGATTCCATGGGTAACTGCTTAAATTTTGAAATTGGAATAAGCTGCAAAAAGGGAAGGGTGAATTAAAAAACAAAGCTTGTTGTGAAAGCCAAAAAAACGTCTGACGCGTTTTTTTGAAAGGGTTGAGTTTTACTTGCTTTCATTGCCACGTGTCTTATGGAGGTGAAGAGTTAATTATAGAAAAAATTAATTAGGAGGCTAAAAAAAGTGTGTTTTATTAGATAGTATAGATAGATATAATAAAATATTATATTGATGTACACACTTAAATAAAAGACCATGAACCAGCTGTACCCTTTGTTTAAGTAAAACACCCATCACGTAGTACTTTCCCTTTTCTAAAAAGAAACAAAACAGCTGTTGGCCTTTTCTGTAAACCAATACTCCAAAAAACAAGATCTAACTTCTTCCTATTCACTTTCTTCTTCTTTGTTACCTTGACGCCCAAGAACCTGAACACCAAGAAAGTTTGTTGTCGATAACTTGGTAGCCCAAACAGGATATAACCTCCTGCTCCTTCCAAAAAACCGAACACCAAAAAAGAAAGAAACCTTCAAGATCGATCCTAGTAAACCAGAAAAACTTTCGAACCAAAGCTCTTGATACCACTTGTAGTATTTGACAACCTACAACCTGGTTACTAGCACGGATAACTTCGACCAAGAAGACGAAACACCAGCAGTTTACCGACAGAAAAGATAAATAATATGCACAAGTAAGTTTTCCTAATCGTTTGTTTGATTAGTTATTGAAAGAATGCGTGTCTAAGTCCCCTCCCCCCTCACCTCCTTCTAGAGAGATGAGGGGGAAGATAAACCGGTACATAACCCCTCCCCCCCTCACCTCCTTTTATAGAGATGAGGGAGGGGGAAGAACAACCGACTCTAACACTGTACCTATGTCTACCGGGAGAAAAGAATATCTGACGTGACGGCTTGAGATGCAAACCGACCCAACGACGCGCACGCGTTATTGACGTTGTACACGTTATTGACGCGGTATTGATATTCTAGAACCTAGACTCTTGTAAGCTAAGATAAAGACTAAATACATAACAATTTGAATGATTGAGCAGTTGGCCTAGTGATTTTCGGAAATGTCATTTAGGATTTTCCTTGTTGTAATGGTCTATATGTTTATGCCATTCTTTTGGCTCCTTAAAACAAAAGAAAGTACAAGAAAGGTCTTAGGATTGAAACTTTGTGATTTTCCATCTATGGGTATCTAGTTTCGGTTTGGGTGTTTGGTTCTTTTTTTTGAACGAGTTGGGTGTTTGGTTGTGCCATTTATAAAAGGTTGGAATCAGGATCTTAATATTAAGATACTTGTTATTAGAACAACTGATTTTGAATCAAGAACTATTAGCAAGTTTTGCAGTACATGTTCGAGAAAACCAAACTACATCGTGTCTGAATCAACCCATAATCATATTTCTTTTGTGATTCTAGTTTTGTGGGTTTTGTTTGGTTGTGAGGATCGATATGAGGGGAAAAGGCCTCAAACCACCAACACGCGTACTAGTACTAGAACTCGCCCTATTACAGTATTATCCTTACCATTACTACTACTCTCCCAAATTAAATTTCGACAACTCGTAACTAGATAATGTGTGGATAATTGACCTTGACTTGGCAATAAGTGTAATGTATTATTGATGCACTCATCTCATTTTTGTCCACAAAATATAATTTTCAACTTATTCTATAAGTTCAAAGATATTGTCCTTTTTAGTTTACTTGGACTCGTGTCATTTTCTATTGTAAATTGTACGAAAGTTAAGTTAGGGACCATGCTACTTATTTTAGTCGTTACGGCAAAGTAAAAGCAACCCATAAAACTATGTATTTCGAGTACTAGTTAAATACATTTGATGCTAAAAATCTGTATAATTAAAAACTATATCTATACTATATATAATAGAAAAACGGTCAAACATTGAAAAGTGAAAAGTTGAAAATCAAATGTGAGATAAATATATTGTGTAATTAATACTCTTATTAAAACACTCCATTACTTAAAAGTACAATAATTTATTCACATTGTACAACCAATTAAAAGCATATCTACCAAATTAAAAACAACCAATTAAAACACCCCTTACTAAAAAGTACAATAAAATTTTCAAATGTACAATTTAAACAATTTACAACATAATCCTAAATATAAAATAATTAAACACACTAATTAATGTTATTTTTAAAACACCCTAAAATGAAAATTACATGTTATTATACATATTATACAAATTATTAAAACACACAAAGCTTCATACAGGCTAACAAGTTGATGGTACATATAGTTTTGAAAATCGGACCGTACCAACGGGTTCAACCGGGAACTGGTATCGCCACCGGTTCGGCTAACCAATAATAGCCATCCGGATATGAACTAGAGAGGACCCGTTGAAACCGATACAAACTGATGAATCATGTCTCATCGAGATCAATTTCTCCGGTTAATCGTCACAGGGTACCCGCCGCCGCAACGCGCGGGTACCCTGCTATACTATAAATAAAGGAAAAACCAAAAAGTGAAATGTGAAAAGTTGAAACTATTATATCGAAAATCGGGTTGACCTGGGACGCTTGACCCTGTTTAATTTGACCCGTTTTGATCCAACCTGTCGGGTTGACTCGGTTTAAATTGACCCGTTTTTCGATGGGAACGGTTGAACCGGTTGAATCACCCGGGTCGAACCTGATTTCAAAACAGCATGTTTAATCCCCAAATCTTCAAACTTTGATTATTTTTCGTTTGTAACCCATAAACTTTTTTTAACACAAAACGATCTGTCGCTATATAAATATATTATATATATATATATATATATATATAAGTTTTCTTCAAAAGCGATTATAATGTTTTACAATTAAGAGAAAATATGTGCCCGTTAGTGCACATTTAACTTTTCAATAGGCTAAATACGCCCATTTCAAAAAAAAGACGGGGCTAAATGTGCCCAAATCTTTTACAAAATAGTCAAAATTAGCCCATTTTTTATTTTATTTTGGGCTAATCACATTCATGCTAATTTTGATACTTGCGTTCTTCTTAACAATGGCACCATTAATCCCATCCTTGTTAGTTTTTACGCGACAAGTAACGTGTTTTGTTAGTTTTTATCTTATACTGACTAAGTGGCATGCGGCAAGGTACCCCTGTGATTAAATTTTTCGGCAAACAATATTATTTTGTTTTGGACTGTTGGATTTCAGATTTATGTCTTGGAAGCTTAATTAGATTGTACATTGTGGTAAAATTTTGGTTAAAAGGTGTTTTTAATAGTGTATTAATTGTATGTGCTGAATATTGTTTTTTTTTTAAGTTTTATTTGTGCTTCAAATACTTGTAAATTATGCTTATTACTTGTATGTGTGGAAGCTTGATTATATTGTACTTTGTGGTTAAAAAGTTTTAGTTTTGGATGAAGGGGTGTTTTTAATAGTGTATTAATTGTATTATATAAGTAGTGAGTTTTTTGTTTTATTTGTGCTTTAGATACTTGTAAATAATGCTTATAAGGTAGTATTTGCTTAAAATTTTATTTATGATTGTCTTAAAATAATAAATAGGAGGGAAGTGTCTTCCTCCATTATAAGTAATATAGATATAGATATAGATATAGATATTTATATACTTTTATGTATATTTATTTATAAATAAACATTATTAAAACGTTATCATAATATAATAAAACACTTTTTATGCTTGAAATATATATTTTTTTTTCTAAATATCTATGTAATTATTATTATTTTTTAAAATAGTGAAATTCGAGTTATTCGGGTCAACCCAAGAACCGACCGAATTAGAATTCAACCGAACCGAACCAAAAACCGAATTTGAATTTGGTTCGGTTCTCGAGTTAACCTAAAAAAAAACTTTTAACCGAATTAACCGAACCGAATTAACCAAACAACCCGATAACCGAACCGATCAACACCCCTACTAAATTTCATCCCTTCTTGGATTAGCAGCCCAAATGAAAGTCACCTAGTCCAATACAATTCTTTTAAATTTTTGGCCAACTGAAATTACGAGCCCAAGTCCAAAAGTAATTAAACCTAACAGCCCCTAAAAAAACTCTTACACACACTAACCCTAATCCAAAAATGCAGCCAACAAAAAAATTTGTCCCTTTGTTTTTCTTTCAGATCCGAATTACAAAAAACCCTTATGAAAGTTTCTTTATTTCTTATCTAACATAAGAAAATGAACCACAGTTATTCCAAACCCCTATGAACGAAGGTTGTAACCCATAAACAAATCTCCTCTTTGGTTCTTTCTGATTTCAATATAACCGAACACCTAGAAACCTGTATCTCGTTTTTCTGTCTTGATATTCGAAGGACAAGGACCACAGTGTTTTGGCTTCTAGATCCTTACGGGTCTTGGGTAGGTGTGTTGATTTTCGTATCTTGTCTACCGAAAGAAAGAAAAGATGATAACAGTTTTGTTATTGTTTTATCTTTATTACTTTCGGATGTTAAAAAAGTTGCTTCTTAAAGATCTATGATGTATTATGTTCACACTTAAAAGCTTTAAGATTGTACGAAAGTGGAACAACAAAAATACTGAGACCTATATTGTTATTTTAATTTTCGTTTTAGATCTTGTTTGAGTTAGGATACATTGGGGAAAAACAATATTTATATTGGTTCGAGTTGTTGTTGTTTTTTTTTTTTTATTATGTTTTGGGGAAAAACAGTATTTATATGTGTTAAATAGTGTTTAATTAGATTGTACATCGTGGATAAATAGTTGTATATTTTGGTGAAGGGGTGAATTAAATATTGTATTAATTGTATGTGTTAAATAGTGTTTTTTTGTTTTATTTATGCTTCAACTACTTGTAAATTATGTTTTTTAACATGTATTTTTGAATGAAGGGGTGTTTTTAATAGTGTATTAATTGTAATATATGAGTAGTGTTTTTAGTTTTATGTGTCTTTGAGTACTTGTAAATAATGCTTTCAATATTGTATTTGCTTAAAATTCTATATATGGAAATCTTAAAATAATTAATATGAGGGAAGTGCATCCCTCTATTATAAGATAGTAAGATAAGATGTAATGTTTACTTTCATTTTCATTAAATGTTTTTGTATGTTTTTTGATAGATGTTAAGAACTTTGTCTAGACTTTGTTAGAAAATTTTTAAATGGACAACTTTCTCACAGTAGTTTACACAAATAAACCACACGAAAATTTTCTAAAATGAACGCGTTTCAATATGAGACGTTAGACTGATCAGAATGAGTTTTAAACCAACACGCAATTACACTAATTATCTAGGCGTGGGCGAGGAGTTTGGGCGAGGAATTACCTACGCGTGTCTGGCGTGGAAGGAACCTGGGCTTGTACTGGCGTGTTCAGCGCGTGCTGGCGTGATGCATGAACCCTGGGGCTCCTGGAAACGTGAGATGCATCGTGTTCCTGGGCGTGTTCATGGCTTGGGCGTGGGTGTTCCTGGGCGTGGGATGCCTGGCTTGGGCGTGGCTTGGAGATGTAGGCGTGGAGATGTCTCATATTTTTCTACTTTCTACTTTTTGTTCAACTTATAAATACCCATAAACCTTTCTCATTCTAGATTCAAAACTTCCAAACTCATAATATTCATTCATGGTTTTTCTAGATTCAAAACTTCCAAACTCATAATATTCATTCATGGTTGTTCGTGAATGGAGATCTGAAGGTCAATATAACTTCACTGAAGCAATATATGGTGAAGATGGTGATGAAGATGAACTACTTTTTTCTATTAGACTACATCACTATGGTACTTTCTCTACTAAATTTGGTTGTATCACCTTCGACGAAGGTGTTTACGCTTATGTTGATTTTCTAAATATGAACACATTTTGCATGGATGAATTGCATCAACTTGTAAGGGAATTGGGTTATGATGAAAAAACACCTAGATTTTTTTATTTTCAAAAACCGAATAATAGTTTGGAAGATGGTTTGCTACCTTTGGTCACTGATACTGATATCCGGTGTGACATGTTCCCATGTATAACACTTGAAGAGAAACTAATTAACGTTTACGTTACAAGATACCAATTCACTCATACCAATATCAAGCCAAAGAAAAGAAAGGTCAAAGTTTCCAAAGAAACCCGCTATTCATGCTCTAACTCTAAGAAAGTTAGGAATATGTAAGTTTCCAAATAAACCCACTATTCATTGTTCAACCTTCAATATGTAAGTTAGGAATGTGTAATTTTCAATGTAATTTTATGTTATTTGCATTCATTGTTCAACCTAACTTGTTTGATGTTTATCAATTAAGGCAGTTATTTTTTAGTTAACATATAACTGAGATTCATCAATCGGTTGCATAAAATATATTGTTTTTTCGATTAACCTTCAATAACACACAAACAATTACATAAAGATGTCGCATCTATTTGTGAAGATGTAGGCTCATGGCATCTATCTTTAGAATGCCCAATTTTTGTGCATCGAGTACAATATGGTTCTCTTGGCATCTCTCCTTTAGATGGGATACGATCTTTATTTTAGGTCTCCCGGACGTTTACCTAGGTAAGGAGGTAAAATAGGTGTGACATAAGCTGGAGTTTCCCATGCTTCAACATCACCGACTGGATTAATTGATTCTTCATATGTTGCTCTATATGTAGATTTCATGAACCATTTTACCAAATACCCAAATCGGTAATATTGAGAAATCTTGAAACAGCTATTACGTGATTGCAAGGCAAGCCTAAAAGTTGCCATTTTCTGCAGCGCAAATCGTTTACTTATATCAACAACATAGCTTGCATGTTTATCATCCACTTGGTATTCATCAACATTGATACCGAAGACATTTAATGAATAACTTTTTTGTATTCTTAATGCCACTTTAGCTTCTGCCCAAGGTGTAAGCTCATTTTCACCATCATCTACATAATTAAAAATAAATACTATACAGTTAAGTGTTTCATATAAAAACATTTCAATAATACCACATTTTGAAATGATAGTAAAAAAAAATACCTCCGCCTCCTCCTTTCGTAATACCACCTCTGTAGTAGATCTCTAAAGAATTCCATGAGCATTGTAACTGCAAGTTTACGAGCTTTCCGGGTTAATGAATTAACGGACTCAGACTATTAGATGTTAGGTAATTATAACAATTAGCAACACAATGAGCCCGAGACCATTTTGAATATTGTGCATCTTTAAGTTTGTTATATGCATTAGGTCTAGCAACTTGTATCATGGCCAAGTAACTGAGAACTCGGGATCGTAGTACGCCTTGCACATCTTCCAATATATAGGTTTGAATCTTTGAGAATTTATGCCGGCATTCATCATTAAATGGCGACAACAATAACCAGAAAAGCTTTGGGAAAACCTTTTTTAACGCTGAATGATCCCCGGGTGTCGATCGGATATGATTGTCAAACCTTTTTCACCGATGCAAAACTTCAACTGTTCAAGGAACCATGTCCATCCGGGGCCGTCCTCACCTTGGCATATACCATAAGCGATAGGTAATATCTGGTTGTTACCATCCATACCTACAGCTAGAAGATTGACTCCATTGTAGAAGTCACTCTTTAAGTGAGCACCATCGATTATGATCATTGGTCTTAAATGATTCGAAAACTACTGAATCTGTGACAACATTAAAATTATGACTTTAGTTAGCTAAAAAGCGAATTTTTAAAATTTATTGAACTAATAACTTACCACAACGCCAATAGAAATAAACAGCATTTCAAATCTTCCTTCATTGTCAACTTTTATATTTGTCACAGAGCAGGGTTTTCTTTTCTAAATTGTGACAATAATAAGGCAATTTCTCAAAAGATTCATCGAGGGACCACCCCTAAGCATCTCTAACCCCTTATGCAACCCCCTATATATGCGTCTTTGGTAGGAAATATTGACTCCAAAACGACGTACCATATCCTTTACTATATCTTTTGGTTTATATTCCCAGGGTTGGTATCCGCTAATTGCTCTTTGATAAGGTAACCAATTAATGCTTTGTTAGCATTTATGTGATGTTGACGTGTTATGGTTCTTGGACAAGTGTGGTTGTCTACAATTTTTTTTTGTAACAAACATCGTACTACCCTTATAACTTCCACAATGTATTTTCCATAAATATTTTTCCACCACACAAATGACATTAAATGTTTGAGGATTTGTTCTTTTAACTTTGAATTCATAACCATCTAACAAACATTTTTGGTGATTTTCAATACACATTCATCTTTTGATTTAAACCAACTTCCTAAAAAAAACAAGTTTTGAAGAATCATTATTTTTTGATTTTCTTGGTTTGGCTTCAAAAATTGGTGTTTCTAAAAATCTCGGCATGTGCTTAAAAGTATCTTTTTGCGGTCATTAAAAGATTTTGTCTCTTCTCATGTTGAACTTCACCAACATCCTCTTCTTCCTCTTCATCATCAATATCAATGTCTGGATTATATCCAATTTCAACGTTATCGTCTTCATCATCATCTTCATCCTCTTCTATTATAGTATGAGCTTCAGATCTAAAATGGCTTTCATGGTGTGGAGTGAAATATCGTTGATTTTGGGTGTTGTAATTTTGGTATTGAGTGTCATGCATTTTTGGATGTAGCCATTGGCAACACCGAGGATGATGTTGATTTCTAATAGGATATATTCATTATATTTAATATTCTGAGAATATTGAATATTTTGAGTATATTGTATATTATGAAATTTTTGAAAATTTTGATGTTCGAAGATTTTGTGAAAGTTTGAAAATCTTGAGAATGTTGAATGTTTTGAGAATATGGAAAATTATTACAAGGTTGATAATTGGTTTGAGATGGAAATGTTTGGAAGGTTGGCCATTTGACTATGATAAGAATCTAAATGTGGTGTTTGATAAAACTGATTGACATACAATATCATTTGATCTTTATTTGTAGATAAAATAAAATTTATGAAATACCTCAACTCTTCATCATCGTTGATATCGTAAACTTGGTCACTAAGGAAAGACGGTATGATAAACGATAACCCGCTTAGTATCTAGAGCAAATTTATTCCGACATATTGCCTAAAACTACTATAAGTGATTTTTTTATAAAAGAACGTTAGAGTGACGATCACCATTAACAATGCACAATCTAAAGTTTCCTTTTGTTAAACTCTCAGATCCATTTCGGATTATTAAGTGAGATGTATCAAAAAGATGTGAATAATGTATGAAAAACTTGAATCTTGAGCATGTCTTAAATAATTTGAATGATGTCTAAATTTTGTATCTGAAGTACACATGTATTGTGTATTAAATTTGGCTAACCAGACACAAACCAAGAAATAAAATTCAAAGCATCAAAAATAGTGAATATTCATTATAGAGAAGATGTCGTAAAAGAGATAGCCCATGACATTTTTATGAAATCTGTATGTTTTACATTAAATACTCAAAGACTCTCTAAACTTTAAGACATGTTAAATTTAAGACATCGTTCTGCAAAATTTAAGACATGTCAAAAATAGAGACATGTCAAAATAGTAATTCGATGTCTTGGAAAAACCCGTCATGACACTTTTATCAAATTTCATGTGTAAAATTCATTGCTATTTCAATGACTATCATTCAATTCAATTTGAATTGGTAGGTAGCAAATTTAAGATATAAAGCATGTTAAAAAAAAGTGAGTATTGATGGCTTGGAATATCCCTACATGACATTTTTATCAAATTTGATGTCTAAATTTTGTATCGACATTTCTTGTGTATAAAATTTGCCAACACACAAACCGGTAAATAAAAATTCAATGCATCAAAAATAGTGAACATTCATTATAGAGAAGATGTCGTAAAAGAGATAGCCCATGACATTTTTATGAAATCTGTAATTTTACATTAAATACTAAAAGGCTCTCTAAACTTTAAGACATGTTCAACGTTAAGACATGTCAAAAATAGAGACATGTCAAAAATAGTAATTCTCATGTCTTGGAAAAACCCGTCATGACACTTTTATCAAATTTCATGTTTAAAATTCAATGCTATTTTATCATTCAATTCAATTTGTAGCTATCATTCAATTCAATGGCTTGGAATATCTGACATGACATGTCTTGTGTAAATAAAAATTCAATGCATCAAAAATTTAATGCATCAAAAATATATGAGACTGTATCATATTGACTTTGCTATTTACATTCTTTGCTATTTTCATTCACATTCAATTGGTAGGTATCACATTCAATTGGTGTATCATATTGATTGATATGAGTACGTAAAATGTGTTTACTTGAAAAATAAGATTGATTGTCAACTAGAAATCATGCAAATGGATAACTATTAAACATGTCCGAAAATACATAAAAATTACATAAATATGTTCGGTAAAACAAATAGAAAAAACTACTAAAGCATCAAAGAAAGAAATTAGAGTAAGTGAAATTAGAGTAACATCATCATCCAGTACCGAAGGGCAACAAAGAAATTGGAGTAACATCATCATCCACTAGAGAAGCATCAAAATAACCTACAGTCTCATATAACTCCTCCACCATGTTTTCTCGAGCTCTACGTCCAAGTTCAATGGTATCGCGAACTAGGTTAATTGTAGAACCACGTAAAAGAGTCTTCATAAACATCAACATTAGTGGTCCACAGTCTCCAAAACACACCTATTGCTGAGGCACATTTTCTCGCTAGGCCGGAAAGTAATCTTATAGCCGCGATCATCAAAACCATTAGCCTCAAACCATCCTATATTGCCTAAGAGCAAAGGAAACCTTACACCAATCATTGCTTTAAAATGTGTAAAGTACACATTACTAGAAATCTTGACTTCTCTAAGCTATCATAAAAAGTAAACCTTCCAGAAGGGATGTTTAACACCGAGAGATACCAATGACCATAGGTAGAATCATAAATAGGCATGTATATCTAAAGTAAAAAAAAAAAAATATAACTAGTTAGTATACAAAGGTAAATAAAAGAAAAAGATGAAATATTTCAAATATATCATGAAAAGGGTGAATAAAAATACGTCGTCTTCACAATCATTCCAATGTTTAGGATACCATGTTCCATTAGCGAATTTCACAGCTTTTTCATCACCTCTAACCAAAAATATCATGAAAAGGAAGGAACTCCGATCCCGCCCATTTACCTTCATGTCCAAACTTGTGGAAGCAATATCTCACGTATGCCTCAACATGCTATAAAAAAATTATAAAGATATACAAATAAATAACAAACAACTTGTATATTTTTATATATAAATATTTTATGAAATAGACATACCGAATCGTCGAGATAACCATTACCATTCGGGAGATTAAGACATAACATGCTATCCCAAAACCTTTACTTAACCCTAAAATTTTTAAGGTACGGAAAGCACCAAAATCATAATGATCGATGTAGTACTCTCGAGAAGTAACAAGAGGTCTTTGTTGATTCAACCCAACAACTACGTGAGATGGTAAAGGATAGATTGGGAGGCGTGGGACCGTATGCACCGGATCTTGTTTTTGCTTTCTTGCTTTGCGGGGTTTGGGAATGTGAGTAGTTGGAGGTTGTTGGGTATAAGGATCGTCTATTTTTGATGACTTCTTCCTAACCGCGCTTTTTCTTTTGGTACATCTACCTTAACTTTCGCTATAAAAATAAAATAATATGGAAGTTAAAAACAAAGATATAATATTAGTGACGCGTTATTATTATTGGTTGATTAAAAAATAGCATATAATATAAAAGTTAAAAAATAGACATACCATATCAACAGAAGATGAAACATTTGGAAACGAGAATATTGCACGGATGGTGACTGAAACGGGTCGCAAAAAGTGGTGGATGTCTCATGATTGACATGTAGAGAGGGTGACTGAAAAATATTAAACGTAACCAAACTAACATATATGAAGATGATACATGCTAAAAAACAAATATATATAGTCTTACCATATCCTCGCGTGGGGCAAGTGAGCTAAATACACGTAATTGTTCCAGGGGGTCCAGCGAAATTCAACCATCCGGCATTCTCAAAATCATAACTCCCCGCATCTTGAGACATATCAACCCTAAAACCGAATCCTTCCCAAAGATCAAAGCTTCTTCACCTCGAACCTCAGATCGATCGATCATCTACATCGACCTTATAATCACGTCTTTGTGGGAGCCTTTATATTCTGCTTAAGTATAGACTCAAGATTCTCCACACGTTGCATCCATGCAGGAAATTGCTAAATTGTAAATTGAATAAGTATACATTAGTCAATAGTACCTAAAATCATAAAACTAAACATAGGTAAACTAAGTCTATTAATAAAATTACCTGGCACGGCTCAATGATTTTCTTCATCTCAATAATCTCGTCCAAAACTTTTTGTAAACTAATACCATCACGATTAGAAGAAGGTTGACCTGATGGTGCATTTGTAGTAGATGGAGCTTGTGGCCCATTTGTTGCGCCGCAATGGTGGTCTGTTTGTAGTAGATGGAGCTTGTGGCCCATTTGTTGCATTTCGCAATCGTGTTGGCTTCCATCTATGTAGCCTCTTTTTAAACGGCATTTGTGGTAAAAAATCATTGGGCTTTGCGTTAGCAAAAAATTGTGTACTAGCTATCCAAAACGGATCTTTGAGCTCTAGAGTCTTCTCACGGATAGATAGTTCACATTGTTGGAACTATGTGCAACAAAAATATTACAATTATGATAATAACAAAAAAATATATACCAACAATATTTGAGTTTTAATGTGTTATAACTTACATCATTATCGTTATGGCCAAAAAAAATAAACGAATGCTCTCTAAGAAACTTGACTCTAACACGCCAAGCAAGAGCCCCCTGTACAACATTTTTCTCCTTTATCCAAAACCGATTACTTTCGGGCATTACCTCTTGAATCCATGTCTAAAAAAAATATTAAGTTTGTAAGGAAAAAATTATTAAACATATATTAAAAAAAAACAAAAAAAGGGAAAAAATTAAAAAAATTACCTTAAAACCCCAAATAAAACCATACAAAGTATACTTAATCACCTTATCTTCATCACTTTTTTCATTCCCGTTTCCTTCATCCATCTCTTCATCCACCTGATCCTCCCTAAGTACCTTCTTTTTACGGTTTCTAACTTTACTATCATTAATCTTAAGATGTTTAGGAATGTGTGTCCAAGCTGCGTTTCTCAAACTCAGATACGTTGGAACCCAACAATATGATCCCCATGGGAAGTTATCAAATGCAACGAGATCCTCAACCAACGCAAACAAAAAGGTTTGAACCTCATGTTTAGGTTCCCGACCACACAATATAAACTCAACAAACATGACTAAACACAATCTAAGAGCATCCTATTCCTCTAACTCTAAAAAATCAGAACCCTCAAATAATGTCTTAAGATTCAAAAGTGTTACTGCATCTTGACATTGAGGGAATATACGTTGTACTAATGGAGTAGGCAAGTTTTCAAAGTCATCAAGATTATAGGCACCAAACTTTAAACCGGTCATTAGACAAAATTCCTTACGGCCAAAATTGCAATAATAATCACCTACATTAAACCTTAACATATGAGATTGATTATGAATATATGGATTAACTTCTTCTTGTCTAAGAAGCATACCGTGAACTAAATTAGGTTCCTGATCAAGACACGGTACATCTAACCAATCACGAAAACAATGATTCCTAAACATACGTACAACTATATCTCTACCATGCATGGTTCTAAACTTTTTCAACAGGCTAAAACGACTACGAATGGTGACTTCTGCTGCATAAGTCTACAAAACAAAAATAGCAAATAACAAAAATGTCAATTGCGCCAACCACCAATGTCTCACGTTAAATCAAGTCTACTATGAATGTCTTTGTTAAAGTCTTTGTTAAAAGTCTCACGTTAATAAAGTAAATCAAGTCTAACATTAAACACAAATTAAACAAAAAAAATAAAAAAATACGAATGTGTTTGTTAAACACAAAGCTCACGTTAAATCAAGAAAACACTTGTATATATATCAAGTCTTTACTAAATGTTTAAACCAATGTTAAAAGACACACCCACTAAAGGTATCACTAATTACCAATTGATTATCACTAATTACCAATTGATTGTAACTTACCGGACATGCAGCCATTGTGCCAACCAAAAAGAGAGGTGCGTGCCAACCAAAAAGAGAGGTGCGTAGTGGCCTAGTGGCCTAGGCGTTAAAGATAGTGGCCTAGGCGTTAAAGATATGAACAAAAAGAGGACTTGGTAGATGTAAAGAAAACACGGTAATGGAGGATGGAGGAGATGGAGGAAGATGTAAAGAATTGTATGAGTTGCTTGGTAGTTTTGGGTATTTAATTGGGGAAGTTGTAAAGTATAATTGTGGTATTTAATTGTGGCTAGCGGGTAAGTAGGCGGGCGTGGCTTAGGCGTGCATTGGGCGTGGCCTGGGCGAGCCCTAGGCGTGCCCTGGGCGTGGCCTGGGCGAGCCCTAGGCGTGGCCTAGGCGTGACCTAGGCGAACCTGTGCGTGGTGGTTGTTTTGTTCACAAGAACGCCACAGCGCTTGTTCATGTAAGGTTGTTCATGTAAGGTTTAAGGTTTGTTTGATGATTATTTGAGGTTTGTTTGATGATTATTTGTTTGGTGATTATTTGTTTGGCTTGTTCATGTAAAATGTTTAAGGTTTGTTTGATGATTATTTGTTTGGTTTATAGAACATAAAGAAACAAGCCTTTGATTTATAAAACATAAAGAATAAAGAATGGAAAAAGGTATAAAACATAAAGAATAAAGAATGGAAAAAGGTATGTGGTGAAAAAGTATCTTGCGGAAAGTGGAAGTGGTATGATTGTGACGTAAAACGAGTATGATTGTGACTTATGGATGACAGCGATGTAAAATGGTCATATCCGTAAATTATAGAAAAACGGTTTATTCTTGTATAATCACTCTATATAGTGTTTGTTTTTGTAATTTGCTTCTTTAGTTATCATATAGTACAACTGTTTGCAATTGCATTTTCATCGGTTCACGTTCTGTTTTAAACGCTACACAAAACACTCACCACAATATCACAAATCATTAATTATCTGACGCTAGAAACCGCTGCTGCTAGGCGCGGGTACTCGCCTAGTATATTATAAATTAAATACATTGTTTAAGTTTTATAATTAAATACTAAATTTGATGCTAAAAATCTATATAATTAAAAAAATATATTTATTATAAGTTATGTATTTTGTGTTTTTTCATATCAACCTGAAAACGTAACCGAATTGAAATTAAGTTTGATTCATTTTTAATTCGGTTTAGATTCTGTTTTGCCTCAAAAAAATCTAACCCGATAACCCAAACCGAATAAACCGAGAAACATGATAACCGAACTGATAAACACTCCTGGTCTCAATTCGTTTTGGAGGTGCCACAAGGTTTGGTGTTGGGCCATGAAGCTAGTTTACAGTATACGGATGTTTATCGTTGTGTATATCTCCAAAGGGTTAAAAAAAATTACCTACAAATATTTACCAACAATATAGTGAGTCATACAAAATGAAAGTTTAGGTACTTAATTTTTCGAATGAGTGGGTTAGATTTGCTTTCATTGTTGTTGCAAATCCCTTATCGCAACCTGATTCGTTGTGAAGTGAGTGTGTGAAAAACACAATATCAACGTATATCAAAATAACCGTAAAATTCGACAAATCGACCCTTTAGGAAAAAGGTCAACGTGCCAAACCTCACGGGTGTGATAAAAGTGATACCGGGAAGTGATTTCCCCGGGTCGTGTCCCAACGAGGTGTGAATGGAAGGATTCGTTGAGTTTCGTGATTTGAACTTGAATTGGATTTTTAATGATTTGGATTTGATTACGGATTCTACAATTTAATGAACGGGAAAGTAATTAAGGCAAGGGAACCCTAATAAACTAAAATTAAACTATCACTAAACCTAAGGAATGATAAAACTAAGTTACACTAAGTCCTAGGGTGCAAAATCGCAAAAACGTAAAAACGGTAAAACAACCCGAGCCATAAACGTAAACATTTTGCAATTTAAGGGCTACGGGTGTGAAACCAATTCTCCTACGATCTATTTGACTAAAAATGATTTTAGAAAAAAGCGGAATATTTTTTCGACCTTTAAATTAATTTCTACGAATTAAAATCTATTTAACACTAATTAAATGAATAAAAATACTGAACTAATATGGAAAAATCGAAAATTTCACACAAAACTACTAAAAGTCTAACTAATTCTGAGAAAAATAAGAAAACAGGTTGTTGCTATTCAAAATAAGCTCGAAATAAGCTAAAGATAGCTTATAACTAAAAACGCCAAGATGTCTTTAAGTTAATTGTTTGTGCAAGATTCAACGAGACAAGACCCAAGGGCGCAATGGTTGTGATGTTGTGTTGTGAGGTGGATGGCGTGGGTTCGAGTCCCAGCCATGCCATTTTTGCAAAACATTTCTTTTTTCAACTTTTCTTTTTGCAGACTTCTTTATAAGATCAAGACCAACACTTTTTGTAAAAGCACTTTCCACTGACCACGAAATAAGCAGTTCACCACTGCTTATTCACCTCAACCCACACTAGACCAAATAAGCAACATTTTGACAGATTCTTTAGCACTAAATGAAGAAATAAGCAATTGAGAAAATGGAATAAGCATTATTTTGTGAAAACTCTTTCTTTGAAAACTTACAATTAGCTTTAGAAATGCTTATTGTAGCTTAGCCTGAACAAGATAAGCAAACAAACATTCTTTTAGAAATCACAACAAGTAGCTAACCCAAACACCCTTTAAAGCATACTAAGGCATTCAAGGAGCAGTTGGCAAAGGTCAAATGAGCAGATAAACAAATGGGAATGAGAGTAAGCTAAATACAAAAAGGAATAAGCTAATGGAGGGTAGCAGTTGGCATAGAAACTAAACTAGGGAAATCCTAAGCATAAGCAATTAGCTAAGGAGTCCTAATATGAGAAACTAAGGGGGGGAGTAAGCACTAGGTGAGACTTAAACAGGCTAAAGCATGAACTAAACCTAACTAAGCGACTTAATTACACTATAGTGGACCTAATCAAGCAATAAACAACACTGAAAAGCACAAGAAAAGTGACCTGTGCTACTGGAGTTGCAGGTCTTGCTCAGACAGGTTCGACAGACTTTTAGAGCTTAATTTTAAGCTGAAAAGTGGAATTCCAAGAGTGGAAAAGCTACAAAATGGAAACAAGCCAAGTGGAGATGCAAAATATAGTAACTAGGGATAAGCCACAGGTCTCTGCAAGCTTAAAATAAGCTAGAACAAAGATGCTCTGTTCCCACTGTTAGCCCACCTAATGCCGAAAAGATTTTCTTAACAAGCAACTTTTTAAGCTAGATTTTAACTATTTTAGAGGTACAACCCAAGTTCCAAACTGAAGCTATACTAAAATGACTTTATAAAGACTTGAGAAAAACAAATTTTAGACAATCATGACCCCAAATTCACCTGTAAATGACCTCAAGTTCAGCAGCTTAGGCTGCTGAAACAATCTGCACAAACCAAAAAACAGGACACTTTCTTTTTGTACTCAAAGCTTTTGGATGAAACTTGCAACACAATTTCTGGACTAGGAAGAATAAATTTGACCTTAAAACTTTATTGACTATAAAAGTCAAACGGGTTAAAACTCTTTTTTTTACCAAATAATAAGCTCAAAACAAACACCCTATTTCAAAGCTTTTGACCCCTATTTTTTTTTTTTTTTTGTTTTCTTTTCTGAGACTGAGATACAATCACAAATAACTTTAAATAAAACAAACAACAACTAGAGATTTAACAAGATAAGATCCAAAGAACTTTTCATTAACTAAAAAGATGCATTACAAAACATAGAAAAGCTAAAATTTTTTAACTGAAAACTAGGGGTGCTCTTTCTTTGGCTTACAAAGGTCCTATTTATACTACTAAGTCTCCAAGGTCTTCAAGTCTTTCTCTTTGCTTCTTGTGTGTTTCTTTTGTGAGAGCAGGCAACTAAAAAACCATCCTTGTGCTTCTTGAAGTTAATCCCATCCTTCCATCAAGTAGGTAGCATTTTGAACTAAATCTTGGCCATCCACTGAGCTCATTTGAAGCTGGGATTGCCGACTTGGCAAGTCTTGGGGGAAGGGTAGTGGGTTTGGGATTTGGGTGAAACCGGGTAAAGAGGGATAAGGTGGGTTTGGGTAAAGGTGTATGTGGGTAAAAGAGAGATGGTGAGGTTGAGTGTTTAGGTTGAAGAGAAAGGAGCATTAGGGGTTAGGGTTTCTGGGAAGATGAAAAAGCTAGGGTTCCTTGGGAGCAGGGGTGTGATTTGGGCGGGAATGGGAAGAAGACGGGTTTGGGGGGTTTTGTTTATTCTTAGACCGGGTCAAAGGTATATGGGTTGACCGGGTTGTTGTTAATATTTGGGCCTTGGTTAGTATTTTGGACTAAAACATGAAACCCATTTAACATTAAAGGACCAAAAGTGCTAAAACTGAAATTCCAAGGACCATTCCTGTAATTCTGACAATGTATTCCAAGGGCCTTTCTTGTGAATCTCAAATAAACCAAGGGACATTTTTGCCAAAACTGAAATTCCAAGGATTAAATTTGACAATTTTAAAAATCCAGGGATCAAAATTGAAATTTCTCAAACTTTTGAAATTTTTCACCAAAGGACTAATTATGACAACTTATGATTTCAAAAGGACCTTTGGTGACTTTTAAATTACGTGCTCAGGGACTATTTCTGTCAATTTTTGAAAGACGGGGGACTGAAACTGCCAATTATGCAAACTTGTTCATTTTTCATTTGTTTTCAATAATTTTGCATCTGAAACACAATTTTGAGATATTTTCAATATTTTGATGCATTTCTTATATTTTGAATGTTTTGCAGTTCAGTTTTGACCTAAAATGATGAGTGAATACGCACTCATCAAATCCCCCACACTAAAACATTGCTAGTCCCTAGCAATCTTTTGAGAAAACTTAATGGATTTGAGTCTCTTTACCAAAAGCCATTACTTCTGGAGTAGCCAAATGTTTTAGTTCAAGTGAGAACTATGGTACACTGATAACCATGTGATTTTGAGCAAACCACCAGCTTTCAACGGTTTTTGATTTGTCTTTACCGAAGCCGTACCCACTTTCGGACTAGCCAACTCTTAGATAAATTATCAATATTATCTTTGGTGAGCTGATTACCAATTATGGATTTTCCACTGCCTTTACCACAAGCCATAACCTTGTGGGCTAGCCAACTCTTTACTAATTAAAGATATGGTGAGCTGAACACCATACAATTTTGGGCAAATTGCAAGCCGTCACCGGATTTGATAAATCTTTACCAAGAGCCGTTTGCTCCTGGATTAGCCAATCCTTAAGTCTTACAGACATGGCGGACTGATAACCAAATGAGAAAGTGTAAAACACTTACTCCAAAAAAAAATTTGGCCATAAACGGGGGAATTGATTGGATAATACATGATAAAATTCGCGAGAATTCCCCCCCACACTTAGAAATGAATATTGCCCTCAATATTCAAAGTACCGACGGCTATGCCGAAACAAAGAACGTAAAAGGGAAATACTACGGCCATTATTCAAGATTTTTTTTTTTTTATTTTTTTTTGAAAACCTTTATACAACAAATGGGGCAACTCCCCACACTAGGGTGGTAGAAAGTAGAAAGAAGTCAGAAATATGGGTGAAAACCCATATAGTGTGCTACTGTTTTTGATTCCGAGTCGCTAGCTTGACTCGATCCCCGCATTCATTGGTCCATGGGGAAAGTTTGTAGATCCGGGACAACCAAGGATGGTATGTCCCCTCCAAAATAATGCTTCAATCTATGTCCATTCACCTTGAAGTTTGGTCCGTCAGTTTGAGATAACTCGACGGTGCCATATGGAAAAACTTTGGCAATAGTGAATGGACCGGTCCAACGGGTCTTAAGTTTCCCCGAGAAGATTTTCAATCTAGAATTGAAAAGAAGGACTCGGTCACCAACGTTGAAAACGCGGTTCTTAATCTTTGAGTCATGGAGCTTCTTTGTCTTTTCCTTGTAAATCAACGAGTTTCGTAGGCTTGATCACGGAGTTCATTTAATTCATTGAGTTGAACTTTCCGATGATCACCCGCGGACTTAAGGTCAAAATTAGCATGCTTCAAGGCCCAATAGGCTTTGTGCTCGAGCTCGATCGGGAGATGACATGCCTTTCCATACACAAGCTTGTAAGGAGTACACCCGATGGGTGTTTTGAAAGCGGTGCGGAAGGCCCAAAGTGCATCTTCAAGTTTGTCCGACCAAGAGGCACGGTTTTCACCTACGGTCCTCTCCAAGATTCTTTTCAAACCACGATTCGAAACTTCCACTTGCCCACTAGTTTGGGGGTGATACGCTGTAGAAAGACGGTGAGTGACACCATACTTAAGCATGACTTTTGCAAATTGGTCGTTGCAAAAGTGCGTACCGCGATCACTAATGATGGCACGGGAGTTCGAAACGGGTAAGAGAGACTTTAGAAACTTCACAACTACTCGGGCGTCGTGGTGGGGGGCTTCGCTTCCACCCATTTAGACAAGTAATCGACCGCCACGAGTATATACTTGTTCCCTCGAGAAGACGGGAACGGGCCCATAAAGTCAATGCCCCAGACGTCAAAGATCTCGCACACTTGAATGGCATTTTGAGGCATTTCATCTCTTTTAGAGATGTTGCTATGACGTTGGCAAGAGTCGCAAGATTTGACGAGGTCATGGGCATCTTTGTAAATCGTGGGCCAATAGAAACCGGAATCAAACACTTTCTTGGCGGTGTAGTTCGGGCCATGATGTCCCCCCGTGGGTCCATGATGACAAGCCTTGAGAATTTCATCGGCTTCTTGGCCGTGAACACACCGTCGGATGACTTGATCCGCACAAACCTTAAACAAGAAGGGGTCGTCCCAGAAATAATGCTTGACATCTTTGAAGAATTTGTTCTTTTGTTGGGACGACATCCCTTTCACAACAAAGTTACCCGCATGATAGTTTGCAAAGTCGGCAAACCAAGGGGTACTCGAATTTTCATGATGAGATACCACATTAAGAGTCTCGAGAGGAAACGTTTCATTTATTTCCTTTTTCTCGAGCATACCTTGATGTGGATTTTCAAGACGAGAGAGATGATCAGCCGCTAGGTTCTCCGCTCCTTTTTTATCACGGATAATGATATCAAATTCTTGTAGGAGGAGAACCCATCGGAGCAATCTCGGCTTTGCATCTTGCTTAGCAAAGAGATATTTAAGAGCCGAGTGATCCGTATACACTATGCTTTTGGACAAGATCAAGTATGGCCGAAACTTCTCGAAAGCATACACTACGGCTAGTAATTCTTTCTCCGTCGTAGTGTAATGTGCTTGAGCTTCGGTCAAAGTTTTGCTAGCATAATGTATAGGCTGGAAATGTTTTGACTTTCGTTGCCCCAAAACGGCACCTATGGAGAAATCACTTGCGTCGCACATAAGCTCAAATGGTAATTCCCAATCGGGGGCAACTAGAATTGGTGCTTCCGTGAGCTTCTTCTTAAGAATTTGAAAAGCTTCAACGCACTCACTAGAGAAGATGAAAGGAGTGTCCTTTTCAAGAAGTCGGGTCATAGGCCGGGATATCTTTGAGAAGTCTTGAATGAAACGACGATAAAATCCGGCATGACCAAGGAAACTTCTAACTCCTTTGACGGTTGGGGGAGGAGGTAATTTCAAATGACATCGACTTTAGCTTTGTCAACCTCAATCCCGCTCTTAGAAATCTTATGGCCAAGGACAATGCCCTCTTTGACCATAAAGTGACATTTCTCCCAATTTAGACTAAGATTCGTGTTTTCACAACGTTCAAGCATCTTGTCCAAATGGGAGAGACATTTTTGAAAAGAATCCCCAAAGACCGAAAAATCATCCATAAAGACTTCCATAGTCTTTTCGATCATGTCATGGAAAATGGCCATCATGCACCTTTGGAACGTACCGGGAGCATTACACAAGCCAAAAGGCATGCGTCGGTAAGCAAATGTTCCATAAGGACACGTGAATGTGGTCTTTTCTTGATCTTGTGGGTCAATGGGTATTTGGAAGTAACCCGAGAAACCATCGAGAAAACAATAGTATTCGTTTCCGCTAATCTCTCAAGCATTTGATCCATGAAAGGTAATGGAAAGTGGTCTTTACGGGTGGCTTCATTTAACTTTCGATAGTCAATGCAAACACGCCATCCCGTAACCAATCGAGTAGGAATCAACTCGTTTTCATCATTTTCAACAACGGTAATGCCACCTTTTTGGGCACACAATGAACGGGGCTAACCAAGGACTATCCGAGATAGGGTAAATCAATCCGGCATCGAGAAGTTTTATGACTTTCGCTTTGATAACCTCATGAATTTTAGGATTCACCCTTCTTTGGTGTTGAACGCGGTTTGAAGTCATCTTCCATGAGAATTTTGTGCGTACAAAATTTCGGGTCAATACCCTTGATGTCGGAAAGGTTCCAAGCGATGGCTCGCTTGTGTGACTTCAAAACCTTTATGAGAGCGGCTTTTTCATCCTCACTCAAGTCCTTAGCAATGATGACGGGTGATTTATTGTCACCCTCCAAATATGCATACTCGAGATGAGGTGGTAAGTCCTTAAGTTCGACCTCGGGAGGATCATTCGATTTTTCAATCGTTTTGATTTCCTCTTTATGAAGTTCTTGAGGAGGGAGTGATGAAGGATCTTCATTGAGCAACTTCTCGATGAGAAGTATATCTCCCTCAATGTCAATGGGCGCGTGATCTATTTCCCATGGAACAGAATCACTAGCCAAGTATGCTTCTATCTCCTCCAAAATAAAGTCACTTCCCTCAAACGGAGTGAGGGGAAGGGAAGAGAGAGCAACAATAGGATCAACCGAAGTGGGATTGCCACTCGAGAATTCAAGAATTTCTTGAGAATACTCCTCCGACACAATGTCAAGGACATCAATTTTGTTGACGGAATTGTCTTCATAATTGGGGAGTATTTCGTAACTTGATTGAGATTGAAGGTAACGGCTTCCTTGTTTACCCGCAAAGTAATTTCCCCTTCATCAACATCGATCAATGCCGACCCGTTTTAAGAAGCACCTCCCAAGGATGAGGGGTACTCGGGGATCGGCATCAAATTCGACAACAACAAAGTCGGCGGGGAAATGAAACTTGCCTACTTTCACAAATACATCCTCGGCGATACCTAGCGGACGAGAACTTGTACGGTCCGCAAGCTCGAGGATCATACATGTTGGTGTAAGCGGAGGTAATGAAAGCTTTTTCCACATGGAGTGTGGCATCAAGTTAATGCTCGCACCAAGATCGGCCAAGGCGGAGCATTGAACTATGCCTTGAAAATCACATGGGATGAGAAATTTTCCGGGATCTCCTAACTTTTCGGGAAGTTTTTTAAGGATAACCGCCGAACAATTTTCGTTCAAAGAGGTTTTAGCCATTTCGGAAATCTTTTCTTTGTTATTCAACAAACTTTTGATTGTTGGACCGAACTTTGGCATTAGAAGAAGCGTCCTCGAAACTAATCTCGGTGCAAATCTTGAAAGATTTGGACAAGCTTCTCCATTTGTTGACTAGTTTTATCACGGAGCTTTTGGTCATTAAGCCTTGAAGGATAAGGAAGTGAAGGCTTAGGAGTGGTTATCGGAACAACGGGTTCCGGAATTGGAGGTAAGACCACCGAAGGTTGGACTTGTGCGGTACTTTGTGGGCTTGAGTTATGCACCTTGTCCTTTGATACCTCGGGGTCTCGCTCCACATCCCTCACCGGAGAAGGATTAGGCATCGAGGGTCCCTCATAAGACTTACCACTTCGGGTAGCAATAGCATTCAATTCACCTTTTGGGTTGGGAATGGTATTACTCGGAAGAGCACCCGAAGTTGAAGCTTGATTCTTTTGACTCATGAGACTAGCAAACATGCTTTCAATCTTGCTTTGAGATTGATCAATTTTGTTGCTAGTAGCTCTAAGCTCGGAAGTGAAATCATTCTTCAAAGTGGTAATTTGACTTTGCATGGATGCCATTTTAGCTTCATTGCTTTTGATGTAATTTGCAATGTCAATGGAAGCTTGAGGAGGTTGGGCATGCACATTTTGTTGAGGAGCTTGGAATCGGTTTTGATTGAAATTTCCTTGATTTTGAAAACCTTGATGTTGATTTTGAAAATTCGATTCGACTCGATTTTGATTGCGATTATTTCTATTTTGCACATTTTGATTGTTCTGATTTTGATTAAACCCTGGTGGTCCAAGGAAATTGTTAGAACGATAGCTGAGAAGGTTTCGGTCCCCTTGCGGTTGGTAGGAATTACCTCCCGTATTGTAGGAACCAGAAGCGGCATAAACGCTCTCTTGAGTGAAGCCACCGGAGGCTGGACACTCAAAATAAGGGTGTGGACCACCACAAGTTTCACAACTCTTGTTTACGACATTCACTTGTTGATTGTTGTTATTTTGACTCATTTTAAGCACGGCAGTGGATATTTCTTCAATCTTTTTGGTTAGAGTCGTGAATTCCGAAGATGGAAGGGTGGTAGATCTCCTTGACTCACTCCTCTCGGCTGAGGAATCCCAATAATTGTGGTGGGCAGTCATGTTCTCAATGAGATCGTAGCACTCTTCAGTCGCCTTTTCATAAAGGTACCACCGCCGGCAGCAAAGATTAATCGTGTCACGATGTCTCAATGTTAACCCGTTATAGAACGTATCTATTTGGGTGACAAGCAACATATTGTGGTTTGGACATCGATCAATCGAAAGCTTATAGCGTTCCCATGCCTCGAATAAGGACTCATCGGGATGCTTTCCTAAAAATTCGATTTCATTCCGTAGTTTCGTCACCATCGACGGTGGAAAATATTTCGCCAAGAATTTGGAGATCATTTCGTCGAAACTATGGATTGAATTCTTGGGAAGACGATCAAACCATGCGGTGGCATGGCGTCAAGGAATATGGAAAGAGGTATAAGCGAAGGGCGTCATCGGTGACCCCATTTTGCTTCATACTTTGGGTGACGGTGAGAAATTTGTCGAGATGCTTGTTGGCATCGTCACCCGGTGATCCGTGAAATTGGCAAAAACTTTGGACTTGTTGAATCATGTGATGCTTAAGTCCGAAATCCGTGGCCTCGATGTTGACCGGGGCAATTGGACCGCCCCGTCCATCCATCGTGGGTTGACAAAGCTCCTCCATCGTTCGGAGATCGGGAGCTGGATCTTGTGGATCAGGTACTGGGACTCGAGGTCCGTTCCCTTGGTTATGTGTCATTGTGATTTGTTTGACGGTACGTATCTCTACGCTTTGCTTGGTTACGGTTACGTCTACGAACTTGTGAGCGAGTGCGCATGCACTTCCAAAAACAACACTTTCAATTAAAACAAGACTGAGGCAAAACAACAGTGAACTTAAACCAATAATCCCACGTGAAATGATCACTTCTATAAGTAAAACGCACAAAGGAGCTGAGAGACTTTGTAGGTCATGCGAAGCTTATTAAAACCCGTCTCTTTACAACCGCAATTTAATGTCGGCCGTCCTTATACCCTCACACAGTTTGTTAAACCGATAGAAGCAAACCAAAACACGAGCGACACAAAGGCAAGTTTTAAATCTTTTGTTCGGGAACTTATAATGATAACACCTCAGTTGAGAATGTTATATTGATTGTTTCTTCTATTTATTTAAAACAACAAGGAAAATCTTTTTGTATTTTTAATCTTTTACATATATATACAAAGAAAAGAAAAATATTTTTGTATTTTTGTATTTTTATAAAAACAATAACTTCACGAGGAAGGTTCTTCAAGTCACTAATCGCGAAAATCACGATATTGTCGCAAACACTCCCGGCGGGCGCCAAAATTTGATTCGTTGTGAAGTGAGTGTGTGAAAAACACAATATCAACGTATATCAAAATAACCGTAAAATTCGACAAATCGACCCTTTAGGAAAAAGGTCAACGTGCCAAACCTCACGGGTGTGATAAAAGTGATACCGGGAAGTGATTTCCCCGGGTCGTGTCCCAACGAGGTGTGAATGGAAGGATTCGTTGAGTTTCGTGATTTGAACTTGAATTGGATTTTTAATGATTTGGATTTGATTACGGATTCTAAAATTTAATGAACGGGAAAGTAATTAAGGCAAGGGAACCCTAATAAACTAAAATTAAACTATCACTAAACCTAAGGAATGATAAAACTAAGTTACACTAAGTCCTAGGGTGCAAAATCGCAAAAACGTAAAAACGGTAAAACAACCCGAGCCATAAACGTAAACATTTTGCAATTTAAGGGCTACGGGTGTGAAACCAATTCTCCTACGATCTATTTGACTAAAAATGATTTTAGAAAAAAGCGGAATATTTTTTCGACCTTTAAATTAATTTCTACGAATTAAAATCTATTTAACACTAATTAAATGAATAAAAATACTAAACTAATATGGAAAAATCGAAAATTTCACAAAAACTACTAAAATCTAACTAATTTAGAAAATAAGAAAACAGGTTGTTGCTATTCAAAATAAGCTCGAAATAAGCTAAAGATAGCTTATAACTAAAACTGCCAAGATGTCTTTAAGTTAATTGTTTGTGCAAGATTCAACGAGACAAGACCCAAGGGCGCAATGGTTGTGATGTTGTGTTGTGAAGTGGATGGCGTGGGTTCGAGTCCCAGCCATGCCATTTTTTTGCAAAACATTTTTTTTTCAACTTTTTCTTTTGCAGACTTCTTTATAAGATCAAGACCAACACTTTTTGTAAAAGCACTTTCCACCAGACCCTGAAATAAGCAGTTCACCACTGCTTATTCACCTCAGCCCCACACTAGACCAAATAAGCAACATTTTGACAGATTCTTTAGCACTAAATGAAGAAATAAGCAATTGAGAAAATGGAATAAGCATTATTTTGTGAAAACTCTTTCTTTGAAAACTTACAATTAGCTGTTAGAAACAGCTTATTGTAGCTTAGC
This sequence comes from Chrysanthemum makinoi, assembly GCA_910596185.1. NCBI lineage: Eukaryota > Viridiplantae > Streptophyta > Magnoliopsida > Asterales > Asteraceae > Chrysanthemum > Chrysanthemum makinoi. The sequence goes on along the minus strand of OU343216.1, from coordinate 119,644,599 downwards.
TGGACAGTAAGCAAACAAACATTCTTTTAGAAATCACAACAAGTAGCTAACCCAAACACCCTTTAAAGCATACTAAGGCATTCAAGGAGCAGTTGGCAAAGGTCAAATGAGAAGATAAACAAATGGGAATGAGAGTAAGCTAAATACAAAAAGGAATAAGCTAATGGAGGGTAGCAGTTGGCATAGAAACTAAACTAGGGAAATCCTAAGCATAAGCAATTAGCTAAGGAGTCCTAATATGAGAAACTAAGGGGGGGAGTAAGCACTAGGTGAGACTTAAACAGGCTAAAGCATGAACTAAACCTAACTAAGCGACTTAATTACACTATAGTGGACCTAATCAAGCAATAAACAACACTGATAAGCACAAGAAAAGTGACCTGTGCTACTGGAGTTGCAGGCTGCAGGCTCAGAACAGGTTCGACAGGACCTGTTTAGAGCTTAATTTTAAGCTGAAAAGTGGAATTCCAAGAGTGGAAAAGCTACAAAATGGAAACAAGCCAAGTGGAGATGCAAAATATAGTAACTAGGGATAAGCCACAGGTCTCTGTACAGCTTAAAAATAAGCTAGAACAGTGCCTGTTCCCACTGTTAGCCCACCTAATGCCGAAAAGATTTTCTTAACAAGCAACTTTTTAAGCTAGATTTTAACTATTTTAGAGGTACAACCCAAGTTCCAAACTGAAGCTATACTAAAATGACTTTATAAAGACTTGAGAAAAACAAATTTTAGACAATCATGACCCCAAATTCACCTGTAAATGACCTCAAGTTCAGCAGCTTAGGCTGCTGAAACAATCTGCACAAACCAAAAAACAGGACACTTTCTTTTTGTACTCAAAGCTTTTGGATGAAACTTGCAACACAATTTCTGGACTGGGAAGAATAAATTTGACCTTAAAACTTTATTGACTATAAAAGTCAAACGGGTTAAAACTCTTTTTTTTTACCAAATAATAAGCTCAAAACAAACACCCTATTTCAAAGCTTTTGACCCCTATTTTTTTTTGTTTTCTTTTCTGAGACTGAGATACAATCACAAATAACTTTGAATAAAACAAACAACAACTAGAGATTTAACAAGATAAGATCCAAAGAACTTTTCATTAACTAAAAAGATGCATTACAAAACATAGAAAAGCTAAAATTTTTTTAACTGAAAACTAGGGGTGCTCTTTCTTTGGCTTACAAAGGTCCTATTTATACTACTAAGTCTCCAAGGTCTTCAAGTCTTTCTCTTTGCTTCTTGTGTGTTTCTTTTGTGAGAGCAGGCAACTAAAAAACCATCCTTGTGCTTCTTGAAGTTAATCCCATCCTTCCATCAAGTAGGTAGCATTTTGAACTAAATCTTGGCCATCCAGGCTCATTTGAAGCTGGGATTGCCGACTTGGCAAGTCTTGGGGGAAGGGTAGTGGGTTTGGGATTTGGGTGAAACCGGGTAAAGAGGGATAAGGTGGGTTTGGGTAAAGGTGTATGTGGGTAAAAGAGAGATGGTGAGGTTGAGTGTTTAGGTTGAAGAGCATTAGGGGTTAGGGTTTCGGGAAGATGAAAAAGCTAGGGTTCCTTGGGCGAGGTGTGATTTGGGCGGAATGGGAAGAAACGGGGTTTGGGGGTTTTGTTTATTCTTAGACCGGGTCAAAGGTATATGGGTTGACCGGGTTGTTGTTAATATTTGGGCCTTGGTTAGTATTTTGGACTAAAACATGAAACCATTTAACATTAAGGACCAAAAGTGCTAAAACTGAAATTCCAAGGACCATTCCTGTAATTCTGACAATGTATTCCAAGGGCCTTTCTTGTGAATCTCAAATAAACCAAGGGACATTTTTGCCAAAACTGAAATTCCAAGGATTAAATTTGACAATTTTAAAAATCCAGGGATCAAAATCGTAATTTCTCAAACTTTTGAAATTTTTCACCAAAGGACTAATTATGACAACTTATGATTTCAAAAGGACCTTTGGTGACTTTTCTTTTTAAATTACGTGCTCAGGGACTATTTCTGTCAATTTTTGAAAGACGGGGGACTGAAACTGCCAATTATGCAAACTTGTTCGTTTTTCATTTGTTTTCAATAATTTTGCATCTGAAACACAATTTTGAGATATTTTCAATATTTTGATGCATTTCGGAGTATTTTTGAATGTTTTGCAGTTCAGTTTTGACCTAAAATGATGAGTGAATACGCACTCATCACAACCATTCTTGGTTTATATATTTTGGAAGTGGCAATCATTTTTATCTCATAGTAATATTCGGGCCGGATTTGAGCATGTGCAGAATGCTCGACGATACATGACCTCCGTTTTTCGAGGGGCCCCAAAATTTTAAGCCACTGGAAACCACTATATTTGCAGAAAACATAATCAACAAATTATCACTATTGTTAAATCGAAACAATCACATCATGAAACTTGTTCGTAACTAAACGTAGAAAATAACCAAAACTAACAATCACATATTTCCGAAATCGCTACAAGCTCATATCGAAAACCATAATTCCAATCACGAGACATCATCATTGTCATAATTCATCAACCGGTAAACCATAAGTTGACTTAACATCTTTAATAACCACCTGTAATTGCTCTCTAATCAACTTCTACTTCTCCTCCAACTACTCCATTTTAGACCCTCTCAATCAACTCCAAACCAAAACCGCAAACCAATTAACATCCATACCATTCTCAAACTCCTTTCCATCCACCACATTCGACTTCAAACCACTAACACGCGTACAAGTACTACTACTCACCCTATTACAGTATTACCCTTACCATTAATACTACTCCTCCATAATAATTTAGTCAAGACTATCTACTGTTATTGTGCTCTGATTTCATTTTAACCACATAAATTGATTTTCAACTTATTCTACAAGTTAATGAATTTTGTTTTTTTCAGTTTACTTGGACTCGGGTCATTTTCTGTTGTAACAAAATTATCTCCAGCCAATGAAATTGTTGCATCAGAGAAAAAAAAAAGAGCTGGAAATAAATGTATGATGTTACTCATTTGTTCAAAAAAAGTATCCTACTTGTGTCCACATAAATTAGTTTGTAAATTGTCACGAAAGTTAAGTTAGGGACAATGCTACTTATTTTCTAAATTTGAACCCAGTCATTACGCAGAACTGAAAGCAACCCGTCACTCGTAAAAATTTGAGTTTAAATTGAACTCCTGCATACCTCGCATTATTGTAAACTAAAAAACTAGTGTGTGTTATTCTCTTTGTGATCAACCAAACATGAGTACTTTTTCATTTTCTCATTTTTCATCTTTCCACTTGTGCATACTTTTTGTTGTGCTGTTGTTTCATTCATGCTTATCTGTTCAAAACTTTTGAAGATGTATTATGCATCAAAGAAGAGAGGCAAGCACTTCTCGAGTTCAAACACCATCTCATTGACGAAGGCGACCAACTTTCTTCTTGGGTTGATGAGAAGAATGATTGCTCCAAATGGGCGGGGATTGTTTGTGATAACATGACTGGCCATGTTCATCACATTCATCTTCGTGCACTTGAAGGTCATTGTCGGTTTGATCCTCTTGAATTCCCAGAAACCTCAAAGCAACAAAAAGAAGCCTCAAAGCAAAAGTTGAAAGGGTATTTAAGTCCATCCTTGTTGGGCCTCAAGCAACTCAAGTATTTGGACTTGAGCTGCAATGATTTTGGGTGGATCCATGTTCCTAAATTCATTGGTTCTCTTGGAAACTTGAGGTATCCTAACCTCTCGAGTTCCAATTTTACTGGAATTATCCCTCCTCAATTGGGGAATCTTTCGAACTTGCACACCCTTTGTCTAGGAAGTTTTCAAGATGATTGGTGGGGTGAAAGTACAAGTGTCGTGAGTATGGAGTGGTTGTCAAATCTCCATTTGTTGCGTCACCTGGATATGAGTAACGTAGACCTCAGCAAAGCAACGGATTGGTTTCAGGTGATCAACACCCTCCCTTCTTTGGCCGAACTACATCTTAGAAACAATTTTCTCTTGGATTCACATCCCCATGTTCCTACTCTTAATATCACATCCCATCTTTTGCTTGATCTTTCTGGAAACCAATTTAATAATAGTCTCGTGCCACAATGGATCTTTAGTATAACTAGTCTTGTTTCTTTGGATTTAAGTAAGTGTGATTTTAATGGCCTTATTCCTAGTAGTAGTGCTCATAGCTTCCGTAACTTGACTTCTCTTAAGTGGCTTCACGCCTTTAGCAACACTTTCATGAATTCTTCATTAGTATTGAAAGAGTTGTCTAGCGGCATCGGTAGCAATCTAATTTCGTTAGATATTAGTGGTTGTGATATATCTTGTACAACTCTTGATTCCCTTCATAACTTAACTTCCCTTCTTAGCCTTGACCTGTCATGGAATCGACTCACCAACATAATACCTAAATCGTTGGGTAACTTTTGTAACTTGAGAGATATAGATTTGTCATTCACCTCGTTTGGAGTCCTTATCCATACCCCGCTCTGGACTTTCTGGTCATCTACAGAATCAACTTGGACAATTCATGCATATGAAGCACCTGTATCTTGGTTCTAACCAAATCTCTGGTACAATTCCAGATTCCATACGGCTGTTATCTTTTCTTAGGACCTTGAATCTTCCTGGGAATCAAATTTCTGGTCCTATTCCATTCTCGATTGGAAGATTATCATTATTGGAGGTTTTAGATCTTTCAGATAACCAACTAAGTGGCAGTCTTCCTGACTCAATTGGACAATTATCATTGTTGGAGGTTTTAGATCTTTCATATAACCACCTGAATGGCAGTCTTCCTGACTCAATTGGACGATTGTCATTGTTAAAAGAGTTGAGTCTTTCATATAACCAATTTAATGGCAGCCTTCCGAATAGCCTTGGTCAACTTTCAAAGTTGGAAAAATTATATTTTTCTTCCAATTTTCTGACAGGTGTCGTAACAGAAACCCTCTTTGTCAAACTAGTGCGCTTGAAAGTTCTAGAGGGAGGAGAAAACAACTTGATCCTAAGACCGCGCCTTGCAATCTGGATTCCCCATTTCCAGTTGGAGATGTTATATTTGAACTATTGGAGTTTAGGGCCTCAAATTCCATCATGGCTTATATCGCAGAGGGAGTTAATACGTTTGGAAATAAGAAACACAAACATTTCTTTACCCATGCCTGAGTCGTTTTGGAGATCATTCCCCAATCTACAGTATTTAGATATGTCAAAGAATCAGATGCAAGGTAAGTTAAATCTGTCGACTATCCCTGCACTTATCTCACTTGACTTAAGTTCTAATAGGTTTGGAGGGAAATTACCTGATATCTTAATTGATGGTTCATTTGGAAATGTTTTGGATCAATCAGATAATTTATTTGTTGGATCGGTACATCAATTATTGTGTTCGAATGGTGTGAAAGCGACAACTAAGCTTAATTTAGGAAATAACAATTTGTCGGGTGTCATTCCTATTGGGCTAATCCCAATCTTACCCATTTCCCCTTTCGACCCAGTCAAACCCAATGGGTCAAAACCGGAAAGTCAACAATTGACAGTTACAAATGTAACTGCTAAATAGCAGTTACAACATAACTGCCATATGGCAGTTATCCCCAAACCGACATACCTTTTCAACATACCTATTCAACTTGTATAAATAGATTAGATCTCTGTAACTTTAAGAATGATGACTGATATTTATTTCAATTAAAACAAAAGCATTTCTTTGAAACATATCGTGTTATTGGTATTATTGTGACCACGTTAGAACCAACAAAGATCCAACGTTGAGGCCAACAATTGGTATCAGAGCGGTTTGGATTCTTTTAACCAAATCATCATATACCAAGGGTTACATATTTCCCTGAATCGAAGAAGACAAAATATTCCCAGAAAAACGGTAAATTTTTTTTTGCAAAACTATATCCGAACCACAAAATCAAACTAATAATCATTTTTTGTGATTCTGAAAACCGACCATAATTCAAAGCCGCCTCGTAATTAATTACCGGCAACTAAGAATAGGCAATTTTCAATAATCTTGCAAATTTTTTCGGATTTTCTCTTTACCAAGAACAAGGGAACAAAGGTTTTGACTATAACAAAAAACCAAAACCTTACATCGATTCAGAAACAAGAACCCATTACCAACGATTAAACACGATAGTCATCAGAAAAAAGAAAAGAAGATTGATTCATCAAAAGGAACAAACACACCTGTTGCATCCAGAATCAATAACCTTTTTCATTCTTTTGAATCATCTTGATTCAAATTATTCCACGGACGATTTAAATCCAAAGAAAGGATTAACCGGCGCTCGAATTAAAGAGAACACCGGATACCCGTGAAGAAGGAGGTTAACCATAGCCAAATATTCGGCGGTCAACCACGAGAAGCATAGCAGTGCAACAGTCTCGCCAAAAGAAAGAGGCAGAGACCTTCATCTCTCTAAGGAGATAACAAAGAAAGAAGAAAGGAAAAGAGGCGTACTAATAACGCTAGGGCACACCGAACCTACAACAAAAAGGGCACCGGGTTTTATATTTAACCCCCCCAAGTTTCGGAATTCTTACAATCCACTCTTATTTTTTAAACTTTACTTATAGAGTATAAGTTTTTTAGATAATTTTTGATAAGTTGCTATAACACATTAAGTATACTTATCATATAGATATTATAATAACCTAGTGTAATTACGCTGCTTATTATAATTAAGAATAACTTTTAAGGAGTAATTAACCTTAGGCTTATTCACTTTTGAATTTTTAATCTCCAAGGATAATTTTGATTGTCACATTAGACACAAAATATTAGAAGCGCGCTATATTTCTCGACACACACCCCGTGTTAGAATTTTAGGAGATTACCTAGTCATTTTTATTAAAAATGACTCAAGATAGTGGAGAAACAAGTAAGAAGGAGGTTAGTACATCTAATACTACCCTCATTTCAATGCCGATATTGAAACCCGCAAATTACTCACTATGGGCAATTCGAATGCAAATTATTTTGCAAGCAAAATGGGTTATGGGAAACAATTGAGTCAACTGAAACAACTCAACCCGATAAGAAAAAGGAAACAACTGCTATAGCATACCTTTACCAGTCCTTACCAAAGACCAATTACTTCAAATAACAAAGCACAAAACCCCGAAAGCAATATGGGATGCTTTAAAATCTAGACACTTAGGCGAAGAAAGAGTACAACAAGCCAGACTTCAAACACTTAGGTCTGAACTTGAGTTACTACATATGAGAGAAGATGAAACCATCGATACCTTTATCGGAAAACTCACAACTATTGTAAACAAAGCCGCCAGTCTAGGACATACAATACCGTCAAGAACTTAGTTAGGAAATTACTAAATGCTTGCATAGGTATTTGCAAATAGTTACATCAATAGAACAATATTCCGATCTAAACACTATGACCCTAGAAGAAGCAATTGGAAGACTTAAAACCTATGAAGAAAGGATTAAGTTTAAGAGAGCAGGAGAACACTCAAGAGAAATTGATGTTCACACGACATGAAGGTAGAGGAAAGAATTTTAGAGGACGTGGACGTGGGAAGTATAAATTTTCACACGGTAAAAACCACGAAAATTTTAAAGAAGAAAAGAAAAACCGAGAAAACTCTCCCAACAACTTCAACAAAGCACATATTGATCTTAGCAAAGTAAAATGTCAACTGCAATAAATGGGTCACTATGCAAGTAAGTGTCATTCAAAACCAAACACTACTATGCAATCTAATCTTGTCAAGGAGGACTTAGAACCTACCTTACTAATGGCAATATTAGAAGATCCACCTGTAACAAAACTTAAAGATCAAACTGTCTCATACGAACAAGATGTAGGATATAAAGAGACAAATGTTGATAGTCTATGGTACTTAGACAATGGAGCCAACAATCATATGACTGGAATAAGAGAACACTTCAAAGACCTAGATGAGAACGTTAGTGGAAAAGTAAAATTCGGAGATGGATCTCATATAGAGATTAAAGGAAAAGGTTCAATCCTATTAGAATGTGATGACGAGAAACAAAGAATCATATCTCAAGTCTATTACATTCCCAGCTTAAAAAGCAACTTATTGAGCCTTGGACAATTCACCGAAATCGGTTGTAAAGTAGTAATGGAAGACGATGAATTACGACTTTATGACATGGATAACAAAATCTTCATGAAAGTCCCGAGACAGAAGTCTTTACAAAGCAAGTCCGAAGATAGGCACTGTATGCCTACTCGCAAACTTGAAGGACAACACTTGGTTATGGCATGCAAGACTAGGACATCTCAACTTTGAATCATTAAAATCAATGACTCAAAGAGAGTTAGTCCAAGGAATACCTGCCATCAAACATACAACACAAATCTGTGATGTTTGTTTAATTGGTAAACAAAGTAGAGCACCATTTCCAAAGAAAGCAAAACTAGATCAACCTCACCTTTAGATTTAGTATACGGAGATTTATGTGGACCAATTACACCACCAACACCATCTAGGAAAAGATACATATTCTTACTAGTCGATGACTATTCAAGATATATGTGGGCGTATTTCCTAAACACGAAAGATCAAGCATTTGATACTTTCAAGGAATACAAGAATTCAATAGAGAAGGAGCTAAGGATAACATTAAAGATGTTCAGAACTGATCGTGGAGGAGAATTCACATCTAACGAATTCACTCGATACTGCAAAGAGAATGGCATAGCACGACAACTAACCGCACCTTACTCACCACAACAAAATGGAGTAGTTGAACGAAGAAATAGGACAATTATGTCTACAACAAGATGCATGATGAAATCAACCAACATGCCTCAAGATTTTTGGGCTGAAGCTGTTAGACATTTGATATATATTCTAAACAGCGTCCCAACAAAAGCCTTAGAAGACATCACTCCATATGAAGCAATAAAGCAAAGAAAGCCAAACTTAGAAAATTTAAAAGTTTTCGGCTGCATAGCATATGCAAAGGTACCATCACAACATCTGACAAAGTTAGATGACCGAAGCAACAAAATGGTATACTTAGGAAATGAACAAGGATCAAAAGCCTACCGACTATTTGACCTAACGACACAAAGAATTTGTGTTAGTAGAGATGTGAAATTTAAAGAGGATGAAGCATGGGAATGGAAGAATTACCTAGATGAACACACCAATAATGCACCCGAATGGGTTGACTTCAAAATCGAAGACCTAGAAGCCACAAATGATCATCAAGAACAAGAAATCCAACCAAATGAAGAGAACAATGATATCCCTAAAGATGATGAAGATACAACATCAACAACAAACTCACCCTCACAAGTTTTTCGCACACCATCTACAATTTCATCTCGAGTAAATGCTCAAACTACACCAACTGCCTCAGTACGTTCAACTAATCAAAGTAACTCAAACGCAACCAGGAATTTACATCCTGACTTTGATCATACACCTCTACAAGGTTTTAGAACGTTAAATGATATATACGATAACACCGAGGAAGTATTACCCGAGCAATACTCTGGTGAAGATGAACCTAAGAATTACAAGGAAGCATCAACCGATCTAAAATGGATTGAAGCAATGAAGGTCGAATTAGATTCCATCAACAGAAACAATACATGGAAACTAACCACTTTACCAAAAGGACACAAAGCCATTGGCTTAAAGTGGGTATTCAAGACCAAGAGAGATGCTAATGAAAATATAGTCAAGCATAAAGCAAGACTAGTAGCAAAAGGCTACATACAAGAGCATGGCATAGATTTCGAAGAAGTCTTTGCACCTGTAGCGAGAATGGAAACAGTCCGATTACTATTAGCCATAGCTGCTAATAATAAATGGGAAGTACATCACCTAGACGTCAAATCAGCATTTCTGCATGGAGATTTGAAGGAAGAAGTGTATGTTTCACAACCCGAAGGATTTATAAAGAAAGAAAATACTGGAAAAGTCTACAGACTCACAAAAGCTCTATACGGACTAAGACAAGCACCACGTGCTTGGAACATAAAATTAGATAATACTTTGAAGTCTTTAGATTTCAAGAAATGCGCTTTGGAACAAGCTGTCTACACGAAGAAATCAAAAGATTTAATACTTCTAGTTGGAATCTACGTAGATGATTTAATCATCACTGGCACACCTAAAGAAGAAATAGACAAATTCAAAGCTCAAATGGAAGAGAAATTTGAGATGAGTGACCTAGGATTACTATCCTACTACTTAGGAATTGAAGTCACACAAACTGAAGGTGACATATCAATAAAGCAATCCCTACACAAAGCAAGATCCTAAAGGAAGTTGGAATGCTAGATTGCAACGAAACACTAATACCTATGGATCCAGGAACAAGATTAACAAAGAACACTGAAGACGGTCAACTCAACTGGAAGCTTGATTGGATGCTACGATATCATACATACAAGACCCGACTTAAGTTATTCCATTGGATTACTTAGTCGTTTTATGCAAGAACCAAAGGAACAACATATGAAAGCTATTAGGCAAGTACTACGCTATGTAAAAGGAACAAAAGACTATGGAATCACCCATAAACACAATGGAGGAAACCGATACAAGGTTATAGTGACAGTAGCTACGGAGTCAACACTCAAGAAGGCAAAGGCACTACTGGAATCATATTCTACTACGGTGAATCACCAATCAGCTGGAGTACACAGAAACAAGCCACTGTAGCTCTATCATCATGTGAATCCGATTTATTGCAGCAACAGCCAGCACAACATTATGGTTAAAGAGACTACTCACAAGCTTACACATACCCAAAGAAAAGGTTACGATAATGGTCGACAACAAGTCTGCCATCGAACTAATGAAGAATCCCGTATTTCACGGAAGAAGTAAACATATTGAGATAAAATATCACTTTATACGAGAATGCGTTGAAAGAGACGATTTACAAGTCGAGTTTATAAGTGGAGAATTTCAGAAAGCTGACATGCTCACAAAAGCACTACCGAAGGTCAGATTCCTAACAATGAGACAATTAATCGGAGTCAAAGATCTACAGCAAAGCGATTGTGATTAAGGGGGAGAATATTGGGCTAATCCCAATCTTACCCATTTCCCCTTTCGACCCAGTCAAACCCAATGGGTCAAAACTGGAAAGTCAACAATTGACAGTTACAAATGTAACTGCTAAATAGCAGTTACAACATAACTGCCATATGGCAGTTATCCCCAAACCGACATACCCTTTCAACATACCTATTCAACTTGTATAAATAGATTAGATCTCTGTAACTTTAAGAATGATGACTGATATTTATTTCAATTAAAACAAAAGCATTTCTTTGAAACATATCGTGTTATTGGTATTATTGTGACCGCGTTAGAACCAACAAAGATCCAACGTTGAGGCCAACAATTCCTGAGTGCTGGGAAAAGTGGCAGAGTTTGTCATACTTAAACTTGGAAAATAATAATTTTTCCGGTGGGATTCCAAGAACATTGGGTTGTATGCGTAGTATAAATATGTTGAACATGCGTGGGAACAAGCTAGAAGGGAAATTACCTGCTTCCCTAATGAACCTGACCGACTTAGAGATCCTTGAACTTGGTGGAAATGTACTTGCTAGAAGCATTCCATCTTGGGTTGGGACAAAACTTTCTTCTTTGAGAATTCTCAACCTTAGATCCAACAATTTTGTTGAAAAGATTCCTTACGAGGTTTGTTATCTTACACATATTCAAATATTGGATCTTTCCAATAACAAGCTGATGGGTGATATTCCAAAATGCTTCAACAACTTTAGCGTCTTTTCTGGGAAAGAAACTCACTCAGATGACCAATTTTTTATTTATGAAGTTAGCAAAACAGTTTTCTTTAGCGTTCCATTGGTGATGAAGGGCCACGAGTACATATACAGCACTAATCTTCAACTCGTGAGGTTGTTGGACCTTTCAAGTAACAAACTTGTTAGCCACATTCCAAGTGAGCTAACAACCCTCGTCAAGCTACAATCGTTGAATTTATCGAGGAATCATTTGACTGGAAGGATCCCAGAGAAGATTGGAGACTTGAAAGAGCATGAATCTTTTGATTTGTCACTCAACAAGCTTTCAGGGGAACTTCCTATGAGCTTGTCAAGCTTGAACTCGCTAAGTAGCTTCAACGTATCTTACAACAATTTAACTGGAAAAATCCCATCAAGTACTCAACTTCATAGCTTCAATGAGTCGTGCTTTGTTGGCAACAAACTTTGTGGAGATCCCCTCACCGAGCCTTGTTCAAGAGCTAAAACACCTGATACAGATCATGAAGAAGACGATGGGTTACATGGAGAGGATTGGGGCTTAATTATTAGCGTCGTTTCTGGATTCATTGTTCATTGTTCGTTTTTGGGTCATTTTGGCTCCTCTGATAGTGAGCAGGTCATGGAGGATTGCATATTTCCGTTTCTTGAGTGAACTCAGGTATATGGTTTATGATGTTACGCATAAAATGTTTTCCAGGTGATCAAAAGTGTGGTCATGTTCTAATATGTTTTTACTTTTACTTTGAAAATTATAAAGTACTGTTCTAGTAAAGTTGTAAGCTTGTATTCGAGAAGACTATTTTTATTTTGAATATTATTTTTGTTTTTATATAAGGTTGAATATGTTAAGCTAACTAATGACATGATTCTTTGGACTTTGGAGCACCTTGCAAAAAACAGATGACGGATAATCGTATATAAACTCGCACAATAATGTATTTACAGCAGACCATAGTTAACCATATATTAGTTTACTTTATTCTTTTTACACTGCATAGGAATTTAATATAAAATGTGCATACTCAGCTAACCATAGTTAACCATATATGTTCGCCCCAGGGGCGGACCTATGTGTAAGGTTTGGGGGGGCGTTGCCCCCCACAAAATTCCCGCATACACATAAAGTATGTAGAAAAAAGATTTAATTGGTAGAAAAAATGTCCGGTGCCCCCACGCAAATCGTAAGATTGCCCTCCACACTCTTTGAGATTATCAAAAATCAAAGTGATTTTCAATGTCAAAATTGTTGTAATATGAGATGGTGGTTTGTTTCGTCTGAAGATTTGAGAGGAAAAAATGGAGGTTGCAGAAGATGAAATGATTGGGAAATGGAAAAGTGAGTTGATTGGTAGTTGGTGGAGTGGCTAGTAAAAAAGTAACAAAAAGAAAAAAATAAATAAAAATTAATTGATTATAAAAAGTTATATGGTTAATGCAAGTCCACATCCTCTTTAGTACTCATGTATGTTGTGTGGTTAATACAACAAATGATTTTTTAAGTATTGTTATTATTAGAAAGAGTTTGTAAGTTGGAAACATAAACTGTGAAAAGTAAGAAAGTTTATAATAAATATGATAGTTATAAAAGTTTATAATAAATATGATAGTTAATGACCATTTGGTTCACTTTTATCATGAAGAACTTTTGTGATTGATGTTTACTCTTGGTGCTACGGATATGTGTGTATTTTAATCAAATATTGCTGTTAGTTCTTGTGTGTAGCGGATTGACTAGTATTACATCTAATTTTGAATGGATAATATTGACTCTATTGAAATAAGAATAAGCAAAGTTTAAATAAAAAGTAGCCCTTCCAACAATTAAAGATTTTAGTTACAACTATTTTGCAAAGAAACACAAGTTTACATTGGCAATCAGAGTAATATCTTTCTTCTTTTAATCATGTGAGTTGTGAAAGACATCCGACACGACCTGACCCGACTTGCTTCAAGTTACACTAAAAAAAATCTTGCTCAATGCCCCCCGTGATCAAGTTTCCTGGTTCCGTCACTGGTTCGCCCCTTCCTGATGGTAGTGGTGTGTAGAGTGTTGGAAATGTATATATTTATAAATACGTGAATGTCCGGATTCGAACTCGTGATCACGGGATTGCACACATTAGCGAATGAGAATTAAAGTTAATAATTAATGTTAATGATTACGATTAATTATTACACATAAAGTCCGTCTAACGATCGTTAAGTATTTAACGGAAATGACTAACGACCGTTAAATGTAAAAGGGAGAAATATATGGTGAATATCTTAAGTTTGGAAAAGATTCGGGTTCCCCTTTCCTCTCCTCTAGGTGGCCGGCCAAGGGTGGGTTTTCCAAGCCCAAACCCTAACTTTTCCATCAAGCTATTCATTCACTATATATAGGTTTTTCATAACTTTGTGCATTGAATTAACCATAGATCTTTCCTCTCCTCTCTCTTGCTTACTTCGGCCGAAACTCCCCTCCAAAGGGTGTTTTTGGTTTTGTTTTTCATAAAACAAGGACTTGTGTTAGATCTAGCAATCGCTTTGATTCGCGGTTAATTCGTGTGTACAAAACTGTGGTAGTAGGACACTATTCTTACACCAATTGGTTTGAGTTGTAAAACGGTAAGGGACAACTCTTTAAACCACTTCATCTGCTTTGTTCAAGAGATCTGACATTTGCAAGATTTATGTTACGTAATTAATTCAGTTAATTATTTATTTGTTATGATCTTAAGTCTTCCGCTGTGTACTCTGTGGTGTCTATATGTTTTGTTTTATTGTATATCATATATTATAAACTCAACAGTGGCATCACGAGTCTTGTATAACAAGTAATTAATTACTGAAACATATAAATAAAATAAACTGCTTGTGTTATTAATTGTATGCGTAGATCTAGGGTTTGCAAAACATAAACCCTAATTATTTTTGGGGTTTGGTGCCCTAATTAGGGTTTTGTAAACTTATGTTTTAATTGGATTAGAAACCCTAGGTTGCATGCAATTTTATGTGTATTAATGAATGTGTTTAATTGCATTAATTGTTAAGTGTGATTTATATCCATGATAATTACATGCATGTTTTATCATGGATCTGCTTTTATTGTATGTTTTACTTGGTTAAGTGATATACACTAAATATTATGATAAATCTAAAATTGGGGAAGACCTCAATTATTATTATTAAATCTATTATGTGCTATGTGGTATGTGTTTGATTTCGACTCACGCAATCGATGAATCGATGCATGTGCCTTACTTTGTACATTGCTGAAAACGGGTGAGAGCCTTAATTAAACATATACATATTGACAGATCTAGAATTGATTTTAATAGGATTTATCAAAAAGGTTTGCATCTGGCTATTTGATATGCATGACTTAATTTTTTATGTTATGCATTCATTGTTTATATGTTTATTTTTTAAATACTTGCTTGTTTGTTATGTGTAACAAGGGTATTTTTATAAGAAAAATAAACTGACCGAAACAATGGTGAAACATGTAATTTTTTAAACATAGTAATCGTAATCGTTTAATTGATTGATTTTTATGCACAAAATAGCTAAGATGGCTCACCCATTATTGACAAACTTTGTGCGTCTTAATGGAGCTACCAAGTATTCCTATGAATGTGCATAAAATCTTAAGGGTGAATTGACCTAAATTCTACGCGCCACTTTTGTGGTAATTATCCAAATAACTTGGGTCTTATGACTCATGAAGCAGTAGGATATAGTGGTAATTAAAGGTAATTCTTTAATTGGTTATCCAATACCTCCATTAAAGTTTGATAATGAAAAGCTTAAACATTAAAACAAGGATATGACTGTTTTAATAAAACCTTATGCTACGAAGATGAATGCATGACATCTTTGTTCATATTTGATTTGACATCAAAATTATTACCCTTAATTAAAGTTGTATGCCATCCAACGAAACGGAAACACCTGAGATTACCTTTATTTGCGTGAGAACGTGATTTAGATCGTGAATCAAGGGTAAAATATCCACGTGACGTGAGAACGGGCATGGATGATTTTACAGTTTCTTAAGTTGGACAACTTAATTGAGTTTTGCGGTGAGAACTGGTAACTCAAGGCATAAGATGGAGATAAAACATGTTTACATGGCAATTGAAATTGGCTAAATGTAAATCCCATAAATCTAGGAGTTGCAATTTGAAAATTGGCAATGGAGGTTCGACTCGTACCATTTTGAATACTTTCATTACTAGTAGATCAACTGACGTGATAAAAATATGTCAATTTGAATCCTAGTTTTCAGTGAAAATTAAATGGTTATATGTTTATGAACCATTGGTATTTAATTTTCTTGAAAAGGTTAATTATCGAAAATACTAAAATTAAATTTTGTAATTCTTTTGAATGTATAAATGCAACATTTAACCGTAAACGTGATTTAGTCTTTGATCAAGAAATTGATCCATTCGCTTTCAAACAAATGTTTGATCGAGAATAATTTATCGAAAAGACAAACGAAGTCTCTTTTCCATGGGAGAAGCATGAGACTCAATCCTATTCCTTTTCATAAATGAGAAAGGTATAATAGGAACGTTTGAATTGTCTAAACTCTAATGTAACTCGTAGCAATGAATTGCAAATCATATTTTCCATAAAGATTTCATTACCCTCATTTGGTTAATGAATCCTTTTGTAACAAACATGAATGTTGGTTAAACTGGAAAACATGTATATGAGTTATAAAATTAGAAGCTAGACAAATTACCGCGAAAATTGGTAAAAGGCAAACTAGCATATTTTATCTAGTTGTTTTGCTTTAGCCTTTAAAGGTGCTACATACCAGTATGGGCATGGTAGGCCTGTTAAGGAAGAAATTGCATACCCAATTTTTCAAGTTAATAACATTGATGGATAACCCATCATTCATAGAGTAGAATACACCTTTTAGTACCTTAGTAAAGATTACGTATGGTTCTTTAAAGGTGTAGTAAAGTAAAAAGCAAGCAAGTTGTTTTCACTGGTTATGAAACACTTACAATGTTGTCAAATTCAGTGGAAGCATTTTCGTTGCATTATTGAATAAGAAGTTGTTATAATGATTTCTAATTCAGTGGGAGCTACAACCTTTACTTCCTGTGTAGTAACCCAGATTATCTTCAAAGATAATTACTTTCCAATTGTAGACACTTATGTTTTTAAGGATAGTCATGTTCGTTTCCTTACTAAACAATATAGTCCTAAATCTACTTGTTATATCTATGACACAAATCATATTAATCAAATAAACAAACGTTTGTCGTGTTGTTTATCTGCTACATGATGTTGTTACATGCACAAGTGGGAGAAATCTTTATTGTGTGCAAGGTACAACACATATAAATTTGATTTAAAGGGATTCTCTTGACCTCGAGGTAAGAGAGTAACGTTCTAATAGGAATTATACATTTAAAAGTGTATGATTGCCCTATTAAGAACATGTGTAAAGATGATAACAAAGACTACTTTAAATATTTATGTCATTCAATATTTAAGAAACACTTGTAGTTACAATTTATGTTACGTGAGAACGTGAACTAGATTGTAGCCCAATGTAAAATATCCACGTAATGAGTGAGCGAGCATGGATGATTTTGCGTTTCTTACGCTTGAACATTTCATGGAATGACATAATTAAATGAAGTAATCTAATACTACATTGAATTTAAGTATTCGTTGAATTGACTTAAATATATGTAGTAAATATTAACTTGAAATATTAAATGAACCCTGAGGTGGTGTTCATAATTACTTTAATTATAAATGTTTATGATTTTGTAAAGTCACAAACATGAAGTCTTTTAATACAAGACTTACAATATAAAGTAAGACGTTAACTTGCCATGTTTTAAGACATATGCATGAAGTCAATGAGTTGATCAATAACTTATAACGTATAGTGGGATTATAACTGGTATGTCTTTTGATTTGGTCAAGAATACTTGTGTTATAATGCATACAATTGACTTGGTAATTCTATTGTACCATTAAGTTTTACTTTGTTGGTAAATAGGTAAGCCAAAGAGTAGATGTTTATCTTAAAATATTGCTAGATTATCTTACAATATTAATTCTAATGAAATACCATAGTTTTATGGTATGTTCAGTTAGAAGAATCAAAATCTATTGGCATGTTTGATTCAAGATAACTATAGTCTCTTCCACATGTTATCAAGGTTAGAAGATTAAGTATAGATTGAATATACTCAATAAAACTCCAACCTAGAAGATTGATAAGACACCATTTGTTTATGGAATATGATGAATCACATTAAGTCTTAAAATGAAGTTAACAAACTAAAGTCAGGAACTGTCAATGTTTTTGTAATATCCCAAAAGAGAACAATGTATTGTTGCTCTACTTGCTAAACTATTTAAAGGTAATATTTAAATTGTTAAAGGCAATTGGGAGTTTTGGTTTAGATCTTGAAAGATTAAAGTTACAAAATACATAATCTTCTAAAATGCACTTGCAAATATCATGATGAGGCTAAACATGTAAATGATAGACCTCAATATGATGGAATTGTCATTCATAGATCCGTAAGGATATCTTAGATATTTAATATGCTGAGGGTTATGAGTTACAGGATCATGGTAAGCCTGTTAATCATGATGATGATTTTACCAAATGTTGAATTGTGGTAAATCAATCATACTATGAATGTTGAGATGTTGTCCATAAATATAATCAATTTTAGATACTTGGTTTATCTAAATGAAGATGATTTTCTTCAAAGGATGAAAACCCTAGTGGTTTAAATCTTTGTGTAGAAATCATATGGACAATATTGTACACGTATTTATTGTATGTCTAGTGATAATAATATTAATCATACTTAAGCAATTAACTATGATTGAATATTCTTTCCTAGATACATTAAATATAAGTATAAAGATTATAATTGTCATACTTAGTTTCATTGATATGAAATTTTGAAAACGAATATCAAAACTCTTTGTTTTGGAATTACTTTTGCGAGGACGATAAGTAATACAAAGTATTTTTATGAATTCAAATAATTTTTGAATATGTACAAACTGCAAGAATCCATGAATGGATATATGCATGCATCTAGGAGATGATTCTTATGTTTAATATTAAATCCATGTTTGTTTTAATAATTAAAATAAGATAGCTCATAAGTATTCCTGAAAGCTAGTGGGAGTATTATTTTTCATTTTCTTAAATCTTATATGTTGTATGGGAAACTACATTCCACCAAAATTAAGTTTTAGTTGGAAATGAAACTTCGTTTGTAAGATTTGGAAATAAGACATACAACCTTGGAATATATGTTTATTACTATAAACATATGTGGTAAATAAATAAGTCTAATAGAATCTGATGGATATATAATGAGATCTTAAAATCTAACTTGAAGATTCATTATGTACATCATGTTGTGTATAAGATTGTTGTGTCATGCTTGATTACAAGATGATTTGACAACATTGAAAGTTGTTAGTGTAATAAATATTTTAAAAGGAATATGTTTTGATTTAGAATCACATTTCACAGTCTGGAGATGCTCCTAGATTCTATGGATGAAAATATGGCAATTGTTTCATAATTGTCATTGCCAACAAACTTGAGTTTTGGTAGGCACCAACATTACACTATAACTGTTCAAAGTTTACGGATGTTTAAAGAGCATATTGTTGTACACAATGATGCTAGTATAATTGAGATGACACTCAATTCTAGTCATGGTATCCTTGATGATGACCATGTTGACTAATTATGCTCAACTAAGAGCATAGTTGCATTATACATTAAAGAATAAAGAATACTTTAAACTTTAAAAGTTTTGGAAGATGATTGTCATAAAAGGGTGGTTCAGGTTGTCACGCACCTTATGGAATGTTATGACAATATCAAGATATGTGTAAACACATACAAGAAGTTCACTTATTGAATTCTTGGAATAAGTATTCTCAAAATTCCTATAGATCAAAAGTTAGTTGAAATTATGCCATGGCAACAAGTATGATTTTCATGACTTGAGGCAAAATTCATTAACTAAGAATTATCATGCATTGATCTATTTAGTATTTGGATAAAGGATATTGTAAACATTATTATTCAAATGAAATAAAGTATTTTGTTATGTTTATTATTCATTTATTATAATGTTATCCTGTATTTGCATGTTTAAATCCTTGAATAACTTAAGTTATTCAAAATAGTCCGTTGTCGATCAATAACATGGGAATGATATTGAATTAAGAGAAATCGAGTATTAGTTAGAATATACTTGAAAGTATATTGATGTGTAGCATGACTAATTTCGGATGATATTCAATGGATTGAGTATAGGACTTATCCCACCCACATGATGGTACTTTATGGATCTTAGTCATTAAGTACATTATGAATATTTATCCTCGACTTGAGATACCGAGTGTCATGGATGTAGTGCATTTCGTGAAGCAATCTAACTCTAAACGTGGCGGTAGTTATAAGGGTTGTTTTAGAGTGTTGCGAAATTTATGAATTCTGCTCATAGTCAAAAACAGGATTTGTTTCCTTCATATTTATTTTGAAGTATAATACTGCTGGGGCCCTCGTAGGGTTGTCAAGATGTTTGAATGGCCATACCCAAGGTCTTCTGGAATATGTTCAGAAGAATTGGTAATCTTGATCAATCATATAAAGCGAGAAACAGAATAGTTAATTAAAGAATGAGTGAGATCCATATTCTTATTAACATGGTGATAACATCAAATTAGCCTAATATTTTATAAATCAAATTCCCGTGTTTATGGCCTCATTTGCATTAATATGGTACTTAATTCTTTCATATTCGTTCATATTTGCATTTCAGGATAAATGAGGCGTTGGAGTGGAAAAGAAGTGATAAAAGGCCAAGTATATGTTCTGAAGATTGATTTACGAGGGCCTTTGGATTTTATGTGAAGATTAAGCCGTAACTAGCTATTAAGGTTACGGCGTAAATAAGAGCTTTGAAGGATACGGTGTAACCAATTCGTATGGTTACGTCATAATAATTTTTATGAAGGTTACGGCGTAACATGGCAATTTAGTTACGCCATAGAGATAATTACGGAGCAGATAAAAATATACGGTTGAAGAGTTACGGCGTAATTCGGTGAATTTAATTACGCAAAATTATTAACTTGGGCTAAGGTTGAAGTCCCGTGGCTAAATGAAGATAATATTTACTCCGAGGATGAAAAGTAAAAAATAAAAGTACGATCAGGGGACTAAAAGCGACAATTCATATGAAGTTTATTTACTTCAAGGACTTGTTATAAAAATATGAAGTACGATGAGGGGCCAAAAGCGTCAACTAGTGCAAAATACTTTCAAGGAATTATCATGACAAGAAAAGTACGAAGTTGTAGTTTCTGGCGTAACTAAATTGTTTAAGTTACGGCGTAACTTAGTTACGACGTAACTAAATAATTTAGTTGGCGATAAATTTTGAGATCCGGATTTCTTTTCTTGACTTTAGTTACGGTAAGTAGTGAGTCCTTAAGGTTACGCCTGTAACCATGTCGGAGCCTATAAATACATTCAAATCATTTTTATCATCTTTCTTCACCCCTCTCGAGGGGTCAATTAGAGCACCACTCGGGGCATTTTCAAAGATCGAAGCCAGTGTTGAAGGAAAATTCACTCGCAATCATCATCATTATTAGCTCTACATCAAGTAATTTGTATCAAACATTATGTTCAATTCAATTCATGATTTATTCATTTTTGTTGGTATGATTTACTATATGTTTGGCTAAGCACCTCTGGGTGCTGGCCTTGTTATGATTATTTAATTGTTTTGTTTGTATTTACTTTACTTCCGTACAATTATTTCTAAGTGTATGCATGCATAGTTTATTGGTAGCCACCATTGGTTCGATAGTTTTGAATGGCGATAGATGCCAATTGCCTAGGAGATATGACCAACTGACCCTAGGTGAGCACATTGAGACGGGAAGGTAAGAATATGACCAACCGACGACCCTTTCTACTTGTGCGATTTGACCAACTAATCACCTATCGTTTGGATGAACTTAAGAATTAGGGGGTGAGTGTCTAAGTTCCTAACGGCCGGGCACTCACTATTATAAATCTAGCATGTAGCGGTACTTAATGACTCGGCTTAGGGGACCAGGAATAACAGGACTTATGACAGTGCGCCTGATTTCTCTATGGTGGCACTTTGTGATAGGTTAGGCGAATTGACCAAATCTCGTCCTCTCGACTTTGACCCCACCGAGTAATTGGAAGTAAGTAGGCGTAGACATAACTAGCTAGGATGAGTAACTAGGTTAGCACCATTCTCCTTCATTGATCACATCTTTTGCCTTTATTTGCTTTCTTATATTTCCTTGTTTTATTAGTTAATTTTATTTCAATCTTAAAAACAATTATAATCGTGACATAGACTTAAGTTAATTTCCGATCCACATAGCTCTTGGGACGACCTCGGCTTTACGATTACTACACTACACCCGATGGGTACAGCTGCCCGTTAGTGCATTAGGGTAGACCATAGGTATAACGAGTAATTATAAATATTAAAACCTGGTCAGTAAAACCTGCATCACATGGTATTAGAAACAAAAGGATGAATATGATGATGAATCATCAAAATTGGTTTTCTCGAAAACTATACACGAAGTTGTGCCGGGGCATTGACGTGTTGCTAGACGTAACCAATGTCATTACACGTTTGTAAACCTATCCAAGTGCGGTATTTGGAAATGTATATATTTATAAATCATTGAATGGGATTGAACTTCGTGACCGCGGGATTGCACACATTAGCGAATGAGAATTAAAGTTAATAATTAATGTTAATGATTACGATTAATTATTACACATAAAGTCCGTCTAACGATCTTTAAGTATTTAGCGGAATGACTAGGACAGTTAAATGTAAAAGGAGAATATATATGGTGAATATCTTAAGTTTGGAAAGATTGGGTTCCCCTTTCCTCTCCTCTAGGTGGCCATAAGGGTGGGTTTTCCAAGCCCAAACCCTAACTTTTCCATCAAGCTATTCATTCACTTATATACAGGCTAGGCTTTAAGGTTTTTCATAACTTTGTGCATTGAATTAACCAGATCTTTCCTCTCTCTCTCTTGCTTACTTCCCTCAAAGGGTGTTTTTGGTTTTATTTTTCATAAAACAAGGACTTGTGTTAGATCTAGCAATCACTTTGATTCGCGGTTAATTCGTGTGTACAAAACTGTGGTAGTAGGACACTATTCTTACACCAATTGGTTTGAGTTGTAAAACGGTAAGGGACAACTCTTTAAACCACTTCATCTGCTTTGTTCAAGAGATTTGACATTTGCAAGAGGTATGTTACGTAATTAATTCAGTTAATTAATTATTTGTTATGATCTTAAGTCTTTCGTTGTGTACTCTGTGGTGTCTATATGTTTTATTGTATATCATATATTATAAACTCAACATAGAGGTGGTAAGATGGGCAGGTAATGGGTCATCTATAACACGGTCCAAATATGGCCAGGCACTGACGAACACTTTTTATCAATCTATTTTTCTAACTGATAATTACTATGTTAATTTTGATTGCAAATTCAGTACCATTACAACATGTATCTAAAATATATGAATGAAACGAAAAATACGCTTACGTCGACTTTCAATTCGCTTCACCCATTTACCTGGGAATTTAAGCTATTCGTTTTACTTGATGTATTTGACTCATTTAGAGATGAACACAACGCAACTTGCCCCGTTCATATATAAATGAGTTGCAGTTGCCACTTTACTGACATATGTAGGGGAGATTAATTTCATGATACTCTTTCTTATATAGAGAATCACTTTAGAAATAGCATGG
>OU343216.1:119546197-119620897 GCA_910596185.1 Chrysanthemum makinoi | reverse complement strand
GAATGTATTTTCATTTTAATAAAGATATTTTTATTAGTTCCTTTTGTCAAACTTTTGTTAAAAGACTTTCGTATTAGCCAAAATGGTTTAGTTTAGGTTGTGGATGGGTGGGAGTCAGCCCACACAATCACTATTTGAAGCACTTTAAAGATAGAAATCACTACTAGCGTTCCGAACGCTACTGTACCTGATTTGGTGCACGATTCGATCCAGCGCTGATTGCAGATACTTTGCGTATCTGGTAACTATGGGCAAGCATATATGGAATCTTGGTACTAATCGCAAGTCACGATTGATACATTCATGGATCGGTCAAATGCAAGTAAATCATATGATCCCACATGTAAGTGTTCTTACAAATATAAATCATTACATTTACATTATCATAATTAGTTTACATGAGATATCGATTTTGGTTGCTAAATGCGTATGTAGAAATGTTCAAAATAGACATCAGTTATGATAAATAGATATAACGATCAATCCCATTAGCACCAACTCAAGTTATTACATTTATATTTTATTACATCAATGAAATAAGAAAGCATAACGCACAAGAGTGGACAAGTTAAAATGGAAAAGGCTTAGTAGCATGAAACCACTAGCTGATGCGATCCAGGAAATTATTTACAGGGGTAAATAGTGAAGTGTGTCTGAGAGGCGGTAAGAGCAAAGAGAAGGAATGCTGCAAGTACTCCTATGAGACTCCATGGGCTACTGAAATAAGTACGCCTTAAAAAAGCAACATTTTTGGGCCAGTAACCGTTATAATAGTCATGAAGGTCGCGCCACTGTTTGTCATAGGAAAAGTTTTCCGCAGTGACATCTTTGCATAAGCTGTTAAGCATCTTTGCGAACGTCCTCTTTATTATCTAATAGACTATCCATAGCAAAATCGTACGATGTAATGTGATTATTAGTTGCAGGAGTTAACTGCTCGTATGCAATTTCTTAAAATGGACTCACTGTAATCTTCAATCTTCAATGTATAGTAGTGGTATAGAGAATGTAGGCTGTTGATTAGTATAATTTTTGTTGTCCCACATCGTCTAGCAACTAAAGTTCGGCAAAATGACGTTTGAAGAAGCTGTTGGAAGACTAACTGCTTATGAAGAACGCCTCAAGAGTCAAGATGAACCGCAAGAAGATTACCAAAGCAAACTTCTAATGGCAAGTTCAAGTAATCAAGGCCGTGGTAGAGGACGAGGAAGAAACTTTAGTAAAGAAGAAAAAGGACGTGGAAGAGGTACAAGTCGAGAACAAAGCAAGAAAGAAATGAGATGCTATGAATGTGGTGAATTTGGTCACTTTGCATACGAATGCACCAAATGGAAGGACAAGAAGCAAGAAGCACATCTCATTTATCAAAGCGACGAAGAACCTACATTATTGTAAAGCAAGTCGAAGCAAGTTGAAGACCCACCTTAAACCAAAGTTTAGTTTAAGGGGGAGTGTTGATTATTAACCTAAACTTTGGGTTAAATATGTCATATTAGAAAGTATAGTATGTAATTAGTGTAAGTTTAGGGTGTCATTATGTAAATTAAGAAACCCAATTAAGGGTGATGTCGTTTATACCAAACGACATATTAGAAAGTCAGTTATAGAAACGGTTGAAGCATTATGTCGCTTCATAGGTGTCGGTTCAGTTTGTATATATAGGGTCAAGTATTTGTAAATTTCAATGAACAAGAATTCTGCAAGTAACAATAAAGTTATATTTATATTATTACCTGTGTTTCATTCATCATAGTAAGATCATATTCCAACAAACAAGCCTGGTGTCATTAGATAATTCATTCTGTTTTTTCTCTGGAAAGATCATTGTTCTCGAAACCTAACTGTCCAGCTGAGCTGGAACCAGGCTATGGAATGTTCTTTCTCTAAACCTTGTGAATCATATGATGTCGCCGAGTTGGTAAAACCAGTCAAAATCTTCTTTTTTGTTTATTTCCTTTAAATTCTTTGAAACCATAGTCTTTGAATGATTGATGTTTGAATACGTTTATGTTCGGAAAATTTCTGTACATATTACAGCATTAAACTTGTAATTTCATGATTAAGTGTAAGTGTGTAACACAAAGCTCTTGCAAACAAATATATATGCAACAAGGTCATTCAAGTAAGGAACTGAATGCAATCTCAAGACTACATGAACCATGTAACTTTAAATTTCGATCGTCTAATGCCAAATTCAAAACTAACGTACAAATCAAGATAAAACTAAACATATCTCTAAAACACCTACACGAAAAACCATAATTCCCATCAGGGAGGCGTGATCATCACCATAAGTTGACTTAACATCCTGACAGCCACCATTAGTTCTTAGTTGCGCCATAATCAACTTCATTCGGTTAGCATAAAGCTCAATTTGCCTAATCTTCAATTTCTTCCATATCTCCTCCCTTATCGTCCCCTCAACTAACTCCAACCCTTCACAATCTCCTCAACCAAAACCGCACCATCAATATCACCCATATCACTCCTAAAATCAATCATAATTTTCAATATTACAATCTCATCGTCCTCACTCCACACCCTCTGAAACAACAACTCACTTTTCAGTTTTTGAGGTATTGGTGATATGGGTGTTGAGTGTGAAGCCACTTATTAGGCTGGTCAAAAAGGAAGTGCTAGAAAAACAGGAAGCCAAGTTTTTCAACCGACCATGTTCCTCGTGATTGATGGGCGGCCGTAATTGACAGCCGTAATTGACGGTGTGTTTATTTGACCAGTTATCATCTCAATCTCTATTTAAGAGATAGCTATGTATTTGTAAAATACACAACACAGCAGAAATAAAATACTCCTAGTTACCCACGGTGGACGTAGGTAAGACCGAACCACCTTATATCTTTGTGTTCTTATATTGTGGCAGTTTATTGTGTTTGTATGTGTCGTGTCCGATCCTAACAACTGGTATCAGAGCTTTGGCTCTTGATTGACACATACGAACAAAGAAGGTGAAGGAAGCTTACCTGTTGGAAGATATCAAGACCAGCGATTGTAGCCATCACCACCAGTCACCTACCCACCAGCGCAGCCTCCATAGCCAGCCACCTCCGCTCGCGCCGCCTCCACAGCACCACATCCACAGCCTGGACACACCATCGCAACCCTCACAGAAGCCGGAGACAGAAGTCTTCGATTTACCGGAATCGCTACCCGCCGCCGGAGATAGAGGCCTGGACCGATCATTTTTTTTATAAAGAAAAGATACCGGATCTTTTTTTTAGTACCAGGCGTGATCTTTTTTTGTATAACCAGGAGTGATTCTTGGATACAGGGTGGTCTCCTTTAAAGAAAAAAAAGGGAGGAGGCTGATTCTTGAGCAGATAAAAGACCGAATTTTTTTTGGGAAGAAGAAAGATTGGTCTTATTTTTTGGGAAGATAGGCGTGGCCTTTAAGAATCTTAAAGTGGTCTTTTTATTTACAAAGTTAGTGGTATACTTTTTTAAAAGGAGGTAAAGTGGTCTTTTTATTTATAAAGTTAGTGGTATACTTTTTTAAAAAGAAGAAAAGGACTAGGCTAGGAGAAGCATGATCTTTGGGAGCTAAAAGACCACGTGTCCCTCGCATTTTAATCAAGATCTTTGCACAAGTTCATCGCCATTTAACACTTGAAACAGATAAGTCTCGTGTTTCTATTTCATTGCTTCCGCTCGTATAATTATCATTTAGCAGTACGAATCTGTTTGGTTTGTAGCAATTCGGTAATTTGATTGTTAAAATGGCAGATGATAGTAAGATCAAGATTGACAAGTTTGATGGCAGTGAGTATGAGTTTTGGAAAATGCAAATTGAAGATTTGTTGTATCAGAAAGAATTGCATTTACCTATGTTGGCGAACAACCTGGATGACATGTACGATGAAGATTGGAAGTTCTTTGAATGACAAGCTTTGGGTGTGGTTAGGCTTTCTTTGGCAAAAGTCTTGCGTAACATTGCCAATGAAACAACTACGATGCGGTGTATTCAAAGCTTTGTCCAACATGTATGAGAAACCATCCGCTTCAAACAAAGTGTTTCCATCAAACAATTGGTTAACAAATGAAGGAAGGTATGCATTGCTCCGCATGCATGAGTTCAACTCGATTATCTCTCGTTTAATCTCCGTTGAAATAAAGTTTGAAGATGAAGTACAAGCTCTTCTCCTTTTATCGTCTTTGCCCGACAATTGTCAGCACAATCGTTAGTAGTAGTGCATCGGGTACTAAGCTAAACGTTGATAGCATTCGTGACTTGATTTTAAATGAAGACATTAGAAGAAGTAATGGAGAATCTTCGACTCTAGTTCTCTCATACATACTGAAAGTAGAGGAAGAAGAAATGATAGAGAACAAAATCGAGGCAGGTCAAGGTCTAGAAAAAGGGGGTAGTCCAAGAACCGAAGGATATTGAATGCTTTGAACTGCAAAAGAAAGGTCACTTTAGAAACCAATGCCCAAAACCACAGTGCAAAGAAAGAAGTAAACAATGTATCCTCAAGAATCGAGAGATTTTCTCATTTGTTGTGTTGAGAATTGAGAGGAATCCGGATTATGGATTGGTGCTTCTTTCCATCTGTCTCATGCCCGAGATATGGTCAGAACCTACTGAAAAGGTAATCTGGCAAAGTTTGTTTGGCCGATGATCAAGTGCTTGATATTGGTATTGGAGGCGTAGATTTGAAGACCTCCATGGGAACCTTGACATTGAAAGATGTCAGTTTATCCCAACACTGAGGAGGAAGTTGATTTCGGTTGGTAAGTTGGATGATGAAGGGCTTAATGTTCACTTTGGGGTGAACAATGGAAAGTGATCAAAAGCAACTTGGTGATTGCCAAAGGAGCCGGAAAAGGTACTCTATACATGGTAGAGATACACGGTGATGGTCATGTAACCACCAATCGAGTCCATCTAATTTATGGCACCAACGACTGGGACACATGGCGATAAGGGGATTGAAGATGTTGGCTCGAAAGGGAAGTTTCCGACTTGAAGAAAGTTGGCCGAATTTTGTGAATCTTGTGTTCTCGGGAAACAAAAGCGTGTTACTTTTGTAAAGATGGGGAAGACACCAAAAGCTCAGAAGTTAGAGCTTGTTCACTCGGATGTATTTGGACCAACACCAGTTTCATCTCTTGGAGGCAAAAACTACTATGTAAGCTTTATCGATGATTCAACGTGCAAGGTATGGGTTTATTTTCTTAAAACAAATCGATGTATTTGATGCTTTTAAGATAAAATCTCTGTTGAAAATGGCCGATTTGAAGGTAAAGTGCCTGAAGTCGAATAATGGTGGTGAATACATAAGCAAGGAGTTTGTTGACTATTGTGCCAAGCAAGGGATAAAGATGATCAAGACGGTTCGAAACTCCTCAGCGAGAATGGTGTAGCGAGAGAATGAATATAACTCGAATGAAAGGGGTAGAAGCATGAGATTGAATGCGAGTTTGCCTAAGACATTCTGGGCGTCACGATTAAGCTACTGACCTACTTGATCAACCATTCACCATGTACTCCCTTGGATTTTAAATTGCCGAAAGAAATGTGGCAAAGGAAGGAAGTAAGTCTCAAACACACGAAAGTCTTTGGTTGTAGTGCTTACAGTTTGTTAAATGATGGTGGCAGGGATAAACTTGATTCAAAGACCAAGAAGTGCACATTCATTGGTTATGGATCGAAATGGGATACATGCTTTGGGATAGTGAAAACGAAGTTAATTGAAGCAAGAATGTCACACTTTAACTTGGTAGGTTATACAAAGACGAAACAACAAAAGTCCGAAGTTGAAGAAGTATGTTGAATTTGAAGGTGGTGAAAAGAAGAAAGCGATCGAAATCCACGAATGCGGGATGATTCAATGTCGACAGTGGGAGCTCGGGGTAATTCCAGTAATGATTAAGATGAAGAAACTAATCCTCCATTCCATAATCCCCGTCACACCTCAAGTTCAACCAAGAAGATCTTCCAGTCACAGACCACCAGAATACTCACCATTCCAACTACATTCTCTTGGCAGAAAATGGTGAACCCGAGTGTTACTCTGAAACTATGGGGTTGAAAGACTCATTGCAGTGGGAGCTAGCAATGAAAGATGAAATGAAGTCACTTAAGAAGAACAAGACCTGGTTTCTAGAAGCTTCCATGGGAAGAAGGCTCTTGAACAAATGGGTTTCGAGGTCAAACATGAACATGATGGTACTAAACGGTACAAAGCCAGATTAGTAGTCAAGGGGTATCAACAGAAAGAGGGAATTGATTTCAATGAAATTTTCTCCGGTGGTGAAAATGACTACCATCCGTTCTCGATATTGTAGGCAGAGAAGCACATCTAGAAGCGACTAGATGTCAAGACAACTTTTCTACAGTGACCTAGATGAAGACATTTACATGACCAGACGGAGGGTTTTCAGGTTAAAGGCAAAGAAACTTGGTGTGTAAACTGAAGAAGAGTTTGTATGGTCTAAAACAAGCACCCAGACAATGGTACTTGCAGTTTGATAACTTTATGGGTAGGATTGGTTACAAGAGATGTGACAATGACCATTGTTGTTACATCAAGAGGTTTAAGGGTTCTTATATCATTCTACTACTCTATGTAGATGATATGTTGATTACGTTGTGACATGTCGAGATCAAAAAGTTAAAGAGGCAAATGTCACGAAGAGTTAGAAATGAAAGACTTAGGGCTGCAAACCAAATACTCGGGATGAGTATTTTTAGAAATAAAGATGGTTCTTTGACACTATCTCAAGAGAAATACATTGGGAAAATGTTAGAGAAGTTCAACCTTAAAGATGCCAAGATCAGAAGCACACCTTTGGGAAGTCACTTTAAGCTTTCTAAAGATCCAACCCAAATTAGATGAAGACAAGAAAGCAATGGCTAAGGTTCCTTATGCATCTGCAGTTGGTAGCCTCATGTATGCAATGGTATGCGCGAGACGGATATAGCTCATCTTTGTGGGGTCGTTAGTCATTTTATGTCCAATCCGGAAGAACATTGGGAAAGCGATTAAATGGTTGTTGAGATACTTGAAGGGAACTTCAAAAATGGCATTGCATTTTAAGGGAAAGATGTTATACGAGGGTTATGCGGTGCGACCTTGGAGGTTTTAAAGATTCATACAAAAGCACCACAGGGTATGTCTTTACAGTGGGAGGCACTGCAGTGAGTTGGATGTCTAAACTCGAAGAAAGTGTTGCCCTTTCAACACGAAGCGAGTACATGGCGGTTGTTGAAGCAAGCAAAGAGCTTATATGGTTGAAGAACTTTCTCGAAGAACTTGGCAAAGAACAAGCCACTGTGCACTGTTTTGTGATAATCAAAGTGCAATACATCTTGCAAAGAATCCTGTCTTCCATTTGAAGACAAAGTACATACAGCTGAGATATCACTTCATCAGAGAAAATATTAATGACGACACTCGAAGTTGAAGATCAAAGGAACGAAAATTCAGTGATATGCTAACTAAGGTTGTTACCTTAGAGAAGTTGAAGCTTTTCATAGCTTCAGCTTCGAGTTAATTGAAGAAGAGAGGCAAGGGTAACTAGGAATGAGCTAAATTTTTTAAATACTGATACGAGTTGAAGCGCCTTGAGTGAAAATTGTTTCGTGACTTCAAGTGGGAGATTGTTGAGTGTGAAGCCACTTATTAGGCTGGTCAAAAGGAAGTGCTAGAAAAGCAGGAAGCCAAGTTTTCAACCGACCATGTTCCTTGTGATTGATGGTAGGCGTGGTGACAGTAATTGGCGGCCGTAATTGACGTAGTAATTGACGGTGTGTTTATTTGACCAGTTATCATCTCAATCTCTATTTAAGAGATAGCTATGTATTTGTAAAATACACAACACAGCAGAAATAAAATACTCCTAGTTACCCACGGTGGACGTAGGTCAGATACCGAACCACCTTATATCTTTGTGTTCTTATATTGTGGCAGTTTATTGTGTTTGTATGTGTCGTGTCCGATCCTAACAATGGGTTTGGTGTTGGGGTCAAAAAGGGTTGGTTTAATGATGGTTTTTTTGGGTCATTTTAGGAGTTTGGGTTTTGGTTCTAGGAGTTGGATGCCGTTTGGTATGTTGTTCGGAATCACTAATGATATGGGTCTAACTGAGAGATGGAATGTGAATGGTATGAAACTATAAGGGTTCGTTTGGTAGTATAGTATCATTACCAATAACGTTGTTTGGTTGGATAATTATGTGTATCATATTCTTTTAGATTTACTGGGGCCTTATGATCATCCCCTCAACAAATATACAGTAAAGTTCATGTTCTTAATAAAAAGATACTAGTTAACATTTTTTTTTCATCCACTGATAAAAGGAGTGTAACAACAAAAAATCTCTTTCGTATCTAGTAATTGCAAAAGGAAGAAAATAAACACTTACATTTAACGATCAAATAATGTAAATAAACAGAGTTTGAATTGGTAAAACTTTTCCTTAATTTAGAAGTAGACTCATTAGTTTACATTATTGAATTTACTTTACATTATGAACGAACAAAATTAAGAACCCATTTATAATTATAGCACCACGTCTGGCGGCAGCGGTTCCTAGCGGCTGACTAGTAACGATATGCGGTATTGTGGCAAGTGTTTCGTTTAACATTCAAAATAAAACGTGAAAAGATCAAAATGTAATTGCAAACGTTTGTAACATGCGATAATTCAACTCTAATAATCGGTACGTATTGAGATAATTCAAAATCGAACACATACTTATTGAGATAATTCAATCGGTAAGTATATACGAAAAACCAACCTCAAAATCATCAACATTCATTTGATCTTTTATTTCCATTTTTCTTCACGACTTTAATACTCAGGGTTTGCTTATACAATTGGTTGTTTATATAGCCAAGAAGGTGAAAACATCATTACCATATATATACTTCCAGAATTTTGAACATTCTCCTTTATTAATTTCCTTACAAAAAGGTGAAAACTTTTATTCAAATATTTCACTTCCTGCCCAGAATTTGTTCACATTTTTGTAAGTCAATTTGTAAGTTACTAAACGTATGTAGTAAAAAATTTTAAGTTACCAAAGATAAGTTTTTGACTTTTCCACTTTTTCACATATTGAGGGCATGCTTGGTTCATATTAAGGAATAGGAAAGGGAAAGACTAAAGGAATGCAAAGGGAATACTAATGGGTAATATCATATGTTAAAAAAATGTAAATAGCATTTTTGGAAAGATGAAAAAATGCAGGTGGCAATTAGGAATTAAATGTGGGTGGGGACAGATGAGAATAAAAAAAGGGCATGTAGCCACGTGGGTCAAAAATTCTATTACCCTGTGATAAATTTCCAATACCCCCAAAATTCTGGGTAATGGAGTATGGGCCACTTTTGGGGATTGATTGCATTATACATTATAACCAACCACCATTTTTCATTTCCTTTTCCATTACCTATACATCTTAACCCTCAACCAAGCGCCCCCTGACTCTTTCACATTTCAATGTTGACCATTTTTCTATTTTATGTAGAAAAGATGAACGATCAAATAACATAGATAAACAGATCTTGGTTTATAAAAAAGAAGAAACCTTGAAGTTAAATTAGAGCGATAAAAAAAGAGAATGGTGTTGATATGAGATGAGAGAGAAGAATAATAAAGGAGCAAATAGTAAAAGATTGAACATCATTTAGCGAAAGGGAGGTAATTTTCGACAACGAAAACAATTTTGGGTTGAGAATAAACATGTTTGGGTCAAAAACAGGTAAACTCGTCTAACTCTAACTCGTTTATACTAACTGGCCAACCAGTGAACCCGAATAGGTCAACTCGAACACGAATCGATTGCCACCCCTAATTTAGCCTATGGGTTTCCAGCCACTTTTTTATTTCTAACGAGGGAGTTTGCACAGCAACTTTGCGCCGCGCATTGCGGTGGAACTTTTTGGATTTGATATGAGTTTTTTATGTGACAGAAATTTTATGTATTCATTTGTTTTGTGTTTATTTCTTAGATGTTTTTGTTAGATGAGTAATGTGTTTTTTTAAAAACAATATACATGGTAAGTATATTAGTGAAGCATAACCTAGCCATTTGTAGGTAAGACACGACCAAAACCAAGCTTTGGAAATGATCAAGCTTAAGACCAGCTCATTCCAAAAACCTTCAATATTGCTTTGTAACTTTCAGGCCTAAAAAGAGCAACCTTGGACCTATCTCGGGCTCGATCTATTTATGTACTTTTACCTTTCTCAAGGTTAGGACCTGTTCAAGGTCCAGTTAAGTTCAATTTAATTACAAAACATGTTACATCAGTATTAAGTGAAATAATATCTTTCATCAGTAGCTAGTCTTTGAATTCCAACAACTGGTCTCTAGTGTACTGTGTACAACCTGTCTCCCATCTGCTCCAACCAAATGTGCTCTATCCATAGTGAACCGAACAGGTGTATATCCCCAATCTATGATCAAATGTTTATTATCTTTATCTTCCGATTGATAGTCCTCCCATCTAAGTTCTTCGTGCCTTTTTCTTCGTAAGCACGCGTAGCTATATTGAGTCCAGTTTTTCAGCAGGTTGTGCACCATTGCTACTAAAGTTGTTTGAGCAAAAGGAGGCGATATACTTCCCACATGTTGTTGAATGTTCTTCTGCGTGAACCTGGCAATAATAATTCACCATAAATGCAGTAAGTATAGATATACGAAACTCATGACATGCGCACAAAATTCCTACTACATGCAAAATATAAATGGAGGGGGCAGTATATGCCATTAAAAATGGGTTCGGTTCATAATGGGTCATTTTTGTAAGGGTCGAAAAAGGCCATATAGACACTTTCTTGTCTATTTTTCAAGCTTAAAAAAATTAAAGCTTTAACTATGATCACAAAATAATATTCTTAGATTAATAATGAGGGCTGATTTCTAAAGTTTTACAAATTAAAATAGAATTCGAGCCACATTTAACCTGTTTGACCCATTTAACCCATTCCTTTATAGCTAGACTTTTAAATGGACAAAATATGACCCGTTTGTGAAAAATTGCAACTCAGATAAACTCATTCATAAGTAATTGGGTCAAAATTTTCACAACACCCTTTGAATCCTATTGTAATTAAGCTTTTACATGAAAGGTTGCTTGAAACAAAAGAATAAATTTTGCATTTTGTTTAGCGTACACAGTACTTTTTTATTATTGTAAAGATGAAATGAAAATAATTAAAACTGGACGTTCACATCAGCTGTGGTCTGGTCATGGAGTTTGTAGTAGATAATGGACCGGACCAGGCCAGAAACTGGAGCAACTACCACCAGATTTACATGTGTGTTGATATCATTTCCATGAATCTGAAAATCAAAACAGCTAGAAATCCACTATCTAAATTTATATGGGTGAAATGCCTTTCCCGGTATTGGGATATTCCTATTAATACACCCATTTTGACCTGTTACCAACGCGCCCATTTGCTACCTCTGCAAAAGATACATATAAAAGCCATAAAGATGATTTTCACCCGCGTGTGCATATAAAAGCCAATGGAAACATAATCTTGATCTGTGTTCAGCTCCTTTATAGAAAATTTAACTTCTTCCATCAAATGTGGATTCCAAACAATACCAATACAAAGCAAATAATCGGCTATCAGAATCCAATGCGCCTAATAACCTTTTGTTTTTTTGTAGGTTGACTTACACGTTTTCTCCAAACTCTTTTGTGGCGGTTGCTATTGCTCATTAAAAATGATTCTGCCTTTGCATTTCTTTAATGCAGATGGGCAGTTTTCAGTGTTCCTATTGATTTGTCCCCCCGATGGTTACTGCTTTCTAAACAGATAAGGAGTTGTTTGGATAGCTAATTAAAGGTTTTTTATTTACTTAAAAAAACCAAATAAGCACTTATAAGCAATCCCAAATAGCCTATTCCTTTAACTAAGCAATCACAAATCATTTATACATGAGTTTTACTACCAAAGTCACAACATTATAGCATCTTCTACAGTTTAAATCATTTTAATAATGCAAATAAGAATAACAGTAAGCGAATGTAAAGAAGCTTACCCTCGAAGGTGTGATGAAGCTGCATCTTGTAGAAGTTTCTCAGAATATGACTAGTCGTCTTTAAAACGATGGATGCTGCTACCAATGTTGCTGTCATTTCACCTACAACATCAGCCCCTGATGTGATTATCTGTGTGGGGCGACTGTAGTCCATGTCATTCGCTCACGTATGCTTTGTGCAGTGGCATAGTATGCCTTGGAGAGATCAAATCCCTCCGGAGAATATGACGGTGTAAACCCGGCATGATAAGTTGTAGTATTCGACAACCTACAACCTGGTTACTAGCACGGATAACTTCGACCAAGAAGACGAAACACCAGCAGTTTACCGACAAAAAAGATAAATAATATGCACAAGTAAGTTTCCCTAATCGTTTGTTTGATTAGTAATTGAAAGAATGCGTACATAACCCTTCCCCCTCACCTCCCTTTTATAGAGATGAGGGGGAAGAACAACCGACTCTAACACTATACCTATATCGGCTGTGAGAAAAGAATAATACAGACGTGATCTTGAGATGCAAACCGACCCAATAAGCGTACGCGTTATTGACGCTGTACACGTTATTGACACGGTATTGATATTCTAGAACCTAGACTCTTGTAAGCTAAGATAAAGACTAAATATATAACAATTTCCACCTTAGGCTTTATATTAGCTAACACCAACACTCAGCAACTCCAAACAGTGTTGTAACTTGAGTCCAGGTACCACCTTCGTCAAGGCATCCGCAACATTGTGTTCAGTACCCACCTTCAGAACTTCAACCGTCTTTGCTTCCAAGACCTCTCTAATAAAGTGATAACGCACATTGATGTGCTTAGTCCTTTCATGAAAAACATGATTCCGCGATAAGTGAATCGCGCCTTGATTATCACAATTAACTGCCGCATTGTTAAGCTCCACGTGACTCTTCCAAGAGTCCCCTTAGCCAAATAGCTTCCCCACGCCTCCGTAAGGGCCATATACTCCGCCTCGTAGTTGAAAAGAGCTACCACGTGTTGTAGCGTTGCCTTCCAGCTTACAACACATCCACTGTACTAAAAATCGTAACCCGTGATAGACCTACCTTTATCCGGATCCTTAGTGTAGTGCTGAATCAACAAAACCGTTACGTCCACATGGTTGCCACGATTTGTCCCATACACCAAACCAGCGTTTGCGATTGCCCATAAATATTCCGAATCCACTTCACTGCTTCCCAATGCATTTTACCCGGATTCGCCAAATATCACGCTAACTATACTGCCAGCATACCCTATGTCGGCCACGTGCACACCATCAACTACATTAAGCTCCCAACCGCATTTGCATACGGCACCTTACTCATCCTTTCAACATCACAATCCCTAACCGGGCAATCCTTCAACGGCGGCAGTGCCCACCCAATGGCATCTTAACCGATTTCCCATTGTCAACTCTAAAATTGTTTAAAATCTTAGAAACATACCCGGATTGTGACACCCTCAGAATCTTGCGACTCCGATCCCTGATGATCTCCATACCAAGAATATTCTTTGCTTCCCCAAGCTCTTTCATGTCGAACTCCTTTTTAAGCAAAGACTTGATAGACCTAATCTCAGCCTTGCTTTTACAAGCAATCAGTATATCATCTACATATAACAATAGATATATATACTCACATGGTGCATAACTCCTGTAATATACGTAGCTGTCATAACTGCTACGCTTAAACCCGTTGCTTAGCATATACTCATCAAACCTCCTATACCATTGCCTAGGTGACTGCTTCAATCCATAAAGGGATTTCTTTAACAAACATACCTTGTTACCTTGTTCATAACCCGGTGGTTGTCTCATGTAGATCACTTCTTCAAGATTACCATGTAAAAATGCCGTCTTTACATCAAGTCGCTCCGACTCATAATCTTTACACGCAGTCAATGCAAGTATAACCCGAATAGATGTGTGTCGAACTACCGTGAAAATACTTTATTATAGTCAATACACGCCCTCTGTGTGAATCCACGGCAACCGCCTGCCTTGTACCTAGGCTTTTGAACACCTTCAATCCCTTCCTAATCTTGAACATCCATTTGCAGGCTCACCGGCTTTTGCCCAGTGGATGATCTACTAACTCATAGGTCTTATTCTTCCTCGAGAATCCATCTCTTCATCCATAGCGACTTTCCACTTAGTGTCTTCACAAGTAGCGCCTCTGGTATGTTAATGGTTCATGAGTATCTTCTTCCTCTGCTGCGACAAGCGCGTAAGCGGCCATATTACTTTCATCCCGAAACCTCAAAGGTTTCGTTCTTTTCCTTGGCTCTCTATCCCGAACCAACTGATAATCTGTGAGATCCGGTGTTTGATCATGATCGATCCCTGCATCTTCATCATCACCATCTTCGATCATCTGTCGATCTTCCTCAGGCGAACGATTATTTAACCTCTGAAGTTCCACCTCAACCTGTAATTCCTCAACAGACTTATCAGTACGCACAGAATCCTTCAACGTGTCTTTGTACATGACACTTTCATTCAAGACCACGTCCCTGCTAGTGACTATCTTAGGTGATTCATTATCAAGCCTATATAGCCCACCCTTCACACCTTCAGGATACCCCAAAAGAACGTATTTTACTGCTCTCGGCTCGAGCTTACCTTGTTTAACGTGTAAATATGAGACACAGCCGAAAATTCTCAACATTCCATAATCACTTAGATGTCCTGACCACATCTCCATAGGAGTCTGTTTCTCGATCGCTGTCAATGGTGACCTATTTATAAGATATGCGGCCGTACATGTCGCTTCCGAAGGTCTTGGGCAATCGGTGAATTAATAAACGCGTACCTTATCCATGAGAGTTCTATTCATCCGTTACGCTAACCCATTCTGCTGCGCGCCGGCAACTGTCAAATGTCTAGCAATCCCACTCTCATGCACGGTTTTCAAACTCACGGTTACTGAGAACTCAAGACCATTATCCGTCCTAAGCTTCTTAACCGTCCTCCGGTCGATTCTCTACTAGCGCTTCCACTCTTTGAACTTCCCAAATGCTTCGTGTTTGAACACGAGAATATAAACCCATACCCTCCTCGAATAATCATCAACAATAGATAAGAAATACCTCTTACCTCCCAATGATTCCACCGAAGACGGACCCCATAAGTCTGAATGAACATAGTCTATCACTCCCTGAGTAGTGTGCCTTCCTACACCCCGACTCGGTCGCGACTTTCCCGAACACAATTCTCACAAAATCGAGCTTTCCTAGACTTTTCTTGCCAAACGACTCCGCTTATCCAGACTGTAGTCCCGCCTCACTGATATGTCCCAGTCTTTTGTGCCAAACCTGCGCAAGACTGTCTTTTCTTCAACACTAGCATTAACCTCACCTTCCACTGCATGGCCATCCAAAGAGTATACTGATTATCCCTTCGGGTTCGGATAAAATAACCCTAGAACCATTAATCACCTTGATTTTTCCCGACTGCATTTTTATGGTATATCCCTCTTTTTCAAGAGTTCCCAGCGATATCAAGTTTCTTTTCAATTCAGGAATATACCTGACATTGTCTAACACAAAACTTGATCCATCTTTCGTTGTATTACCTTGCCAATACCTCGATTTTGCACTCCCTGTTATCACTCAACAAGTACTCGCCCTCATCGCATTCCAGAAAATCAAAAAATAAATCTAACCTGGGTGTCATGTTGTATGAACCTCCTAAATCCATAATCCAATCCAGCAATGCATCTACACTCATCACCATCATCACCTCAGGCGTCATAAACCAAACCACTAGAGCTTGGCTGATCATCTTTCTTGACGAAACCATTTGACTTCTTGCGATTATTCTTACGACACTTTCTCTTCAAGTGCCCCTCAGATTGGCAAATATAGCACTTGAGTCTTCCACCTCGAGACTTCGATCTTGACTTTCCCCTAGACTGATGCGAATTCCTATGATCAGTTCTTCCCCTCACGAATAACCCTTCACCATCATCCCCCTTCGCTTTAGATCTTTCTTTGATTTCCTTTGAATTTAGAGTGGCCATCACATCTTCCAAAGTCAAAGCTTCCTGTCCATAAAGCAAGGTATCCACAAAGTGTTCGTATGATCTTTGGTAAAGAAGTGAGTAATAATAAAGCAAGATCTTCATCTTTGAATTTTACCTCAATATTTGCTAAATCAAGAACGATTTTGTTGAACTCACCTATATGCTCGGAAATCGTACGTCCAGCAGGCATGTAGAATGTATACAACTTCTTCTTCAACTTGTTGGCCAAAGACTTTGTCATGTACAAAGTCTCGAGCTTGTTCCAAACCCCCGTGCGGTCGTCTCCCCATAACCTCTCTCAGTACCTTGTTACCTAAACACAAAATCACGGCACTATGAGCTTTCTTGTTTAGCTCACCTTTCGTTGCAGTATCCATGTCCGCGGGTAAAACCTCCAGAGCTGCTTCACATCCATGTTGGATTAATAAAGCACGCATCTTGACTCTCCATAACCCGAAATCACCAGTTCCATCAAATTTCTCGATGTCAAACTTGGCTCCCGTCATTCTTTAAACCCTTTATTAATTTGCTAAACCTTGTGAAAAAAACCTCACAATCACAAAATAATAAAGTCCCTTGTGCAATACCCTCTTAAATTATTATCCTTATTAATAAATAATAATTATTCTTCACTTTTCCAAAAAAGAAGAAAAGCACTTTCTTTTGTTTTTGTGTCCTTGTCGTGATAAAACAAACAACCACTGGCCTCTTTTACTTTTTAAATAGAAACCATTATCTTCTTCCTAGTTCACCTTCTTCTTTGTGTTTATCTTCTTCTTCTTCGGATTCAGATGAAAACGAAAACGCACCAGGAAAAAAAAACGATTATCTTCCCTCTTGTTATTCTAAACCGAAACCCAAAACAGAAAACAACCTCCTGCTTCTTCCAGAAAACCGAACAACAGAGAAGAAAGAAACCTTCAAGATCGATCCTAGTAAACCAGAAAAACTTTCGAACCAAAGCTCTCTGATACCACTTGTAGTATTCGACAACCTACAACCTGGTTACTAGCACGGATAACTTCGACCAAGAAGACGAAACACCAGCAGTTTACCGACAGAAAAGATAAATAATATGCACAAGTAAGTTTCCCTAATCGTTTGTTTGATTAGTAATTGAAAGAATGTGTACATAACCCTTCCCCCTCACCTCCCTTTTATAGAGATGAGGGGGAAGAACAACCGACTCTAACACTGTACCTATATCGGCTGTGAGAAAAGAATAATACAGACGTGAGCTTGAGATGCAAACCGACCCAATAACACGTACGCGTTATTGACGTTGTACACGTTATTGACACGGTATTGATATTCTAGAACCTAGACTCTTGTAAGCTAAGATAAAGACTAAATATATAACATAAGTAACTCTCCGTGTCACAGCTTCAGTACCAGGTCTCGATTTCCCAATACTGCTTGCATCTCCTAAGCAATAAAACAAACAACAATCACTTTGATAATGTTCCTTACAACTTCATAATTATGTACAAGTTTACTGGGGGGTAAATGTGAGAACTAAACTACCATATGGTCGTTTGGGTTGGTTACTGATCATGCAATTTCTAAGCGTTCTTGATTCATGCCATTCAATCATTCAAACCATATAGGCGCGGACTTTATTAACATAATATAAACGGTTGATTCAGGATATCTGATATAAATCGAATAACATAAAGCTACATTTTAAGAAAACCGGTCAAACGAAACAGATAACTTACATTAATATTTGCCGCCTCTTCATTCTGAGTGGTTAACATATCAGATTACAAAAGTCACACCAGGGTTCATGCTGTTAAACTAAGTTCAATTACACTTGTAATGGGTCTGGAGGTACGGAGTGTACACCCATCCGTTGATCTCCAGTGGTAAAGTTTGATTCAGGTCGCTGGTTCAGTGTTTTGACTCTTCAGTGAGTAATACTCTGAACGGTATTCATCAAGCTGATGAGTTCAACTTTAATCGAAACCATTCAGACACCTTCAAATTCATAAGACGTCAAGGCAAATGTGAGTCGGCACAACACACATTAAGCGAATAGGCATGTGGCAACAAAACACGCAACCCACAAACAACCATAACTTTCAAATTCAGTCTCTTTTTTAATTATCAGACACGGATAGGCAAACAGTCGAAGAAAGAGGATTTATCCGGCGTGGCTGCAAACTTAGGAAGCTTGCCCTGCCATGATGCAAATAATCACATATTTGCTCGAATCCACCCGAACACGTACCCAAAAGGTAAGTTCCGGTCAAGCATCAGCATAGCACGCTGTAAGCAGGCTCGATACTAGCAAGCAGGCATCAGCACCAAGCTGCAAGCAACCATCAGCAACTTATTATGTAAGACAGCATGGTTCAAATATTTTTGAAAGTATACGTTTCGACATGACACTAATGATTGTAAAATGCAAACCATCTACTTCTAAATGATTCTAAACAACACTGAAACAGAATTCAAAACATATCACAGCCTTTTTGCAAGTTTGAGATATAAAATAGAGGAAATAAAGAAAGTCAAATGTTAGTTTTGATCAAATTGATGTCAACGAAAGTTTAAGAGACATTGAAATCAGAATCCATAACTATACCTTTGATTTAGATAAACTAATTTGAGGATCTAATTATAATCTCAAATTGCTTGCAATCTTGTTAAGAATAAAATTGAAGAACCGTATCTCTTAATTTTTATCTGAATGCTTTAATCTTTTCTGCGAATAAAATTATGTGCGCGTGTGTTTGTGTGATAATGCTGTTGTGAATTGAAACCTCTGGAAGGGATGAAGTGAATTGTCGGCTGTGTTACGGAGAGATCACGGTGGTGTTTCTTTTTCTTGATAGCATATATGGTTTTTTTTTATTTGGAATCACAATTTTTTTTTTTTTTTTTTTTTAGAATTTCATATATATCCCTCATTTGGTTCAAAATTTCATATATATCCAACCTAACTTGAAAATTTCATATATATCCAATCTAAAACTTAAAATTTTCATATATGTCCAAATACCCAATTTATATTTAATTAAAATTTTAAAATACATATTTATTACTTCATTTAATGTTAAATGACCATTAAACCCTTCGTTTTGATCCCAGTTGAGCAAACGATCTAATATAGAAACTGACTTAAACAAAGACTTATTAAGTATCACGCGGAATTTAATACTTAATCTTAAGAAGAAGAACAATGAACATTCAACACCTCAATATTATTATTAATACGAGTACTCTAACAAGTATTAGGGTTTTACAACCTTGAAGTGTATCGACCTTAGATATAAAACATACGTATATCTAATCTAACCTAGGACCTCCTTTTATAGACTAAGGAGTCCTTTACATAATACAATACGTAACCTACAAGATAAATATCTTTTCCATATTTATCTAATACAAAATATTAAACCGACTATACAAGACTAGCAGTGGTTACAATACAATATCCGTGGTTACA
This sequence comes from Chrysanthemum makinoi, assembly GCA_910596185.1. Taxonomy (NCBI): domain Eukaryota; kingdom Viridiplantae; phylum Streptophyta; class Magnoliopsida; order Asterales; family Asteraceae; genus Chrysanthemum; species Chrysanthemum makinoi. The sequence continues at coordinate 119,601,394 of OU343216.1, read as the reverse complement.
CAATACTACTAGTCGCGGTTTGTCTTCAGCAGTGGATTCATTCTTCTGTCCGTGGTTTCACCAACTCTGTCCGTGGTTCCAACACTTAGAATAATTCTTGATCCAAGGAACCAAAAACCCAACAATCCTCCCCCACTTGATACATTCAAATTGTTAGGATCGTATGTATGGATGATATGGTGATTCGGGAGGTCGGGGAAGATGAAAGAACATCATCTTCATGTTAGAGAGAGAGAGTATGAAGAGAAGGGAGAAACTATGTGTTTTATTAATAGGAAAGGTGAATTACACAAATGAGACTCACCCCTCCATGGAAGTATGGAGGGGTATATATATACCCAAACACTTACATCTATCACTAAATGACATAACAAGCCCTTGTGTTTGAGGTAACAAAGATAGAAATGTAATCCCGTCAATGTCGTTCCATTTACGAGTTAGGAGCGATTCCAACAATCTTCCCCCAATGGGACGACATAAGGGATTACTTTCAACATTTACTACAAATATAGAAATCAAATAAAGAAAGGTCTTCATAAGCTCTTTAAGTGCAGAGGATGATGAAAGTTTACGCTCTTAGTCTTCTTCTGGTACCTTGACTTGAGAACCGTTTTCTTCACTTGTAGGCAAATGATGTAATATGCATAAATTGGATTAACTTCCCCCCAATTCATGCCGCATGTCTTTAGCAGCTTCTCCGTACACTCCTTTTTGGCAAAGTTTCGAATCAGCTTCCCCAAACTGACAACTATCTTTAGCAGATTCGAAACTTTGATGTAGTGAACATTTCCTCTAACTTTTGACGTTTCAGATGCAGCGGAATTTGTAGATGAGCAGAAACCACACAAGGTAATCGACGTATGCGGAAAATCCGTTCGAGGGTAACATGCAAGAAATCAACAAGATCTTCTCACATATATAGATGCTTCACACCAAACAAACCACGAAAGACGAAATGAAACGACTTCCCCAATGTTGCGGCTATCGGAATAGTAGTTACTAGTGAATCTGCAATTACTCGATAAAATGACCGTGTGTGAGGCATCACAACATCATATTTAGGTAACTTCACGCACGATAACTCTGTGAAAGTGAGGCGATAACACCAAAGTGAGACGTTTAGACCACGATCGTCTCATTTCTTCCCCGATTGAAGAAATTCATGAAAGGAGAGGTTTTCGCAAAAAATACAAAACAACAAAGGAAGCAGACACCACCTATACTCTCTTCCCCCCGATGTTTTCAATGAATCAGAATCATACACCGCGTATGTTGATGATGAAATTGGAGACATCGAAACCATGTATGTTCAATTAATCGAACAAGTGTGAAGTACCATAAATATCTCGTGAGAATCAATTGTCGATAAGACTTCTCCTTCGTGTATACTCTTCTCAGTTAACTTTTTACCGACCCCATTATCATTCTGACGGCTTTTTGTAGTGACTACTGATGGAGAGAACCCAATATGATGAACTTGAGACTGAAGTAGTATAACCCGAACTTGTGACTTAAACTTGCACTATTGTCAGACGAAGAACCCTTTTCTTAACTCCATCGAAAAAAGGTAAACTTAAAGTTTCTCAAATTATCCACACTTTAGTATGACACTTGAGCACAACAACGTAACTCCTTAAAAGTGATAGTTATAAGATGTGAGCACAACAACGTAACTCCTTACATCAGGTTCAACTAGATAACTCAAGTCTTTGTCATTCGAAACGGTTAAAGCTCGAACAAGGATCTCGAAGAATCATGCATCCAACCAACCCCGATATCTTCAGATACTAAGTACACGCATCCGTGATATCCCACTTCAACCTCAAATAAATAATAGTGAATTCGCGCCGTAGTCACATCTTGCGGTTACATGCCCAAAACTAGCCTTTGTTAAAGGCTTAAATGAACTTTGATAATGGTTTCCCGATCTTGTCAAAAAATGTATCCTCGTGAAAAATTTGTAATACCAAAATACCATACCGTTTACCGACTATTGTACCCAAAAAAATTAACACTATGTATTGAAATACATTGATGGTTAATATTTTCAGCACAAAAATTTCAATCGGATAAAGAGAACCCAAACTCAACGATGTATGACTCGGGCCCAAAAGGATTTAAGTATTTTAAACCGAGATCGCCAAATGAGCACTTCTGTAAATCTTTGATTTATGAATCCACGATTCAATAGCACTTCAAAAGGAAATCTCTATGTATATAATCTGAAACATAGTACATGTCCAAACTACTACATATTCGGCCCAAGACCACTTCATACGCCCGGCCCATGTTTAAACCCAAGCCAAACCGTGTAGCTATAAAGCACCATTTTAACACCCCACAACCCTAATAATACTGAAATTTGAAACCCTAATCTCACAAACCTCTAATACCAGCGCCCCCAAACTCATTATACACCCAGATCAGATCCAATCAATTAACGCCATTAACACATCTCATCAATCGTCCAAACAAAACGCAATAACCAATCATTCTCACATCCTCTTCTATACTATAAGTCGAACACCAAATGATGACTTCAAGATCCGTTCCAGGGTCTCGGGTAAGGATTAATGGGTTACGAATACACGTTTGATATGTCTAACATGCACGACTGAAAGTAAGAAACGTGTATAACGAAGTTGTTATAAAATGTTTCTTAACTATTTTCGCATATTCAAGAGGTGCTTGATTTTTTTTTCTTTATAGATCTGTGATGTTAGCTTTGTTCACACAAGAAAAATCTTCAAAAGATTGATGGTTACGTGAACGATTACTGAGATCATTTTGTACTTATTACCTATGTTGTCATCGTATTAATTTTTGTATGGATCTGTGATGATGAGATTTTCGTGTTGTTCTTGAAATGGACATTTGGAAAGTCACGAATCGATTCTGAGATCCTTTTTACATTGAGTCTTGTTTGTGGGGATAGGTAAGAATAGATTTGTGATTATGAGATGGGGAATGTGATTTTTGATGTTGGGTCTGGCTTTTAACAATTAAACTGAGGTCGTGACGTTTTAGTTGTTTGGTATTTTGGTTTTGGTCGTGGTCGAGTCTTTTGTGACTCTTCTTCTTCATTTCTGTCTTAGAGTCCTTACGCATAAAATGAGTATCCTTATGCGTAGAAGGGTATCCTTATGCGTAGAAGGGTATCCTTACGCGTAAAATGAGTATTACTCGTATGGTTATGCGTAAAATGGGGTCTTACGAGTAAGCTTACTCGTAAGTTTAAGGCATACGCGTAGGCTTATGCGTAACCATACTTTCTTACGAGTAACTTCATAGTTACTCGTAACCGATATGAAGATGAGGTCTTAGGCGTAATATTAGGGTTTTGACTTGTTGACTTTTTTTCTCCGGCGTGTTTCCGACCAAAGAATCTGACCAACTTGAGAATCCCAGAAAAAAACATTGAAAGGTTATCCATTTGACCCACTTTGACCAGGTTGAAAGTGTCCACTTGACCACATATAAATACCATGTTGACCACCACAACTTTCACAGAATGAATCAAAAAAATGTCAAGAAATGCTTATCAACAAAAATTGTTATTGTACTTTTTAGGAGACAAAGAAGAGTTTGTGACAGCAAAAGTTAAAGGACATGACATCTTTTTGACCATATGGGTACAAAAACTATTTAAAAACAATAACCAAGGATGAATAAGAAAAAATATTTTCAGATTCAAAAACTTGGTACAAAAACAGATTCGACCAAAAAAAAATACCATTTTTTACAAGATAAAAAAACACCAAAAATCAACCCATGATATAAATATGACCTTGCTCTCTGATACCAATGTTAGGATCGTATGTATGGATGATATGGTGATTCGGGAGGTCGGGGAAGATGAAAGAACATCATCTTCATGTTAGAGAGAGAGAGTATGAAGAGAAGGGAGAAACTATGTGTTTTATTAATAGGAAAGGTGAATTACACAAATGAGACTCACCCCTCCATGGAAGTATGGAGGGGTATATATATACCCAAACACTTACATCTATCACTAAATGACATAACAAGCCCTTGTGTCTGAGGTAACAAAGATAGAAATGTAATCCCGTCAATGTCGTTCCATTTACGAGTTAGGAGCGATTCCAACACAAATAGAATTCTCAAGTTTCCTTTAAGCTCAAAACATCTGAATTCGAGGATGTAGCCAAACACTTACTAGATTTAAGAATTTTCTCATACTTCAACAACAAATTGTAAGCTTGATCATCATAGGACATCAACATCTTTAAACCACCAGGCTTCACCATCTGAGCAATAACTCCTGGATAATTATTCAATTTGGGATAATCACCTTCTACTAGCATATGAATAACTTCTCCAGACACAGTTAACACATGAACTCCACAAGTTTGATATAAAAACCATCTTGTAACATGACCATTGTAGAGTCATTTCCATTCAGGTTCATCATGAGTAGGTTCAAACAAAATCTTCAAGTGATGATAAACTAGTCTCTCATGATAATCATCTGGATGTACTTCACCAAACTTATTCTTGTAAAGTATCCAAAGATTCATTAAATCATTTCTATCCAAATATTGAAGCATCTGTGAAAATTTATGAAACTCAGAAACTTCATTATTGAGTTTTTGAATTTTCCAACATCCTTCACTTCCATTAAGCTCAAACACATAAGAGATAATTTGATTACCATCTTCAATCACTTTCAGTCTTTTAGAACCAGATGTCTCCTGAATCTCAGATTTTCTCTTTTGTCTACTTTGAATCCACTCTTCTTCTTTTTCAGAATTCATTGGACAGAAATTATCATTATTAATCCTCATACACATCAGATAAAGCTCATGAATTCTTTCAAATGAACATTTACTAAGATTATCAGGAATATGTATGCCTGAATTCTTAATAATCTTCATCAGTACATTCCTCATCTCACGAATTGTAGGAGGTTTCTTCCTTTGAATTTGCTTCTTTTCCTTATTGATCCTCCTTGCCCATTCACCCAAGATTCTAGCTCTTTCCTCATCATCTAACAATGCCCATTCTTGAGTAGTATACTCATCCTTTATTTGATTAGAAGCTTGCAGATAATTTTGTGATTCATACCATGTAGCTAACCATTTCTGAGAAGCCTCCTCTTCTTCTTGCTTTTCTTTCTCTGCAGCTGCTTCCTCTTCAGCTTGTATGCCTCTTGTATACTCTTCATCATAAGCAATATGTTCTGCTACACTTTTAAACTTTAAAACAGGTGCTGCAATACCTTTACCCTTTCCAGTGTCTGGTTGAGCCATCTTCTTCTTCAAAGGCTCACCAATAACTAGACTTTTACCTTTAGGTTTGTTTGCAGTAGATTTAAGAGATGAAACAGGTGCAATGATGGGTGTAAGGTTAGTTGAGGTTTTGCTTAGATTGATCAATGTACTTGTAGCTTCTTTCTCAACCTCTTTTGATTTAGGTGGTGACATAGAGATGGTTGTAACAATTGTGGAACACTACAAGAAAAGCAGGTATTTAGGAGGGGAGAAAACTGTGCCAAATACTCAAAATACCGTGCCAATTACCATTTGGGACGGGCTTGGCACGGTTTTGGCACCGTCCTAAATATGAGGGTGCCAAATAAATTTGGGTCGGGTCAAAATTGTGCCAAATAGCATTAGGCACGGGTTTTTGGACGGTTTTGTTTTTGTGTGCCATGTTTTAGGCATTTGGCACAGTTTGTAATTTTCCGTTCTAAACGCCCATTCGGCACACTTTCATCACCCGCTCCAAATGCTTATTTGGTACAGTCTCATTCCCCATGCCAAATACTTATTTGGTACAGTCTCACCTCCCTTTCCAAAAGTGTAGTTGGCACAATTTTTTTTATTGTGCCAAAAGTATTTGGGACGGTTTTATTTCTCGTGCCAAACACATTTGGCACAATTTTAGTAAGCATTCCAAACATGTATTTGGCACTACTTTCGCCTATTTCAAATGGGTTTTGTACATCATCGTATTAGCCAATCACGTCAAATATACATAAATTTTAATCAACAAGGAAATAAAATACATTTAATAAACTTTTATTAATCATCAGTAAAACCAAGGTAATAGTCACTTGAAACCCATACAATAATCTGAACCTGATAAAGCTAGACACATTATGTCCGATGTATATAGACACATTGATGTTTTCTATCAAGTTTGCCATTCTAAACCATGAATATTTAAAAATAGACAAATACAACAAAGATAACGATATCTCCATCTTCTAGTTGGTTGTCTTCACTCTTACATCTTGAGGTTCAATCGTTCTACCACAAAAATAAAAGTTAAAAATGTGTTAGTGTATGTTTAGAAACATTTTAATGAATAGCTAGTAATATAACAGATTGATGCTAAGAAAATGAGATGCTCGAAGCTAAAGAAGAAAAATATTTTGGATGGCGCTATCAAGAACAAGACAATGGATTGGTAGTCAATTAGAAAAAGTTATGAACTTAATGTTATAAATTTAAATTTCAATGTTTACTTGAATATCACAAAAGCGGCTCCCTCGATAATCATTTTCGTAGCTACATTTCCATCTAGCTATAGTTACTTTTTATATTTCTATAAGCAAGATTCAACCTGGAAAAGAATATTCATAAACTTTATATACACGCCTATTTTATCTAAACCATGGTTCAATGAAAATCCTTACAATTTGTACATGATTCAAAGAGTACAGTCACATCTAGGGGTCTTAATCAGGTTGGGTCACTTGGGTTCTGGTCAATTCGGGTCGGGTCAACTTGGGTCAAGGCTTAAAAAATACCAAAACCCGACCTTATTTAGAAGTCGGGTTAGTCAGGTTCGGGTTATGTCATTTAAGAATTGTATAATTTTGATATTTAAACTTGAAAGTTAAAATCATAAAACAACTTTAAGAAAAACAAACTTGCAGGCAAAAACACTTAGTTGCAGTTGCAACAGATTAATATGAGTTTGCGTCACTTTAACATCATAAGTAAATAATGTAACTAGCAAATGAAATGACACTATAACTAGCACCAAGCATCAATATTTCTCGGATTTTATGTCTATGACATAAAGAGTGCATGTATGTCCTAGTGTTCTCCATCAGTACATTATATATTGGAGTTCTAAGTTTATTTAAGCCATCATTTGATATTGAAGACCTCTGAATAAAATACATTGCAAAACATGTTTAACCATGAAATTAAATAACGCAACATACTTTACCCCACATACCAGACTTTGATAAGTATTCAATGTAGATAGAGTGATCCAAGGTTTGAGCATCGACCGTCTTTACTGCTACAACACAATTAAAAACGTCAGATTTAAAAAATGACTCAAGATGAATATTAAAAAGAGACAATAATCAGAAAAATATACCACACATGGTCCTATAAATATAGAAAATTAAGTACTTAATGGCTATAGTAACCGCTTTTGATATCAAAGTGACAAAGCACACACCAGCAAATGAAGTAATAAGCAAAACAAGTATTTAAAGGTAGAACTTTCAATCGATATTACTAAGAAAATTCAATACATAGCAACAAAAAAGCCAAACAGGTAAGAAAACTATACCAAGACATGAAATAAGTGAACTATAAAAGACTACGAACACAATTAAAGAAAGGAACACAACGATGTGCTACAAAGTAGGCCACTAGCACACAACCCACAACCATACCATATATCTTAAGCAAAAAAACCCACACTTTAGATCTAAACTTGTTTATACTAATACAAGTAGGTTTTAGAGAAAAAAATCAAGCCTAACAAACACTTATATACAACAAAAAACAAGCCACATACATGTCGAGATACAAATGTAAGACATTGGGCATAAAATTAACAATAAAAAAAACTAATGGATAGATCTATGATTATATTAGTATCATCAATGTGAGCAACAAAATAATTTAATTATACCTCTTGTTAGAAGAAAAGAGAGAGAGCGGCAAGGTGAGATCCAATTTGGGATAACAGTTAGGGTTTATTTTTACCCTCTTTTTCTCCCGCTTTCAAATTTTGTTATCCCGCATTCCCGCTCCTTAATTTCATTTTTTTTAGTCATTGTGAAATTGTAAAGATGATCTAATATAAAGTTTACTGACAAAATTTGTAAGCATGTGCTTTATAACTAAGACCCGAACCAACAATACGGTTTATACGTTTACTCATACTTATTAGACGAGCAGCCGTGCATAGCAAAAGGAATTTTATAGCGGCAAATAGTTTTAGTGATAAGAAAAAGTTTATTGGTTATAAACGGATAATAATAAGTTTGAGGATACGAGGATTAAACATAATGTTTTGAAACCGGTTCGACCTGGGTGGTTCAACCGGTTGAACCGTTCCGGTCGAAAAATGGGTCAATTTAAACCGGGTCAACCTGACGGGTTGGGTCAAAAAATGGGTCAAATTAAACTGGGTCAACCGGCCAGGTTTGAAGCGTCCTTGGTCAACCCGTTTTCGATGTGTATTAATAATTTTCTTTTGAAACAAATGCGATTTAATAGTTGAAATTGCTTAATTGTGTCAACATTTTCTTTTTCATTTTTACAACATTTCACTTTCTTGCCTTTTCACTTTTCACTTTGACCATTTTTGTTTTATAGATAGTATAGAAGTAGGGGTGGAAATGAGTCGAGTCTGAGCCCACAAGAATTCGGCTAGTTTATAATTATAAAGCTCGAGCTTGGGCTCGGGCTCATTTCTATCAATTTGGATTTTTTCGGTTTCTTTTATTTTTCTGTTTGGTACGACCATTAACACGAACCTACGTTTCTAAAGGTAGTCCAAATACGATATCTTTATAATTGTGCTTAATAATAGCACTTTCAATCGCAAATCCTAACCATCAAAATCTAGGGTTATGTCCAAATACGCTCTCTTTACTAGGTTTATTATTAATATTCTAATACCGTTAATCGATTCGAGCTGAGCTGAAATTAAGAGTTGATAACTTAAACACACTTGAGGTTGACATATATGTCAATACTCGGCTGACTTGAAGTCGAGTTTTTTGACGACTCCGGTTTGGAGCTCGACAGCGCTCGAATCGATTACACCCGAATTAACGAGTCAGTCTTTTTAAGGCAACCAAAAATTTCCTCCCTTATAATGAGTTAAGATTTATGAAGTTGATCATTTAAACATCAACATATGTTGAAACATCGATAAATAGAAGAAAGAGTTTAACATTTTAGAACTATTTTTTAAGATAACCCTGAGAAAATTTACGAGGTTGGTTAAAAGGAGACAAAGGTTGATGATTATAAATTTGTAGATGGTTGATTGATTTTGTAACTATAAGTGTTAACGAACATACATAAAACATTATAATTTCATATTTTCCCAAAGTATTCTTTAAAGTTTTGTATTTATGCAAAAAGAAAACTAGTATTTTGAATAAATATGAAAATTTGATATTTAAGTAGAGTACATATAAAATTATCCCTACAAAATTCGTCACAAATGCATAATTATTCGTAGTGGCCTTTCAAATAATGGTCCTAAGTGCATAGGTATTTGGGACAATTTTTAGAAAACGTCCCAAATACATACGTATTTGGAACAACTCTCTAACAGTGGTTCCAAATACGCAAGTATTTGGTACAGTGTCTACAAACCGTTCTAAATAAATAGGTATTTGGCCCCATTTTTCAAAATCGTCTCAAATACGTGTGTATTTGGAACGACCTTTCAATGGTGGTTCCAAATGCATACATTTTTGGCACAATCAACAAAACAGTGCCAAATACAAATATTTGGCACAGTTTTTTGGTCGTTCCAAAAAAGTTCGTCCCAAAAACATCATTTTTTTGTAGTGGAAGTAGTTATGATAGCAGTGGGTACAATTGCCATATCTGAAACTGCAGTAGTGGTTTCAAGAGTACTAGTCGTGGTTGCAGACACACTATCAGTGGTTGTGTCCTACACTACCTCATCTTCTACCACAGTCTTCAAACTTTCAAGAACAGGTTCATTCCCATCTTTATCAGATACTACAAATTGTGGTGCTTGATCTCCACTATCCACATTTTCTTCCATATGCACATCTACAGCCTCCCCTGAATTCATGCCTTCACTCCTCCCCTGTTTGGGTACATTATCCATATTCAGAGCTGGAGAGGAGTCCACCTTCTTTTTCATCTTTCTCATAGTCCTCAAAATAGCAACCCCAGGTCTTCTTACTTTCTCCAAAACAAACATCCTATGCTTCATCCTTCCGAATTTCTTTACCCTGAAACACAACCAACTCTTGAAGACTTGAGATTGTATCATCCATTTTAGCACATTTAGCCGTCAATTCATTAAAACGTTCAAGAATATCCTCCCCACTTCGACCTGTGTTAACTGGTCCGAGAGGTGGTTCATTGGAAAAGTCATCATGTACCGCTTAGGATCCGTCAATTCAAATGGTCGTTCCAAACTATCCTCATCACTTGAGTTGTGTTAACGCTCAGAGAGGTGAATCCTTGGATAAAGTAAACATAGCACCAAACCTTGCACGATCATCTATGCACCGAGTGAGCCAGGTTGGCTAGGGATTCATCCACCTGTGTGAAGTTCCAAGGAACTCTCCACATTAGGAGTTGCCAAAGGTTGGGTCTTAATGATGTTTCCACTATCCTGACCAGCATCTAAGAATGAATCAGTAGTGGAAGCCCTTCCAATCATGTCACCTCCACACCGTGTGACAGCCTCATGAACAACACCACTAACACCAGCCTGAGGTAGCTTGGTGCCCTTCTTTCGCCTAGTCCATAAGATTGGTTTAACAGTGGTTTGGGTTTGACTAGAAGTAGGTTTTGATTCACTAACAGTGGAAACAAGTGCACTATCAGTGGGTTGAGGTGTACTAACAGTGGATTCAGGTTCTATGGGTTGGTCCTCAAGACCCTCATCAAACTCAGGAATAGCAGGCCAAGGAAGCATATGGGGGAACAAAGGAACATCTCTTATTTGAAAATTTGGCTTTTGATTCCTCATATGTGCAAAGACCTTAGGAAGCATATAATGCACTTCATACTCCCTAGTATGCTCAACAGGTCCTCTATTTGACTTTCCACAATCAGTTGAACAAACCTAGGATATAAATAATATTTACCCTTCTTTTTAATGTTCTGCACAAACCCTTCATAAATCATCCTAGACCAATTAAACTTCCTCCCCTCAGAGAAACATATAATAGCTGTAGCAATCTTGGAAGGAAAGTCATCAAATCCAGTGGTCTTATTACTCATACACATCAACAAGGTGTGTATCAAAAACTTCCATTGTGGTGAAAACATGCTCTTAAAAAATTTTACCTTGTCGCCCCTATGTGTATAGCCTAACCTCTCTAAACCAGCAAAAAAGATTAACAACACCATCAGCATCATCAAACTTCAAAACCCTTCTAATAATCTCCTCATTAACCAAAATAGCATTCTCATCCACAACAGAACTAAACACTTCTACTCCATCGACCTCCTCAAGCTTAGCATTCCCCCATGTAAGCTATTGGATTTCACATACACATCAAACCATAACACAAAGTAGGCGTACAAGAGGTTTTAGAGAGAGAAAGTTAGAGGTTTAGGGAACTTTAGTGAGAGAAAAAAAATCTTATTATGAGCTCCAACTCTCTACCTTGGAAGGTAGAGAGTATTTATAGTCTTACAATAAAACACCACACAACGGGCTGTGGATCAGGCATACAGTGGGTAAAGACCCGTCCGTCCTCCACGGTGTTACTTAACTAAATACTACTTAGCTTAAAAGAACTACGACTACGTGCTTTCTAACAATTACATATACTAGAGGTAACCGACTCTTTAATACCTTGAATTTCTAATTCCTAACAATCTCCCCCTAAGGGAGGTCACCTCAAACATATACTAAAATTACATTGAATACAAACAGATATTACATTAAAAATTGTTCTAGCATTCTTGATGTAGCACTTTGCTCCGAAGCTCGTAGTCATTGATTCTTCTCATTGCATGTTTGGTTAATCGAAGTGGAGGTCTTTTAATGATCCATGTGATAATAATTTTGAACCAGCTTTTGAGATCATCAGCTAACAAAAATCTCTGAGACATCCATTGTGGTGTTGGTATTATGTGATGTTGTGACTTTCGGACCGACATGCTCACATTCGGGATCATGATATCTTCTCATCAGAGTAGCGGAAGCATTCGTTGATTCATGATATTGGCGGCAGTAGCGAAGCATGGAGTGAAAATATCAGAGTCATTGATGCACTTTATCATGATTTCTTTAGAAATGAATGTATTGTGTGAGCATGCGGCTATGGATTGACCGCTTCATTACGATCACAAACGTCGGGTGTACTTGCATAAAACAGTTAGCAATAAAGCGCACGAAAGTGTCTTTGATCACTTTCGTTGAATTGAGGTACACGCCCACGGTTCCCGTTGATCGCAAGTACGCCTCGTGATCGGGTATAATTCGAAGAATTTCCTTGAGAGGTTTCGCATTGCTCTAGCGTTCTCAAACCGAGCGTCTCAAAGAAGACAACACGAAGTGAGTGAACCAAATGAATAGAAATTCACTGATTGATGAAAAGAGATTTGAAAAACAATCGTGTATCGCAAAATAGAAATTGTTTTTGCAATACAACGAAGGTTTTGATGAAAATCAATTATCAATCATAAACACCTTTTGATTTGAAATATTAGTACACGGTCGATGTGCTAAAGAAAAGAGTTTTTAAGCACAATGACCGGTTTTTCAAAGGTATCCGTCAATCCATAACCTGAACCAGATTGATTCAAAAGATTGAATCGCTCCATTGTTTCTGTTCAGTTGTCACATGGTTGATCTATTGAATAGATCTCACATGCCACCTACCAGGAGCTTGTTTGATGTTGGCTCTAGAAGGCTTTCCATCTTCATTGTGAATATGTTTGCATATCACTCGGATGTTTTGGCAATACCACAAGGATAATGCGTAGGACTCAAGATATAATCTCTCTTTCCACATTGTGTGAAACAGAGAGTCTTCATTGAAAGTGTCCTAATGAGATTTATGGATGATCTCGTGGCTCTAGACGCAATTTGTGCATATTTGGATCCTGTATCGGAGACTAGGGAGAGGGTCTCCTTCTTCAATATCAACAATCTCTAACAGAAAGTCGATAGATAATGTCGGTTCCCCGTGAGAATGAAACAAGCCCTTTTAAGAGGAACTTGAGTGGTTTGGGAAGTTGTAGTGCAGTGCGTCACTGGGTCCATGACGTCTTGTCTTCAATACCAGTGTTACCTTAGTAACCACCAGTAGCATATGTATTGAACCCGGTTACTGCCCTAAGGTTGAATAAATGGAGGGCTATTTCTTTTCACCCCTTTTCTCATTCAATTCTTTTTCATTCTTCAACCCCTTCAGTGCTTACCGAGACTTCATAGCAAGAACCTTGTTGGGTTTATTCCAGTACTTGCTCTGACTAAGTCTGCACTCTTCCCAAATCTCATTTTTCTCCTTTTATCATCATACCTAAGGACTTCTACACTAACTAGTGGATTGTCCCTGGGTAGATCCCTTCGGTTCTGGCAGATCATGAGAACAAATACCTAACCTAATCATCCTTATATCACCATACATAAAGTAAAGTTGGTCAGTCTATTTGGTATTGTTCATCTGCCATTGGAACCAATTGAAAACCATTTGAAAATCAATCCAGATACTTATGATATATTATCAAAGCATTTTGTACCTGAATTATTTTTGATATTTTAGAACAAGAGCTCCCCCTCAACATGTACATCAAGTGTTTGAAATCGTTTTGCACATGGAGGCAAGAGAAAGAGTTAACTTCTTTGAATTCTATTATCTAAAAGATATCAACATCACTTCCCTAATCAAATCAAGTAGATAAAGCATTTTGGGGAAGGATGAGGTTTTCAAAGTTTTGCTCCCCCTCAATATGTGCCTCGAGGTTTGAAAAGAGTTTTGCACATACTAGAGGGAACCTGCACATTGAGATAAATGATCACGTTTCAAACTAATGTGGTTTAAGATAGATGCTCCCTCTCAACATGTGCATGGAAAATTTGAAATCGTTTGGCACATGTGGGAAGGAGAGCCTGTACATCCTTATAAAACCATTTACCGAATTATCATTTTAAATCCAATTTAAATCACAAATTCTCCCCCGATCACAATTATCAAATCCTTTGAGATTTGTGATCTCTTGTAGATTTAAATTGATTTTGAAAGCTTTTAAGGAGAATTGTGACTTGATTATGAAAGCGTTTTAACTGATAAGAATCGGATTTTAAGACTTTAAACTCTATTGATTAAACATGCATGAATGTCTTTTGAAAACAATTGAATGACAAATAACTTTTTAATTTAATTGAAATCATTCTCCCCCTCAATCAATGACATAGGTTGTTGATTGAGAGATAGATATTTTGACAAATAAGTCCAGATGATTATCAAAAAATAGAGTCCGAGTTATTTTTCAAAGCAGTTAGTTTTCAACAGATAAATGTTAATAGAATCAGAGCATGGAATTTTTTATTATTATTATTTTTTTAAAACATGATAAAGTATAGCTCTGTTCTTTTTTTAAAAAGCGGGTTACTGCCTGAAATGACAATAAACCAATTTTTTCTCTTTCTCTCAAAAAATTTTTTTTTTTTAAATTCGAACAACATCTAAAGTCCCGTGTCATTCTTTGAATGACAACAACAAGACCGTAGATATTATCGAATCGAGAAAACATGACAAAAAGACAATATTTTTTGAAGATTTTTCGCATTTTTCAAGTTTTTATGGATTTTGAGAGTTTTATATTTTTCTATTTGATTTTTTGAAGGTTTTATAATTTTGTATTTTGTTTTTCGAATAGATATATACAAGAGATAGATGAAGAAAACTTTTTACTCCTCTTCTTCCTCTTGAAGACATTTGAGTGTTTCTGGTTGAAGGCTTTTAAGGCCAAGTCGTGGAAGAATAAACTCAAAACGTTCTCTAGGAAGGGCTTTGGTGAAGATGTCTGCTAACTGGTATTCAGTCCTCACAAAGTAAAGTTCCACCACACCGTTTTCAACTTGCTCCCTGTTGAAATGATGTCGAATGTCGAGGTGCTTTGCTCTTGAGTGTTGTACGTTGTTGCATGAGAGAGCAATAGCACTTTTATTATCACAGTACAGAGGAATTTTATTGAATTCAAAGCCATAGTCAGATAGTTGGGATCTCATCCATAGGACTTGAGCACAACAAGATGACATGGCTATGTATTCCGCCTCTGTAGAGGAAATAGAAGTACTCATTTGCTTCTTTGAAGACCAGCTCACAAGCTTATCACCCAAAAACTGAGCACTTCCAGACGTACTCCGACGAGTATCTTGACATCCTACATGATCGATCTGCATAGGCTGTTTAGTGACATACCGGTGTCCTTCGGGTACCAAAGTCCCATATTGATGGTTCCTTGGAGATACCGAAAGACCCGTTTAACCGCTTCAAGGTGCTTTTTAATAGGCTTAGCCTGGTATCTAGCACACATGCAAACAACGAACAAGATGTCTGGTCTACTAGCCGTGAGGTACATCAGGGATCCAATCATACTACGATATTTCGTTTGGTCTATCATGATCCCTGAGTGGTCCTCATCTAGTTTTGTTCGTCCAATCATGGGAGTGTCAACAGGGTCACTTGAATCAAATCCAAATTTCTTTAAAATCTCATTTGCATATTTAGACTGATTTATGAATATGCCTCCGGGACTTTGTGAAATTTGTAATCCCAAGAAAAATGACATTTGTCCCATCATTGACATTTGAAATTTTGAACCCATTTCATTTGAAAAATGGTCACACTCATTGGGGTCAGTCGAGGCAAAAATGATATCATCAACATAAATTTGAACATGAATTAAATGTTTGCCTGACTTCCTGGTGAACAATGTTGGATCAACTGCTCCTTTGCTAAATCCGGTAGATAGAAGAAACTTTGATAGCGTATCATACCATGCCCTTGGAGCTTGCTTTAAACCATAAAGAGCCTTCTTTAAACGATAAACGTGAGTAGGATGCTCTTGATTCACAAATCCTTCAGGTTGGTCGGCGTGAGATGACTTCTTTAAGATCTCCGTTCGAAATGTCGTCTTTACATCCATCGATAGACTACCATGTTTTTACTAGCAGCATTAGCCAAAAGATTCGATTGCCTCGATTCGAGCAACAGGAGCAAAAGATTCTTCAAAGTCAATACCCTCCTCTTGACGGCATCCTTTAGCAACCAATCGAGCCTTGTTCTTTAATACATCACCATGCTCATCAAGTTTCACTTTGAAAATCCATTTTAGAGCAATGATCATAGCACAATCTGGAGCAGGTACTAATTCCCATACATCAAGTCGATCAAACTCATGAATTTCTTCTTGCATGGCATTGAACCAGCTGTCTTCATTCATGGCAGTTTTAACATCTTTTGGTTCGATCTTAGAGAGTACGGAGTTGAAGAAGCACCATAAGGCATCGGTTGCAAGTTGTTTCCGTGTTGATACAGGACGAGAGGGATTTCCAATGATGTTGTCTAATGGATGATCGTGAGTCCATTTTCTAAGGTGTTCATGTGGCAGTTGTTGAAGGACTGAGGTAGCAGAGTCGATGTCTCCTGAAGAAGAAGGTTCTGATGATGATTCAGGAGCAAATATGTTTTCAAATGGAGCATCTTCAGGAGTAACAAAGGGATTAACTTCATCATTGATGCCAGAAACAGTTCCATGATGTACATTCAAAGATTGATGATTTGTTGATGAGGCGAGTTATCAGCCAGGTGCTTCTTGACTTAATGATATTGTGACTGAAGGATTGACTTCATTCTCAGGGATATGAGCAGCCTCTGTTGTGGGAATTGACAGTTCAATAGCACTTGGCTCATAGAGTTCATCAAACATTGGATTAAACAATTTCTTCAAATCATCTTCAGTTGGAGGTACATATGGAATAGCTGGAGAGGAATTTGGTACAAGGGATGAACCAATGGGACTGTTTTGAAGTGCGGGTCTAGAACTGGATTGTCCAGGAGCCATTTGACCGGTCAGCTCATCAAACGTAACGTGAATTGTTTCCATGATATCTCGGGTTCTCTTATTGTAGATTCGGTAACCTTTTCTGTTTGGTGCATAGCCTACAAATACTCCAATATCTGCTTTGGATCTCAGTTTTCCTAAATCTTGACCATCATTAGTTGGATAACATAAAGCACCAAACACACGAAGGTATGATAGATCAGGTTTTCGATTGTGGACAAGTTCGTATGGAGTCTTTCCATGAGATGTGTGAATTAGAGATCTATTTTGAGTGTAACAGGCAGTGGCAATAGCTTCAGCCCATAGAAACATTGGAACCTTTGAGTAGATCAGCATTGTCCTTGCAGCTTCTACAAGAGTTCGGTTTTGTCTTTCAACTACACCGTTCTGTTGAGGAGTTCGAGGAACACTTCTTTGAGGACTGATTCCAACATTTTCATAAAATTCATTGAGTACTTTATTAACAAACTCAGTTCCATTGTCAGTTCGGACGATTCGAACTGTTTTGTTGAGTCTGATCTGAAGTTGTTTAATGAGTTTAATGATGACATCTGGAGTTTCGTCCTTTGTCCTCAAAAACTTAACCCAAGTGAATCGGGAGTAGTCATCAACCACTACTAACACATATCTCTTCCCATTAATAGTTTGCACTCTCATTGGACCGCACAGATCCATATGAAGGGTATGAAGAACTTCCATTACAGAGTTTGTGGGTTTTGGTTTGTGGGCATATTTCGTGCTTTTTCCCAATTGACAAGCTGAGCAAAGATGATCTTTTTCATATTTTAATCTGGGTAAGCCTCTGACTAGATCCTTTTTGGAAAGGTTGTTTATGGTACCAAAGTTCAAGTGATTGAGACGACGATGCCATAACCAAGACTTTGTTTTAGAAGCCTTTGACAGCAAGCAGATTGGAGAGGACTTCATCATGTCATCGATAGATATGGTGTATAGGTTTGAACCTCGGGTACCTCTTAACAATTCTACACCATCAAGTTCTCTAACGAAACAAGTATGTTTTCTGAAAGCTACTTCTAGATCGGAATCACAGAATTGACCAACAGAGAACAAATTATGACCAAGACCTTCCACATAATATACCCTAGAAATTACACTTTTACCAACCACATAATCTCCATAACCCATAATAGCTCCAAAATGGTCGTTCCCGAATCTAACTGTCCCGATGAACTTACTTACAAAGTTCATGAGCCGCGACCGGTCGCCAGTCATATGCTTGGAACAGCCTGAGTCCAGGTACCACAGAACGATTTAAACGATCTGCAGTTGAATACAGACAAGAATGGATAACTGAATAATTGGGATCCCCATGCAAGAATGGGTTCCATTTGGTTAGTAACAATGGTTGGAACACCCACATCAGAAATAGAAGCATTCATATCATAAATTAAGGCAATGGAATCATTATGAATAGATGCAGTACTAGTGTATGTATTAGCCCTATTCAAAGTGTGCTCACTTCTTAAGGGAATAGTTCTACCAGTAGGCATCCATTTTCTAGTGGGCATTGTCTGATTAGTTTTATGACCAACAGGTATCCAATGATAGCCTATCTTACTAAATGTTCTTCCTATGGGTTTCCATTGTTTTCTAACTTTCTTTCGCCTTTGCCTTTTTGCCTTCTTAGCATGATATTTTTCATTGACAAGATTCACTGGGGATTTGACAGTATTAGACAAAGTGTTCATACCACATTCATGATTAGCAACAGAATTCAAGCAGACATCATTACAAGGTTTGCAAATAGTATCAGAATTCGAATTAATTACAGTACGCCTATGGCAAATACTAGAATCAACACGATTCGTTTTATTCGGCTCAAACTTAAAGTTCCTAGATTGGTCTTCTACTCTCTTCCAATGCACATTCTTAGCTTGCGAGGTCCTGTCATTTCTTGTATTGTCTTGAGACTTTGACCTGCTCGCTTTAATGTCACTGATTACTCCTGTAGATGGAATGGGAACATTAGTTGGTTTTGCTACTCTTTGCTTCTCCTGTTTAGATGTGCTGGGATCTGAACTACATGCAGGCACACTAAGGTTCACTTTCTTAACACTAGACGTGCTAGGATTTGTACTTCTGGAAAGTTCGCTTTCTTAGCATTAACAGATCTGGAATCTGAACTACTTTAAGGCACACTACGGATCACATTCAAAACATCGGGCATCGAATGAATATCATACTTGGCACTAGGCATAGAACAAGGAATCAAAGGATTAACTCTCTCACCTAAGGACTTTGGGCATATTGTAATTAAGCATTCTAGAATTTCTTGAGATCGTTTGGCATATAAGCATGCATGCCCAATTGCATTGTCAAGTGGTTTCTCTAATGTATCCTCTTCAACAATCTCACGTAGACATTCTAGACAATCCTTAAGGGATGAGAAATATGATTGAATAGCAAGTTTATTATTCCTGAGATGAGGGGGAACATATTTCACAGACAAAGCATATTTGTTACTAGAGTGAACCTTTGATACACCATTCTCCCCATTGGTCATTGGCATTTTCCCTTTTACCTGGCTCTTTAGATTCTCAATTTCCTTTTGCAATGAAGCTATTTGTTCGTTGTTTTTGTTACGAGTGACCTTTATTGATTCAAATAACTCATTGAAATGACGTTTAACCTTTTCATTTTCTTCTAGAAAACTTTCGTTTTCCTTTTGTAATGCATTTACTAAGTTTTGAAGATGAAACGTTTGAGAATTCTGAGAATCTAAAGGAGGAGGCATTTGGGAGCCTGTCACATCGTTCTTTTGACCCTTTAATTGAGAGATTTGGGCTTTCAACTTTCTGATCGTGTTACAATGGGCTTGAATTTGTTCATCACGTTTGTTAATTTGAAAAACTGCATCAAACTCTGGAGCATCTGAGGATGTCTTGATATTTGAAGTTTTGACATTTTCTTTAAGATGTTGATATTTTAGTTGTAAATTAAAATGGTCAACCTCTAGTTTAGAAAAATGTTTAACCAAATTGTCGTGATCATCCAGTTCAATTTTCTCATTTAGTTTAGAATTAGTCTTTTCAAGCTCAATGACACGATCATGGGAGACTTTCAGGGCAACAGATAATTCATGAAATTGAGAAGCGTTAATGGAACAATTTGTAGCAGTAAAAAACACATCTTGAGCAACACATTCAGAAATAAGAGTCTCATTCAATGTATGCAAGTTCTTCCTCTCAATCTCATTATATTTTAGTGCACACTCATAGTCACTAACCTCAACTATCATTGCATCGAATTCCTTTTCCATTTCTTTAATGTCTAAATTCATTCCCTTTTTAAGACTTTCAAAATGATCTTTTAGTTGTTTAAAGAAAGGCATGACTTCAGTTAAATAACATTCTTTTGTTTGCTCAAAACCCCTTTCCCCTTCAGTTATACTAGTGGGTGTGATCCTTTTCTTACAAGTTTTCTCAAAATCAACAAATAGTTGAAAAATAACATATTGACTGATTAAGGTCTTGCTTTTAGTGGCAATAGTTCTAGGAACTAGATGCATTGGTGTATTGGGAGGATACACAGTCGCTTTAGGCATTTTCCTAAGGGGAGAGTTTGTTTCAAAAATATTTTCCGCTTTCTGCTTATCTAAGTCCATTTTCCAGAACACTTGTTCGGGAGTCAACAATGTTTGAGGCTTAAACATGTTCAAGGAGATCCAATTCTCCTTTTTGTAGTCATGGGGTGTGATAATTATTTTCTTCTCTTTACATTTAGGATCATCTAGTTTCTTGTTCATCTTCTCCCTAGTGACTTCATCTGATTTCTTATCTTCCTCTGTACACTTAATGCAACTAGGTTTTTGTCTAGGTTTAAGAATTTCATTGCCATCATAAAGAACCTTATGAGCATTTCTAGCCTTTTTAATGACCTATGGATTTGGTTCCTCAACAAGGGGAATGCTATGCTTATCGCTTAAGACTCTATGCTTAGTGATTAAGTGGGCAGTCTGAATGGTATTTCCTTGTACGTACAACTTATTTTCAAGCTTGTTTTTCAAGGTTTTTAGATTAGAAAAATCATTCCAAAGTTTTGATTCCTTAGCACTGAATTCTTGCTTAAGCATTTTAACATTTTCTTGAAGTTCTTGTTTTTGCTTAGCAGTTTTAGAAAGCTTTTCTTGTAAGGAGTTTAACTCTTGTTTTAATACTTCTTCTCTAAACCTACTTTTTCTAATAGTTGTACGCATTTGGTCATCCATTTCCTGCTCACGGGTGGTCAACTCAAATTTTGCACGTTGTTCATAAATAGCAACACGTTCTTTATAGTCATTCAGTTCAGAGATGACAGAATCATCAGGGGCACATGCAGTGAATTCATCAAAAACATAATCATTATTGACTGCAGAAGATGCATCACTTGGTACAATCTCACTTTCACTTTGTTTCACATATTGATCATATGGGACAACATTGATATTACCCATATTTTCAATATCTGATTCAATAAATACAGTTGATTGTACTTCGTTATGTATCTTTTGCTCATCAACTTCATCGTATAATTTTAATACCTTAGAGATGAGTTTGTCTTTGGATGGACCAGCTTGTGGTGATGAAGAGACTTTAGGAGAGACCATTGGAGAAATGCTAGCCATGAAGATGGTTTGTGCAGTGGGTTCTTCATCAACATCAGAGTCGTATGCATCACAATCAGCTACTTGAAAGGCATTCTGATGATTATGGCCTATCTCCTGAATTGGTTGCTCATCCACATCTGCATCATATGTCTTAGCATTTCCCTCAGCCAAGAACAACAACTCCTCCTCATCCAAAGCTGCACCATTATCTTGAGCTTGCACAAGCAACATCTTATCCCTGAAGTACTCTGCATTCTGAGGGCGTTTTGGCGATGTGCAGTTCCTTGCAATGTGTCCCTCACCTCCATAATTGTAACATTTGATTAGCTTTGCTTGACCCTGATTTCCATTCCTTCCTCTATTCTGATTTGCAGCATAACCTCTACCAGCTCCACCTCTTGCTTGTTCGTACTGACGTTCTTAAACTGGCTGCACCATAACCTTCCCATCTCTGACAATGGCTTGATTATGTGGATTGGAAGAAGTTCTGAGATTGTTGTTGGTGTGTGGAAGAGAGTTCATGTTTTGACTAATCAGAAGAGCTAGTTGATTAATGAAGTTTCCCACGTGTGCATCAGCATCAGCTTGTTTGAACATAGGATCAGGAATGAGTTTGTGATTACCATTACCCATGGGTATGACTTTTGAGGCTTTGGTTGTGATTCCGATGTTTGAGTAGAAGGCAGTTGAATCATTTGAAGAGCTTGTCTCTCCCTGGTTGGTTTTGAACTGATTAAGAATCCTTTTTTCAAACATAGCATGTCTCTCATTCTGAAGGAGGAAGGCATAGAGTTGTTCATAGTTTGTATTCTTCAATCCTTTGGTTAGCTTTACAGAGGTGACAAACTTGTACCATTCGGGATTCATGTTGTTCACAAACTTTGAGTTCAATTTGAATGTTTGGCATAGTCATTTTGATGTTCCTCATATCATTAACAAGCTTGTGGAATCTCACATAGTACTCATAAACACTCTCATCTGGTTTCATTTTGAAGTGTTCAAATTCATCATAGAGTTGTGATTCTCTGTCTTCCATAGTTAATTCAGAACCTGAGAGAAGCATCTTGACATTATCCCACACTTGCCTTTGCTTCGGTATTGTGATTGATCAGCTTGTAGATATCTTTTGGAAGACCTTGAAGTACGATGTTAGAAGCCCGATATCGACATCGAATCTCTTTTTCTCCTTATCATCGAGCTCATCATATGTCTTTGGTCTGTCAATTTCATAGATCATTGTTCCATCTTCAGCTGTATCAATTAAGTCTCTAGTAGTCTCAACCCGATATGGTCCTTCATCAATGGATTTGAGAATGTTGACTCCATTTTCCTTTCCAAGACAGTACAATCTGATTCGTTGAGCCCAAGAGTCGTAGTCAGTTCTGTCAAGCATGGGTGGACGAGTATCTGAACCAGCTGCTTGAACATCCTTGGCAACAGTGGAGATGATTGTAGGAACGTTGGTAGACATGATGACAAATTAAATGGGATTTTATAACTCTATGATTAAATCGGGAAATAGATTCTTTCACGGGATTTTACTGAATCAAGAGAAAACCGTATTAAAACAAGAAATCACCCAAGTCGCTAGGAAACCTTAAACCAAGTCGCTAAGTGCCAAGTCGCTATATAACAACTCGCTACAATCCAAGTCGCTAGCAAAATTTTGACAGCAATTCGCTAAGCACCAAGTCGCTAATTTGTCAAGTCGCTAAATAGCAACTCGCTAGGTACCAACTCGCTAACACCAAGTCGCTAACAATATAAAGTACAAGTCACTAACTTACATCAAGTCGCTACGTGTAGTGGAGAATCCACTACGTGTACTTTTTGTAGGCTTGTCTCAATAGACAAGTCGCTAGGACCAAATCGCTACCAAATACCACTCCAACTCGCTAACTTTTTACGAAGCAAGTCGCTATGATGAATATCACACCGAGAGCCAAGTCGCTAATTAGAAAATCACAAAAACACCACCTTTCAATCCAAAAACAACCCAACCACAATGATTCAAGCCTTCAAAGTCAAAACCTAAACACTTGTGATGATTCTAAACACAAAAGTACTATCAAAATCCAAACTTTAACACTAGAAATCACCCAAATGATGCAAAAACCACTAAATTTTTTCAAACTCAAAAACCACCTAAAAACCACTAGAAATCCAAAGATATGTAAGAGATGATCTAACCATGGCTCTTGATACCGATTGTAAGCTATTGGATTTCACATACACATCAAACCATAACACAAAGTAGGCGTACAAGAGGTTTTAGAGAGAGAAAGTTAGAAGTTTAGGGAACTTTAGTGAGAGAAAGAAAAATCTTATTATGAGCTCCAACTCTCTACCTTGGAAGGTAGAGAGTATTTATAGTCTTACAATAAAACGCCACACAACGGGCTGTGGATCAGGCATACAGTGGGTAAAGACCCGTCCGTCCTCCATGGTGTTACTTAACTAAATACTACTTAGCTTAAAAGAACTACGACTACAAGCTTTCTAACGATTACATATACTAGAGGTGACCGACTCTTTAATACCTGGAATTTCTAATTCCTAACACCCCAGAACTGATGTATATAGGCTTTAAGGATGGTTGGTGTGACTGTTAAGGCAAAGTAAATAGGACTGTTAATAAGGAAATCAATCATTGGATGAAAACCTTCGGATCTATTTTTTTTTATCTGATTAGCAACAAGGTTATGTGTGTTGGAGTATTGATTCGGCATTGTGATTGATAATGGGAATTATGTGGGATGTGTGAATTAAGCAAAGGAAAGTGATTAGGGTTTATGTAGAGCGCCAAGTTGAAGTGGTTTGAAGATCAATTAAATGATCTATCCGTGATTTGGGGATAAAAATGTGTTTTCGCCAAAGTTACCAAATAGCCCCTTAAGTATCCAAAAATCAGCAACATGCTAGCAGCGGTTTGAAAACCTCTATCCGTGGTTTGAAAAATACTAGCAGTGGATACAAAAATTCACTCCAACCAGTTGACCAAGAGATACAATAAGCAAATCTGTGTCAAAATTAGTGATATCACACAAAAATATGAAGGATTACAGAATCTTTTTTTTTTATCACTAATCAGCTAAAAACATCACAAGCTCCAATGTACAACAATCCTTCATACCTGCAAATCACAAACATAAACCAAACACAGAGAAGATGGTTAATGATAGCAGTGGTTAGAGAAAACTATAAGTGGTTCCATATACTTAGCAGTGGTTAGCCAATGTGCTAAAGTCTAAGTCAATATGGTCAACTTCCGATATTAATTCATTTCCAAAGTCAAAAGACCTCATTAACTCCTCAACCACTTAAACCTTCCCATCATTTACTCACTAATACCATTTGCTCTGCCTATAAAATAATCCCAAGGCACAAGAGACACACACCAATTAATCCAACTTACTTCTAAACCCTAATTACTCAAAAATCCACAATCAACAACAAGCAGCATGTGGAATCAACCAGAAGTCATCAATCTAACATCCTCCTCCTCCTCATCATCATCATCATCAAGTGATGATTCTAACCCATGGCTTCTTTACCTTCCTCAAGAAGATCCTCGACCTAGAAAGTCCCCATTTCTCCCTTCATCGGAAGATGATAGTGTGATAGATCCTAGTGAGTCATCAAGAGGTTCAGATGATTCCACTGAGCGCCTAGAGCCAACCTTCAATAGATTGGTGAGAGAGGAAGCAGAGAGAGCACAACCTTCACCATCTCAACCCCAACCAAGGCCACGTGCCAGAAATCTACCACTCCCAAAGAACAGAGAGGTGGTGATTGGTCTTCCTGCTCCAGGATCTGGTTCTTCAAATCATGGAAGGAAGGGAAAGGGCAAGGGTGCAGAGGTGAAGGGAAAGGGAAAAGGAAAGATAGAGTAGTTGCTTTATGGTGGAATGAGTAGATGGAACAACTGAAGATTTCTCATATCACAAATGCATCCATCATCGTTTTCATCAATCCATCTTTCCATTTTCAGCTTCAGCTTCTTCATATGTACATCCACCAGCTTTTGTAATAGTTGATAGGAACTAGAGTAGCTAGTTGTAATGTGTGCTCCATGTAGTTTGTAACCATGATTGTAACCACTGCATTGTATAATGCAGTTTATGAACTATGAATAAGAGTATCATGGCTTTTTCCTTTGTAGTCTCTTGCATCAACATTAGTGGAAGTTCCTGCAATGATAGGCTCATAATTCATAGATTTGGTTAGCATATCAATGTTAAACAACCAGTCTGGTCCTTTAGTCTCAACACTAGGAGTCTCTTCACAAAATTGAACATGTAAGTTCTCTTCAACAATCCTAGTCCTCCTATTGTACACTCTAAAGGCTTTGCTATTAGAAGAATAGCCTAAAAAGTATCCATCATCAGCTTTTTCTTGAAACTTACCTAGGTAGTCTATGGTATTCAAGATAGTAACAGGACACCCAAAAGGTTTTAGGAATGCAATCATAGGCTTCCTATTATGTAACAGCTCATAGGGGGTCTTGTTATGAGGCTTTACTACCTTACTTCTATTCTGCACATAACATGCAGTGCCTACAGCTTCAGCCTAAAAGGTAGTTGGTAACTTAGATTTTGACAACATTGTCCTAGCAGCCTCAATTAGTGTCCTATTTTTCCTTTCAGCTACACCATTTTGTTGTGGTGTTCTAGCAACTCTAAACTGTCTTTCTATACCCTTAACTACACAGAACTGATTCATCACATCATTCTTAAACTCAGTTCCATTATCACATCTGATCACCTTGACTTTATGGTTTACTAGATTTTCTATCTTAGTAATGAAACTCTTGAGGATCTTACTAGTCTCACTCTTAGCAGCTAAAAAGTATACCCAAGAAAATCTACTATAATCATCAGTGATAACTAGGCAATACTGCTTATGGTTTAAACTTTTAACAAAGGTAGGTCCAAATAAGTCCATATGAAGCATAAACAGTGGTTGTGTGATGGTGTTGACATTTTTGGTCTTACAAGAAGCTCTATGTTGTTTCCCATTTTGACAAGCCACACAAAGTTCCTTACATTCAAAAACCTTAGAAGGTAACCCTCTCACTAAGTTGCATTTTACCAATTTATTGATTGTTTTGAAATTTAGGTGACCCAATCTTCTATGCCATAACTTAGACTCATCTATTGATGCTTTAGTAAACAAACCGGTTAAGGACCTATTAGGAATTACATCTTTAAGATCAAAACAATATATGTTTTTCTTCCTAGGTACCCTAAGCTGTATATACTTTTCATTAGGCATCTTAAAATCAGGTGACAACACCACACACTCAGTTTCCCCAAAAAGTACCCGGTTTTTCTTATCACACATTTGAGAAACACTGAATAAATTATACTTAAGTCCCTGTATCAGATAGACCTTTTTAAAGTCTAAATTCCCTGTTCAAATTATGCCTCTGCCAAGTTTCTTTCCTCCATTTGAATCATTACCAAATGCCACATAACCTCCATCAAAAGCTTCAAAATCCTCCAGGTTGCTCCCATCCCAAGTCATGTGCCCAGAGCTACCACTATCAAAAACTCCTTTATCTTTTAGCTCATCTTGTAGATTGCCCTGCACATGAAATTAAACAAATTAGTTCCTTTTGTGGACCCAATCCAATACTGACTTGGGTCTGCCCTGTGCATCAACATAATCAAATTTCTTTAGGTCCATTGATGCACAGTTGACATGATGTAAAACCTTGGTCTTAGGCTTCCATTGCCAACTAGCTGAGGCCTTAACAGCATAAAAATGGTTTCCAACCACTGTGTCAGTTATCACCTTTGGAATTTTTAAAACTTCTTTTGTATCAGTGGTGATATTTTGCTTAGCAGTGGTTTGATGTTGCTTAGCCGTGTTTACATTTTGCTTAGCAGTGGTTGGAGCCCATTTGGGTGCAGCAGTAACAATTGACTTTGTATTACCATTCATCATTAAAACTGCTCTAGGAATCATGTTTCTGTTAGGATGAGAGTTTGTTTTCTTTGAAAAGTTTTGGTGATTTACCCTCCTCCATTGATTCCAAACTTGTGGTTGGTTTTTATAACAGTTTCTCTGTAAGTGCTCAAAACTACCACATTTATAACAAGCCTTCTTGACACATTGAAACTCATCTCCTAATCTGTTAGAAATTAGGCCATTAAAGTTTCTCTGATTGCCCCTAGGTATATATCTTTTCATTTGTTCCCTAGGTATCTCCTTGTACTCTACAACTTTCTTAGCAATTTGAGCTCCAAATCTAGGCACAAGGTTGGCTTGCTTAGAATCAACTTTCTTAACATGTTCTATCTTCTCAGGCTGAGTTGATTCAGATCTATCTTCCTCAGAATCTGATTCCCAATCTTCAATAGTGGGAGCATCAGATGACTTATCAGAACCTATCTTAGGTGATTCAATCTTGTTAGTCTCACCTACAGGTTTATTGAAACTAAATTTACTGCTAAATGACAGCTCTTTGTGGGTGGTGCATGTTTCATAAGAGATGGTGGTGGCATATCATTGTAACCAAGACTAGTACCATCCTTGAATAATTTTTGACCTATTGGCTTATTTACTATATCAGAAGCATACTGTGTTTTAGCAACCCTAACAACATGTTTTTCTTTTTCTATTAGGGCTTTTTGTTTTACACTCTCTGCCTCTTCTAGTTTCTCTTTAAGCATTGTAATCTCTCTGTTTTTAAGATCAATTTCACCACCTAGTATATTTATCTTATCAACATACTCAAACTCACATTTAATACAGTAATTAAGCTTTTCTTCAAAACTTTCTAGACCAACTCTATAACCTAAGTTATCTAGAGACAGTCTTTCTACTTCTTTTCTCAAACTCTCAATAATAGCTCTTTATGATTCTAGGTTATCTTGACATGATTTGAAAGAACAAGTAGAACTTTTAGAATCATTAGATACTGATGAGTGTCTAAATACTCATCATTTTTGTACTGTTTAGAATGCCAAAAACATCTGAAAACACTCAGAAATGCATCAAAATAATAAAAATATCACAAACAAGTGTTTTATGTGTTTTAAATGCAAAAATATCAAAATCAAATGAAAAACGTATCAAGTTTGCATAATTGGCAGTTTTAGTCCCCCAAGTTTCAAAAGTTGTCAAAAACAGTCCCTGGTAAATCAAAATAAAGAAAAATATCATTTTAAGTCCTTAGGGATTCATAAAGTTGTCAAAACAAGTCCTTGAAATCAAAAATTGCAAAATTACAACTTTAGTCCCTCAAGTTTTAAAAATGTCAAAAATAGTCCTTGGATTTATTAAAAATGGAATTTTATGCATAATGGTCCTTGTACTATTCATATTTGGCAGGATAGGCCCTTGTGAGAACTTTGGAAGATTGGCAATTTCAGTCCTTCATGTTTGGCAGAATTACACAAATGGTCCTTGTAATATTAAACAAACCAAACGACCCTTTTGTATTAATACCCCAGCAAAACCAAAAAGACCCCTGTCATTATCCCTGTGACCCCCTAATTATGAACCCCCCCCCCCTTTTATTAATACCGGGTCAAACAAAGTCAAACACCACCCTTACTGTTTGTCTCCCTCACATGAACGCGCCAAAAACCAGTTACTCATCAAACCACCATGGTTTTAAATTCCAACCTTTACACCTCACTTCTACAGCTGTTTAACAACTCCTTCCACCTCCACTATTGTCCAAGAATCCTTAATTAGAAAAACCTGCTCAAGAAAAATTGGCGCCAAAATTGCCAAATGGCAATTTTGATGATCTGGATGAATCCAATGGCTGAGGTTAAGTGGGATATGTTCAGAGATGTCGACAAGCTCCAGAGAGATCATTATATAGAAGTTTGGTGCAATGTAGCAAGATATCTAGAGTACTTTTAATTTCTTATGTCGTTTTTAGCTTAATTTTAAATTTCAGTGTATGGTTTAGCTTTAAAGCTTTGTAATTCAAGTTTTCAGTGTACAATTAAACTTTTGTGAACATCAATTTCAAGTTTAAGTCTTATTTTCTGTTTATGCAAAATTTTATTCTTGTTCAAAATTTCAATAAGTTCGACTGTTGTTTGTGGATGTTGTCTTGGACTGAATAGGCCCACATAAGCTCCTATATAGCTTATAAAAGCTATTAGAAACCCTTAAATTCAGTTTAGAAGCAAAATACCAAAAATACCAAAAATACCAAAAAAATGTTGAAAAATAAAAATCCATAGAGAAATGATCAAGAAGCTGAAGAAGGTTGATTATTGGATGGGAATGGGTTAGTGAACCTGTGGAGGTTCTATAGGCAGTATAACTTGGTTCTTATTCTTGGTTTTCAGCTAAATTCAATTTGTAAGCCTTTTTTATCCATTTTGGCATTTCACTTTGTAAGTTAGTCATAAGCTTCAATCTTTGTGTTTCCATGTTCATTAGTTATAGTTAAGTGTAATTAAGCCTTTAAACCAGTTGCTTGTTCTTTTAAATTTGTAATTAGCAAAAATCTCATTTTCACAGTTATATATAGCATTAGTGTTAATTCTTAGTTCCATGTTGTTATTGATACTATTTTATGTTTATTTAATCTTAATATATGATATTATAAGCTCTTTAATCAGTTGCATGGTCTAAATCTTTGAAACTATTTGAAAAGCTTCAAATCAGTTTATTTAAAGGGTGTTTGGATATACTTTGTTAACTGTATTAAAGTTTGTTCCAGTCAGTATTATTGCTTGTTGTTTGTCAAACTAGGTCTTAGTAGCTCATAGAAACAAAGAAAACCAGTGTTTGTTGAATCAAAAGTCAAAATAATCTTTAATCACAACTTGATCATTAACTGTTGGAATTTTCATGATTCATGACCTTGTTTTCATACTCATAAGTTGTTATAATTGCTCAATCTAGCCTTAATTAACCTTAATTCAACATAATCAGTTAGTATAATCAATCCTAAGTTCACTTTAGTCAACCTTTAAGTTCATATTAAAAGTCAAAAATTTTCATTTGGTCGTTTTTGAATAAAATAGATTATTTTATATAGGGCTTAACTTTGAGTTTTATGTTTTGAGCTTTTGGGATATAAAATTATAGCTGCTCATCTTAATATTAGTATTTTTTATAATTTTCAAATAGCTTATTAAATAGCTTTTTACTTAGCTTATTTAAGACCCTATCTCAAAATAGTGCCCTGTGCACAGTTTTAAGCCCATAATCACAAGCTTGCAAAAAGCTCATTAGTTAATCATAGCTTGTGATTCTTGATTCTTTGGGTAGCTGACATAGCCATCTTGAAGTTTCAACTTTAGCTTTTAAATTTGTAGCTTGTTAGATAGGGCTGCTAGTGGCTTGTTTCTTGTCCCATTTTAGTGTAAAACTGTATACTCAGTGTGATCTAGTCATTTTCATAAGCTCACACAGAGCTTAATAGTGGGACATAGCTTGTGTTTTTTGGTTTTCTGAGAAGCTCACCTAGCCAGCTTGTTGACTCAAGGCTTATTTTTGAGTTTGGAGCTTTTGCCCTAGCTTAAACAGCGACTTGAAAAAAGCTGCAGGCCTGTTTGGTAGATAGCTTAGCTATAGTGCTTATTTGCTTATTTCCAGCTTTTCAATATGGTTCTCTGTGTATTTTAGCTTCATATAAGTAGCTTGTAGCTTGTTTTAGCTTATTATACCTTTGGTTTTAGTTTGTGAGCTTATTTGAGCTTATTACATCAAAATAAGCCAAATCTCAAAACTGTTAGCTCATAAGCTCTTTAAACAGCTTATTTTTAATTTGTAAAATTTTTGTTTTCATTAAAGTTTCATATTATAAGTAGTTAAACAGTTTTCAAAAATAAAAACCACAAAAACATCATTTTAAATATAGTGATAGCGTTTATTTAATAGAATTAAGCTTTTTAATTTTTCTTTTCAGCTTATTATTAAGCAATTTCAGTTTTTATAATTTTCTTAGCTTTCTGTCATTATAAGTTATTTTTAGAAAAAGTTTCATAATTTTCTCTGCTTGTTTAGTATTTATTAGAATTTAAAATAGTTAAAAGTATTAAATAATTAGTAATAAATAATTAAAAAGCATAAAAAATATCTTTTCATTTTTAAAATTAGTTTTATAATATTCTAGATTTTTCTAAGTTAAAATTTTATTTTTCCAAGTTAATTTTATATTTTCTTGTATTTAAGTGTATTTTAAATAGTAATTAATTAGTAATAAATAGATAAAAAGTGTAAAAAATATATTTTTAGTTTTAAAATAAGTTTTATAATTTTTTAGATTTTCTTAAGTCATCATTTTATTTTTCTAGCTTTATTTCATATTTTCTTCTATTTTAGTGTATTATTAAATAGTTAAAAATAGTTTTTAATTAATAATAATTAAATAAATAGTTTTAAAAAATAATTTTCTTTTTCCAATAATTTTCTTTTATTTTTAGGATTCCAAAAATATCATTTTCATATTTTTAGGTCTTTTATTTCTTAAAACTCACGTTTTGTTTTAAACGTTTACATTTTTAATATACGTACGTATTTACGTTTCTTTTATCTGATTGTTGTGCTTTACAATCCTGTATTCAATATCCATTCCAATCAATCAGTAGTGTAATTATTCATCAAAATCCTTACTGATCACTATCCTTAGTGATTATTCGACATCTGTCTGTGTTAAACACCATTCATCCTCCGTGGGACTTAACGACCCAGGAATCCACTATATTCCTCTTATCTTAAATTGCATTTGTTTCTGAGCTTTTTTAAGTTTATTACGGTTGACCATTCACAAGTGGTTAGCTTGTGTGATTAAACTTGACTGTTCAGGAGCGAACCAAATTTTGGCGCCGCTGCCGGGGAGGCTGTAAGCGTGTTTTAAGCAGTTTTCAGACCCGTACTTGCACATATACCACCGTTTGTAAACAGTTTTTTTTGTAAAGTTAATCATAAATCAAAAAGTTCATTAACACTTTTCCTAAAGTGTTAACAACACCAAAAATATATAAAACAACAAAACAATCGTAACGTTTTCTAGCTTGTATTTCCTTTAAGGTGATTCTTAAAGAGATACGATTTGGTTAAACGAGACGATTTCAAAAATATTTTCCAAAAGTTTTTAAACCCTTTGCACAAATCATTACCTACGTCTTTTCAGTGGTACTTAAATACATAAAAATCAACCACCGCAAATCAAGGCAGTACACCTACTAACTGGGGGTGTGACCATTAATAAGTTCCCGAACAACAGATTTAAAACTTGCCTTTGTGTCCTTGTGATTTGGTGTACCTTTTTCAAAGAAGCCATTTCATTTGTGATTATTGGTTTAAGTTCACTTGTCGTTTTGCCTCGCATTTGTTTTGAAAACTGATTTTTATACTTAGTGCATGCGCACTCGTTCTTCCAGTTCTACAAGTCCACTTTCTGAGCTTGCAAATATTCCTCGTAGACGTAGAGGACGTTCTGCTCCTTCAGCCGTGACTGAGGAACGTCTACCACCACCACCCCCTGTCGTAATGGCAGAAGATAAGCCTATGAATGAGCTTCTCCAAGCACCCATCGAGGGTTACGGAGATGCCATTATTGTCCCAGCCATCGTGGCTGATACCTTTGAGCTCAAAACCGGGTTGCTTAATCTTGTAACCCAAAGCCAATTCTATGGTTTTGAGCGGGATGATCCTCATGCACATATTCGATGGTTTAACAAGATTGCATCTACCATCAAATACAAGAATGTCCCACATGAAGCAATTAAGCTTCTTCTGTTCCCATTTTCTCTAGAGGGACAAGCCCGGAATTGGCTTGAGAAACAACCCCCTCGTTCCATTGAGACATGGGAAGATTTAGTCACCAAGTTTGTTAACGAATTCTATCCTCCATCCCGAACTACAAGTCTTAAGAATGAGATAATGAAATTTTCTCAGAGATTTGATGAATCATTCGGGGAGGCATGGGATCGTTACAAAGAATTGCTTCGCAAGTGTCCGCATCATGGTTTTACCGAATTAATGCAAATGGATACTTTCTACAATGGTCTGAGACAAGCTGACCAAGACTCTCTAAATGCCTCCGCAGGAGGTAATTTCTTGAGCAAGACCACAAAAGAAGCCTTACAAATCATTGAAAACAAGTCTCAGGTCCGTTCTTTCCGCACAAAGACATATCAGACTCAGTCTAATGCAGGACCTTCTACTTCATCTCCCGTGAGTACATCTAGCACCGATGCTAAGATTGACAAACTCACGGATATTGTTCAGGCTTTGGTTCTTGCTAACCAAAAGAAAGTCACTTTCACTCAGACACCATCACATGCTGAAGTGAAGAAAGTTGAAGTTTGTGTTACTTGTGGTGGTCCTCATGCATACTACAACTGTACTGCCACCGATGGTAGTCCATTTGAAGCTAATGCTATAGCCGGTACTTCACATCAGGGAGGTAATCAATACCGTCCTCAAAATGAACCAAACTACCGTGCTAACACTTATCAGGCACCACCCGGTTTTAACCAGAATCCTAACATACAGAACCGGAATCAGAACCAACCTAGAATGAACCAAGGTTATCAAAACCAAGGTAATTTCTATCCCGGACCCAATCAAGGTTTCCAACATCAAGGAAACCTTAATCAAAACAATTTCAATCGAGGGAATCAATTTCAGGGAAATGTGAATCCTAATCAAGGGAATTTTCAACAACAAGGTCATAATCAAAACATCCGACCTCAGAATTTCCCTCCACATCCTCCAGTACCATCATCTGATGAGTTATTGAAGCAATTCATGAAATCCCAAGATGAAATGAACAGGTTGTTGGTCAGTCAGATCGCTGATCTCAAGAAGTCTTTAAATGATCAACCCTCGGGCTCAGGAAAACTTCCGAGCAACACGATCGCTAACCCGAGGGAAGATGCAAAGGCGATCACAACCAGAAGTGGTGTTTCATACAATGGACCCGCTATTCCTACTACCTCTTCTTCTTCTTCTCTCCCTAAGGTAGTAGAAAGTGAACCTAAGACACACAATGGACCTTCGACTCCAATGCCTCCTCCACTAGGAACAATGAGTCAAGTTACCAAGGATACAACGGACAAGGTGCATTTTTCAAGCCCACGAAGTACCGCACATGTCCCACCTTCGGTAGTCCAACCTCAAGTTGTCCAGAAACCCAAATCCAATCCAGGAGTTGTTTTTTAGCCTCCTGTAGCTCCCGTTGAAAATACCAAATCCAAATCTTCTATTCCTTACCCATCACGTTTGAATGAGCAAAAGCTCCGCGAAAAAGCCAGTCATCAAATGGACAAATTTTTTCAAATTTTCCAAGAACTACATTTTGACATAAGCTTTGCGGATGCTATCATGCTGATGCCCAAGTTTGCATCAACTCTCAAACACATGTTAAGCAACAAGGAAAAGCTGTTTGAAATGGCTAAAACTCCTCTTAACGAGAACTGCTCTGCAGTTATCCTGAAAAAGCTTCCAGAAAAGCTTGGAGATCCTGGAAAATTTCTCTTACCTTGTGTATTTCCAGGAATGGTTGAATGCTTTGCCTTAGCAGATCTTGGTGCAAGCATCAATCTGATGCCTTATTCAGTATGGAAGAAACTTTCTCTTCCGGAACTTACTCCTACATGCATGACTCTCGAGCTTGCAGATCGTACAATATCCCGTCCTCTTGGCATTGCCGAGGACGTATTTGTGAAAGTAGGAAAGTTCCATTTTCCAGCTGACTTTGTGGTTGTTGATTTTGATGCCGATCATCGGGTTCCTCTCATTGTTGGTCGAGGATTCCTGAGAACGGGCCGTGCTCTCATTGATGTATTTGAGCAAGAAATCACATTACGTGTTGGTAATGAAGCTATCACCTTTAACCTTGATCAAACTTCGAGGTACTCCGCAAATTATGATTCTGAATCGGTTAACCGAATAGATATCATTGATGTTGCTTCTGAAGAGTACTCTCAAGAAATTCTTGGTTATGATCATAATTCTTCGAGTGATAATCTCACTCATTCATCTCAACCTATCATTGCTAATTCTACTCCTTCTCTCACTCCTTTTGAGGAAAGTGACTTCATCTTGGAAGAGATTGAAGCCTACTTGTCCAGTGATTCTGTTCCATGGGAAATTGATCATGCTCCCATCGACATTGAGGGGGACATACTTCTCATTGAGAAGCTGCTTAATGATGATCCATCATCGCTCCCTCCCGTCGAGCTTCATAACAAGGAGGTCAAGTCAGTTGATAAAACTGAAGAATTTCCTGAAGTCGAACTTAAGGACTTACCGCCTCATCTCGATTATGCATTTCTTGAAGGTGATGATAAATTACCAGTCATTATTGCTAGAGATTTGAGTAAAGATGAAAAAACTGCTCTCATAAAGGTCTTGAAGTCACACAAGCAAGCAATTGCTTGGAAACTCTCCGACATTAAGGGTATCAACCCTGAATTTTGTACTCACAAAATCTTAATGGAGGATGACTTCAAACCAGCAGTTCAACATCAGAGAAGAGTAAATCCAAAAATCCATGATGTTATCAAACAGGAGGTTATCAAACTTCTTGATGCAGGATTGATTTACCCGATCTCTGATAGTCCTTGGGTTAGCCCAATTCATTGTGTTCCTAAAAAGGGTGGCATAACTGTTGTCACAAATGAAGAAAACGAGTTAATTCCAACTCGATTGGTTACGGGATGGCGTGTGTGCATTGACTATCGTAAGTTGAATGACGCCACCCGTAAAGACCATTTTCCTCTACCCTTTATGGACCAAATGCTTGAGAGATTAGCAGGGAACGAATACTATTGTTTCCTTGATGGTTTCTCGGGGTACTTTCAGATCCCCATTGATCCAAAGGATCAAGAAAAGACCACATTCACCTGCCCATACGGAACTTTTGCCTACAGACGTATGCCTTTTGGCTTATGTAACGCTCCTGGCACGTTCCAACGATGTATGATGGCCATTTTCCACGACATGATCGGGGAAACAATGGAGGTGTTTATGGATGACTTCTCGGTCATTGGGGATTCGTTTCAAACATGTCTCTCCCATTTAGATAAAATGCTCAAACGGTGTGAAGACACCAATCTTTGTCTAAATTGGGAGAAGAGCCATTTTATGGTCAAAGAAGGCATAGTCCTTGGCCATAAGATTTCAAAAAATGGGATTGAGGTTGATAGAGCAAAAGTAGATGTTATTGCTAAACTACCTCATCCTACTACCGTCAAAGGTATTAGGAGATTTTTAGGTCATGCCGGTTTCTATCGTAGATTCATACAAGATTTTTCTAAAATCGCCCGGCCTATGACTCATCTTCTTGAAAAAGATGCTCCTTTTATCTTCTCACCCGAGTGCATCAAAGCTTTTGAAACATTAAAGAAAAAGCTTACAGAAGCACCCATTCTCGTTGCTCCTGACTGGGACTTGCCTTTTGAGCTCATGTGCGATGCAAGTGATTTTGCTATCGGTGCAGTCCTAGGGCAACGTAGAGCTAAGCATTTTCAGCCTATCCACTACGCAAGTAAGACTATGACTGAAGCTCAAACCCATTACACCACCACAGAAAAAGAGCTATTAGCCGTGGTGTATGCGTTTGAGAAGTTTCAGCCGTACTTAATCTTGACCAAATGTGTGGTGTATACGGATCACTCGGCTCTCAAATATCTCTTTGCAAAACAAGATGCAAAGCCGAGATTGCTCTGTTGGGTTCTCCTCCTCCAAGAATTTGATATCATTATACGTGATAAAAAAGGAGCTGAGAACCTGGCTGCTGATCATCTGTCCCGATTAGAGAACCCTCACCAAGATGTTTTCGAGAAAAAGGAAATAAATGAAACATTTCCTCTCGAGACACTCAATGCGGTTTCTTTTCGTGGAAACTCTTCTACCCCATGGTTTGCTGACTTCGCAAATTACCATGCGGGTAACTTCATAGTGAAAGGGATGTCGACCCAACAGAAGAACAAATTCTTCAAGGATGTTAAACATTACTTCTGGGACGACCCCTACTTATTCAAAATCTGTGCGGATCAAGTCATCAGACGGTGTGTTTATGGACAGGAAGCTATGGACATTCTCAAAGCTTGCCATGCTGGACCCACCGGGGGCCATCATAGTCCAAACTACACCGCTAAAAAGGTGTTTGATTCCGGGTTTTATTGGCCCACAATTTACAAGGATGCCCATGAATTTGTCAAAGCCTGTGACGCTTGTCAACGTCATGGAAATATCTCTCAAAGAAATGAAATGCCACAAAATGCCATTCAAGTTTGTGAGATCTTTGACATCTGGGGCATTGACTTTATGGGGCCATTTCCATCATCTCGAGGAAACAAATACATACTCGTGGCTGTTGACTATTTGTCAAAATGGGTTGAAGCGAAAGCTTTACCTACCAATGATGCCCGAGTTGTTGTAAAATTTTTGAAATATCTTTTTGCTAGGTTTGGAACTCCACGTGCTATAATCAGTGATCGTGGTACACATTTCTGCAATGACCAATTTGATCGTGTCATGCAAAAGTATGGTGTAACCCACCGTCTCTCTACTGCATACCACCCCCAAACAATTGGGCAAGTGGAAGTCTCCAACCGTGGTATTAAAAGAATTCTAGAAAGGACAGTAGGCGAAAATCGTGCATCCTGGTCGGATAAACTGGATGACGCACTCTGGGCCTTCCGTATAGCTTATAAAACACCAATTGGGTGTACTCCATACAAGCTAGTGTACGGAAAGGTATGTCATCTTCCGATTGAGCTTGAGCACAAGGCTTACTGGGC
Organism: Chrysanthemum makinoi; assembly: GCA_910596185.1. Classification (NCBI taxonomy): domain Eukaryota; kingdom Viridiplantae; phylum Streptophyta; class Magnoliopsida; order Asterales; family Asteraceae; genus Chrysanthemum; species Chrysanthemum makinoi. The sequence continues at coordinate 119,563,019 of OU343216.1, read as the reverse complement.
CTTAAAACATGCAAACTTCGATATTCAGACAGCTGGTGATCACAGAAAAGTTCAAATGAATGAACTAAATGAACTCCGTGATCAAGCATACGAGAACTCTTTGATCTACAAACAAAAGACAAAGAAGATTCATGACTCTAAAATCAAGAACCGCGTTTTTAACGTTGGTGATCGAGTCCTTCTTTTCAACTCTAGATTGAAGATATTCTCGGGAAAGCTCAAGTCCCGTTGGTCTGGTCCATTTACTATCACTAAGGTTTATCCTTATGGTACCATTGAGTTATCTCAGCCTGATGGTCTGAATTTTAAAGTGAATGGTCATCGATTAAAGCACTACTTTGGAGAGGACATTCCACCTGTGATTGTCCCGGATCTTCAAACTTTCCCCATGAACCAATGAATGCGGGGATCGAGTCAAGCTAGCGACTCGGTAATCAAAAACAGTAGCACACCACATGGGTTTTCACCAGTGAGTATCACCCTAGTGTGGGGGAGTTGCCCCCCGCTGTTGTATATAAGTTTTCTTCTCTAAAAAAAAATGTGTATATATCAAAAATAAAATAATGGCCGTAGTATTTCCCTTTTATGTTCTATGTTTCGGCATAACCGCCGGTACTTTGAATATTGAGGGCAATATTCATTTCTAAGTGTGGGGGGGAATTCTCACGAATTTTATCATGTAATTATTCCACCCAATTCCCCCGTTTTTGCCAAATTTTTTTGGAGTAAGTGCTTTGCACTTACTCAGCAAATGGTAATCAGTCCGCCATGTCTAACCCACATAAGGATTGGCTAATCCAGGAGCAAACGGCTCTTGGTAAAGATATCTCAAATCCGTTTATGGCTTGCAATTTGCCCAAAATTGTATGGTGTTCAGCTCACCATATCTTTAAACTAGTGAAAAGTTGGCTAGCCCGCAAGGTTATGGCTTGTGGTAAAGGCAGTTGGAAATCCATAATTGGTAATCGGCTCACCAAAGATAATATTGATAATTTATCTAAGAGTTGGCTAGTCCAGAAGCAAACGGCTTCTGGTAAAGACAAATCAAATCCGTTGAAAGCTGGTGATTTGCTCAAAATCATTTGGTTATCATTGTGCCAAGGTTCTTACTTGAACTAAAACAACAGGCTACTCCAGAAGTAATGGATTTTGGTAAAGAGATGAAATCCATTAATTTTTCTCAAATCATTGCTAGGGACTAGCAATATCTTAGTGTGGGGGATTGATGAGTGTCTAAATACTCATCATTTTTGTACTGTTTAGAATGCCAAAAACATCTGAAAACACTCAGAAATGCATCAAAATGATAAAAATATCACAAACAAGTGTTTTATGTGTTTTAAATGCAAAAATATCAAAATCAAATGAAAAACGTATCAAGTTTGCATAATTGGCAGTTTTAGTCCCCCAAGTTTCAAAAGTTGTCAAAAACAGTCCCTGGTAAATCAAAATAAAGAAAAATATCATTTTAAGTCCTTAGGGATTCATAAAGTTGTCAAAACAAGTCCTTGAAATCAAAAATTGCAAAATTACAACTTTAGTCCCTCAAGTTTTAAAAATGTCAAAAATAGTCCTTGGATTTATTAAAAATGGAATTTTATGCATAATGGTCCTTGTACTATTCATATTTGGCAGGATAGGCCCTTGTGATAACTTTGGAAGATTGGCAATTTCAGTCCCTCATGTTTGGCAGAATTACACAAATGGTCCTTGTAATATTAAACAAACCAAACGACCCTTTTGTATTAATACCCCAGCCAAACCAAAAAGACCCCTGTCATTATCCCTGTGACCCCCCAATTATGAACCCCCCCCCTTTTATTAATACCGGGTCAAACAAAGTCAAACACCACACACTGTTCATCTCCCTCACACGAATGCGCCAAAACCAGTTACTCACCAAAACCACTATGGTTTTAAAATCCAACTTTTACACCTCACTTCTACAGCTGTTTAACAACTCTTTCCACCTCCACTATTGTCCAAGAATCCTTAATTAGAAAAACCTGCTCAAGAAAAATTGGCGCCAAAATTGCCATTTGGCAATTATGATGATCTGGATGATTTCAAGGGCTGAAGATAAGGTGGGATATGTTCAGAGATGTCGACAAGCTCAAAAGAGATCATTATATAGAAGTTTGGTGCAATGTAGCAAGATATCTAGAGTACTTTTAATTTCTTATGTCGTTTTTAGCTTAATTTTAAATTTCAGTGTATGGTTTAGCTTTAAAGCTTTGTAATTCAAGTTTTCAGTGTACAATTAAACTTTTGTGAACATCAATTTCAAGTTTAAGTCTGATTTTCTGTTTATGCAAAATTTTATTCTTGTTCAAAATTTCAATAAGTTCGACTGTTGTTTGTGGATGTTGTCTTGGACTGAATAGGCCCACATAAGCTCCTATATAGCTTATAAAAGCTATTAGAAACCCTTAAATTCAGTTTAGAAGCAAAATACCAAATATACCAAAAATACCAAAAAAATGTTGAAAAATAAAAATCCATGGAGAAATGATCAAGAAGCTGAAGAAGGTTGATTATTGGATGGGAATGGGTTAGTGAACCTGTGGAGGTTCTATAGGCAGTATAACTTGGTTCTTATTCTTGGTTTTCAGCTAAATTCAATTTGTAAGCCTTTTTTATCCATTTTGGCATTTCACTTTGTAAGTTAGTCATAAGCTTCAATCTTTGTGTTTCCATGTTCATTAGTTATAGTTAAGTGTAATTAAGCCTTTAAACCAGTTGCTTGTTCTTTTAAATTTGTAATTAGCAAAAATCTCATTTTCACAGTTATATATAGCATTAGTGTTAATTCTTAGTTCCATGTTGTTATTGATACTGTTTTATGTTTATTTAATCTTAATATATGATATTATAAGCTCTTTAATCAGTTGCATGGTCTAAATCTTTGAAACTATTTGAAAAGCTTCAAATTAGTTTATTTAAAGGGTGTTTGGATATACTTTGTTAACTGTATTAAAGTTTGTTCCAGTCAGTATTATTGCTTGTTGTTTGTCAAACTAGGTCTTAGTAGCTCATAGAAACAAAGAAAACCAGTGTTTGTTGAATCAAAAGTCAAAATAATCTTTAATCACAACTTGATCATTAACTGTTGGAATTTTCATGATTCATGACCTTGTTTTCATACTCATAAGTTGTTATAATTGCTCAATCTAGCCTTAATTCACCTTAATTCAACATAATCAGTTAGTATAATCAATCCTAAGTTCACTTTAGTCAACCTTTAAGTTCATATTAAAAGTCAAAATTTTTCATTTGGTCGTTTTTGAATAAAATAGATTATTTTATATAGGGCTTAACTTTGAGTTTTATGTTTTGAGCTTTTGGGATATAAAATTATAGCTGCTCATCTTAATATTAGTATTTTTTATAATTTTCAAATAGCTTATTAAATAGCTTTTTACTTAGCTTATTTAAGACCCTATCTCAAAATAGTGCCCTGTGCACAGTTTTAAGCCCATAATCACAAGCTTGCAAAAAGCTCATTAGTTAATCATAGCTTGTGATTCTTGATTCTTTGGGTAGCTGACATAGCCATCTTGAAGTTTCAACTTTAGCTTTTAAATTTGTAGCTTGTTAGATAGGGCTGCTAGTGGCTTGTTTCTTGTCCCATTTTAGTGTAAAACTGTATACTCAGTGTGATCTAGTCATTTTCATAAGCTCACACAGAGCTTAATAGTGGGACATAGCTTGTGTTTTTTGGTTTTCTGAGAAGCTCACCTAGCCAGCTTGTTGACTCAAGGCTTATTTTTGAGTTTGGAGCTTTTGCCCCTAGCTTAAACAGCTTGAAAAAAAAGCTGCAGGCCTGTTTGGTAGATAGCTTAGCTATAGTGCTTATTTGCTTATTTCCAGCTTTTCAATATGGTTCTCTGTGTATTTTAGCTTCATATAAGTAGCTTGTAGCTTGTTTTAGCTTATTATACCTTTGGTTTTAGTTTGTGAGCTTATTTGAGCTTATTACATCAAAATAAGCCAAATCTCAAAACTGTTAGCTCATAAGCTCTTTAAACAGCTTATTTTTAATTTGTAAAATTTTTGTTTTCATTAAAGTTTCATATTATAAGTAGTTAAACAGTTTTCAAAAATAAAAACCACAAAAACATCATTTTAAATATAGTGATAGCGTTTATTTAATAGAATTAAGCTTTTTAATTTTTCTTTTCAGCTTATTATTAAGCAATTTCAGTTTTTATAATTTTCTTAGCTTTCTGTCATTATAAGTTATTTTTAGAAAAAGTTTCATAATTTTCTCTGTTTGTTTAGTATTTATTAGAATTTAAAATAGTTAAAAGTATTAAATAATTAGTAATAAATAATTAAAAAGCATAAAAAATATCTTTTCATTTTTAAAATTAGTTTTATAATATTCTAGATTTTTCTAAGTTAAAATTTTATTTTTCCAAGTTAATTTTATATTTTCTTGTATTTAAGTGTATTTTAAATAGTAATTAATTAGTAATAAATAGATAAAAAGTGTAAAAAATATATTTTTAGTTTTAAAATAAGTTTTATAATATTTTAGATTTTCTTAAGTCATCATTTTATTTTTCTAGCTTTATTTCATATTTTCTTCTATTTTAGTGTATTATTAAATAGTTAAAAATATTTTTTAATTAATAATAATTAAATAAATAGTTTTAAAAAATAATTTTCTTTTTCCTATAATTTTCTTTTATTTTTAGGATTCCAAAAATATCATTTTCATATTTTTAGGTCTTTTATTTCTTAAAACTCACGTTTTGTTTTAAACGTTTACATTTTTAATATACGTACGTATTTACGTTTCTTTTATCTGATTGTTGTGCTTTACAATTCTGTATTCAATATCCATTCCAATCAATCAGTAGTGTAATTATTCATCAAAATCCTTACTGATCACTATCCTTAGTGATTATTCGACATCTGTCTGTGTTAAACACCATTCATCCTCCGTGGGACTTAACGACCCAGGAATCCACTATATTCCTCTTATCTTAAATTGCATTTGTTTCTGAGCTTTTTTAAGTTTATTACGGTTGACCATTCACAAGTGGTTAGCTTGTGTGATTAAACTTGACTGTTCAGGAGCGAACCAGATACCTCAGAATTTGAACCAGAAGATGAAGCATAGGCCATAAGAGCAAAGTTATGCTCTTTTGAAGCTTCACTAGCAAGAAAAGCTGCATTGGGACCTTCTTCAATTTGGTCACTCCAGTCATAATCTCCAATCCCATCTTGAGCAACCAATGCTGAAGAAGAAGCAGGCTCTTCAGTGGTCTTCTTGATACCTTCAGTCCTTTTGGGAGCTCGACATTCTCTAGCAAAATGACCCTTCTTCTTGCAGTTAAAGCACTCCATCTTGCTTTTGTCAAATCCAGCTCTCCTTTGACCATCATACTTAACCTGTCTTCCAGTCCTCCTTAAGAACTTCCTTGCTTGGAGAGTCAACATTGCCATCTGCCATTGAAGATTTATTTCTTCAAGATCATCAATATCAATTTGATCTAAATCTTGATTCAGAACAGTAACACTGGTAGTTAAATCAGCCAGAAAAGCACAAATGGCACCATCACTGACATTATCACTAACAGTGGTATTGTTTGCAATAGCCGTGGTTATTCCATAGGCAGCAGTGGATACATCTTGTGAGCTCTTGTGATTAGTGGAAACAAAAGCAATGTTTTGGCTAGTTGAAGATGCACCAGCAATGTTGTTCTCAGACTCATATACCTTCAAGTTGTTGTAGAGATTGTCCAGAGTCATCTTTTCAAAGTCATCCTTATTTCTCCACACAACTATGTGCACAGCCCAGTCAGGTGATAAACTTCTGATGAACTTCAAATTTATATCTTCTTGAGCAACCTTGTAGTCCACTAACTTCAGTTGGCTGATAAGCTTTTGAAGTCTGTTATAAGTGCCATCAAGTTTTTCTCCACTTAGAGCAGTGAAGTTTTCAAGCTGATGCTTGAGCATATTCTTCCTTGATTTCTTTGTAGCTTCATTACCCGAAAACCTTGTTTCAATAGCATCCATTAACTCTTTAGCAGACTCATATTGTTCAAATTCCAAAGCATACTCATTAGGTATTCCCATGGAGAGAATACTGTGAGCTTTAATCTCCAGCTTCCTCTTAGCCTTGTCAATTTCACTAACAATGGCTATATCCTTACCATCATCACCCTTCCTAGGAAGAGTATCACCTTTTTCAACAACGTCCCAGATAGCATAATCAATCATACGAATGTATTGCCTCATTCGCATTCTCCAGATTTGGTACTCACCCTGCTTGAGCATGGGCACCTTTGATGCAGTAACCATGTGTGTTTCGTCAGACATCTTTACTTACTTTAACAGAACGTAACAAAGCTTCTTCTTGGTTTCAGTTTCTAGATCACAAGCTCTGATACCACTTGTTGATCCCAGTTGAGCAAACGATCTAATATAGAAACTGACTTAAACAAAGACTTATTAAGTATCACGCGGAATTTAATACTTAATCTTAAGAAGAAGAACAATGAACATTCAACACCTCAATATTATTATTAATACGAATACTCTAACCAGTATAAGGGTTTTACAACTTTGAAGTGTATCGAGCTTAAATATAAAACATACGTATATCTAATCTAACCTAGGACCTCCTTTTATAGACTAAGGAGTCCTTTACATAATACAACGCGTAACCTACAAGATAAATATCTTTTCCATATTTATCTAATACAAAATATTAAACCGACTATACAAGACTAGCAGTGGTTACAATACAATATCCGTGGTTACATAATACTACTAGCCGCGGTTTGTCTTCAGCAGTGGATTCATTCTTCTGTCCGTGGTTCCAACACTTAGAATAATTCTTGATCCAAGGAACCAAAAACCCAACACTTCGCGGCTTTTTTTTTTTTTTTTTTTTTTTTTTTTTTTTTTTTTTTTTTTTTTTTATTTAAATATTTCAATCTCTCAAATCACTATATTAGTACACTTGAGTTACGAATATTATTATGATCCGTAATAAACAATTTCAGTACACAAACATATTATACTTCATTAAAGCTCCCAAATACAATATATAAATCATAAAAGCATGTTTATATATTGTATTTGGAGCAATGAAGTATACATATGTTTTGTGTACTAAAATTGTTTATTACGGATCATAATAATATTCGTAACCCATGTGTACTAATATAGTGATTTGAGAGATTGTTTATATGGAAATAAGAAATATACACGTGAATTAAAAAAAAAGAAAAAAAAGGCGAAGGGTTTAATGGTCATTTAACATTAAATGATAATAAATATGTATTTTAAAATTTTAATTAAATATAAATTGGGTATTTAGACATATATGAAAATTTTAAGTTTTAGATTGGATATATATGAAATTTTCAAGTTAGGTTGGATATATATGAAAATTTTGAACCAAATGAGGGATATATATGAAATTTTCAAGTTAGGTTGGATATATATGAAATTTTGAACCAAATGAGGGATATATATATATGAAATTCTCCATTTTTTTAGCGTCTGTGTCATTAGAGTACAAAATTGCACTCCCTCTCCAATAAGTGATAAGGAAAAGGGATACATACTTTTTATAAGCCTCTATATCCAAACAAAAAAAGAATGACATATAGTTTTTCAAAAAATAAGTTATTTAAAAAATAATCTTTGTTTGGCAGACATAACTTATAAGAAATTATTAAAAAAAAAAATCTTCTATAATCTCTGAAAATAAAATGTTACTTCACTGTAGCTTATAAAAATAATCTCATTTTATAATCTTTTTCAACAACAGCACCAACATTAGCATCAGCATCAACAACAGCAATAGCATAATCTATTTTTGCCAAAAATACATTAGATTAGGAACTTTTTAGAGGGCGTTTCTTTTTTCCTAGAATCTTAACTACAATGCATTTAATTCATTCTTAAAGAAAAAAAATCTTAAAAAAAAATAAGCTTGCACATTTACGATAAGAGGAAGGCTTAAAATTCAATACATCTTATTTTTCAAAATTAAATGCATACGTTTCCACTAAAATAAATACAATTTTCAAATCATTTACAGTCCATTATTAAATATTTGTAACCGCTAAAAATCATTATTATCATTAATGATTACTAAAAACATATAACCGCATCCACCACACAAAAACCATTTCATATCTCTCTCACACACATATAAAACATCAACAATAAGGTCGATTTTACCCGCCACCATAAAATTAGTTACAGGGTACCCGCCACTGCATTGCACGCGTACCCTGCTAGTATATGTATAACATGTAGGGGGTGTTTGTTTCGGCTAATATAGCCGGCTTATGGCTTATTTGGTTTTGGGATTATGTTTCATAAGCTCACTTTTGTAGCTTATTTTGACATTTTTTGGTTTATTAAGTTGTTGATGACATAATAAACTTATATAAGCAGGAAAGTGTCAAAATAAGCCATAAAAATAAGCTTATAAAACATAAGCCCATAACCAAATAAGCCATATGCCGGCTATATAAGCCGAAACAAACACCCCCGTAATGTTATAGGAGTGCTAAATAGTCAAAATACTAAAACCATACGAGTGATAGGTGTCGTAACATGTTAACACTCAAAATTTGGCCACATCAGCGTCGCATCATGTCACATCACTATCCCCACTTTTAACATCAACATCCAAAATTAATTTTCGTACGTTAATGGTCCTTTATGGTTTTTCTAGTCATATATATGCACATTGTAGTTTGTTACTTTTTCATAAAAACAAGAGTAATTACATAAATCGCCCTTATGGTTAGGCCAAAATTGCACGTTTCATCCTTAACTATCAGGAAACGCACATATCGTCCTTGTGGTTGTCGACTTTGCATTGACTAGTCCTTTGATCAGATGGGCGTTTGTTTGGTCCGTTAATATTGGTCACATGAGCGGCACGTGAGGGGCAAAATTGTCCATTTAGACTTCAAAACCACAGGGACGATCCTTGTACCACATTTAGGTAATGTGTTTTGTTTCCCGCCGCCATCTTACATGCTTCACCATTATAACCCTCACCACCCCCGTAACTCCTTCAACATTAAAACCCTCACCACCACAACAGCTCCTTCACCATTAAAACACCCTACTTTATTAACTCTCGCCAATAATCATACTCTTGTTCATTTCTTCTTATCAATCAACACTATTGGCAATCTAAAACTTATAACATATTGATGTTGCGTTCGCACAGAATGTGACAAGCCGATTTCAATAGAATCCAGGTGAACTTCACTGGACTGCTGTGAAAAATATTATTGATTATGAACGCAATACTAAGGATATGTTTCTGATTTATGGAGGGAAAGATGAACAAGAGCTCATGGTTTCTTGCTACACTGATGCTGGATATCTGACAGATGCTGACGACTTAAAATCTCAGACTGGATATGTATTTGTTCTAAATGGAGGTGCTGTTGATTGGAAAAGCACAAAGCAAAGTATCTTTGCTACTTCATCTACTGAAGCTGAGTATGTTGCTGCTTGTGATGCATCAAAAGAGGCTGTATGGATTCGTAAATTCATTTCTGGGTTGAACATTGTTCGCACAATTGAAGAACCCATAAATATGTATTGTGATAATACTGGAGCCATTACTATAGCTAATGAAAGCGGAATCACTAAAGGTGCTAGACATTATCGCGCTAAAGTTCATTATCTTTGAGAGACCATTGAAATGGGCGATGTGAAGATATTAAAGGTTCACACAAATGACAATCTAGCTGATCCATTTACGAAAGCTTTGGATTTCCCTAAGCATTCTAAATTGACTAGAGATACAGGTTTGGTACCTGCTAGTAGTCTCATGTAAAATGTGTGTTAATTAGTATTTGGATAATTTGGAGTTGTAAGACAGTTATTATTTTTTGATTAATAAAGATACGAGGTATTTGTTATTATATTCATATAATTTGTTATTCCATATTTGCATGTTTAATCCATGAAATGATTTATCATTCTAAATATGTCCATTGTCGGTTAACAATATGGGAATAATGTTATGATAAGGCAAATGTGGGTGTTGGTTATAATTCTAACGAGAATTCGGATTGTTCCCGCCAAACTCATATGTATTCACTAGAGATGCATATTGGATTCCCCAACTTTCAAACATTTACTTTTGGATCCTTGTCATAAGTAAAATATTAAAAATGGTTTGTTATCTTCGTCCTTAGACTTGAGATGCAAGTAAGTTCTGTTATGTGTGGATATCATTTTTTGTAAGTATACGCAAAACGCTATTTGAACAAGGTAGTTATAAAAGCTATATTTCGGAGTGATGTGAAGCAGCATCCACAACACTTGTAGTCAATAAAGGATTTGTTACTCTACTTGATATGTGTAGAAAGATACCATGGCGCCTCTCCAAATTTAATCAGATAACTGTCTGGCAAGACCCAAAGGGTAATGCAAGATGATTCTTGATTACATTTGGTATATTTGAATTAAAATCTATAACGAGATTCTAAATGGTTAAACTATATGGAATGATTTGAGATCCATAATCTATGGTTTAACGGTATCTATAACAAAGGATGATTACAGCAAGACATTGAATGACCATGCTACTAAAAAACTTTTACGAAACTATTCTCTCAGACACTTTTAGTTAAAAAGCGAGTGAGAGCGTTTGCTAGGCATTTCCGTCGTTAGTTTTGTGTGCCGTTTGACACACCAACTCCCAAGTGGGAGCTGTTGGTTTGTGGGAGTTATCAAACACGACAAAACGACTAATAGTGTATGAGCCGATGGGGGCACACGCGATAAACACGAGTATACGTGTAGAACGTATTTTATACTTGAATAAAAATTGTACCCGATATGCATGTTTTAACCCGATTACATATTTGCTCGAATCCACCCGAGCACGTGCCCAAAAGGTAAGTTCCAGTCAAGCATCAGCAGAGCACGCTGTAAGCAGGGTCGATACCACAGCACACCAAGCTGCTAGCAACCATCAGCAACTTATTATGTAAGACAGCATTGTTCAAATATCTTTGAAAGTATACGCAGCCTTTTTGCAAGGTTGAGATATAAGGAAATAAAGAAAGTCAAATGTTAGTTTTGATCAAATTGATGTCAACGAAAGTTTAAGAGACATTGAAATCATAATCCATAACTATACCTTTGATTTAGATAAACTAATTTGAGGATCTAATTATAATCTCAAATTGCTTGCAATCTTGTTAAGAATAAAATTGAAGAACCGTATCTCTTAATTTTTATCTGAATGCTTTAATCTTTTCTGCGAATAAAATTCTGCGCGTGTGTGTGTTTGTGATAATGCTGTTGTGAATGGAAACTTCTGGAAGGGATGAAGTGAATTGTTATAGGTCAGCAACTTTTTAGCGGGCGTTTCTTTTTTTCCGACCCACTTCCCATCTAATATTATTACTTTCTTAAAATTTAATATTATTAGTTTTTTAAATGGCCCATAAAAATACCTTATCCCTTCAATATTTACAAAGGATAAAAATTGAAATCCTCCTCAACAAGAGGCATTAACGAATGTGAGACCTACTGAACCTTTAGCTAAGAAAAATAATAAACAGCCCCTAACTAATATATGTATAACATGTAGGGTGTGTTTGTTTCGGCTAATATAGTCGGCTTATGGCTTATTTGGTTTTGGGCTTATGTTTAATAAGCTCACTTTTTGTAGCTTATTTTGAATTTTTCGGTTTATTAAGTTGTTGATGACATAATGAACTTATATAAGTCGGAAAGCGTCGAAATAAGCTACAAAAATAAGCTTATAAAACATAAGCCCATAACCAAATAAGCCACATGCCGGCTATAAAAGCCGAAACAAACAACCCCCGTAATGTAATAGAAGTGCTAAATAATCAACATACTAAAAAGATATGAGTGATAGGTGTCGTAACATGTTAACACTCAAAATTTTTGCCACAACAGCGTCGCATCATGTCACATCACCATCCCTACTTTTAACATCAATATCCAAAATTTACTTTCGTACGTTAATGGTCCTTTATGGTTTTTCTAGTCATATATTTACACATTGTAGTTTGTTACGTTTTTCATAAAAACAAGAGTAATTACATAAATCGCCCTTATGGTTAGGCCAAAATTACACATTTCATCCTTAACTCTCAGGAAATGCACATATCGTCCTTGTGGTTGTCAACTTTGCATTGAACCGTCCTTTGATCGGATGGGCGTTTGTTTGGTCCGTTAATATTCCATACTTCAAAAGGAGGTTAGATTAAGATGAATGAAAGGTCCAACCCTCTACCTTGGGAGGTAGAGGGTATTTATAGTTACAAACTAAACGCCCCTCCTTGGACTGTGGATCAGGCATACAGTGGGTAAAAACCCGTCCTTCCTCCACGGTGTTGCACTAAACTAATTAGCTAACTAAATAACTAGTAAATAACGAAAATAACGACAAGTCTACGAGCTAACTTATGCTAGATAATATTTGGGGTGACCGACTCTTTACTATGGAATTTTCTAATTCCTAACAGTACCAAAAGACGTTTGTTCACATCAGTTCAGGCCTCGTACTTCAACATTATGACGTATGAACACTACAGTTCATGCCTCGTACTCTAAAGAAAAGAAATGTGTACATTTCAGTGCGCATTATCTTCCGAAGAAGAGAAATCTTCTTATGACGTATGAACACAACAGTTCATGCCTCGTTCTCCAAAGTAAAGAAAAGTGTACGTGTCAGTGCGCTTTATATTCTGAAGAAGAGAAATCTTCTCTATTATGACCATTCTCATCAACATGCTTCATACTTTTTCCATTCGCTTCAGTCATCAAGTGAACCGGGCTACCATTGATTGTTTTCTTATTCCACTTGCTCAACTATAATGACGATGGCGACATCATGTGCTAATTTTGTGGGGGAGAAGTGTGAATAGAATACTTTTGGACGATTTCACTTATTTAGTCAAGAATGGCATCTCCGTATGCAATTCTTGAGGGGGAGAAGAAGTGTGAATTTTTTGCATTGCTGATTGATATTTGAGAATTTAAATGGTCATACGGCTCTAAACTCATGTAAGAACCGAGCTTCTTATTATCGGGTCATCTTCACATGGAGTTTTTCTCTTCTAAGAGCCGTTGGTTGACATCTTCACTCGGATTGATGAGTTTATCGACAAAGTGCTTCCGGTTAATGCTTCACGTATACATCAACATGATGATTCCGAACAATCTCTCTGTTCTTGTTTGATGTGATTGGTAGTTTGGTGTTGCCATCTTGTGTGTTTGTTGCGGCCTGATTGCTAATTTCCTTGATGAACATCTTTCTGTTCTTGTTTGATTGGGAGGGATTTTAGTTAAGGGGATTTGCAAGATGTAAGTTAATTGGGATGCTTTTTGGTGGGATGCTTTTTGGTGTGAGTTGAAGATGTTAACTATCTATTCCCCAACTGCACAATCTTGAAGAATGTCGAGTCTACAGTCTGTTCTACATTTTCTGCTACATGTTAGAAGACTAAAGACGAGTTGCATTTAACGATCTAAAGACTTCTTCTTAATCTAGGCATCTATCAAACAGATTGTCGGGTTTAGGGAGAGCACTAATTGGGAGAGTTATAAGTCAAATTCAATCCCCATTAGACTTGCTCATATTCTTTAGCAGTGACTGAGACGTTGTTATTGACTATTTCACGTATTGGACATTTGACACAAGTTGATTACTTCAGAGTTAATCATTTATCACTTATTTGAGATTGAAGATGACTTTCACAAAGGCGTGTTCTTATTTGATAACTTGCTCGGGCTTAAGAATTTGAGTTGAAGACTTGGTTTATCTAGTTACCAGCAGTCGGTGTGGATGGTTGAAGACCTGGTTAACTATCACTATTAGGAGTTACTTGTTTACATCGTCACGCATATGACGGTGTGGATAATCAAGAGGTGTTAATGTCTCATACTTTGTTTGGGTAGTGAGTACTTAGAGATTTGCTTGAAGCATTGATTCTCTACACCGTTCTTCCATCATTAAGTGCAAGATTAAGATACAAATGTGGGGAAGTTGACTTCAGTTTCAAGTATGGTATATCGGGTTTTCTTCTTCGTGGTCACTCAAATTATCTACATAAGGGTTGATAAAAATAGTCAGAGAGAGTCTTCAGCAAGTTGATTCTCACAAGAGTTCAAGTGTTCTTCTCAACAAATTTCTAGTATACGGGCTTATAATGATTTGATGACTCTGAAGTGTCAAAACCAGCAAGGGGGAAGGAGACAAGCATCTAAACGCAAGTAAACTTGATGAACTTAATTCTTCTAAGTGATTGAAGATATCCCGGGAAGACAAATGTCATGACCGCAGAGAAACTCAAGTTTTTACTCATCAAGGCGTTTAGTGTTAGTATTTCAACTACGTGGGGGAAGTGATGTTAAAGAAAGTTTCTGAAGATAAAAGAGGTACACTAGTGTGTGGTGATTTTGATGGTATCGCAATGATCGTGAGAGAGATTGTGTACATTGGGGATGCTCACTGTTTCACTTGAGTGCTTAATCGCTGATTCAGAGATATAATCACTTATTCCGGTATTGAAATCCGCAGAGATTGTCACCCGCAGAGATAATCGACTTTGCCCGCTTCTTCAATGTTATAAGTTATTCATTCCTTGTGTATTGGTATACTTCGGATACTTGAGCTTCATACACGATCATCGAGAAGAAAAATGTGAACATGGAGGTGTTTTCATTCCCTCATGATGTGTATTCGGGAGAGCTCTTGGATATTGGTGTACTTCGGGTTCTTGAGCTTTATACACGATCATCAGGGAAGAAAAATGTGAACATGGGGAGGTGTTTTCATTCCCTCATGATGTGTATTTGGGAGAGTTCTTGAGCATTATACAAAGAGGCTGACTGCATCAATTCAACTACTTGGGGAATTGTTCTCTTGACACCTTTTGGAATGGACGTCGACGTCAGTTGAAAAGAAATTTGAGATGATTGTTTTATGTGTGGGATGATACGTTGTTGTTCTATTAGATGATATAACCTCGAACGAAGAATCACGGTGATTATTCTTAAAGGAGCAGCATGATCGATGATAATGGTGTGCTTCTTTGTGCACCTGGCTAATGGAAGCTTGAAAGAAAGCTTTGAATCTGCTCAGCTAAAGGATTTTCGGTTTGGGGAGAAGCTGCCAAAGTCTCTCTTTCTCAAAGGCTCATGTTCTATCTTCTATTCTCGGAGCCTCGAAGCTTTGGTGGTGGATGTTTAAGAGATGATGATTTCTATCTTCTTCAACGGGCTGCTCGATATCCTTATCTCGTACTGTATCATCATCTTCTTAAATTATATCATCTACTCTATCTTTGTACATATTTATTCAAAAAAACAAAATACAAAAATATAAAACCAACAAAAAGAAAATAGAAAAATATAAAACCTACAAAAACCCATAAAAATCAGAAAATTGACAAATACCAAAAATACGCTTTCTCAAGACATGTCTTCTGGTATCGATAACATCTGCGGTTTTAGAAATGTCATTCAATAATGGCACGGGACCATAGATGAAGTTCGAGCAGGAGGTGTAAATATTCTTTTCCAAAACATGTCACAAAATATGGCTTGCAGTTACTTCAGACTGTGACCCGCGCTTAAAACTATGGTTTGCTATTATTTCTGATAGCAACCTGCTCTTTAAAAAGAAGGAAAGTGATGCACTAAACATATTTTCAAAAATATCGTGCACTTATCCCAAAACAATTTGAGGAAAGTATGTCAAGGACTGTTCCTACACAAATGTTTTTCCGTCTAAAATTCTTCAGAAAAATATTTGCTGTATTCAAAAATTGGTGGAAAATGAGTTGCTTGAAAATCTTTCAGTTTCAGAATTTTCGTAAAAATTGAAAACTCAATCAATGACTTCAGCGCTTTTAAACTTTTTAGAAAATGAGTCATTGATAGAGGGGGAGAATGTTTTCAAATCTATATCATCTAACGGACTTTCTTAAATTATCCTAATATGCTTAATTAAAAATGCTGTTAACCTACGTTGAAGGACTAGGTGCCTAGGATAAGATTGTTAGGATTAGATGATTAGAGTTTGAGAAACACATTATTCCCATACCTTTTATGATCTGATTGATATGTTGAATTGACGTTTATTAGTCGATTGATGTTTGGGTGATGTCGACCACCATATATTTGTATGTGTGTTCACTAACGTATGCATATATCATGGATATAAGAATGTTCCCGATCCGGATCCCACAATTGATTATGATTGGATGCCGAAAGGAAAGGGTAACTATATCTTGGGTCGACAAATGAAGAAAAGCAGCTTAATTGACTTCCATGGAGAGTTGGCATAAATGCAACGTAAGAGGTGTCACTGCATCAGCAGATGGTTTTCTTCTAAGTGATTGAAGAAACGGAGCTTAATTTGACCTCAGTTGGCATTAAAATGCAACGTAAGAAGTCTCACTGCATTTGCAGACGGTTTTCTTCCAGTCCTACAACAACAACAGAAGCTTCTCAACCACCTAACGAATCTTTGTGCAGGATACCATTTTTAAACAATTTTGAAATAATTTTATTAAATTGTCTTGAAAAATGGAAAAATATTGGTTTTGAAAATAAATTGGACTTAATTTTGAAAATCACCGACTTCATTTTATCAAAACATAAGTCACTCAATCATCGACTCGCTTTCATGATTGAGGGGAGAGTGATTTAAAAATAAAATATTTTCAAACCATATTTCTTCACAAAAGTTCGCTTGTAATTTTTATAATGTGGTGATCTGTAAAGATTTAATGTTATGTCATGGTATGATTTTTCTTTGAATCAA
>OU343216.1:119533597-119546097 GCA_910596185.1 Chrysanthemum makinoi | reverse complement strand
CACCTTTACCCACACCTTGTCCTAGTCCACCACCTACTCATGTTACTCCTGATGAGTTTGCACATGAACTTGATAGACTGGCCACACCTAGTCCAGTTAGGGAGCCATTTAATACAGGCTCTCCTATCATTGAGCATGTCCATATTTCTCCTGAAGGTCCAATGCGCACCCCATTAACCGAAAGCATCTGCTGTGGAGCTGAGGACCCTATTACACTTACATCTGTATATGCTCTAGTGAACAGGTATGTGGAAGAGGGTGCTGATCTCAAAAAGGTGCTTGCTGAGACTAAATCTACACTTGGTGGTGAGATAGTGGGGTTGAAGAGAAAGGTTCAGGAGTTAGAGGAACAACTTGGGCATAATAGCAAAAGGAGGTTTCTAGTTTCTTCTGATGAGGAGCAAGATGATACTCATTTTGGTTCACTTGAAATCTTGGCTTATGTGGCTCAAAAGACTCATGTTTCTTCACCAATTGTTGTTGAATCTTCAAAGAACAAGGAACCCATTCAGTTTACTAGAAGAAGGAGAAGAAAGTATTTGAACAAGGATTTCACTAAAGCTTCAAAGGAACCAAGTGTTGAGAATGTTACAATTGCTGAAGACAATATTGATGATGCACATATGGTGGATGTTGGTTCTGCACATGGTCAAGATACATCTGTATAAGAACCACCATGTCCTCCACCTTCAGCAGATGATCATGAAGTTTTTCTTGCTAGAAGAAGTTTTAACCTGGATCCTATTGCTGATGTCTTTTCTACTCCTGTTGAAGATCTTTCTCAACATGTTTCTCCTGGTGCATCCTTGGGTGTTTCTTCTGAAGTTCCTATTATTGATACTCCTCAAGAAGATTCTCATGTGCCTGCTGAAAAAGGAAAAGGAGTAATGATTGAAGATGAGCTTGGTTCAGATCTTGTGAGTGAACAGGAAAGGCAAGAACAAGCAAGAATGTTAGCTGAGTGTGCAGATATGAAGAAGAGTCATGCATTGGCTCAAAAGCTTGAAGCTCAATTTACTACCAATTTGCCTCCTGAAAGACAAAGAGAAATTGCTGAACTCTCCACTCAGATTACTGATGAGCAATGGGATGCTTATACTCATCAAGCTGCATCCAATCCTACTCTTGCACAAAGTATTTTAGGAGCAGACTTTGATAGTGAGAATTTTTCTGTACAAATGATGGCTTTTGGACAACAAAGGAATCAAGCTGCAGCTGCACAAAGAAAAGCTCTTACTGCACAGAAAGCTAAAGCCAAAAGGGAAAGACCACCAACTACAGCTCAGAAGAAAAAGTATATGAGGATTGTGGTGTATAATCAAAGTTCTAACTTCTATCAATCTGGTTTGACAAAGAAGCAAGTTTGGGCTTTATTTGATGATGTCTTACTCAATATGTACAATAGAATTATGAAGCAGATTACACCACCTTCTAACTTGAAGAGGATTGCTGGTAGTGCAGATGCTCCAAAGGCAAAGAGAACCAAGAAAGTTGAGATTGTCGATTCTTTTGATGATGTTACACCAAAGATGAGTTCTCATGTTGTTACTTCTGAGGCATCTACTAAAGCTATACATTCAGCTGCAAGGGTTCACTTTGTTGAACCTCATGTTGTTTCTTCTGAAGCATTATCTAGAGTTGCACCTGTTGATAAAGAAGGAGCAGAGTTGGGTAAGAAAGCTGAACAAGCAGCTGCTAAAGCTAAGAGGGCCAGAGAAGTGCTTGAGAAAATGTATGCATTGCGTGGTGCTATTCCAATTACTTCTACTTCTTCCATTTCTGCTAAAGATGTCACTGATGAATCTGAGAGGGTACCATCTTCTGTCTCTATGGGGATTTATATACCAGGTAGGAGGAAGAAAAGGATGTCTAAAAGGAGACACATTTCTCTAAGAAGATCTGTGAGATCAACTGGGACACATACCTCTAGGATTCAAAAGTCTCACAAGGGTAGTTCTTTGGATCTAAAGGCTGCTGATTCAACTTTCATTAAAGAAGGATCTGCTGATGCTTTTCTTGAGGGGTCTCATGATGTGTTGACTACTTGGACTTTGACTAATGGACAGCTTAACACCATTTGGAGGCTGGATAACTCTTCTATGCAGTTTAACTTCTTGAAGGATATACTCCATATGGTGGATAGGCAAGATTTGCATACTCTCTATGGCCTTGTCACTAAGCATTATGATAATCATTCACCACAGGGTTCTGGTTTATATTTGTTGGGTGATCTTCAAGTTCTGTTTGACTCTCAATCTTCAAATGGTAAAGGGTATTCTATTTGGAAGAATTCACATAAGTGGAAGGTTGAGACTTGGAGATTTTATCCTATTCCAAGTGTGCATGTGGTGGAGACAAAGTGTGGGATGACTGTGTGTATGTTCTTTGATAAGATTTATCCTTTGTCTATAAAATTGATGCAAAGACTGCTTAGACAGAAGTTGGAAGTTCCTCCAGATCCAGTTGGGAATGATATGCTACATGCTGAACAATTGATTGGATTGATTAAGACTCAGCTTCTGCAACATCAAGCATCATCTTGATTTTGGTATCTTGTATTCTTTCTTGTATTATTTCTCTATTTCTTTATTTTATTCTTGGTTAAAAAAAATTATGTATATTCTTTGTTTGTATAACTTTTCTTGCAGGTTTGTTGTACATTGTTGATGGTTATTGACTCACCAGCTGTGCCTTGTGTACATCAAAGAGTTGGCTAGTCTAAAGGGTACAGATTTGGTAAAGACACATCAAATCTGTTGATAGCTGTAATGGTTTGCTCAAAATCATAGGGTCTGCAACTCACCCATGCTTAATTGCTGAGGGTTGTATGGTCATCAATTCACCATGGTTTATTCCTTTGGAATCTAAGAATTGGCTAGCCCACGAGTATATGGCTTGTGGTAAAGGCAGTGGAATATCATATTGGGTTCTCAATTCACCAAAGGTGATTTCTTTTCCCTAAGAATTGACTAGTCCCTGAGCAAACGGCTACATGTAAAGACATCTCAAATCCGTTTATATAGTTGCCGATTTGCTAATAAATCAGATGGTTATCAGTGTACCATAGTTTTCGAACTTAAACATATGGCTACTCTAGTAGTAATGGCTATTGGTAAAGAGACATCAAATCCATTATTTTCAATGATTCACCTCTCACAGGAGTTAACACACCTGGATGTGATGAGAATAGTATGAAACTAATATGTTTTGATGTACATTGTGTCATTTGTTGCTGCAAAGATCTGGAGTTTCAAAGGTTTGTCATCATAGAGATGTTATTGTTTTGGTTCTTTGCTGCTGATGTTCGAGTACAATCCTCTTGTTTTGAAGCTTTAAAGATCTATCAAGCTAGTCAAATTCCAGTTTAGGGGAGGATTGTTGGGAATTCTACTAAGTACGAATTATGCTGAAGTTACTGCTGATGGATTCTGCTGAAGTGCAAGGATTTTGCCGAAGAAGTAATTCTACTGAAGTTATAAAACCGTGTAGTTGGTTTCTGCGGAGATAGATATTCCGCATATTCTATAGCTAGTTAGGATATGCATGAGCTTTATTAGGAAGGGATAATGTGTATCTTATTTAGTTTTATGTTTATACGTTTCTTGGGAAACGGGTTAGGGTTCCTTATCTATAAAAGGAACACAATAGTATGAATTATGTACGTGTTGAAAAACAAGTTTTAGTATTATTAAAAGATCCATAGAGGATCAACGAGTTCTTGGTTATTTGTGTTTGTACTTGTGTTTGATTTCCGCTAAAGAATACAAGTAGTAGAGATTTTCTATTAGTGTGTTTGTGATTACATAAGCATTACTAACGATCTACGAGTGCTCAAAGATCTATCAAGGTCTTAGGTTCAACATCTTCCAGTTAGGCGGTGATGTTGACCCTTCAACCTTGGAGCATGTGTTGGCTAATGGTGTGCTCGAGGGTGTTGTCAAGAAAAAACCAATCCAAAGCTCATGATCTTGTCCTCAGTCGTAGCTTTAGAAGATCTTGTTTGCTGTCTTGATGTATATTGCAGTCAAAGATCATAGCAAGTTTCGGAATATATGGTTTGTTGAAAGATTTGAATGCTTGAGCAGTTGGCCTTGTGGTTTTCGGAAATGTCATTTAGGATTTTTCTTGTTGTAATGGTCTGTCTGTTTATGCCATTCTTTCGGCTCCTTAAAACTAAAGAAAGTACAAGAAAGGTTTTAGAATTGAAACTTTGTGATTTTGCTTTTCTAACTGCATCTATGCGTGTTTAGTTTCAGGTTGGGTGTTTTGTTTTTGTTTTTTTGTTTTTTTTTGTTTTTTGTTTTTTGTTTTTTTTTTTTTGAATGACTTGGGTGTTTGGTTGTTGCATCTTAAAAAATCAGAATCATATAACAATCGTGAGGTTGTGGAAGTAAGAAACTTTTTATTAGAACAAGAACTGATTATTAATACATGAAACATGACTAAAGTGGTGAAAATTGATCAAAATCTCTATTCTTGTTGGTAGTTAATAAATTTTGTACAACTTAGATATTAAGGTTGTATTTCTAGATGATTAAGATTCAAGGACAGCAAGCTAATATATATGCAGAAATTAAAACATGCACTACATGTTATCACTGCTGCTAAACTGAAATAAGGACAGCAACAAGCTCATCCAAGTAAAGAACGAAACATACAATCGCAACAATAACAACACGAGACATGTTAATATTTAATCTCAATCGACTAGTACTCGCCCTTACTATTACTAATAATCCCCAATATTAATTTTGACAACTCGCAACCTTTCTGTTCATGACATTTCTAAATTTAGGCAGCTCTAGGCCTGAATCTATGAAGACTATCTCGTGATGATTGGCCTTGACTTGGCAATAAGTGTAATGTGTTATTGATGCACTCATCTCATTTTTGTCCACATAATATAATTTTCAACTTACTCTACAAGTTCAAAGATATTTTGTTTTAGTTTACTTGGACTCAGATATAATTTTCAACTTATCTCCACCAATGAAATTGTTGCATCAGAGAAGAAAAAAAGAACTGGAAATAAATGTATGATGTTACCCATTTGTTCACAAAACTATCGGCCACTTGTGTCCACATAAATTAGTTTGTAAATTGTCATTTAAAGTTCAGCTAGGACCATGCTACTTATTTTCCACATGTTCCATTTTCAAAATTTGAACCCAGCCAGTATGGTAAACCTAAAGCAACCCTGCCACTGTAAAAAATCAGTTTAAATTGAACACATGCATACCTCACATTATTGTAAACTAAAAAACGAGTGTGTGTTATTCTCTTTGTGATCAACCAATATGAGTGCTTTTTCATTTTCTCATTTCTCTTCTTTCCACTTGTGCTTACTTGTTGTTGTGGCCTTGTTTCATTCATGCTTATCTAATCAAAACATTGATGATGTGTTATGCATCAAAGAAGAGAGGCAAGCACTTCTCCAGTTCAAACGCCATCTCATTGACGCATGCACTTACTTTCTTCGGCCGATGAGAGAGAAGAATGATTGCCTGAAATGGGCCGGATTGTTTGTGATAACATAACTCGCCATGTTCATCACATTCATCTTCGGCACCAAGGTCAATGTCAGCTTGAACTCAAGAAGCCGAGTCAAGGCAACAAATGAAAGGGGAATTAAGTCCATCCTTGTTGGGCCTCAAGCAACTCAAGCAACTCAAGCATTTGGACTTGAGCTGCAATAATTTTGGGTGGATCAAAGTCCCTGAATTCATTGGTTCTCTTGGAAACTTGAGGTATCTTAACCTCTCGAGTTCCAATTTTAGAGGAATTATCCCTCCTCAGCTTGGGGAATTTCGGACTTGCACACCCTTTGTCTAGGAAGTTTTCAAGAGGATGGGTGGGGTCAAAAGCAGGCGTGATGAATATGGAGTGTTGTCAAATTCGCTTGTTGGCCACCGATATGAGTAACGTAAACCTCAAAGCAAAGCAAAGGACCGCTTCAGTGATCAACACCCTCCCTTCTTTGGCCGAACTTCATTTTCATAATAGTTATTCGATATACACCTCCATGTTCCTAGTCTTAATACCACATCCCTTCTTTTGCTTGATCTTTCTCTAAACCAATTTACTAATAGTCTCGTGCCACAATGGATATTTAGTATAACTAGTCTTGTTTCTTTGGATTTAAGTGAGTGTGATTTTAATGGCCTTAGTGCTCATAGCTTCCGTAACTTGACTTCTCTTAAGTGGCTTCACATCTCTAGAGAGCACTTTCAGAATTTTTCATTAGTATTCAAAGAGTTGTCGTTCGCATTGGTAGCAATCTAATTTCGTTAGATATTAGTCGGTGTGATATATCGAGTACAACTCTTGATTCCCTTCACAACTTGACTTCCCTTCTTAGCCTTGACCTTGGCCAAGTAATCACTCACCAGTAGATACCTAAATCATTGGGTAACTTTTGTAATTTGAGAGATATTGATTTGTCATATAACTCTCTTCAGAACATTAGCTTGACATATCTTCTTGAAAGTTTTCTTGACTGCAAATCACCTCATTTGGAATCATTAGATCTTTCTATGAATCGAATTTCTGGTCCTATTCCACTCTTGATTCGACGATTATCATTGTTGGAGGTTTTAGATCTTTCAGTTAACCAACTAAATGGCAGTCTTCCTGACTCAATTGGACGATTGTCATTGTTGAAAAGGTTGGATCTTTCATATAACCAATTTAATGGCATTTTCCTGATAGCCTTGGTCAACTTTCAAAGTTGGAAGAATTAGTTTTTATCCAATTTTCCGACAGTGTCGAATGTAAACCCACTTTGTCAAACTAGTGCGCTTGAAATATCTGATTGGAAGAGAAAACAACTTAATCCTAAGACCACTGCGCAAACCGGATTCCCTTTCCAGAGGTGTTATCTTTGAACTCTTGGACTTTAGGGCCTCAATTTCCATCATGGCTTATATCGCAGAGGGATTTAGAAGCTTTGGAAATAAGCAACACAAACATTTCTTCACCTATACTGAAATTTTGGAGATCATTCCCCAATCTAGAGTATTTAGATATATCAAAAATCAGATGCAAGGTGCGTAACTGCTCTGGTTCCTCAAGACTTAACACCCGACTTAAGCTCTAAAGGTAGTTCGGGGAATTCCTGATATCGTAAATGGTTCAATTCTAGATGTTTTGGATGTATCGATAATTTATTTTTGGATCTACATCATCTATTGTGTTCGGATGGTGTGTGAAAACGACTTCACGCTTAATTTAGGAAATAACAGTTTGGCGGGTGTCATTCCCGAGGCCGAAAAGTGGCAGAGATTGTCATACTTAAACTTGGAAAAAAATAAGTTTTCCGGTGGGATTCCAAGAACATTGGGTCGTATGCGTTACATAAAATCATTGAACATGGGAACAAACTCGAGGGGAATTACCGCTCTCTAATGAACTGACCCAATTAGAGATCCTTGAACTTAGTGGAAATGAACTTGCTGGAAGCATTCCATCTTGGGTTGGGACAAAACTTTCTTCTTTGAGACTTCTCAACCTTAGATCCAATAAGTTTGTTGGAAAGATTCCTCACGAGGTTTGTTATCTTACACATATTCAAATATTGGATCTTTCCAATAACAAGTTGATGGGCTATATTCCAAAATGTTTCAACAATTTTAGCGTTTTTCCGGGAAAGAAACTGCCTCATATGATCAATTTAGTATTCCTACATATGGCATAGAAGTTTACAGTAGTGATTCATTGGTGATGAAGGACAAGAGACATATACAGACTATTCTTAATCAGATAGGTTTTAGACCTTTCAAATAACAAACTTGTTGGCCACATTCCAAGTGAGCTAACAACCCTCATCAAGTTAAAATCGTTGAATTTATCGAGGAATCATTTGACTGGAAGGATCCCGGAGAAGATTGGAGACTTGAAAGAACTTGAATCTTTTGATTTGTCACTCAACGCTTTCGTGAACTTCCCATGAGCTTGTCAAGCTTGCACTCCTTGAGTATCTTCACGCGCCTTACAACAATTTGAGGGGAAAATCCCATCAAGTACTCAACTTCAGAGCTTGAACGAGTCATGCTTTGCAGGTAACAAACTTTGTGGAGATCCCCTCAGGAGCCTTGTTCAAGAGTTAAAAATAACACCGATACAGATCATGAAGAAGATGATGGGTCACATGAGTGGATTGGGGCTTGATCATTAGTGTCGGTCCGATTCATTGCTGGTTTTGGGTCATTTTGGCTCCTCCGATAGTGAGCAGTGTCATGGAGGATTGCATATTCGCTTCTTGAGTGAACTAGGTATATGGTTTATGATGTTACGATAAAATGTGTTTTCCAGTGATCAAAAGTGTAGTTATGTTGTAATACTGTATGTTTTTACTAGTAAAGTTGTAAGCTGGTATTCGAGAAGATTAATTTTATTTTGAATAATTATTTTTGCTGTTATATAAGGTTGAATAAGTTAAGCTAATTAACAACATGAAGGATTATGGTATATAAACTCGCATAATACCGTAGATTTAGACAGAGAAATTATACTCACAATTAGCGACTTTTACTAACAAATATTCGAACTGAGACTTGCATCATGTTCTACTAACTCGAAATTTAAGTATATATCAATGGCCTTCCGTGTTACTCATTCCGATGGACCGTAAGGTGGTGAAGCATGAACCTCTTGGAATATATAAAAACGCTATATTTTTCTCCTAAAACATCAGAAGCCCATCAAATACATACTATAATTAACTATCAACAATATTCTATTTGTAGTGAATTAATAACTTAAATGAACTCAATATGTGACATACTTTTTTAAGCATCTATCGTTGAAGTTGGTCACATTGAATTTTAGTTTGTCGATTTTGAAATGTACTACGTAATGAATAACCGACAAAATACTAAGAAAAAAAGACGTAAACAAAGTGTCCTTGCAGACTTTAGAATCACATAGGAGTACACTCAGAATACAATTTTCAATTTTCACATATGAATAAACATGTGAACCAAACATGTAACTTAATCCAACTACCAACACTTTAACATTTTTAATATAATTAATTATTTCTGTTACTAACTTAGATATCACATACATGTACTCGTATACTATAGTTTTTAGTCTTGTGATATTCAAGGGGGTGTTTTGTTTTACCTTATTTTTTGGACTTATTAGCTTATGTTGCCAAAGTAAGCTTATTATAGTGTTTGGATAAGCTTATAAGCTTAGGGGTCGCTTACCCATATCTGCCCAAAATAAGCATTAATTTAAAATCATATTTTGTCGAATACTCAAAACTGTGACTTTACATGTTACCAGCTGGAATTACAGATATTATTTAGATGTTTATCTTGTTTTTGGTTTGTTTTATTTAGGATAAGGTCCAAGTCTTTAGGGATTATCAAGTAGCTATTTGTTAGGATTTTCTTTCCTATAAATGTAAGCTGTCTTCATTGATGAAAAGGAGGGAAATAAAAGTCAAGAAAATAATTCATTTTCAACTGAGTTTTAGAGATCGTTGGGTTCTCTCTCAATCGAGCCCTATTTATGTTGGGGGTTAGATCCCGAACGTGTTAAGACAATCAATGACTGTAGCAATACCACTAGGTGGTTACCGGATATCACTTGGAATCGTGTGATCACTTTCTAAAGTAAACTATTCGACCCTAATGTCCGGTATCACGAATATCTACTTGAGATAAGACCAAACGCAGTTATAGAATTAGGCACAATTCAATAACCCTTGCGCTTATAAGTGCTTATGTTTTCTCTCAGGTATTCCTCATGCAATCTCCTATATATAGGAGTTACTCTGAGCTATTCCAATGGAATTATGAGTATTAATCGGCCCATTAATAGCCTCATAATTATCCCCATTATAGCCGTAGTGGTTACATGACCAATTAAACGTGGTCATAAAAGAAGTTGTAAATCGCCATTTAGCAAGATTTCCATAAGCAAGATTTCCACTAGCAAGATTTCACTTACAAAGTGAAATATGTACATCGTTCATCGCTTATCAAGACTTTCATAGCATCAAGATTTCACAAGGCTATAAGTGGAAATGACGCCATCGCTGGAAACCACAGCGTGATTCTCCACAAGCAAGACTTTCACCAACAAGACTTTCACCAAGCAAGACTTTCACCAACACTACCAATACAAACCACTATAAGAGTCGTGGTGTTCATGGACCATATGGGTGTACACTGCATCTCCTAACCCATTACAAGGTGTGAACTAATCCCCAAGTGCACTAAATTTTCCAACAATCCTCCCCAAATTTAGTTCACTCCCTTTGCATGAAAATAAACATCAAACAAAACATGTGCATAAACGAAAATGTCCCGAGGATTGAATTTCCATCTTAGTAATTACACGTTCAAATATTCGAGAATCATGGTGTTCTAAGAATTGAACCCTTCAACCCATTTGAATACCTGAAGATAAAATACACACAAGTTTTCAAACACTTAAAAGCTCCCGACACTATACAAGCCATGTGTCCATATCCAAATTCATAAATGTTGTAAAAGCTAAAAGTCCAAAAGCTTCCCAAGCGCAAAACTTCAACATTCACATAGGTGGTTCCTCTTTATTCATGCTCTTGCCAAGCACTTTTTCAAAGAAAATTAACCATTAAGAAGTAAAGACTTCATCCTCCTTTCACAGTTCCGAGCACAACCTTGGGATGTAAATAAAACATGTGCTCCAATAATCAATGTTCAAATTTCCACATTGAACTCTCCCAAGTTTCCTTAGGAGGGAGTCAGTGTCCTAGCATTCAAAGGACTAAGTTGGACTTAAACCCATCCCTTTAGCGACTTTATAACCAAGTCTCTAGCCGCACCTTCGTCAAGTGATCACTAAGTTCGCTTGAGATCTCACAAACTCTATAGATACCACACCATTCATGATAAGCTCACGAATCATGCTATGCCTGACACCTAAGTGTCTAGACTTACCATTGTACATCCGGCTATAAGCCTTAGCCAATGTAGTTGCACTATCACACCGGATAGAAATAGGTGCTATAGGTTTAGGCCACAATGGAATCTCAAGAAGCAAGTTTTTCAACCATTCAAATTTCTTTACCGCAGTACCGCTAAAGCCACAAATTCAGATTCCATTGTTGAACTGGTGATGTAAGTTTGTTTCTTGGATGCCCAAGAAATTGCACCTCCACCAAGTAGGAATACCCAGACCACGGTATCTAATTGTCTTCGTTATTGATCCAACTTGCATCGCTGTAACCTTCCAACACTGATGGGTAACAAAGATATGAGAGACTATAATCCATAGTTCTCTTCAAATACTTCAAGCATCTCCTGAACCGCTTGCTGATGAGCACTAGGATTACTAGTATACCCGCTCAATTTTCCCAATCGCAAAACCAATATCGCCTTGTACAAGTCATGGCATACATCGTGCCATTACCCTAGAATACTCAAGTTGAGATACGCCTTGCCATGATTAGGCATCACTTCTCACAAGTATCCATAGGTGTACTCACACGAGTACAATCAAAGTAATTGAATTTCCTCAACACCTTCTCAATATAATGAGACCGAGAGATAGAAATTCTTTTACTTTCATGTTTAATCCTTATACCAAGGATAACATCAGCCCCCCCCATGTCCTTCATGGAGAACCTTGATGACAAAAATTCCTTTGTCGTCAACTCGATTTTGGTCGCTGCCAAAGATCAACATGTCTTCAACATATAGACAAATGATGACTCCTTTACCGTATTCATCAAATTTGCTATATACACATTTGTCAGCTTGGTTAAGAACATAACCACTAGACAAAACCACTTCATCAAATTTTGATGCCATTGCTAGGTGCCCGCTTAAGTCCATAAAGAGACTTAATCAGCCATACCACCTTGTTTTCATTGCCGTGCAAGATGAAGCCTCGAGGTTGGTTCATATAAACCCCTTCCAATTCACCATTCAAGAAAGCTGTTTTCACATCCATCCGATGAATAATCGATTGTGAATAGATGCCATAGCAATCGCCAGCCTTATGGTAATCGAACAGCCATGTGGGCATAAGTATCAAAATAGTCTATTCCCTACTTTTGTTTAAAGCCCTGCATGACTAGTCTAGCCTTGAACTTTTCAATAGTTCCATCTACCTTCATTTTTTTTTTTGAAAATCCATTTGCAACCCAAAGGTTTGCAAATCAGAGGTAGATCAACCATCACCCAAGTGTTGTTGCCCATGATGGAATCCATCTCATCATTGATTGCTTCTTTCCGTAAAGCAATATCCCGACTTCATTGCTTCTTCAAATGTTTTGGGATCATCCTCAACAATGAAGCAATAGGGAGTATTGGTCCAGACCTCATCCGTACCTTCAACTAAGTATAGTTGAAACTCAGGTCCAAATGACTTTGGAGTCCCGACCCTTTTGCTTTTCCTCGAAAGGATGGTTCAGTTGCCGAACCACAACTCATCAGTGACCACCGATGGTTCATCATCGTGACCTCTCATACACCTGTCATGAGTTCCATTAGGAATCCTCC
>OU343216.1:119508758-119533497 GCA_910596185.1 Chrysanthemum makinoi | reverse complement strand
CATGTGTTGGCTAATGGTGTGCTCGGGTGTTGTCAAGAAAAAACCAATCAAAACTCGTGATCTTGTCTCGATTCGGTAGCTTTAGAAGATCTTGTTCTTTGTCTTGATGTATATTGCAGTCAAAGATCATAGCAAGTTCCGGAATATGGTTTGTTGAAAGATTTGAATGCTTGAGCGGTTATTGCTTGTGGTTTTGAATGTCATTTAAGATTTTCTTGTTGGCAATGGTGCAATGCATTTTATACCGTGCTTTCTCCTTAAAACTAAAGAAAGTACAGAAAAGGTTTTAGAATTGAAACTTTGTGATTTTGCTTTCTTGCATCCTCGTGTTTAGTTTCAGTTGGTGTTTGTTTTTGTTTTTTTGTTTTTTTTTTTTTGTTTTTGTTTTGTTTTTTTGAATGACTTGGGTGTTTGGTTGTTGCATCTTAAAAAATCAGAATCATATAACAATCGTGAGGTTGTGGAAGTAAGAAACTTTTTATTAGAACAAGAACTGATTATTAATACATGAAACATGACTAAAGTGGTGAAAATTGATCAAAATCTCTATTCTTGTTGGTAGTTAATAAATTTTGTACAACTTAGATAATAGGTTGTATTTCTAGATGATTAAGATTCAAGGAGAGACAAGCTAATATATATGCGAGAAATTAAAACATGCACTACATGTTATCACTGCTGCTAAACCTGAAATAAGGACGACAACAAGCTCATCCAAGTAAAGAGCGAAACATACAATCGCAACAATAACAACACAGACATGTCTAATATTTAATCTCGATAGACTAGTACTATACCTTACTATTAATAATCCCCAATATTAATTTTGACAACTCATGACCTTTACGTTCATGACATTTCTAAATTTAGGCAGCTCTAGGCACGTAATCTACTGAAGACTATCTGCGTGGATGATTGGCCTTGACTTGGCAATAAGTGTAATGTGTTATTGATCGCTCATCACCGTTTTTGTCCACGTAATATAATTTTCAACTTACTCTACAAGTTCAAAGATATTTTGTTTTTTAAGTTTACTTTGGACTCAGATATAATTTTCAACTTATCTCCAGCCAATGAAATTGTTGCAATCAGAGAAGAAAAAAGGCGGAAATAAATGTATGATGTTACCCATTTTGATTGCAAAACTATCGACCCACTTGTGTCCACATAAATTAGTTTGTAAATTGTCACGAAAGTTCAGTTAGGGACCATGCTACTTATTTTCCACATGTTCCATTTTCAAAATTTGAACCCAGTCGTTATGGTAAACTGAAAGCAACCCGTCACTCGTAAAAAAATCAGTTTAAATTGAACACATGCATACCTCACATTATTGTAAACTAAAAAACGAGTGTGTGTTATTCTCTTTGTGATCAACCAATATGAGTGCTTTTTCATTTTCTCATTTCTCTTCTTTCCACTTGTGCTTACTTGTTGTTGTGGCCTTGTTTCATTCATGCTTATCTAATCAAAACATTGATGATGTGTTATGCATCAAAGAAGAGAGGCAAGCACTTCTCCAGTTCAAACGCCATCTCATTGTGAAGGCGACCGACTTTCTTCTTGGGGTGATGAAGAATGATTGCTGCAAATGGTAGGGATTGTTTGTGATAACATAACTGGCCATGTTATCACATTCATCTTCGTGCACTTGAGAGGTAATGTCAGTTTGAACTCGAAGAAGCCGAGTCAAGGCAACAAATGAAAGGGGAATTAAGTCCATCCTTGTTGGGCCTCAAGCAACTCAAGCAACTCAAGCATTTGGACTTGAGCTGCATAATTTGGGTGGATCAAAGTCCCCTGAATTCATTGTTTCTCTTGGAAACTTGAGGTATCTTAACCTCTCGAGTTCCAATTTTAGAGGAATTATCCCTCCTCAGTTGGGGAATCTTTCGGACTTGCACACCCTTTGTCTAGGAAGTTTTCAAGATGATGGGTGGGGTCAAAGTATACAGTATTGATGAATATGGAGTGGTTGTCAATCTTCGTTTGTTGCGTCACTGGATATGAGTACGTAAACCTCAGCAAAGCAAGGGCTGGCTGGTGATCAACCCTCCTTCTTTGGCCGAACTTCATTTTCATAATAGTTATCTCTTGGATATACACCTCCATGTTCTAGTCTTAATACACATCCCTCCTTGATCTTTCTCTAAACCAATTTACTAATAGTCTCGTGCCACAATGGATATTTAGTATAACTAGTCTTGTTTCTTTGGATTTAAGTGAGTGTGATTTTAATGGCCTTAGTGCTCATAGCTTCCGTAACTTGACTTCTCTTAAGTGGCTTCACATCTCTAGGAGCACTTTCAGGAATTTTTCATTAGTATTCAAAGAGTTGTCAAGCGGCATTGGTAGCAATCTAATTTCGTTAGATATTAGTCGATTGTGATATATCGAGTACAACTCTTGATTCCCTTCACAACTTGACTTCCCTTCTTAGCCTTGACTGTCGAAATGTCACTCATGACAGTATTACCTAAATCATTGGGTAACTTTTGTAATTTGAGAGATATTGATTTGTCCTTCTAAACTCTTCAGACGATAGCTTGACATATCTTCTTGAAAGTTTTCTTGGTACCAAATCACCTCATTTGGAATCATTAGATCTTTCTATGAATCAATTTCTGGTCCCTATTCCACTCTTGATTCGACGATTATCATTGTTGGGAGGTTTAGATCTTTCAGTTAACCAACTAAATGGCGTCTCTGACTTCCAATTGGACGATTGTCATTGTTGAAAAGGTTGGATCTTTCATATAACCAATTTAATGGCAGCCTTCCTGATAGCCTTGGTCAACTTTCAAAGTTGGAAGAATTAAGTTTTTATCCATTTCTGTGTGCGTAACAGAAACCACTTTGTCAAACTAGTGCGCTTGAAATATCTGAATGGAAGAAAAAACAACTTAATCCTAAGACCACGCCTTGCAAACTGGATTCCCCCTTTCCAGTTGGAGGTGTTATCTTTGAACTCTTGGACTTTAGGGCCTCAATTTCCATCATGGCTTATATCGCAGAGGGATTTAGAAGCTTTGGAAATAAGCAACACAAACATTTCTTCACCTATACCTGAGTCATTTTGGAGATCATTCCCCAATCTAGAGTATTTAGATATATCAAAAAATCAGATGCAAGGTGCGTTAAATCTGTCGGGTTTCCCTGCACTTAACACCCTCGACTTAAGCTCTAACAGGTTTGGGGGGGAATTACCTGATATCGTAAATGGTTCAATTCTAGATGTTTTGGATGTATGGATAATTTATTTTGGATCGGTACATCATCTATTGTGTTCGGATGGTGTGAAAACGACTTCTACGCTTAATTTAGGAAATAACAGTTTGGCGGGTGTCATTCGGTCTTTGGGAAAAGTGGCGAGAGATTGTCATACTTAAACTTGGAAAAAATAAGTTTTCGGTGGGATTCCAAGAACATTGGGTCGTATGCGTTACATAAAATCATTGAACATGCGTGGGAACAAACTCGTGGGGAATTACCTTCTATGATGCGGTAATTAGAGATCCTTAGACTAGTGGAAATGAACTTGCTGGAAGCATTCCATCTTGGGTTGGGACAAAACTTTCTTTTTTGAGACTTACTCAACCTTAGATCAATAAGTTTGTTGGAAAGATTCCTCACGAGGTTTGTTATCTTACACATATTCAAATATTGGATCTTTCCAATAACAAGCTGATGGGCGATATTCCAAAATGTTTCAACAATTTTAGCGTTCTTTCTGGGAAAGCGTCTCATATGATCAATTTAGTATTCCTACATATGGCATAGAAGTTTCTGATAGTGATTCATTGGTGATGAAGGGACAAGAGTACATATACAGCACTATTCTTAATTGGATGAGGTTTTAGACCTTTCAAATAACAAACTTGTTATACATTTCAAGTGAGCTAACAACCCTCATCAAGTTAAAATCGTTGAATTTATCGAGGAATCATTTGGTGGAAGGATCAGGAGAAGATTGGAGACTTGAAAGAACTTGAATCTTTTGATTTGTCATGAACAAGCTTTAGGGGAACTTCCATGAGCTTGTCAAGCTTTACTCCTTGAGTATCTTCAATGCGTCTTACAACAATTTGAGGGGAAAATTCCATCAAGTACTTCAACTTGAGCTTCATAGTGGAGTGCTGTTGGCAACAAACTTTGTGGAGATCCCTCATGAGCCTTGTTCAAGAGTTAAAATAACACGTCTGAGATCATGAAGAAGATGATGGGTCACATGGGTGGATTGGGGCTTGATCATTAGTCTCGTGTCTGGATTCATTCTTTGGTTTTGGGTCATTTTGGCTCCTCGATAGTGGCCGGAGTCATGGAGGATTGCATATTTCCGTTTCTTGAGTGAACTAGGGTATATGGTTTATGATGTTACGCATAAAATGTTTTCCAGGTGATCAAAAGTGTAGTTATGTTGTAATACTGTATGTTTTTACTAGTAAAGTTGTAAGCTGGTATTCGAGAAGATTAATTTTATTTTGAATAATTATTTTTGCTGTTATATAAGGTTGAATAAGTTAAGCTAATTAACAACATGAAGGATTATGGTATATAAACTCGTACAATACTGTATTTAGACAGTAGAAATTATACTCACAATTAGCGACTCCTTTTACGACAAATATTCGGAACTGAGACTTGCATCATGTTCTACGAACTCGAAATTTAAGTATATATCAATTGGCCTTCTGTTACTCATTCGTGGGACCAGAAAGGTGGTGAAGCATGAACCTCTTGGAATATATAAAAAAAAGCGTTTATATTTTCTCGAAAACATCAGCAAGCCCATCAAATACATACTATAATTAACGGCATCAACAATATTCTATTTGTAGTGAAATAATAACTTAAATGAATCATTATGTGACATACTTTTTAAGCATCTTCTTTGTTGAAGTTGGTGCATTGAATTGTTTAGTTCTTTGATTTTGAAATGTACTAAGAATGAATAACCGATAAAATACTAAGAAAAAAGGCGTAAACAAAGTGTCCTTAGAGACTTTAGAATCACATAGGATTTTTCGAATACAATTTTCAATTTTCACATATGAATAAACATGTGAACCAAACATGTAACTTAATCCAACTACCAACACTTTAACATTTTTAATATAATTAATTATTTACGTTACTAACTTAGATATCACATACATGTACTCGTATACTATAGTTTTTAGTCTTGTGATATTCAAAGGGTGTTTTGTTTTACCTTATTTTTGGACTTATTAGCTTATGTTGCCAAAGTATTATTAGTGTTTGGATAAGCTTATAAGCTTAGGGGTAAAAACACCCATATCTTGAAAATAAGCATTAATTTAAAATCATATTTTGTGAATACTCAAAGCGTGACTTTACATGTTACCCTTGGAATTACAGATATTATTTAGATGTATATCTTGTTTTTGGTTTGTTTTATTTAGGATAAGGTCTAAGTCTTTAGGGATTATCGAGTAGCTATTTGTTAGGGTTTTCTTTCCTATAAATGTAAGCTGTCTTCATTGATGAAAAGGAGGGAAATAAAAGTCAAGAAAATAATTCATTTTCAACTGAGTTTTAGAGATCGTTGGGTTCTCTCTCAATCGAGCCCTATTTATGTTGGGGGTTAGATCCCAGAACAGGGTTAAGACAATCAATGTAAGTAGCAATACCACTAGGTGGTTACCGGATATCACTTGGAATCGTGTGATCACTTTCTAAAGTAAACTATTCGACCCTAATGTCTGGGTATCACGAATATCTACTTGAGATAAGACCAAACGCAGTTATAGAATTAGGCACAATTCAATAACCCTTGCGCTTATAAGTGCTTAGTGTTTTCTGTGTATTCCTCATGCAATCTCCTATATATAGGAGGTTACTCTTGAGCTATTCCAATAGAATTATGAGTATTAATCGGCCCATTAATAGCCTCATAATTATCCCCATTATAGCCGTTAGTGGTTACATGACCAATTAAACGTGGTCATAAAGAAGTTTATAGCTGCCATTTAGCGATTACTTTCCATAGCAGTACTTCGCTGGGTACTTTCCTTACAGTGGAAATCACCTATCGGTGAAATACTGCTTGTCGGTACTTTCATAGCATCGGTACTTTCCGCGGTGCTATAAGTGGAAACCGCGCCTATCAGTGGAAACCACAAGCATTACTTTCCACAGCAGTACTTTCACCAGCGGTACTTTCCTGGCGGTACTTTCACGGTACTACCGCCATGACCAACATAAAGAGTCGAGTGTTCATGGACCATATGGGTGTACACTCCGTACCTCCCAACCCATTACAAGGTGTGAACTAATCCCCAAGTGCACTAAATTTTCCAACAATCCTCCCCAAATTTAGTTCACTCCCTTTGCATGTAAAATAAACATTAAGCAAAACATGTGCATAAACGAAAATGTCCTGAGGATTGAATTTCCATCTTAGTAATTTACACGTTCAAATATTAGAATCGGTGTTCTAAAATTGAACCCTTCAACCCATTTGAATACACGAGATAACTACACACAAGTTTCAAACACTTAAAAGCTCCTGACACTATACAAGCCATGTGTCCATATCCCAATTCATAAATGTTGTAAAAGCTAAAAGTCCAAAGCTTCACAGCGGCAAAACTTCAACATTTACATAGGTGGTTCCTCTTTATTCATGCTCTGCCAACTTTTTTCAAGATAGTTAACCATTAAAGTAAATACTTCATCCTCCTTCGGCGATTTCAGAGCACAACCTTGGGATGTAAATAAACATGTGCTCCAGTCAATGAATGTTCAGCTTTCGCATTGAACTCAGCTCCCAAGTTTCCTTAGGAGGGAGTTGTGTCCTAGCATTCATGACTAAGTTGGACTTAAACCCATCCCTTTAGCAGACTTTATAACCAAGTCTCTAGCAGACCCGCCGTCAAGTGATCAGCTAAGTTCACTTGAGATCTCACAAACTCTATAGATACCACCCCATTCTTGATAAGCTCACGAATCATGCTATGCCTGAAACCTAAGTGTCTAGACTTACCATTGTACATCTGGCTATAAGCCTTAGCCAATGTAGTTGCACTATCACATCGGATAGAAATAGGTGCTATAGGTTTAGGCCACAATGGAATCTCAAGGAGTAAGTTTTTCAACCATTCGACTTCTTTACCGGCAGCTGCTAGAGCCACAAATTGATTCCATTGTTGAACTGGTGATGCAAGTTTGCTTCTTGGATGCCCAAGAAATTGCACCTCTACCAAGTAGGAATACCCGGCCATTGGTAGGACGAATTGTCTTATGTTATTGATCCAACTTGCATCGGTGTAACCTTCCACACGATGGGTAACAGATATATGAGAGACTATAATCCATAGTTCTCTTCAAATACTTCAGTACCCTCTGAACTGCTTGCCGTGATGAGCACTAGATTGCTAGTATGCACGCTTTCAATTTTCCCATCTGCAAAACCAATATCAGGGCCTTGTACAAGTCATGGCATACATCAGGTGACCAATTACCCTAGAATACTCAAGTTGAGATACAGCCTTGCCATGATTAGGCATCAGCTTCTCACAAGTATCCATAGGTGTACTCATTGGAGTACAATCAAAGTAATTGAATTTCCTCATTACCTTCTCAATATAATGAGACTGAGAGATAGAAATTCTTTTACTTTCATGTTTAATCCTTATACCAAGGATAACATCAGCCTCCCCCATGTTTTTCATGGAGAACCTTGATGACAAAAATTCATTTGTCAGGTCAACCTGATTTTGGTCAGGTGCAAAGATCAACATGTCATCAACATATAGACAAATGATGACTCCTTTACCAGATTCATCAAATTTGCCATATACACATTTGTCAGCTTGGTTAAGAACATAACCACTAGACAAAACCACTTCATCAAACTTTTGATGCCATTGCTTAGGTGCATGCTTAAGTCCATAAAGAGACTTAATCGGTTTAACACCTTGTTTTCATTGCCGGGCAAGATGAAGCCACGAGGTTGGTTCATATAAACCTCCTCTTCCAATTCACCATTCAAGAAAGCTGTTTTCACATCTATCTGATGAATAATCAGATTGTGAATAGATGCCATATAATCGCCATCTTATGAATTACGTCCTGAGCCACGAGGGCATAAGTATCAAAATAGTCTATTCTGACTTTTGTTTAAAATACACGAATAACTAGTCTAGCCTTGAACTTTTCAATAGTTCCATCTACCTTCATTTTTTTCTTGAAAATCCATTTGCAACCCAGGTTTGCAACCGGAGGTAGATCAACCAACACCCAAGTGTTGTTGCCCATGATGGAATCCATCTCATCATTGATTCCTTCTTTCCATAAAGCATATCACGGGACTTCATTGCTTCTTCAAATGTTTTGGGGTCATCCTCATCAATGAAGCAATAGGAGTATTGGTCTGAGACCTCATCCCTGGTACCTTCAACTAAGTATAGTTGAAACTCAGGTCCAAATGACTTTGGAGTCTTGACCCTTTTGCTTTTCCTGAGCACGGGTTCAGGTTCTTTGAACCACAACCTCATCGGGGACCACTCGATGGTTCATCATCGGGTACCTCTGATACACAAATGTCATGAGTTCCATTAGGAATCCTCTGACTTGGTCTAGGAACTGATGAGAATCTATTCTCATCAAAGTCTACATCCCTTGATTCAATAATGGAGTTAATTGAAACATATTCATTAGGTTCAATAACATAGAACCTAAAAGCCTTGGAATGCTCGGCATATCCAACAAAGATGCAATCGATGCCTCTTTCACAAAGTCTTTTGCTTTGGATCGGGAGTCTTACAACTGACCCCCAACCCCAGACCACGAGATAGTTCAGGTTGGGTTTCCTTTTAGTCGAGTTCATAAGGGGTAACCTTGTTCTTTTGTTGGGAACCCTATTTAGCAAATAGCAATTTGTTAACATAGCTTCACCCCGAACCCTTGACTCATCACTGAATAGGACAACATGGAATTAACCATCTCCCCGGCCTCTGTTTTCCTTTTAGAAATACCATTTTTTGAGGAGTATAAGAGCGTCATTTCATGGATTATTCCAACGGTAGTCGCGAGTATCCATGTACTTTCGCCCCTATCAGTCCTTAATCTTTTGATCAAAGACCCAAGTTGTAATTCAACTTCAGTTTTAAACACTTTGAATTTATCTAATGCTTCATCCTTGGTATGTAACAGATAGACATAACAAAATCTAGAAGCATCATCAATAAATATCACAAAGTACTTCTTATTCCCCAAAGAAGGAGTGGCATGCAAATCACACTGTGTCATTTGTGAATAAGCTCAAGATCTTAGTCTCACGACTAACACCTGAAAGGGTTTCTTGGTTATCTTGGTCAACATGCAAGTTTTACACTTTTGGTGTCCATGTCAAGCTGGGATTAAACCATCCTAGACATATCTTGCATCCTTTTATAGTGAACATGACCAAGTCTAGCATGCCACATGGTAGAATCAATCGATCATATAATGGTCACAAAAGGCTGAAATAACACTTGTCGAGTGGTAATATTAAGCTGAACATTTGATTACATAAATAACCAAAACCAATAAAAACACCACATTTAGAAAGAACAAATTTATCACACTCAATAACTTGTTTATATCCATGATTATTCAAAACACTACTTGAAACCAAGTTTTTCCTTATATCAGGAACATGAATAACATTAAACAAAGTTACAATCTTTCCAGAACTAAACCTAAGATCTACACAACCACGACCATGCACCAAGTCTGTTGACTCATTTCCCATGTGAAGAATAGAACCATCATTCAGTGACTCATAAGTCTTGAACCAGCTCTATCTTTGCACACATGAATGTTGCACGAGTCAACCCACCACGCAACATCATCATCCCGCGCCATAAAAGATTGGATACATATGTAACATAATAAATCGAAAAGACTTATTAAACATATTCGACCTTTGATGAGTTGGTAACAACCACCACTCCACTGAACCATTAGTGCAGATCCATTGGCTTTACCACCAACTTTAACACCCTTGCAGTCCCTTTTGATGTGACCAGTCTTGCCACATTTCCAACAAGTAGGTGTTGCCTTCTTGTTAGGATCTATGCTTGTGTTTTCATGATACTTTGGCGTTTGCCTTTGTTGTCATTGTACCTGGTGGAGTTGTTACGCTCCACCATATTGACAACAGATGGTCAGAAGCATTGCGGCTCTTTGGCTTGTCATTATCCCGCACCTTGAGAGATTCCTCAATGTGCGATGAGCTACTTCAACTCAACAAGAGTTAACTCCTCCTTCTTATGTTTCAAGGTATGCTTGAAATCTTTCCAAGAAGGAGGAGTTTGTCAATGACACAAGAGACTTTGATAGCCTCATCCATGTTCATTTGGTGTTGTGTAAATCTTCCAAGTATTCCAAGAAGTTCATTGTATTGTTCCATAGCTGGTCTTGAATCAGTCATTTTGTAATTTGTGAAATTACTAACAAGGAACTTCTTACTTGATGCATCCTCGGCCATATACTTGGCATCCAAGGAATCCCCACATTCTTTGGAAGATTCAAAGTTCGATAAATATCAAACAAGAATTAGACATACCATTGAGAATAAGACCTCTGCATATGTAGTCATCATTCTCCCACTTGCTCCTCCTCGATCGCTCCCGAGTAGCATCATCACCATCATCAGGAATTGGAGTAGTC
Organism: Chrysanthemum makinoi; assembly: GCA_910596185.1. NCBI lineage: Eukaryota > Viridiplantae > Streptophyta > Magnoliopsida > Asterales > Asteraceae > Chrysanthemum > Chrysanthemum makinoi. The sequence continues at coordinate 119,522,820 of OU343216.1, read as the reverse complement.
AGCACATAAACCACACTCATGCTTGACAGGAAGAAGTGCATCTTCTTCTGCCACCTCCTAAAGTCCACCCCTTCAAACTTGTCCGGCTTAGCAAAGTTTGAAGCCATGTGTTTCATTGCTTACAGTTGCCATTGATTATCACAAAATAGTTTACTTTGATTGTTGGGGTTAGATTCGCGAGGTTAAGACAATCAATGTAAGTAGCAATACCACTAAATTGGTTACGGATATCACTTGGAATCGTGTGATCACTTTCCAAAGTAAACTATTCGACCCTAATGCCTGGTATCACGAATATCTACTTGGGATAAGACCAAATGCAGTTATAGAATTAGGCACAATTCAATAACCCTTGCGCTTATAAGTGCTTAGTGTTTTCTGTGTATTCCTCATGCATGTTCAGATCTCCTATATATAGGAGGTTACTCTTGAGCTATTCAATGGAATTGAGTATTAATCGGCCCATTAATAGCCTTATAATTATCCCCATTATAGCTGTTAGTGGTTACATGACCAATTAAACGTGGTCATAAAGAAGTTATGCGCCATTTAGCAAGACTTTCCATAAGCGGTACTTTCAACTAGCAGATTACTTTCACTTACTGGTGGAAATCTGACCTATCGATGGAAACCTTGCTTATCGGTACTTTCATAGCATCAGATTTTCACAGGTGCTTCATAAGTGGAAACACTGCCTATTAGTGGAAACCACAAGCGATACTTTCCCAAGGGTACTTTCACCAGCAGTACTTTCACCAAGCATTACTTTCACCCGGTACTACCAACACAAACCACTATAAGAGTCAGGGTGTTCATGGACCATATGGGTATACACTCCGTACCTCCTAACCCATTACAAGGTGTGAACTAATCCCCCAAGTGCACTAAATTTTCCAACAATTTATCCTATAACTTGATCATATACCCGGGACCGTAACATTACATCATTTCTACGAACTCAAATTTCAAAATATGTATCAATCGGCTCGTAGATGTTTAATTTTTTAAATTATTTTTTGTTTACTGCAGCATTCAAATGTGATATTTAATTTAAAATCATATTTTGGACCATCACAATCCAAGTTGTATCAATGTATCACACACCGGGGAGAAAAAGATTCATGCCCATGGCATGGTGTTTGAGATGCACACCCATAATCTTGGTCCACCTGGTGATTTCTCGATCTCCTTTGTTAGGAATTAGAAATTCCAGGTATTAAAGAGTCGGTCACCTCAAGTATATGTAATCGTTAGAAAGCTCGTAGTCGTAGTTATTTTAAGTTATGTAGTATTTAGTTAAGTAACACCGTGGAGGACGGACGGGTCTTTACCCACTTGTATGCACGATCCACGACCCGTTGTGTGGCGTTTTATGTAAGACTATAAATACTCTCTACCTCCCAAGGTAGAGAGTTGGAGCTCATAATAATATCTTTCACTTTCTCTCACTAAGTTCCCTAAACCTCTAACTTTCTCTCTCTAGAATTCCATCTATATGCTACTTTGTGTTATGGTTTGATGTGTATGTGAAAAGTTATATCTTACAATTGGTATCAAGAGCCATGGTTAGATCATATCTTGCACATCTTTGGATTTCTAGTGGTTTTAGGTGGTTTTGAGTTTGAAAAAGTTTAGTGGTTTTTGCATCATTTGGTTGATTTCTTGTGTTAAAGTTTGAATTTTGTTGGTACTTTTATGTTTAGAATCATCACAAGTGTTTAGGTTTTCATTAGGTAAGCTTGAATCATCTTGGTTGGGTTGTTTTTGGATTGAAAAGTGATGTTTATATGGTTTTTCAAGCTAGCGACTTAGCTCACGGAGTATTTTCTTCATAGCGACTTGCTTTACAAAATTGTAGCGAGTTACAGCTTTAGACCTAGCGAGTTAGATCTAGCGAGTTAAAGTACAAGTAGTGGACTCTCCACTACGAGTAGCGACTTGGTGGTAGCGACTTGGTCTGTAGCGAGTTGCTCTTTAGCGACTTGTATCTTTAGCGACTTGAGTAGCGAATTGCTGCCAAAATTTTGCTAGCGACTTGAGGCTTAGCGAGTTACTACTTAGCGACTTGCACTTGTCTAGCGACTTGGGACTCTAGCGACTTAGTGGTGTAGCGAATTAAGAGCTAGCGACTTAGTGCATTATCTTCTAGCGACTTAGTGCACTATCTTCTAGCGACTTAGTGCATTATCTTCTAGCGACTTAGTGCATTATCTTCTAGCGACTTGAGTGATCGTTTACGGTTTTCTCTTGATTTTGTAAAATCCCGTGAAAGAATCTATTTTCCGGTTTAATCATAGAGTTATAAAATCCCGTATAATCTGTTAACATGTCTACCAACGTTCCTACTATCATCTCCATTGTTGTTGCGAGGATGTTCAAGCGGTGGCTCGGATACTCGATCCACCCATGCTTGACAGAACTGACTACGATTCTTGGGCTCAACGAATCAGACTTTATTGCCTTGGAAAGGAAAATGGTGTCAACATTCTCAAATCCATTGATGAAGGACCATATCGAGTTGAGACGACTAGAGACATACTTGATACTAATGAAGATGGTACTCCTGTTTACGGAATGGACAGACCTAAGATGTATGATGAGCTTGATGATAAGGATAAAAAGAGATTTGATGCAGATATCGGGGCTTCAAACATTGTTCTTCAAGGTCTTCCTAAAGACATCTACAAGCTGATCAATCATAACACAGATGCTAAGGCAGTTTGGGACAATGTTAAGATGCTTCTCTCGGGTTCAGAATTAACTATGGAAGACAGAGAATCCCAACTCTATGACGAATTTGAGCACTTCAAGATGAAACCGGATGAGAGTGTCTATGAGTACTATGTGAGATTTCATAAGTTAGTTAATGACATGAGGAACATCAGAATGACTATGCCTAACATTCATTTGAACTCAAAATTTGTGAACAACATGAATCCCGAATGGCACAAGTTTGTTACCTTGTGAAGCTCACTAAAGGATTGAAGAATACAAACTATGAGCAACTCTATGCCTTCCTCCTTCAGAATGAGAGACATGCTATGTTTGAAAAATTAATTCTCAAATAGTTCAAAACCAACCGAGGAGAGACAAGCTCGTCTAATGACTCTCTGACTTTCTACTCAAACATCCGAATCACAACCAAAGCATCACAAGTCATACCCTTGGGTAATGGTAATCACAAACTCATTCCTGATCCAATGTTCAAACAAGCCGATCTTTGATGCTCACGTGGGTAACTTCATTAATCAACTAGCTCTTCTCATTAGTCAAAACATGAATACTCTTCCACAAACCAACAACAACCTGAACGCATCTAACCCACACAATCAAGCCACTTTGTTAAAGATGGAAGGATCGTGGTGCAACCATTCAGGAAAGAGCAGTATGATCGAGGGGAAGAGGTGGAGCTGGTAGAGGTTATGTTGGCAACCCGAATCGAGGAAGGAATGGTAACCAAGGTCAAGCTAAGCCAATCAAATGTTATAAGTGTGGTGGTGAGGGACACATTGCAAGGAACTGCACATCTCCAAAGCGTCCCACAGAATCTTGATTACTTCAGAGATAAGATCTTTCGGCTGCAAGCTCGGGACAATGGTGCTAGCTTTGGATGAAGAGGAATTGTTGTTTCTTCTGAGGGCAATGCCAAGACCTATGATGCGAGATGTGGATGAGCGGCCTATTCAGAGATAGGTCACAATCATCGAGAATGCCTTTCAAGTCGATTGTGATGCATACGACTCGATGTGGATGATGGACCTCGGCACACACAATTTTATGGCTAGCATTTCTCCAATGGTCTCTCCCAAGGTCTCTTCTTCACCACTAGGTGGCCCATCCCAAGACAAACTCATCTCAGAGGTATTAAAACTATACGATGATGCCGATGTGCAAAAGATGCATGACAAAGTACAATCAACTGAAACTATTGAATCAAATATTGAAAATATGGGTAATATCAATATTGTCCCATATGATCAATATGTGAAACAAAGTGAAAGTGAAGTTGTACCAAGTGATGCATCTTCTGCAATCAACAATGACTATGTTTTTGATGAATACCTTGCATGTGCCCACGATGATTCGTAATTTGAACTAAATGCCTATAAAGAACGTGTTGCTATTTATGAACAACGTGCTAAGTTTAAGTTGACCACTCGTGGCGAGGAAATGGATGACCAAGTGCGTACAATAATTAGAAAAAGTAAGTTTAGAGAAGAAGTATTGAAACAAGAATTAAATTCCTTGCAAGAAAAACTTTCTAAAACATCTAAACAAAAACAAGAACTTCAAGAAAATGTGAAAATGCTTAAGCAAGAATTTAATGCAAAGGAATCAAAACTCTTGAGAGATTTTTCTAATCTGAAAACTTTGAAAAACAAACTTGAAAACAAGTTGTACAAACAAGGAAACACCATTAATTTGCTCACATGGTCACTAAACATAGAGTTCTAGCGATAAGCATAGCATTCCCATTATAGGTAAACCCAACCACGAGGAAGAAGGCTAGAAATGCTCAAAGGTGATTTATGATGGCAATGAAATTCTTAAACCTAGACAAAAACCTAGTTGCGTTGAGTGCACTGAGGAAGATAAGAAATCAGATGAAGTCACTAGGGAAAAATGAACAAAAACTAGATGATCCTAAATGCAAAGAGAAGAAAATAATTATCACTCCCCATGACTACAAAAAGGAAAACTGGATTTCCTTGAACATGTTTAAGCCTCAAACATTGTTGACTCGAACAAGTGTTGGAAAATGGATTTAGATAAGCAAGCGTGAAAATATTGTTGAAACAAACCCTCCCCTTAGGAAAATGCCTAAAGCAACTGTGTATCCTCCTAATACACCAATGCATTTAGTTCCTAGAAATATTGCCACTAAAAGCAAGACCTTAATCAGCCAATATGTTATTTTTCAACTATTTGTTGATTTTGAGAAAACTTGTAAGAAAAGGATCACACCACTGGGATTCTGAAGGGAAAGGGGTTTTGAGCAAATGAAAGAATGTTATTTAACTGAGGTCATGCCTTTCTTTAAACTTCTAAAAGATCACTTTGAGAGTCTTAAAAAGGGATAGAAACTGATATTAAGGGAATGGAAAAGGAATTTGATGCAATGGTAGTTGAAGTTAGTGATTATGGGCGTGCACTAAAATATAATGAGATTGAGAGGAAGAACTTGCATACCTTAAATGAGACTCTTATTACTGAATGTGTTTCTCAAGATATTTTTTCTTTGCTTCAAATTGTTCTATTAATGCTTCCAAATTTCATGAACTATCTGTGCCCCTGAAAGTCTCCCATGATCGTGTCATTGAGCTTGAAAAAACTAATTCTAAACTAAACGAAAAATTGAACTGGATGATCACGACAATTTGGTTAAACATTTTTCTAAACTAGAAGTTGAGCATTTTAATTTACAACTAAAATATCAACATCTTAAAGAAAATGTCAAAACTTCTAATATCAAGACATCTTGGATGCTCGAGTTTGATGCGATTTTCAAATTAACAAACGTGATGAAGAGATTCAAGCTCATTGCAACACGATCAGAAAGTTGAAAGCCCAAATCTCTCAATTAAAGGGTAAAAAGAACAATATGACTGGCTCCCAAATGCCTCTCGAATTCTCAAACTTTTCATCTTCAAAACTTAGTAAATGCCTTACAAAAGGAAAACGAAAGTTTTCTAGAAGAAAATGAAAAAGTTAAGCGACATTTTAAAGAGTTATATGATTCAATAAAAGTCACCCGTGACCAAAACAACGAAATAATAACGTCTTTACAAAAGGAAATTGAGAATCTGAAGAGTCGGGAAAGGGAAAATGCCACTTGTTTTCAATAAGAATGTTGTCTCAAAGTCACCCTTGTAATAAATATGCTTTATACGTTAAATATATTCCTCCTCATCTTAGGAATAATGAACATGCTTTTCAAACATACTTCTCACCTTAAGGATAGTCTAGAATGTCTTCGTGAGATTGTTGAAGAGGATTTCATTAACAAACCTCTTGATAGTGAAGTTAGGTTTGCTTGCCTATCCGTGCCAAACGATCTCAAGAAATCTAGAATGCTTAATCAATATGCCCTTAAAGTCATTAGGTGAAAGGAGCTTTGATGCCTTGTTCTATGCCTAGTGCCAAGTATGAAATCCGCATTCTATGCCCAATGTTTTGAAAGGAACACTAATGTGCCTTCAAGTAGTTGATTCGGATATGTTAGTGCTAAGAAAGTGAACTTTAGTGTGCCTTCTGAAGTCAAATCACAGTCCTCTAGTTTTATGAAAGTAACCTTAGTGCACCGCATGTAGTTCAGATCCTTGCACATCAAGTTGGTGAATGCAAAAGTAGATCAACCAACTAATGTTCCCATTCCCTACAGAGTAATCGGTGACATTAAAGCGGAGCGGTCAAAGTCTCAAGACAATACAAGGAATGATAGGACCTTCAAGCTAAGAATGTGCATTGGAAGAGAGTAGAAGACCAATCTAGGAACTTTAAGCTTGAGTTGAATAAAGCGAATCGTGTTGATTCTAGTATTAGCCTTAGGCGTCTTGTAATTAATTCGAATTCTGATACTATTTGCAAACCTTGTAATGATGTCTGCTTGAATTCTATTTCTAATCATGAATGTGGTGTGAATGCTTTGTCTAATGATGTCAAATGCCCGTTAAAATTGTTAATGCTAAAATTCATGCAAAGAAGGCAAAAGGCAAAACGAAAGAAAGTTAGAAAACAATTGGAAACACAGGGAAGAACTTTTATAAAGATAGGTTATTATTGGATACCTTTTGGTCTTAAGACTAATCGAGATAATGCCCACTAGAAAATGGATGCCTCTTGGTAGAACTATTCCCTTAAGAAGTGAACATACTTTGAATAGGTCAAATCTGCGACACTACATTGCATCTATTCCCAATGATTCCATTGCTTCTACTTCGATATGGATGTTTCTATTTCGATGTGGGTGTTCCAATCATGTTACTAACCAAATGGAACCCATTCTTGCATGGGGATCCCAATTATCGATTATCCATTCTTGTGCGTGTTCAACTGCAGATCGTTCAAATCGTTACGTGGTACGGACTCAGTTTGTTCCAAGCATATGACTGGAGACCGGTCGCGGCTCATGAACTTCGTGAGCAAATTCATCGGGACTGTTAGATTTGGTAATGATCATTTTGGTGCTATTATGGGTTATGGAGATTATGTTGTTGGTGATAGTGTTATCTCTAGAGTATACTATGTGGAAGGTTTGTGTCATAATCTGTTCTCTGTTGGTCAATTCTGTGACTCGATCTAGAAGTAGCCTTGAGAAAACATACTTGCTTTGTTAGAGATCTTAATGGTAAGGAACTGTTAAAAGGAACTCGTGGTTCAAATCTTTACACCATCTCTATCGATGATATGATGAAGTCTTCTCCAATCTGCTTGTTGTCAAAGGCTTCAAAACAAAGTCATGGTTATGGCATCGTCGTCTCAATCACTTGAACTTCGACACAATCAATGATCTTTCCGAAAGGACTTAGTTGTAGGTTTACCTAGACTAAAGTATGAAAAGGATCATCTTTGTTCACATGTCAATTGGGAAAAAGCAAGAAGTATGCCCACAAACCCAAACCTACTAACTCATCACGAAGTTCTTCATATGATTCATATGGATTTATGTGGACCAATGAGGGTGCGAGAATATCTTTGGGAAGAAATATGTGTTAGTTGTGGTTGATGATTACTCTAGATTCACCTGGTCAAGTTCTTAAGGACAAAGGATGAAACTCCTGATATCATCATCAAACTCATCAAACAGTGCAGGTTCGACTTAACAAAACGGTCAATTATCGAGCAGACAATGGAACTGAGTTTGTCAACAAACAACTTAATGAATTCTATGAAAGCGTTGGAATCAGTCATCAAAGAAGTGTTCCACGAACTCCTCAACAGAGCGGTGTAGTTGAAAGGCGAAATCGAACTCTGTTGAAGCCGCTAGAACAATGCTGATTTACTCAAAGGTTCCAATGTTTCTCTTGGCTGAAGCAATTGCCCTGCATGCTATACACAAAATCGTTCCCTAATCCACACCGTACATGGAAAACTCCATATGAACTTGTCCACAACAGAAAACCTAATCTCTCTTTCCTTCGTGTGTTTGGTGCATTGTGCTATCCAACTAATGAGGGTCAAGACTTAGGGAAACTTAGGGCTAAAGTGACATTGGAGTATTTGTAGGATATGCACCAAACAAAAAGGGATACCGAATCTACAACAAAAGAACCCGAAATATCATGGAAACAATTCACGTTACGTTTGATGAGCTGACCGGTCAAATGGCTCTGGACACTCCATTTCGGGACCCGCACTTCAAAACAGTCCCATTGGTTCATCTCTTGTTCCAAACTCTTCTCAAGAAACTCCATATGTACCTCCATCCGAAGATGATTTAAAGAAATTGTTTGATCCTATGTTTGATGAACTGTATGATTCAATTACTCATGAGGTGTTGATCCCACAACTGAGAGGATGCTCATATTCCTGTGAATGAAGTCAATCCTTCAGTCTCAATATCTTTAAGTCAAGAAGCACCTGGCGATCCTTGATCTCATCAACAAATCATCATTCTTCAAATGTACATCATGGAAATGTTTCTGGCATCAATGATGAAGTTAATCCGTTTGCTACACCTGAAGATGCTCCATTTGAAAACATATTTGCTACTCGAATCATCATCGAACCATCTTCTTGGGAGACATCGACTCGCTACCTCGTTCCTCAACAACTGCCACATGAACACCTCAAAATGGACTCACGATCATCCATTAGACAACATCATTGGAAATCCCTCTCGTCCTGTATCAACCGGAAACAACTTGCAACCGATGCCTTATGGTGCTTCTTCAACTCCGTACTATCTAAGATCGAACCAAAAGATGTTAAAACCGCCATGAATGAAGATAGCAGGTTCAATGCCATGCAAGAAGAAATTCATGAGTTTGATCGACTTGAGGTATGGGAGTTAGTACCGCTCCAGTGTGCTATGATTATTGCTCTTAAATGGATCTTCAAAGTGAAACTTGATGAGCATGGTGATGTGTTGAAGAACAAGGCTCGATTAGTTGCTAAAGGATACCGTCAAGAGGAGGGTATAGACTTTGAAGAATCTTTTGCTCTAGTTGCTCGAATCGAGGCAATCGAATCTTTCGGCTAATCTTGCTAGTAAGAACATGGTAGTCTATCGGATGGATGTGAAAACGGCATTTCGAGCGGAGATCTTAAAGAAGTCGTCTACGTCAGCCAACTGAAGGATTTGTGAATCAAGAGCATCCTACTCACGTTTATCGTCTGAAGAAGGCTCTTTACGGTTTAAAGCAAGCTCCAGGGCATGGTATGATACACTGTCAAAGTTTCTTCTATCAACCGGATTGACAAAGGCGATTGATCCTACATTGTTCACCGGAAGTCGTGCAAACATTTAACTCATGTTCAAATTTATGTTGATGATATTATTTTTGCCTCGACAGACCCAATGGAATGTGATCGTTTTCTAATGAAATGAGTTCAAAATTTCAAATGTCAATGATGGGACAAATGTCATTTTCTTGGGATTACAAATTTCACAAAGTCCCGGAGGCATTTTCATAAATCAATCTAAATATGCAATTGAGATCTTAAAGAAATTTGGATTTGATTCAAGTGACCCTGTTGACACCCCATGATTGATCGAACCAAACTAGATGAGGACCACTCGGGGATCATGATTGACCAAACGAAATATCGTAGTATGATTGGATCCCGATGTACCTCACGCTAGTAGACCGGACATCTTGTTATTTGTTTGCATGTGTGCTAGATACCGAGCTAAGCCTACTAAAAGCACCTTGAAGCGGTTAAACGGGTCTTCGGTATCTCCAAGGAACCATCAATATGGGACTATGGTACCCGAAGGACACCGGTATGTCACTGACGGCCTATGCAGATGTGATCATGCGAGGTTGTCAAGATACACGTCAGTACATCCGGAGGTGCTCGTTTTGGGTGATAAGCTTGTGACGGTCTTCAAAGAAGCAAATGAGTACTTCTATTTCCTCTCTGAGGTGAATACATAGCCATGTCATCATGTTGTGCTCAAATCTTATGGATGAGATCTCAATTATCTACTATGGCTTTGAATTCAACAAAATCCCTCTGTCTTGTGATAATAAAAGTGCTATTGCTCTCTCATGCAACAACGTTCAACACTCAAGAGCAAAGCATATCGACATTCGACATCATTTCATCAGGAACAAGTGGAAAAAGGTGTGGTGGAACTATATTTTGTGAGGTCTGAATATCAGTTAGCGGACATCTTCACCAAAGCTCTTCCAAGAGAACGTTTTGAGTTTATTCTTCCACGTCTTGGTTTGAAAAGCCTTCAACCAGAAACTCTCAAACGTCTTCAGGAGGAAGACGAGGAGTAAAGGTCTATCTTCATCTATCTCTTGTAAATATTTATTCGAAAAACAAAATACAAAATTATAAAACTCTCAAAAATCAAATAGAAAATTATAAAACTTTCAAAATCCATAAAAATCAAAAAATTGAAAAATCTTCAAAAATATTGTCAATTTGTCATGTTTTTTTCGGTTCGATAATATCTACGGTCTTTGTGTTGTCATTCAAAGAATGACACGGGACTTTAGATGTTGTTTGAATTTAAAAAAAAATTCAAAAATCAAAAATATTTTTGAGAGAAAGAGAAACAATGGTTTATTGTCATTTTCGGCAATAACCGGTTTTAAAGAAAGAACAGAGCCATGTTTTATCATGTTTTCAAAATTCCATGCTCTGATTCTATAAACATTTATCTACTGAAAACTAAATGCTTTGAAAAATAACTCGATCTCTATTTTTGATAATCATCAGGACTTATTTGTCAAAATTTCTATCTCTCAATCAACAACCTATGTCATTGATTGAGGGGGAGAATGATTTCAATTAAATTAAAAGTTATTTGGCATTAAATTGTTTTCAAAAGATGTACATGCATGTTTTATCAATGGAGTTTAAAGTCTTAAAATCCGATCCTTATCAGTTAAAGCGCTTTCATAATCAAGTCACAATTCTCCTTAAAAGCTTTCAAAATCAATTTAAATCTATAAGAGATCACAAATCTCAAATGATTTGATAATTGTGATCGGGGAGAATGTGTGATTTAAATTGGATTTAAACTGATAATTAGGTAAATGGTTTTATAAGGATGTACATGCTCTTCCTCCCACATGTGACAAACGATTTCAAATTTTCCATGCACATGTTGAGGGGAGCATCTATCTTAAACCTATGATTTGAAACGTGATAACTTATCTCAATGTGCGTTCCTCTAGTATGTGCAAAACTCTTTTCAAACCTCGAGGCACATATTGAGGGGAGCAAAATCATGAAAACCTCATCCTTCCCAAAATGCTTTATCTACTTGATTTGATTAGGGAAGTGATGTTGATATTTTTTAAAATGGTAATCAAAGAAGTTAATTTCTTCTCTTGCCTCCGTGTGCAAAACATTTTCAAATACTTGATGCACATGTTGAGGGGAGTTCTCGTTCTAAAAATATCAAAACAATTCAGGTACAAAATGCTTTGATAATATATCACAAGTATCAGGATTGATTTTCAAATGGTTTTCAATTGGTTCCAATGGCGGATGAACAATACCAAATAGACCGACCAACTTTACTTTATGTACGGTGATATAAGGATGATAAGGTTAGGTATTGTTCCCATGATCCGCCAGAACCGGAGGGATCTACCCGGGGACTATCCACTAGTTAGTGTAGAGTTCTTAGGTATGATGATAAAAGGAGAAAAATGAGATATGGTAAGAGTGCGGACTAAGCTGAGCTAGTCTTTGGAATAAACCCAACAAGGTTCTAGCTATGAAGTCTCGGTAAGCACAGAAGGGGTTGAAGAATTAAAAAGAATTGAATGAGAAAAGGGTGAAAACAAATAGCCCTCCATTTATTCAACCTTAGGGCGGAAACCGGGTTCAATTCATATGCTACTGATGGTAACATCGGTATTGAAGACAAGGCGTCATGGACCCGTGTGGCGACCTGCACTTCAACTTTCCAAACCACTCAAGTTCCTCTTAAAAGGACTTGTTTCATTCTCACGGGAACCGACATTATCTATCGACTTTCTCTTAGAGATTGTTGATATTGAAGAAGGAGACCCTCTCCCTAGTCTCCTATATAGGATCCAAATATGCACAAATTGAGTCTAGAGCCACGAGATCATCAATAAATCTCATTAGGACACTTTCAATGAAGACTCTGTTTCACACAATGTGGAAAGAGAGTTTATATCTTGAGTCCTATGCATTATCCTTGTGGTATTGCGAACATCGAGTGATGTGTTTACATATTCACTATGAAGATGGAAAGCCTTCTGGAGCCAACATCTAACAAGCTTCTGGTAGGTGGCATGTGAGATCTATTATATGGATCAACCATGTGACAACCGAACAGAAACAATGGGGCGATTCAATCTTTTGAATCAATCACAGTTCAGTTATGGATTGACGGATACCTTTGAAAAACCGGTCTTTGTGCTTTAAAACTCTTTTCTTTAGCATCGACCGGTACTAATTTTCAAATCAAAAGGTGTTTTATGATTGATAATTGATTTTCATTAAAACCTTCGTTGTATTGCAAAAACAATTTCTATTGAGCAATACACGATTGTTTTTCAAATCTCTTTTCATCAATCGGTGGACTTAAATTATTTGGTTCACTCACTCCGTGTTGTCTTCTTTGAGACGTTCGGTTTGAGAACGGCTAAGCATTGCGAAACCTGTCAAGGAAATTCTTGAATTATACGATCACGAGCGTACATGTCTTGATCAGCGAGGGAACCGTGGGCGTGTACCTCAATTCAACGAAAGTGATCAAAGACACTTTCGTGCGATTTATTGCTAAGCTGTTGTATGCGAGTACCACCCGGCGTTGCGGTTGATCGAATGAAGCGGTCAATCCATAGCCGCATGCTCACCTAACACATTCATCTCAAAGAAATCATGATTAGTGCATCAATGACTCTGATATTTTCACTCCATGCTTCTGCTACGCTACTGTCAATATCATGATTCAACAAATGCTTCCGCTACTCTGATGTGAAGATATCATGATCCAGAATGTGAGCATGTCGGTCCTAATGTCACAACATCACATAATACCAACACCACAATGGATGTCACAGAGATCTTTGATTGCTGATGATCTCTATCACGTGGATCAGTAAAAGACCTCCACCTGAAGTATCCAAACATGCAATGTGAAGAATCAATGACTACGAGCTTAGGAACAAAGGACTACATCAAGAATGCAAGAACAATTTTTAATGTAATATCTATTTGTATTCAATGTAATTTTAGTATATGATTGAGGTGACCTCCCTTAGGGGGAGATTGTTAGGAATTAGAAATTCCGGTATTAAAGAGTCGGTCACCTCAAGTATATGTAATCGTTAGAAAGCTCGTAGTCGTAGTTATTTTAAGTTAAGTAGTATTTAGTTAAGTAACACCGTGGAGGACGGACGGATCTTTACCCACTGTATGCACGATCCACACCCGTTGTGTGGCGTTTTATGTAAGACTATAAATACTCTCTACCTCCCAAGGTAGAGAGTTGGAGCTCATAATAATATCTTTCACTTTCTCTCACTAAGTTCCCTAAACCTCTAACTTTCTCTCTCTAGAATTCCATCTATATGCTACTTTGTGTTATGGTTTGATGTGTATGTGAAAAGCTATATCTTACATCCTTCCAGTTAGGCGGTGATGTTGACCCTTCAACCTTGGATCATGTGTTGGCTAATGGTGTGCTCGAGGGTGTTGTCAAGAAAAAACCAATCCAAAGCTCATGATCTTGTCCTCAGTCGAGCTTTAGAAGATCTTGTTTGCTGTCTTGATGTATATTGCAGTCAAAGATCATAGCCAGTTTCGGAAGATATGTTTTGTTGAAAGATTTGTGTAGTATTTGACAACCTACAACCAGTTAACTAACGGATAACTCACCAAGAGAAGGCGAAACACG
>OU343216.1:119478708-119508658 GCA_910596185.1 Chrysanthemum makinoi | reverse complement strand
TGGTCATAACTTGTTTTCTGTTGGTCAATTATGTGATTCCGACCTAGAGGTGGCTTTTATAAAACATACTTATTTTGTTAAAGAACTTGATGGTGTGGAACTTTTAAGAGGAACACGTGGTTCAAACCTATACACCATCTCTATCGAAGATATGATGAAGTCTTCTCCAATCTGCTTGTTGTCAAAGGCTTCAAAACAAAGTCATGGTTATGGCATCGTCGTCTCAATCACTTGAACTTCGGCACCATAAATGATCTTTCCGTGAAAGGACTTAGTAAGAGGCTTACCTGACTAAAGTATGAAAAGGATCATCTTTGTTCAAAGATGTCAATTGGAAAAAGCAAGAAGTATGCCCACAAACCCAAACCTACAAATTCAGCTATGGAAGTTCTTATACCATTCACATGGATTTATGTGGACCCATGAGAGTGCGCAAATTAACTAGAAGAAATATGTGTTAGTCGTGGTTGATGATTACTCTCGATTCTCTTGGGTTAAGTTCTTGAGGATAAAGGATGAAACTCCATATGTCATCATTAAACTTATCAAACAAACGCAGGTTCGACTTAACAAGACTGCCGAATCATCCGAACAAAATGGAACTGAGTTTGTTAATAAATAACTTAGTGAGTTTTATGAAAGCGTTGGAATCACCATCAAAGAAGTGTTCCACGAACTCCTCAACGTAACGGAGTAGTTGAAAGATCGAAACCAACTCTCGTGGAAGCCGCGGAACAATGCCGATTTACTCAAAGGTTCCAACATTTCTCCGGTAAGCCATTGCCACGCATGCTACACTCAAAATTGATCCCTAATTCACACAACTCATGGAAAAACTCCATATGAACTTGTCCACAATCGAAAACCTGATCTATCATTCCTTCGTGTGTTTGGTGCATTATGTTATCCAACTAATGAGGGTCAAGATTTAGGTAAACCGAAAAGCTAAAGCGGACATTGAGTATTTGTAGGATACGCACCAAACGAAAAGGATACCGAATCTACAACAAAAGAGCCCGAAATATCATGGAAAAATTCACGCTACGCTTGATGACGAGGGCAAATGGCTCCTGGACAATCCAGTCTCGACCCGCTTCTCAAAGTAGTCCCATTAGTTCCTCCTGTATAGAATCCCTCATCTCAAGAGTTCCATATGTACCACCTTCGGAAGAAGATGTGAAGAAATTGTTTAATCAGATGTTTGATGAATACTTTGAATTTTAGGACAACATCCACTCTACTACTTCAACAGAGGTCGCCCTAATCCAACCAACACGACCAATCCATCCATCTCTATGTCGTGTCTCAAGGCCTACCTGCATCATTCTTCATCATTCTCAAGTCTTCAATCTTCAAGTGTACACAATGGAAATGTTGTTGCAGTCACAAATGATGAAACCCTTTGCCACTCTAGAAGATGCACCATTTGAACACATTTTTGCCCCTGATTCATCATTAGATACATCTTCATCGGGAAAACAACTCTACTCCTCGCCTTCAACCACAACCACACGAGCATTTTAAAATGGACACACGATCATCCGTTGATAATATCATAGGGAATCCTCTCGCAGTATCCACCAGAACAAACTTGCACCGATGCCTTATGGTGCTTCTTCAATTCCATATTGTCAAAAGTTGAACCAAAAGATGTCAAAACCGCAATGTCAGAGGACAGTTGGTTCAATGCAATGCAGGAAGAAATACATGAGTTTGACCGACTTGATGTTTGGGAATTAGTACGCTCCCGAGTGTGCTATGATCATTGCTCTCAAATGGATCTTCAAAGTGAAACTAGATGAGCATGGGGATGTATTAAAGAACAAGGCAAGACTTGTTGCAAAAGGATATCGCCAAGAGGAGGGTATTGACTTTGAGGAATCATTTGCTCCAGTTGCACGTATTGAGGCGATAAGAATCTTCTTGGCTAACGCTGCTAGCAAGAACATGATAGTTTATCAAATGGATGTTAAGACCGCTTCTTAATGGTGATCTGAAAGAAGTCGCGGCACGCCACTAAGGTTTTGTGGATCCAGAACGTCCTACTCATGTCTATCGATTAAATAAGGATCTCTATGGTCTGAAACAAGCTCCAAGGGCGTGGTATGATACCCTATCTAAGTTCCTCTTATCTACGGATTCAAAGAAAGGAGCAGGATCCCACATCGTTCTCCGTAAAGTCGAAAACATTTAATTCATGTTCAAATCTATGTAGATGATATTATTTTTGCCTCGACCGACTCTAAGAATAATGACCGTTTTCAAATGAAATGGGCTCCAAATTTCAAATGTCTATGATAGGACAAATGTCATTTTTCTTGGGATTACAAATTTCACAAAGTCCCTGAGGCATTTTTATCAATCAATCTAAATATGCAAATGATCTTTAAAGAAATTTGGATTTGACACTTGTGACACCGTTGACACTCCCATGGTGGAGCGCACCAAACTGGATGAGGACCACTCAGTGGATCATGGTTGATCAAACGAAATATCGTGTATGATTGGATCCCCGATGTACCTCACACAAGAGACCTGATATTCTATTCGTTGTATGCATGTGTGTGCAGATACCGCTAAGCCTACCAAAAAGCACCTTGAAGCGGTTAAACGGGTCTTTCTAAGATTCCAAGGTACCATTAACATGGGACTTTGGTATCCAAGGACACCAACATGTCACTAACAAAGATATGCGATGCAAACCATGCAGGGTGTCAAGATACACGCGAAGCACATCGGTCACTCTTTCGGGAGAAACTTGTAAGCCGGTCTTCTAAGAAACAAATGAGTACGTCGATATCCTCTCTAGAGTTGAATACATTGCCATGTCATCTTGTTGTGCTCAAATCCTATGGATGAGATCCCAACTATCTGACTATGGCTTTGATTTCAACAAAATTCCTCTCGATTGTGATAACAAAGTGCCATTGCTCTCTCCTGCAACAACATTCAACATTCAAGAGCAAAACACATCGACATTCGACATCATTTCATCCGGAAACAAGTGGAAAAAGGTGTGGTAGAACTTTACTTTGTGAGAATGAATATCAGCTAGCGAGACATCTTCACTAAGGCACTCCCTCGAGAACGTTTCGAGTTTATTCTTCCCCATCTTGGACTCAAGAGTCTTCAACCTGAGATAATCAAACGTCTTCAAGAGGAAGAAGAGGAGTAAAGGAATCTCTTCATCTATCCTTAGTACATATTTTCACAAAAACGAAATACAAAATTATAAAACCAACAAAAGAAATAGAAAATATATAAAATTTTCAAAAATCCATAAAAATTTAAAAATCGAAATTTCAAAAATATTGTCATTTTGTCATGTTCTTTTATTTCGATAACATCTACTGACTTGTCATTCAAAGAGTGACACGGGTCTTTAGATGAAGTTCGGTACATAAACTTTTTTTTTAATAAAAAATAAGAAAATTAAAAATACCAAAATATGAGATGGAGAAAAATGGTGGCTTACTATTATTTCAGCATAAGAACTCGTGTTTAAAACGAAAGAACAGAGCCATGCTTAAATCTTGTTTTTTTTAACAAAAAAAAATCTCATGCTCATTCTAAAACCAAATGTTTGTCAACAAAAAGACAAATGTTTCCCTCTAATGAAAACAAAATAGTTAATGAAAAATATTTGTCATCTAATGAAAACAAAATTGCTTTAAAAATAACTTGGACCATATTTTTGAAAAATCATCTGGGTTTATTCTTTGACAACATCTCTAACACTCAATCAACAACTCATGTCATTGATTGAGGGGGAGAATGATTTCATTAACACAAAAGGTTATTTTTCAATCAATTGACACGCACTCGCGTGGTCTAAGTTTGGATAATCAAAATGAACAATGTTCTTTATCAAATGGATCTAGACCAAGGCTAATGTCATGTTTTCAAAAGATACTCAAGCATATTTAATCATTGGAGTTTAAAGTCTCAGATTTGATCCTTATCGGTTAAATGTGTTCATAAGCAAGTCACAATTCTCCTCAAATGCTTTCAAAAAAAATTTAAATCAACAGAGATCACAAATCTCAAATGACTTGAAAATTTTCCATGCATATGTTAAGGGGGAGCATCTTTCTTATATCATAAAGGGTTAAAACGTGATGATTTGTCTCAAAGTGCAAGCTCCATCAAATATGTGCAAACTCTTTTCAATCTCTCAAGCACATATTGAGGGGCATTTTAAAAGTAAAATAAACCTTCAAGGTATAAATATTTATATGTTTTAACATAATGTACCTTGATTGATTTTCTAATGGTTTTCGTATGGCTATATGATCGTGAAAGTGCTTCTAAGAACTCTTTCCTCTTTGTGCAAAACAATTTCAAAAATTATATGCACAAGTTGAGGGGGAGCAACTCTTTTGAAAACCACATCCTTTCTCAAAAATATCTTTAAAAAAATATGAAAAATACTAATTTTGATCGGGAAAGTGATGTTGATATCTTTTAGAAATTGTTGATCAAAGAATCGAATCTTTCATTCTTAAATCTGAGATTTTCAAGTCCTCTTGCCTCCATGTGCCAAAACTATTTCAAAATATATGATGCACATGTTGAGGAGGAGCTTTTTCTAAAAATGTCAAAACAATTCAGTACAAAATGTTTTGATCATGTATCACAAGTGCTTGGATTGATTTTCAAATGGTTTTCAATTGGTTCCAATGGAAGAAGAACAATACCAAAAGACCTAACAAATTTACTTTATGTATGGAGTTATAAGGATGGTTAGGTTAGGTATTCGCTCCCACGTCCCGCCAGAGTGGAGGGATCTACCAGGGACAATCCACTAGATAGTGTAGAAGTCCTTAGGTGTGATGGAAAAAGGAGATAAATGAGAAATGGGAAGAGTGCAGACTGAGACAAAGCTAGTAATGGAATAAACCCAACAAGGTTCTAGTTATGAAGTCTCGGTAAGCATTGAAGGGGTTGAAGAATGAAAAAGAAATGAATGAGAAAAGGGTGAAAAGAAATAGCCTCCCTTATTTCAACCTTAGGCGAAACCGGATTCAATTCATATGCTACTGGTGGTTACCAAGGTAACACCGGTATTGAAGACACGACGTCATGGACCAAGTGACGCACTGCACTAAACTTCCCTAGCTACTCAAGTTCCTCTTAAAAAGACTTGTTTCATTCTCATGGGGAACCTACATAATCTATCGACTCTCTCCTAGAGATTGTTGATATTGAATAAGGAGACCCTCTCCCTAGTCCCGGATAGGAACCAAATGTGCACAATTGAGTCTAGAGCCACGAGATCATCAATAAATCTCATTAGGACACTGTTAATGAAGACTCTCTATTTCACACAATGTGGAAAGAGAGAATATATTTTAAGAGTCCTACGCATTAGCCTTGTGGTATTGCCGTAACATCCGAAAATATGCAAACATATTCACAATGAAGATGGAAAACCTTCTAGAGCCAATATCAAACAAGCTCTTGGTAGGTGGCATGTGAGATCTATCCAATAGATCAACCATGACAATCAACGTAAAACAATGGGGCGATTCAAAATTATGAATCAATCCTGGTTCAGGAAATGGATTGACGGATATCTTTGAAAACCGGTCATTGTGCGAAAAATCATTTTTCTATGGCACATCGACTATGTATCACATTTTCAAATATCAAAAGGTGTTTATGATTGAAAATTGATTTTTCATCTAAAACCTTCGTTGTATTGCGAAAATTGTTTCTGATATGCAATACACGATTGTTGTTCAAATCATTTTAAATCAATCGAAATCTCAATTTGCGGTTCACACACCGCGGTTGTCTTCTTTGAGACGTTCGGTTTGAGAATGGCTAGAGTAGCTGCGAAACCCCGCCAAGGAGATTTTAGAAATACTACCCGATCACAGAAGCACTTGTATCGATAAACGGGAACGTGGTCGCGGTATCAATTCAACGAAAGTGATCAAAGACACTTTCGTGCAATTTTATTGCTAACTGAATTATGCAGGTACATCCCGACAAGTGCAGCTGTTCACAATTGAGGAGTCAATCCATAGCCGCATGCTCACACAACACATTCACATCTAAAGAAATCATGATAAAAGCATCAACAACTCTGATATTCTCACTCCATGCTTCTACTACGCTGCTGCAAATATCATGATTCATTAAAAGCTTTCACAACTCTGATGAGAAGACATCATGATCTAGAATTTGAGCATGTCGGTCCAAATGTCACAAGATCACATGATGGCAACAATGCAAAGGATGAGCCAGAGATATATGTTGGCGGATGATCTCAAGCTGGCTCAAAGATTATCAACACGTGGATCAGATAAAGACCTCCACTTGAAGTATTAAACATGCGTAACATGAAGAATTAAAGACTACGGACCACAAAGCAATGAACTTAATCAGGAAATCAAGAACAATCAAAATGTAATATCTGTTTGTATTCAATGTAATTTGAGGTGACCTCCCTTTAGGGGAGATTGTTAGGATTTAGAAAATCCATGAGTTAAAGAGTCTGGCCACCCCAAGTATATGTATTCGTTAGAAAGCTCGTAGTCGTAGTTATGTTATGTTAATAAGTAGTTTAATAAGTAACACCGTGGAGGACGGACGGGTCTTTACCCACTGTATGCCTGATCCACGCCCGTAGGGAGGCGATATTGTAAGACTATAAATACCCTCTACCTCCCAAGGTAGAGGGTTGGAGCTTCAATACCATTTTCTTTGTTTCACATAGTTCCCAACTCTCTTCTCTTTCTCTCTCTAAACTTTCTCTCTCTAAACCTCTATACGCCCACTTTGAATCATAGAATGATGTGTTTGTGAAATCCAATAAGTAACAGGCTCCTATATACCGACGGGGCATCTAACAACAAGGGCACCGGAGCGGGTCTCGTACTGATTAGCCCCGAAGGATTGGAGTTTACCTATGCTATTCGGCTGGATTTTGAAAGCACCAACAACGAGGCTGAGTATGAAGCCCTGCTGGCAGGTTTATGAATGGCAGAAAGCATGCATGTCCGCAATCTCGTAGTTCGGGTGGATTCCAAGCTGGTGGCCAACAAGATAAATGGGGATTACGTGGCAACTCACGAAAGCATGATCAAATATCTCCGAAAGCAAAGGATTATGTGGCGTGCTTCAAACTTCACCATCCGAACATCCCTTGAGGCCGAATCAAAAGGCGATGTCCTTAGCAACAGCTACGGTTGCTCGATCACCAAAAAAAGAGGTCGTGAAGGTGCTACGGGAAAGGTCGACAGAGGGGAAAGAAGTCAACAACATTGTTGAAGAAGATGGAGATAATTGGATGACTCCCATCATCCGGTGTCTTGAAGAGAGGATTTGCCGGATGACCCAAACGAGGCACGCCCCCGAGGATGAAGATCAACCAATACATCATGAAAGACGGGTACTCTACAAAAAGGCATACCGGTACCTATGATGAGATGTGGGTCCTTCAGTGCGAACTACGTTATACAAGAAATACACATGGGAGCCTGGGATGTATTCCTACCGATCAAGAGGTAGCAAAAGCCATGCAGCAGGGATACTATTGGCCCACCATGCACCAGATGCCGAAATGAGATAATGTGACTCCACCAGATCCCTCCCTAGTACCGCAGCTCCCAAAACCAAGAAGCCGACTCCATCATGGCCCCGGGCCCTTCTACCAATGGGGTATGGATATAGTAGGTCCCTTACCCTCATGCCAGAAAAGTTAAATTCATCCTAGTCGCTATCGACTATTTCACTAAATGGACGGAGGCCAAACCACTAGCAAGGATCACCAGCAAAGACGTCACAAGGTTTGTATGGGACAACATAGTGTGTCGCTTGGCCCGCCATCATCATCAGGATAATGCAAACAGCCGTGGATAATCCCTTCAAAAATTGGTGTGAAAAGCTCAACATCAAGCAAATTAACACAGCCATAGCCCATCCACGTGCCAACGGACCGTAGAAAGGGCGAATAAAAGATTGATGGAGAGAATCAAGGCAAGGTTAGGACGCAAAGGCGGGATGGGTGGATGAGTCCGAACGTTCTCTGGGCACACCGAACATCCATCAAGACGAGCAATGGAGAAACACCCTTCAGCCTTACCTATGGAAGTGAAGCAGTCATACCGGCAGAGATAGGTATGCCGACGTACAGAACGAGGATGGTGTGGGAAGGTCTCGAGGAGGAAGACCCTCGTCGTATAGAAGAGCAAAATGAAGAGGAAATTCGCCTCAATCTTGACCTATTGCAGGAACGGAGAGAAGAGGCGGCTGTGATGGAAGCTAGGTACAAAACGAAGCTAGAAAAGTACTACAACCGAAAGGCACGGTTGGTATCCTTTAAACCAGGAGAGTTTGTATACCGGAAGAATGAAGCTAGTGAGAGTAAGATCAGTCAAGCTGGACCAAATGGGAAGGCCCCATCGGATCAAGGAAGCAAATCTCAACGGCTCATACAAGCTGGAAACTATGGACGAAGAAGAGGTGCCCCGGAAATGGCACGCCATGAATTTAAAAAAGTGTTTTATTTAGAGTATCAACAAATGAAATGTAAGCCTATGGGCATTGACTATTTTATTTCTACTTTCATTAAGTAATGTTATATTCCCCTGCTATGATGGAGGAAAATTTTCCCATGATTATGTCTCATGCAAGGGAGAAGGTGCAACTGGCGGAGATTAGCTACCTCACGCGCACCAAAAACCCAACGATTATAACTACTTTACCCCCATAAGTGCAACGAAACTAGGGAAGGCCCACATACCATTCGGTAAGGCAACCGCATACCCCCGAATAATGCCAAGACATTAAGGGAAGAGCCGAACGCACGCCAGATACCTCGGCGTGACGACGCCAGGATGAGCTCCCGTGTGTATTCACTAACAGTGCATAATGAAATACATAAACACAAACATGGATACATAAATAATCAAAAGTGATGTCCGAAACACGAACGCCCAAATTAACATTGCCACAAACATTGTCAAGATTACATCCAACTACCACAAAGATACGAATATAAATTGTCCGACACATCACTCAAAGCACGCAGTTCGCCACAACACAAATAGAACATTGTTCCAACATTCAAAGTCCATAAAATAAGAAAGAAAGGGTTATGATCCTCGAAGTGCCAAAGACCGAGTAGATCCGGATCCATCGAGCACATTCATTAAATCGGCGAGGGAAGACGATAGGAACGCTTTGATCTTTCAATATAAGGGAAGGACCTTGTGAACATCTCGTCATAGGCACCGGTAAATCCCTCAACAAGCCTGTATTAAAGTCCTTCTCGTGGCAAGAATCTTGTTCACCTCCTCATCGCAAGTCTCCCCTTAGGCCATCCAGATAGCCGCGATGGTGGCATTAAAAACATCTTCCCAAGCCTGTTGGTACTCTGTACTCCCATGCAAGCACCGGATGACCACTGGAATCAGCTCCTTCACATAATTGAACCACAAAATCTCCTCATGACCAGCACTTTCAGCAAGCTTCTCAACATCACCAATGACGAAGCCTTTCTTCCTCAAAGCTTCCTCCAACAACTCCATCTTCTTCTCCCTCTCCCCATCCCTAGCTTTTAACTCATTCACTCTCCAAAGAGGCCAAGCGGGAACTCAACTCCTCCTCCCTCCGGCCACAATCCTGGCGAGATACTTGGAGAGCTTGATGATCCTGGGCAAGCTTCTCATTAGCTTCCATCTGAGCCCGAAGGCTATTCTGGGTCTCAGAGAGCTGGGAGTCAATACCGCAGCAAGTAGAGTGGGCTTTGTAGAGCTCTGCGTAATGATGACCTAAACGCTCGAACCTCTTGAACACCTCGGCAACAGCCAAGGACCCATGACACAGTTCAAACCATCCCCTATACAAAGCCCGATCATCAGTCAGGTCTTCTTGATTCGTGCAGATAAAGGGAGGAACGAGATTAATCATCATATCCCGGCATTGAACAGCATTATTCAAACTAGTATTGGCCGACAAACCCCAGCCGGGAATGAAGGGCTCACCAGAACCCGTTCGACCAAACCCACCTGGAAAAAGAAAGGGAATCAGTCCCATATAAATAAAAAAAGAGAAGAGAAGAGTAAAATTCGGGACCAAAAGGTACCTCCGAAAAACGGAATGGCATGACGAAAAACAGCCTCGTGACCACCCGCTCCGGACGTACCTGCCTCAGGTCCTGCAAAAAGACAAAGGATGTCAACAAAAATATAGCGACACAATTAAAAAGAGGAGACTCAAGAGAAATCATACCTTGGACAGGACCCCCAGTCCTTTGAACATTCCCGGTCAAATCCTGAGAAATCTCCTCAACATGCGCACTCAAATCCTTCTCCGTCAAACTCCACTCTTGGCCACCGGTATCACCACCTCCTGCTGCCACCTGCTCCATATTTTCTAGCCCCTCCGCCCACAGATTCAGAGGAGTAATGAATGGGTTCCTTGAGAATCCTCTCGGCTAGACGATAGCTCGATGGAAGGAGAAGGAGGCCTCGCTTCAAAGATAGATGAATCCCCGGTGGCTGAACGCTTCTACATTTGTTTCCTTTTCTTCTCTTTCGCCTTCAATACTGCCGGGTCTGCCTTCTCCATGATCCTTTGCACTCTACTTGGCTAGGGGACGCGCTAGCCGATGGGCAACAGCTGCGTCACGTGTTGAGGTATCTCCTCCCTCAAAAGCGGACGACTCGCCCAACTCGACCTTGATCGATCTCGACGTAGATAACGAGCCATGGTGACAACTGCACAAATTAGAAGGAAATCATTAACCAAATTAACAAAGGAGGAGGCACATTATAAAAGGCTGGGATAAACATAAAACGTTTGCGTTACCATTCTTGTCAATATCCTTAAACTCTGGATGAAAACCGGAGTGCTTCCTGACCTTCGTTAGCCCGACCTCATACAAAAGACCAGAATGAATAGGTCGAAGATCTACCACTCCCTCACACAACTTCCGAACATCAGCGCCCTCATAACCTCCCGACGGAGCATCGTCCGAAACATTTGAGTCCGGATGCCTCCAGGGCATGGCCTCAGGGATGGCCCTCCGGTCAATTAGAAAAAAGTCGTCCTTCCAATTTTTCAAACTTGAACATATCTCTTTGAATCCTAAACCCTAAACCCTAAACCCTAAACCCTAAACCGCCGGAATCTCCTCCGTTCGACTCATGAATGAGAGCCAATGTCCTCTTATTCAACTTATAAAAACCCGGAACAAATTCACAAGGCTCAATCTCAGTGCTCGCAATATACCTCAAACATAACTAGCCTATTCAACCCGATGGGCACAAACTGAGAGATGTGAACCTTGAAATACTTTATCACCTTTAAAAGAAAAGTGGAGAAAGGAACACGAACCCCTCGAGAACGAAATATTGCTCATACAAACCAATGGCATCCCCGCATTATTCATGGTAAAGTCCGTTGGAGGTAAGCGAGGTGCGATCCATTGGAATTCGATTCACTAATGAGGGCCTCCAACTCCCATTCGGAAAGGACGGAGGAATAGATGTGCATGTCCGATTTGGGAGCAAGATCGGAAGCGGATGTTCCAACCGAAGCCATGGGATATAAACAAGGAGGCAACGCAAACGAAGATGAAGTAAGAGAGAAGGAACGCACCTGGATTTCGCTGGAGGACTCGAAAATAATCAGTGAATGAGATAAGAGTAGAAAGTAAAATTGGAAAATGAGGTAAAAATGAATTATATAGGCAAGAGAGGTAGGACACCGAAACGCCCCA
Source organism: Chrysanthemum makinoi (assembly GCA_910596185.1). NCBI lineage: Eukaryota > Viridiplantae > Streptophyta > Magnoliopsida > Asterales > Asteraceae > Chrysanthemum > Chrysanthemum makinoi. The sequence continues at coordinate 119,496,924 of OU343216.1, read as the reverse complement.
TCGTGTTAGGAAAGCACGCGGATCTAATCGGCCGTCGACACGCGTCCGCCATGTGGCATGATCCCACGGAACCCGTAAAACTTATTTTAACTTATTTTCCCCTAATGGGCTTGGGCTCACTGTTCCTGGCCAGGCCCATCAAACCGAGACAAACCCAATGACTCCGGACGGACTCAATAGACGATTAGACTGAGTATCACGTCACTTGTCAAAAACAAGTAACATGATATCGGGGACATGAAGACGTATATGGCCCATCGGCTCAATAGCCCGGCGACCTAATACTCGCCGGAGATGCACCGAAGGCCAATATCCGAAGGGTTCGTTGACTGACAGCACCTTTGCATTTAGCCTGGATACAATTCGTCTCATTCTCCTAGGTGTCGAGATGACTCAGAGATAGTGTCGGGATGCAGTGTCACCTCGACAACACCAACGCCCCATAGAATGCGACAGACCAGGACCAGATAGGACATCGGAGTATAAATACACATACAGTAATTGGTAAAAAGATATCATTTTTCACACACACACATTTATACTATACCATTCGGTCTAGCCCCTTACTTACTCTCACGCCGGAGTTTGGTCCTGGGATAACACCCCGGGCGAGACTAACGCGTTTCTCGTCTTAGGAGGTATCCAGAAGACTTATTCCATAAGGGTGAAGGATATCTGAAAGACTCTACAAAAAAAATACTTCGACAATAACAACCAACCTCAAAATCTCGTGAGACCCTTTATTTGTTCTTCTACTATGTGAGTTGTGAGTTCCTGCACCCACAAATAGAAAGATCCGGGTCGGGTCAAAAGTACCTGTTTTTCATTGAGGGGAGGAAAACTAAACCAGAATACAACCCTTTTATATCTTTTTTGTCTTTTCTCTACATCAATTTATGTAGTAGCACGAGCGGCGGTAAAAACGTGATTATGTTTTTAGGTGATTAACTTTCTATTATGTTTTCGTGGAGGCACTTTAATTTGCTTATTTAAAAATTCATGCTTATTAAGTGATAAATTTTTATAATTCATCTAGTTTGATCTAATAGTGAGGATTAACCTAAAATTAAATATTTAAATCTAAGTCTATGTTTTTTTCTTGTTTTTGTATTTTTTTCTATTCACATTTTTTTAATTCTGTTTTTATATATTAACGCTTTTTCTTTTTTAATTCGCTATTCACGCTTTTTTATTCGCTTTTTTCTTATACGCTTTCTCTGCTTTCACGTTTCATCTCTGCTTTCGGCCCCGCTTTTCAACGCCCATTTTCTTACGTTTTCATACGTTTTAGTTCATTTTCATATGTTTTCGTCTATTTTCTTAAATTTTCATTCATTTTCATACGTTTTTGTCCGATAGTAATTTTCGTCCATTTTCATACGTTTCCATCTGTTTTTAAGTTTTCATATATTTTCTTCCGCTTTACTCGTCCGCACGTTTCCATCCGCAGGTTTTATACGCGTCCGTTTCGTCCGTTTTCAAACGCTTTCACCCGTTTTTATGTTTTCGTCCGTTTTCATATGTTTTCGTCCGTTTTCTTACGCTTTCGTTTGTTTTCACGCTTTCATCCGTTTTCATCCATATTTATACGTTTTCTCGTTTTTTATGTTTTCATATATTTTCGTCCGTTTTATATCGCTGCACGCCCCTTCCTAAAGGTTTTGGTTATATACGCCGTCTTTTTTTACATTTTCGCCCATTTAGACGCTTCTAGTGTCAGACGTTTCGTTCGTTTTCATATGATTTTGTCCATTTTCATACGTTTTTAAACGTTTTCAGACGTTTTTTTCCGTTTTCATACGTTTCTATTCGCTTTTATTCAATTTATGCTTTTGTCTGCTCGTGACGTTATCGTTTCGTCCATTTTACAGTTTTATATCGCGTCTATTTTCACACGTTTCATGCTTATTATTAAACTTTATTATATTACATGTCTAATATCAATTGTGATATTTTATAAATAAAAATAAATAAAAAATAATAATATCTAATATCACTTGTGATATTTCATAAACAAATAAGTATGTTTTTTAACCTTTAATATCACCTGAGATATTTTATTGCTTTGTATATTTTTATATATTATCACCTATGTGTTTTCTAATATTTTTATAATTTTCAGTTACAAGATAGTTTTTATGCCTTTCATCGCAATTGACAAGCGCATATTTTTTTAATGCAACAAATGTTATCTATCACTTGTGATATTATACTCTTAGTTGAAATAAAATGGTTAAAGTCTCTTTAGGTGAATTCTTATTTTGCTCAAAAAATGCTAATTTAATGCAACACTTGTTTGATTTTCAGAATATGTCAAGTCTCTATTTTCATAGTTTGCTTCCTTTGTATTCATTTTGATATTTTTAAGTGACACTTATTTATCTCTTGTTATATAACACTATAAGGAAGATGAAGAGTATTACATTCTTCATCATGTATGTGTTATCAGTTGTGATACTCAACTAAAAATGTGAAATATTACATTCTTACCAAATTTGATAAGAATCTAGTATTTTACCAAGTATATATGAAAGAAATAATAATAAACATCACTTATTATATTACTGTGATGATTCTGTTCATTTTTCTTAGTTGAGTATCACAACTGATAACACATACACGATGAAAAATGTAATACTCTTCATCTTCCTAAATAAGTTATATCACAAGAGATAAATAAGTGTTACTTATAAATATCAAAATGAAAACGTCTACAAACGGACAAAAATGTATAAAATTGAATGAAAACCATATAAAAACGAATTAAAAGGGACAAAAACGTCTGAAAACGGAGAAAAACGTATAAAACGAATGAAAAAGTATGAAAATGTATAAAAACAGACGAAAACATCTAAAAACAGACGAAAACGTCTAGAAATGGATGAAAACGTATAAAAATGGACGAAAACGTATGAAAACGTCTGAAAACTGACGAAAACATATAAAAACGAACGAAAATACATGAAAACATATAAATACAGACGAAAACGTCTAAAAACGAACGAAAATGCATGAAAACCTAAAAAACTGACGAAAACGAATGAAAATGGACGAAAACGAATAAAAATGGATGAAAACATATGAAAACCAACGAAAACGTAAGAAAACGAGCGAAAACGTCTAACAATGGAAGAAAACGTAAAAAAACATACGAAAACATATGAAAACGGACGAAATCGTATATAAACCTATGAAAACGGATTAAAATGTATAAAACGGACGAAAACGATTGAAAATGGACGAAAGCGTATAAAAACGGACGAAAAAACATGAAAACGTAAAAAATGGACGAAAACGTATGAAAATGGACGAAAACATATGAAAATGGATGAAAATGGGCGAAAATGAAGGAAAACGAACGAAACAAAAAGAAACAACAAGGGTCTTGTAAGAGTTGAGTGTCTGTGCGAATTACAAATAGTTTGGTTTGGGAAAGTGGCAGTGTTTGGTATAAAGAAAACAAGGTGGCTTGAGAGAAAAAAATTAGGTTGACTGTACAAAGTGAAGAGTTAAATTAGGGTGATGTGTATATAGATATAGGGTTATCTGTTTAGACTTGGACTCCAAAATTTTAACTGAATTGTGTTGGACTACTGATTTTCATTTTGTCTTTTAAGCCGAAAATTTATTAAGTGTTTAGTAGTTTGGTTGATAAGTTTGTGTTTTATCTCTTATCTACATGTATAGTTCTATACTCTTTTACTACTCTATAAAGAATTTAGCCAAAAACCGACTCAAACCGAACCGTACACATTTCTACATAAAGTCATTATAAATAAAACATGTAATCGAAATATATTGTTTGCCAAAAATTTAGTTAAGCAATGCTGGGTACCCTTCTAGTACTATTATAATGCATGGATAACCCAATCCTAACTTCAATCCTAACTCTTAACCAAAAATTAGAGTAAAGTCCAAAATACATCCATGTGATTTGTCTCGTGTCTCGCTTTACATTCTTAAACTTTTTTTTGGCACAAAACCATCCCTCCGTTAGTAAAGTTGGCACAAATACATTCCCTGGTTAGTAAATCAGTCAATAAGAACTAACAGTGCAAATATTTCGCCGTTATCTCCAACGAAAGAGAGAATATTTGCACCATTAGTCCTTAGGACTAACTATGTAATTTATTTTTGGAAATAAATTGCATCGTTAGACCTCCACCACCATCACCGCCACCTACCACCTCCACTACCACCTCCACCCACCACCACTCAATGCTACCACCCCCCACCTCACATCGCCGCCACCACCCGCCACCATAACCACCTTCACCAAACGCCACCACCACCACCACCATCTCTGCTACCCACCTCCATCGACACCACCACCATCACCGCCACCCACCACCACCATCAAAAAAATTGGGAGTGGTGGGTGGTGGTGGCAGTGGTGGCGATGGATGGCGGTGGTGGGTGGTGGTAGTAGTGGTGGGTGGTGGTGGTATATGTGGTGGTTGCAGTTTGTGGCGGCGGTGAAGGTGAGTGCGGTGCCGGCAGTGGTGGCGGTAGATGGCGATAGTGGAGGTGGTGGTGGGTGCGCGTGGCGGAGGGTGGTGGTAGCAAAGTGGGTGGCGTGGAGGGGGGGTGGTGGCGGTGGTGGTGGTGGAGGCGCGATGGAGGTGGTAGGTGGCGGTTAAAGTAGCGGTGATAGTGGTGGAGGACTAACGATGCAATTTATTTTCGAAAGTAAATGCATTAGTCCTAAGGGCTAATCTGCAAATATTCTCTCCCGTCGCAATAACAGAGAAAAATTGCACCGTTAGTCCTCATTGGCTGATTTTACTAACAAAGGGATGTATTTGTGCCAACTTTACTAACGGAGGGATAGTTTTGTGCCAAAAAACGTTTAGGGATGTAAAGCGAGACACTGACAAAACCACGGATGTATTTTGGACTTTACTCCAAAAATTAAGATAAGTAGCTTTAATCATGAGGTGACATGTGTCACTTCTTAACAAACTCCAAGCCTAACTCCTAACCACTAAAAATTAAGATAAGGAGCTCCAATTATTAGGTGACATGTGTCACTTCTCAACTAAAAATTTATCTTTATTTTCAAATTGAAATATCTTTTTATCTATTTTTTTTTATATAATCTAATTTCACCATATTTTCTACAACTTTGTACTCTTTAATTCAACATCCATTTTGATATATTTTTATTAGTTTTTAATTTTTACATTTTTAGTGGTTTTATTTTATTTTGATTCAAATTTTTACAACCTTAACCTTTATTTCAATCAATACAATCTTGATTCGTAAAAATCATATACTTTTGAGAGGAGTGTTTGACGGGTAAGAGATTGCGAGGGTATTTCTATATGCGGGAATAATGATGTCACGGGAAAGCTACGGGTAACCCAAACAAACACATACAACTAACACATATATATTGGGAGTGTTGTGAAATGAATTCGCTAAGCGGGTAAGCAAACACATATACCTATACTTATCACATCGCAAGCATGTATCCGATTAGTATAATAAAAGAAGGATTTTTTTAAACCTTGCCATGTCATTTAATCTACATAGGACATATTGTCATGTCATAAATGCCACCTCAATAAAGCCACATCACTCTTATTCATTGTTTCAACTTCAATAAAGGTAATTAAGATTGTTAAATACTAATGGGGCGTAAAAATCTCCCGTGAATTAACATTTAATTTTCGGAAAGTCTCTTCAAAATTCAGTCGACTATATATCAACAATCTATAAATGCATCTTTTGTTGAGCTTTTCTTTTTTCTCATTTTTATATGAACGTAAAAGTTTGACACGTTGATTTGAAGGTTTTTTGAAGATTATTCTGGTAGTCTGGTTGAAGATTATTTCCAGATGTATCAAGTTTGATTTTGTTTATTCGTGTAACAACCATATCTTTTTTTCGTAATTGTTTTTTCTTTCCTTGGAGGGAGGAAAGAACTATCAACAAAATGCACTTTAGTGGTTTTGATGATGACGAAGCTTAGCAATTCATGATCTTGAGCTTGCACGTCTTCAAGAGGTGGTGATCTCACCTTTAAGAGGAACCTACAGAGTCACACAAAGATAAAACTACATAAAATGATCCTTGGTGGTTAGAGAGGTTAGAATGTAGAGAGAAAGTATATCTAAGAGTGGTATTGAGCAAGAGAGACATGGCTCACTATTTATAGGAAAAATATGCCTACTATCCCACGATTCCGGCAGATCCCTCACCCAAGGGATCCGGCCAGTGCAAATCCCGATCCGCCATGGGTCATTTAGTCCGGATTTTGGGTTGCAAACCGGTTTACGGGTTATGGACCATGGGTCATGGATCATGGGTCATGGGTGATAACATCAAATAGTCCTGAACATTAAGTGTCAATTCCCCCTGATAATGCTCGTATTTTATTTCATTTATATGGATTTACGCTTGTTTTCCTTTATATTTCACTTTCAGGTAAATTACGAGCATTGGAGCTAATGAGCCGCGGATTTGGAGATTTTCTTAAGAGATTTATGATAGTATGCCTATTGTGAAGTAGTTACGGCGTAACTCCATCTCTCACATTACGCCATAACTAGCGCGTGACTCAAAAGACCAACTCAGCAGCGAATTACGGCGTAACTCCCACTAAGGATTACGTCGTAACCAACTAGGTCAAAGAATGTTCCACACCTCCATCAGATACGCCGTAAATCTTCCAACGATTACGGCGTAATCAATACAAAGTAACCTCAGATGAAGATTCGGTAACTCATTCAATGTGTTACGCCAAACCAGCTTTACGAGCATTATTATGGGATTATAAAGGTTACGGCGTAACTCTCAACTCAAGTTACGCCGTAACTAGATCACGCCTATAAATACAAGACTTAATTTCTGCATTTCACATCATTCACTCCACACCAAAAAGCAGAGAACATGAGTAGGGGTCCAAAGGCAGATCTTGAAGAGCATACGGAGCCATGTCCAAGGGAGAAATCACTCCCTAACGATAAGCATTAGCGATTATCTTTTCTTTTACTTTCGATTCATGTATTTCATTATGTCAAACATTGAATTGATTGTTTCTTAATATGATCGGCTAAGAATCTTTGGTGCTAGCCTAGTTATGATTCCTTAATTGTTTTGTTTAAGTTTATATGCTTCCGTATAATGTTTTCAAGTGTATGCATGCATAGTTCGTTGGTAGCTACCCTAGTTTCGGTAGTTTTGAATGGCGGTAGTGTCTAGTTGCTTAAGAGGATTGACCAACTGACCCTAAGTAGGTAGACCAAGTGGGAAGTGTAAGAACTGACCAACTGACGACCCTTCTTCGCTTGGCGAACCTGACCAAATGATCACCGCCGTTTGGATGAACTTAAGAAGTTAGGGATGAGTGTCTAAGATGCTAGCGCCTGGGCACTCATTGTTACGAATCTTGCATGTAGCGAAACTTAATGACTTGGCTTAGGGACTAAAAACAACTGGACTTTCAAGGGTAGTAGCTTGATCTCCGGTGGAAACCTTTGCTGATAGGTTAAGACGAATTGACCAAATGCTGTCCTAGCGACTTAAACCCCCACTTGAATCAATTGTAAGTAGTTAGACGTGAACATAACATGATAGGATGAGTAACTAGGTTAGCACACTTTACCCCTATTGATCACAACTCTATTTTATTTGCTTTCATTTCTAGTTTAATTAGTTTATTAATCATTTCAAACCTTAAACCATTAAAACCAGTGATACCTAGACTTAATTAGAATCCTCTCACATAGCTCTTGGGACGACCTCGGTTTTACCATTTACTACACTACACACGACTGAAGTACACGCCCGTGATTGCATAAGGTGGACCATAGGTAAACGAGACTTTATATACATTAAAACCTTGTCGAAAACCTCATGATCTATGGGTCATGGGTTATGGACTTTGGTTTTTACCCATTACTTACCCATTACAACATATACAAAATACATATACATTTTTATAAGATGTAAGTAAACAATATTACTTGTTAGTGTTTTATAAAAATGTCTTTGGTTTTATATAAGTTATTTAGATAAACATGTTTTGATGGTTTTAATATGTTTAGTAAAAGTGTGTTAGTAAACTATTGGCTCAAAGCTTTTACGTATTTTATTTATTTCGTTAAAATGATTTTACGTTTTTTATCGATAAAACATTAGAAGATCGTAAAATATAAATAAACGTTTTTATGGTTTGTATTAACAGAGATTATGCTAGCAAAGATGTTAGAACATGTCGAGCTTAGAGAGGAGGAGCCGGAGTTATTCACATATTTGAACAAGGGAGCGAACTTTCAATACTCATGTAGATTAGACGTTATTCTTAAGAGACCACATCATGATTCCGTAGGCGATAATCATGAAAGGGAGAAGACGAAGAAGTCAAGGATAATCGGGGAAAGTTCGTCTGCACAAGAATAGAAAGAACCGTTGATATGCTTACACAGCGCGTTTGGGGTCAAAGGAACTTCCTTTTCGTCGAGCAAGTTTTTCAACACCCTAGGCAAAGAACCTAATCGTTGTAGTGTAGTATTAGGATAAGCCTCGGAAATTGATATCGTTCTCTAGGGGAATAGGAATGCTAGTGAGAAGTTACTACGCTAAGGTTGGGGTTGAGGAAGATTATTTTTTATCTTTTTTTTGTTTTTTAGAAAATTGAAATTACGAATCTCGGGGTTTGGATTTGGGGGTTGGTATTTCTACCGATTACTTCTACTATCTAATTATCTAATCCTAAGGTGAGTGTAGTCTATGTCTATTGTTGTGTGCTCGTATGATGATTAAGAATGTGTTTACTTAGGTGTTATTACTCCCTAGTTATCTCCTATTGATGGTTGAATTGTCACGTCGTTATTCTTAATCGCGTTGTGTCTCTAAGGTTGTAGGGTATGCGTTTATTCCTAACTCTTTGAAGCTACCGAAGGTTAATGACTACAAAATCTCTAGGATTCATAAACTTAACACTAAGGTATTCTTTGGATGTTTAGCCTACGATTACTCTAGGTGATTATAAACTAAGGTTCAACAAAGATTAATCAAGCATTAATAACAATAATAATGACCTATCGCAATACTAGGTCAATAACGATTAAGATAAGAGACAACCAATCAATATTCAATAACTAAGTTTCATATAACCTAAGCAAACACACAAGTAAATTAGGCGGACATGGAGAACATGCAAGCATACACACAATCAATTGAAGACATAATTGAATTAATGAAGTAAAACACTTATCTTGATGTAAAATAGGGTATGGAACCATAAAATACTGTACAAAGCAGCCTTGGTTTGGGTTTTAGGTTTTACTCCACAAAACTACCTCTAAAAAGCTAAAAAATTCGATTCTATATATAATGTTACAAAATACGCGGCGTCACTCTTTAATTGTGACGCCGTCGGGTTAGGTTTTCGTCTTGGCCACGTTATCATTGTGGCGTCACCTTATGCTTGTGATGTCATCGCCTTCAATCTCTCGACGCCGGATCAAATCTAGGCCGCCTCGAGCTACGACGCCGACTCTTTTAAAACCTGATGCCATCACTTGAAAATAAGAAATTTGGCTACTGAGCCGTCACAAGATGTGTCACGGCCGTACAGATAAACCCTGACCGCCCCTTCAGCAGCCAGTGTCTCGATTCTTGACTTTGGCCATTTTCTTCGATATTCGCCGCTTTTCGTCCGAATAAGTGTCATTCCAGCAATTTGCCTTCAAGAGACCTAAAAAGTGAAAAGATACGAAATTAAGTAATAACGGATACAAAAGTGATCAATTAAGGGCTTAAATGACCCCTCAAAAAGGTACATTTTAAATTCTTATCAACCGTCAACTTCCACACAACAAGACAAAGAACAACAACAATATCAAGTTTCATAAGATTTTAGAGTATGAAGGTGATGATGTTGTGATGGTTGTCGTGAATGAAGGAGAGTTGGGTAATGCTAGTGAAGGAGAAAATGAGTAGATATCACATGACAAATAATAGGTTTTCTATGGTCCTCAACTAAATCCAAGTGTAGAAAGGATGAGTAATCAACTTAGCCTATTTATATAGAGCATATCCAAGTATTATTCCATCAATCTTTAGACTCACACCAACCATCTTAGAAGGGGCATTCCTGGGAGAAGAAGAGTTCAATAACATATTCAAGAAACATCTCATCAAAGAATACAAGATAGAGGAACTACACGGAATAACACAATGGCATGAAGCAATGAATCGGCTACAAGTTCAGATTTCGTCAACCTTGGCTGACAAAAGATGTGTAGTCTACGAAAAGAATCGTCGATATTCTCAGTGTTGAAAGTGAAAAGAAATGGGGACATACTTTTGTTTCCATCAATGTACGTAGAGATGGCGAGACGAGATACTATTTTACTGAAGCTGATTTCGGAACCCTACACTTAGATGACATTGAATTCTTATTCCTTGAGAAACGGAAGACAAGGACTTGAAAGAAGCGCTAGGATATATATATATATATATATATATATATATATATATATATATATATATATATATAAATATATATATATATAAAGGCGGAGATGTTGAAGATGAAAGTTGAAGACTTTTAGCTCGGAATTCAAAGCTACGAGTTTAAGCTCAATTTGAAAAGATCACTACTCACATTACCGGAAATCAAAGACATGGAACCTTTATCGACGATTGATGAACCAATGTTTAGGGTTGTGTATGAATACGAAAAGTTCGAGAAGAGGTTTTATGGGCATTGATGAACTCAATAAATTCTTTACCGGTACGCTTGAACATGTTAGCTCGAGAATTCACAAGAAGCTGAGAGATAATACTTTGAACAAGATCAACCCGAAGTTGAATCAGTTTGAGGTCAAAGATCTTGAAAGGATGGAGAGAGCTATTTTGGCGATCTACGTGAACAAATGAAATGACTAGAATGCTATGTTGGAGCCCGAGGTCACCACAAGGCATGTTTCCATGATCCGAATGATCATTCTCTAAGGGGAGATTGTTAGAATTTGAGGCGATGACCATACCTCATTAATATAGAAGGGTACCCGCGCAATGCGGCGGCGGGTATCTGGTAACTATTTTTGTGAGAGCAAATGTTTTATATATACATGTTTTTTCTAGCAATAACTTTACGTGTTTTAATTTCCGGTGAACTACGTATTTTAATTTATTACATTTTTTTACATGTCTTTATATGGTTTAAATGAGATGCATCAATATTGAAGGATGTTATAAGTATGAGAATTTAAGACATTAATTAGTTTTTGTTGTATAACAACGAGCCTAGTAGCACAAATAAGAACAATAAGCAAGAGAATATAAGTGAGTATAGAAGAGAAAGATAGAACTTGTTATTGGTGTGTTCTCACATTACATTAGGTGCCTCTATTTATAGGGACATTAACATGAATGGTATTAAGTACAATTTAGATGTTACAAGACCAATCATAAAGATGGAGGTTACTAGTTACGGGATATAAATGTGATGATGAATGTGTACAATTATTATAATAAATATTCATAACAGTTTTTAAATTTATATGTATGTTTAATTATTATGCTTAGCAAAGTAACTTTTTTTTTATGGAAATGTTTTTGTTCTTAAAATTTACATTTATAAATTTTTAAGAATTATATTCAATTCATAAATTTTTAAAATACTAGCAGGGTACAACGCGCGGGTACCCTGAAATAAATTTTACGGTGAATCATGTATTTTAGTTTATAATGTTATTTTTGACAATAAATTTACGGATATCAAGAATTTCGTATAGCCCGTGCCCGTTCGGGCTAGAACCTGTTGACCCCATATATTTTATTTGATTTAAATAAACTAACACATTTTACTAATATTAAAATTTAATTAAAAAAATAGTACACACCAAAATTATTTCTTTGTATCAATCGGCCCATTATTCACTGTATCAATTGATATTAGCTAACAACCCAAACTTTTTTAAACTATACTTGGCCCACTAATAATCTTAAGAGATAATAATTGTTGCCCTATTTCTTATACCACAAAACACACGCCTCACTTTTCATCATCTTAGCCACCAACCTTTTTTCTTTCAAAAATGATGCAGAGTCACTCACCTACCTTATTTCTTCCAAATCTCATCTACCTTATGTCCTTATGCAACATACTACACTTCTACATCCATTATTTTAACTTAATATAAAACAACCAGGAATCATCCTTGTGTCTCCAAGAAAAAAAAAGAAAAAAAAGAGGAAAACGCGAAAAAAAACTGGAAAACACGAGCTACGGTTCCCACCTCACCTTCCTTCTTGGTTTTCCGGACCATTTGGGCTGGTGATGGCGCCACACCAAAAACGCGAGTGGTGGTGTGATTGTGGCGAAACCGGTCGCTGCTTCCGAGCGGAAAAAGTTATAAATACCTGAAAAAATTGTGGTCGTAAAAAATTTGTGTAGTCACGGAAAAATTGTGCTCACGGAAAAATTTGTGTAGCCTCTGCAACAATTTTTTATTTATGTATGATTAAATTGTACATTGTGATTAAATTGTTGTTTATTTTGGTGTAGGGGTGAATTAAATAGTGTATTAATTGACCACTTTAATAGTATTAATGTGGTGTTTTTTTAATATGTGCATTATAGTGTTGTACACTATGTTTATTTGCTTGTAAGTTCGAAAATTATGTGCTTTCAAGTGTTGTACATCATGCTTAATTAGTTGCAAGTCTCAAAGTCTGAAAATTTAATAAGAGAGAGATTCATTTGTGCATTATAAGTAGTAGTGATATTTTGTTTTTAAAATACATATAAATTCGTATTGTAAAAATATTCTTCACTTTTTTTAACTTTATTAACACAAAAGTTTTATAAATAATCCTCATTTTTCTTATAGTTGTTTTCTTTTAATTTTGACACATAAAGTTTGGGACATTTTAAATAAAATTCGAAAAAACCCACTATTATTGACCGAATTTTTAGGTATTGACTTTTCAGTTGGCGACTAGTAAGGCTTGACTTTATAATTGTGCTCTTTTATTGGTTACTTGAATAGTCCATTAGCCAACAAAACCTTTCTTTTATTACTAGTCGCCAATTATCTGATTCTTTTGTAACAATATCTAAATAAATAGCCCAACAATAATTATCTGATTCTGATTATTTAATTGCGACGATCGCTTTCAAAACACGTATCCAAACACTCCTTGAATTATGAGGAACTGATGAATAATGATAGGAAACTGTGGAGGAGAAAGAACCGTTTGATTCATATGCGGTGTTTGAACATTTTTTGCCGGACTATGTTGTCTGGGTGTTGCTTTTACTTGTAATATGTGTGGTCAAAAAACTACTCGTTCTATCAACCCTCATGCTTATAAAGATTAAAAAAAGAAGAAGATGGAACTGTCTTTGTCCAGGTAAATTTTCTCGCTTTTTTACCATTCAATCAATATAATCCGTTAAATACCTAAAAGTTGTTACTGATTGCATTAGAGTAGTGGAATGATTTTAGAAGATGCCAATGACATGTTGTATTCAACCATGATCTTTTCTGCATGTTTTGTTTCGATTGATAGAAAATATTGGAGCCGAGGGAATTCTAACTTACATTCTAAGACGCATATTTAAGCTTAAAAAATCTAGAATCATATAATATTATATGAGGAATGATGAAGATGAAGATGAGACTCAAAAATGAAAGATAGGGAGTTGGGAAAATGCTGTAAAAATCTAGAATCATATAATATTATATGAGGAATGATGAAGATGAAGAAAACAAGGTAGATCAATCGGAAGAATTCATAGTGTTCCTATAGGAACGGGAGATGCTTACTATTGTAGGATGCTGAACAGGCAAAAGGGTGTCGGACGACGCTGATATTAGAAAGGTTAATCGGTGTCGTTTATCCTACCTACAAAGACGCTTTCTACGCGGCCGCCTGGAGGACGATAAAATTTGTTTAAGAATCAAAGACGCCGGCCCATTGAAGCGTTCCCACGGAAACATTTGTCACATTGCTTACTCGGAAACAACACCTTTGACAGCGGTTGAAACATGGCATCTGGCGGCACAAGATGTTCAATACAAAAGAAGGCAGATTTTAAGGATTCTGTGTGTGTGCAATATACATATTACAAGTTTTTACCATATTTTAATTATAATACATTATGAATCACAAACTGCTTATAAGCTTGGTCCGTATACTAAGAGCATCCAAGTAATAATAGTCGGTTAAAAGTCTAAGAGTACCTTTAGTGCACGTTATGTTGTGTTAAGCAGTTAGCTTTAAAAGTCTAAACCACAATTTCCCATGTAAAAGAGTAGCAATGGAAAAAATTCTTCAGAATTTATAGTATTTGTAGTAGGGGACTTTTATAAACACCATAGCTTCTTTCTAAATTGAATTGTGGAGCCTACTTTGAAAAATGTATATATAAGTTTGGAAGTTCTGTGCACGCATATTATTTTGAAAGCAAGTTAATGTTTATATATGTTATAATCACGTACATATACGAGGTATTAATATAAAATTTAATTTAGTTTGATAAAAATATTATAAATATTGTTTATTTAAACAATTGAAGTTCATATTTCATGTAATCATGTATTTAGTTGTATATCTTAATATATAGCATAACTTGCAATGAGTGTATATTATGTAATCCAAAATATTTCTCGCTCTTCCCTGTTAAGGTACGTAAGATAGTGTCATCTTGCCGACTTATAAAAGTCTATAATGTTTGTATTAAACATTAACATGTCCTATTTTATATGCAGATTTGATACTTAGCGATGAGGAAAAAAAATATCGCTTTGTACTACATTGAAGAACTTATGCGATCGAGAGGAAGTAGTTTGAAGCGTTGCCGAGATGCCTTACCCTCGATGACGAGATACATCAATGAATTTTGAAACCGACTTATATATGATGAAACCTGATTATAACCCTCGAGATGGAATCAATATCAACGTTGTATCGCCTTATTGACAACGGAACGAAGGGTGTATATGACACCGATCGTGAAACCGCTGATAGTGGAACAGGGTATCTATTTTGTTTACTGTTACGGAGGTACCGTAAAACTTTTTATGGAAAACACTGCGCCGGCATTCGAAGAAAAGGTGATATAGTTTTGAACGTTGCATCGAGTGGTATTGCATCTTTGTTAATGTCGGGGGCTTAACCGCCTCCTGTGTTTCATATTCCAATAAACGTGATGAGACCTCCACTTGCTCAATAAGTGCTCAAAGCGATCTGGGAGCAATGTTAAAAAAGTGCAAGCTTATTATTTGGGACAAAGCGCCTATGACGAATAAGCTTTGTTTTGAGGTTTTAGATCTTTGAGAGACATACCGTAGGAACCGTATGACGCAGCGGTGATCACTTTTGGAAACATGACGATGGTGTTTGGCGGTGATTTTAGGCAGTTCTTCCAGTCATTCGAAAGGATCACGCCAAGACATTGTTGGTGCTTTGAAACAATCATACCTATGGGATTACCGCGTTCTTAAGCTAACCGCTAACATGAGGCTTACTTGTTGGTTCACGACCGAAGATGTTACCGATAAGAGAGTTTGCGATTGGATATTGAATGGGAGAGCGGCAAGCTTGGAGGACCAAACGAATGAGAGGTTTCTATAGATGTGCCGGAAGATATTCTAATAGACACATGACCCCATAGCATCTATTATTGACTTTACTTATCCAAACATTTTGGATAACATACATGATCCGCCTACTTCAAGAAAAGGCGATTTTGGCACCTTACAAATGAGTTAGTCGACACTATAAATGAACATTTGTGGCCAAATTTCCGTGAGAAGAAATGGTCTACTTAAGTTGTGACAACGTGGATAAAAGTGAACGCGGTGTTGTCATAGATGAGTCTATTTTCTCCCCTGAATTCATTAATGGATTAAAGTTCTCAGGTCCAAACCACAGGCTTGCTTTAAAAGTCGGAGTGCCGATTATGTTGTTAAGAAACATAGACCAATCCAATGGTTTATGCAATGGTACAAGACTTCAAGTACTTAAATTAACAAGAACCTCTATTCAGGAGCAGATCATTAACGGAACCAACTTCGGAAAAAAGGTGATTATTCCAAGGATGAGGATTACTCCTTTCGAGATAAGCGTTTGCCTCTTAAGATTGTCGGGAAACAATATCCGATACGGATCTTTTGCCATGACAATCAACAAAAGCCAAGGGCAATCGCTTTTTTTAAAGTTGGTTTGTACTTGCCGCCCCGGTTCACATATGGACAACCGTGACGCTGCCGTATCAAGAGTAAAGAGCAAGCGGGTTTGAAGGTTGTTGTTTGTGATCGGATGGTAATCTCTCCAAAACCACAACAAATGTGGTATAAAAGTACTTGAAGGTCTTTGAACAAGGTTCATGTTATATCATGTATGTATCATGGTGTAATCAATGTTATATTATACTATGGTTCATTATTTGTAATGTTACAAGGTTTGTTGGCAACTTACATTTTCATTGAAATCACACCTCATTTTATGTTCGACTCAATCTATTCTTATTTTACCAACACGATGGTTGTAAATCGATTGTGACTCACACATATTTTAAATTTAACAAATTTAAGTTATTACTTTTATTATCATCTCATTTATCTATTTCTTTAAAAAAATAACCCGGTGTCAACGGGTCTCTAAGCTAGTATCTAAATAAATAGCCCAACAATAATTATCTGATTCTGATTATTTAATTGCGACGATCGCTTTCAAAACACGTATCCAAACACTCCTTGAATTATGAGGAACTGATGAATAATGATAGGAAACTGTGGAGGAGAAAGAACCGTTTGATTCATATGCGGTGTTTGAACATTTTTTGCAGGACGATGTTGTCTGGGTGTTGCTTTTACTTGTAATATGTGTGGTCAAAAAACTACTCGTTCTATCAACCCTCATGCTTATAAAGATTAAAAAAAGAAGAAGATGGAACTGTCTTTGTCTAGGTAAATTTTCTCGCTTTTTTACCATTCAATCAATATAATCCGTTAAATACCTAAAAGTTGTTACTGATTGCATTAGAGTAGTGGAATGATTTTAGAAGATGCCAATGACATGTTGTATTCAACCATGATCTTTTCTGCATGTTTTGTTTCGATTGATAGAAAATATTGGAGCCGAGGGAATTCTAACTTACATTCTAAGACGCATATTTAAGCTTAAAAAATCTAGAATCATATAATATTATATGAGGAATGATGAAGATGAAGATGAGACTCAAAAATGAAGGATAGGGAGTTGGGAAAATGCTGTAAACGATATGTGTAACCTTATTTGCTAATGAAAATGGTAAAATGTTTGATCCTTACAAATAGTAGGGTATGTGTCCGAAGCATGGACTTAAAAAATCCAATGTGGGGGCAAAACTTTTGACGATAATCGCAAAATGCGGATGAAAAAATTGGATTTAAAATGATAAATCGAGTATTATTGCTTAGAGATTGAGGATTTATAAAGTTTTAAAGCGTTGAATGTTGTGTTTTCCCTACTTTCCCCACTTTCAGCTATCCTTTTTATGCCTTCCGCTTTCGAGAGCTAGACCAGACTTCCTTTAGTATGTTGGCGGGGGGCAATTTGAGTTTTGAGTGGGGTGCACTTTCACAAAAAGGTCAAAATTAAAAAAAAAATTACACTAACATCGCAACTTTTTTGGCTAGCCATAATGCTTCCACCTCACACTCTAATACATAGGTCCTCTGCGGTGTGTCAGCTGTGAGTTTAAAAAGTAAATGATGTCATGTGTATGGGTAAAAGTAAAAGTGTAAAACTGAATATGATTATTGTTTTCTATTCATGTAGCCTGTAGGATTAAAATTATCGACTTGAAGCATGTAAAAGATTGATTAGCTCCAATGTTTTTTTCTACCAAATTTAGCTCCAATTGGGTACTCTGGTACTTGATAGTTGATAGTTTGCTCCGTTTTGTAAAACGAGGGTCCTTCCTCCTCTACGGTACTCTGCGCGCATTATTATTGGCACCACTTGTAGTGACTACATCTTGCATCATATTACCTTTGATCAACCATGAATCAACTTTTGACTTTCCACTGTGGAAAAAAAATGCTTAAAATTGTTAACATTGTAGTTTTTAAGCTATAAAGAAAGAAAGGACAACTAACGTAAAGATAAAAACTTGACCGATGTGAATTTTCATGCCAAGAGAGTGGACTTTAATCGAGCTGTGTATAAGAATATTTTTTCTAAATTTATAAAGGAGTAATATAA
>OU343216.1:119401181-119478608 GCA_910596185.1 Chrysanthemum makinoi | reverse complement strand
AATTTATTGAGTTTCTCATGGCCATAAACCTCTTCTCGAACTTTTCGTATTCATCACAACCCTAGACATTGGTTCATCAATCGTCTAGAGGTGTCCATTCTTTTGTTTCCGGTAAATGTGAGTAGTATCTTTTCAATTGAGCTTACCGGTCGTAGCTTTGAATTCCGCGCTAAAATGTCTTCAAACTTTCATCTTCATACACTCCGCCTTTATATGTATTAATAATAAATATATTAGAGAATATCTTCATATATATATATATATATATATATATATATATATATATATATATATATATATATATCTATATATAATATCCTGGTTCCTTCCGTTTCCTCAAGGAATAAGAATTCAATGTCATCTAAGTGTAGGGTTCCGAAATCAGCTTCAGTAAAATAGTATCTCGTCTCGCCATCTCTACGTACATTGATGGAAACAAAAGTATGTCCCCATTTCTTTTCACTTTCAACACTGAGAATATCGACGATTCTTTTCGTAGACTACACATCTTTTGTCAGCCAAGGTTGACGAAATCTGAACTTGTAGCCGATTCATTGCTTCATGCCATTGTGTTATTCCGTGTAGTTCCTCTATCTTGTATTCTTTGATGAGATGTTTCTTGAATATGTTATTGAACTCTTCTTCTCCCAGGAATGCCCCTTCTAAGATGGTTGGTGTGAGTCTAAAGATTGATGGAATAATACTTGGATATGCTCTATATAAATAGGCTAAGTTGATTACTCATCCTTTCTACACTTGGATTTAGTTGAGGACCATAGAAAACCTATTATTTGTCATGTGATATCTACTCATTTTCTCCTTCACTAGCATTACCCAACTCTCCTTCATTCACGACAACCATCACAACATCATCACCTTCATACTCTAAAATCTTATGAAACTTGATATTGTTGTTGTTCTTTGTCTTGTTGTGTGGAAGTTGACGGTTGATAAGAATTTAAAATGTACCTTTTTGAGGGGTCATTTAAGCCCTTAATTGATCACTTTTGTATCCGTTATTACTTAATTTCGTATCTTTTCACTTTTTAGGTCTCTTGAAGGCAAATTCTGGAATGACACTTATTCGGACGAAAAGGCGCGAATATACGAAGAAAATGGCCAAAGTCAAGAATCGAGACACTCAAGCTGCTGAAACTGAAGGGGACGGCGTCAGGTTTTATCTGTGACGCCGTCGTGACACATCTTGTGACGGCTCAGTAGCCAAATTTCTTATTTTCAAGTGATGGCATCAGGTTTTAAAAGAGTACGGCGTCGTAGCTCAGACGGCCTAGATTTGATCCAGACGGCGTCAGAGATTGAAGGCGATGACATCACAAGCATAGGTGACGCTGCCACAATGATAACGTGGCCAAGACGAAAACCTAACCCGACGGCGTCACAATTAAAGAGTGACGCCGTCGCAGTTGTAACATTATATATAGAATCCGAATTTTTCAGTTTTTAGAGAGGTAGTTTTGTGGAGTAAAAACCTAAACCGAACCAAGGCTGTCTTGTACAGTATTTTAGGGTTCCATACCCTATTTTACATCAAGATAAGTGTTTTACTTCATTAATTCAATTATGTCTTCAATTGATTGTGTGTATGCTTGCATGTTCTCCATGTCCGGCTAATTTACTTGTGTGTTTGCTTAGGTTATATGAAACTTAGTTATTGAATATTGATTGGTTGTCTCTTATCTTAATCGTTATTGACCTAGTATTGCGATAGGTCATTCGTATTGTTATTAATGCTTGATTAATCTTTGTTGAACCTTAGTTTATAATCACCTAGAGTAATCGTAGGCTAAACATCCAAAGAATACCTTAGTGTTAAGTTTATGAATCCTAGAGATTTTGTAGTCATTAACCTTCGGTAGCTTCAAAGAGTTAGGAATAAACGCATACCCTACAACCTTAGAGACACAACGCGATTAAGAATAACGACGTGACAATTCAACCATCAATAGGAGATAACTAGGGAGTAATAACACCTAAGTAAACACATTCTTAATCATCATACGAGCACACAACAATAGACACACATAGACTCACTCACCTTAGGATTAGATAATTAGATAGTAGAAGTAATCAGTGAAATACCAACCCCAAATCCAAACCCCGAGATTCGTAATTTCCATTTTCTAAAAAAGATAAAAAATAATCTTCCTCAACCCCAACCTTAGCGTAGTAACTTCTCACTAGCATTCCTATTCCCCAGAGAACGATATCAATTCCTGAGGCTTATCCTAATACTACACTACAACGATTAGGTTCACTGCCTAGGGTGTTGAAAACTTGCTCGACGAAAAGGAAGTTCCTTTGACCCCAAACGCCGCTTGTGTAGCATATCACGGTTCTTTCTATTCTTGTGCAGACGAACTTTCCCCGATTATCCTTGACTTCTTCGTCTTCTCCCTTTCATGATTATCGCCTACGGAATCATGATGTGGTCTCTTAAGAATAACGTCTAATCTACATGAGTATTGAAAGTTCGCTCCCTTGTTCAAATATGTGAATAACTCCGGCTCCTCCTCTCTAAGCTCGACATGTTCTAACATCTTTGCTAGCATAATCTCTGTTAATACAAACCATAAAAACGTTTATTTATATTTTACGATCTTCTAATGTTTTATCGATAAAAAACGTAAAATCATTTTAACGAAATAAATAAAATACGTAAAAGCTTTGAGCCAATAGTTTACTAACACACTTTTACTAAACATATTAAAACCATCAAAACATGTTTATCTAAATAACTTATATAAAACCAAAGACATTTTTATAAAACACTAACAAGTAATATTGTTTACTTACATCTTATAAAAGTGTATATTTACTTTGTATATGTTGTAATGGGTAAGTATGGGTAAAAACCAAAGTCCATAACCCATGACCCATAGATGCAGGTTTTCTGACAAGGTTTTAATGTATATAAAGTCTCGTTTACCTATGGTCCACCTTATGCAATCACGGGCAGTGTACCCGGTCGTGTGTAGTGTAGTAAATGGTAAAACCGAGGTCGTCCCAAGAGCTATGTGAGAGGATTCTAATTAAGTCTAGGTGTCACTAGTTTTAATGGTTTAAGGTTTGAAATGATTAATAAACTAATTAAATTAGAAATGAAAGCAAATAAAATAGAGTTGTGATCAATAGGGGTAAAGTGTGCTAACCTAGTTACTCATCCTATCATGTTATGTTCACGTCTAACTACTTACAATTGATTCAAGTGGGGGTTTAAGTCGCTAGGACAGCATTTGGTCAGTTCGTCTTAACCTATCAGCAAAGGTTTCCACTGGAGATCAAGCTACTACCCTTGAAAGTCCAGTTGTTTTTAGTCCCCTAAGCCAAGTCATTAAGTTTCTCTACATGCAAGATTCGTAACAATGAGTGCCCAAGCGCTAGCATCTTAGACACTCATCCCTAACTTCTTAAGTTCATCCAAACGGCGGGTGATCATTTGGTCAGTTCGCACAAGCGAAGAAGGGTCGTCAGTTGGTCAGTTCTTACACTTCCCACTTGGTCTACCTACTTAGGGTCAGTTGGTCAATCCTCTTAAGCAACTAGACACTACCGCCATTCAAAACTACCGAAACTAGGGTAGCTACCAACGAACTATGCATGCATACACTTGAAAACATTATACGGAAGCATATAAACTTAAACAAAACAATTAAGGAATCATAACTAGGCTAGCACCAAAGATTCTTAGCCGATCATATTAAGAAACAATCAATTCAATGTTTGACATAATGAAATACATGAATCGAAAGTAAAAGAAAAGATAATCGCTAATGCTTATCGTTAGGGAGTGATTTCTCCCTTGGACATGGCTCCGTATGCTCTTCAAGATCTGCCTTTGGACCCTCCATGTTCTTCTCTGCTTTTTGGTGTGGAGTGAATGATGTGAAATGCAGAAATTAAGTCTTGTATTTATAGGCGTGATCTAGTTACGGCGTAACTTGAGTTGAGAGTTACGCCGTAACCTTTATAATCCCATAATAATGCTCTCGTAAAGCTGGTTACGGCGTAACACATTGAATGAGTTACGCCGAATCTTCAATACAGGTTACTTTTGTATTGATTACGCCGTAATCGTTGGAAGATTTACGGCGTATCTGATGGAGGTGTGGAACATTCTTTGACCTAGTTGGTTACGACGTAATCCTTAGTGGGAGTTACGCCATAATGGATTGCTGAGTTGGTCTTCTGAGTCACGCGCTAGTTATGGCGTAATGTGAGAGATGGAGCTACGCCGTAACTACTTCACAATAGGCATACTATCATAAGTCTCTTAAGAAAATCTCTAAATCCGCGGCTCATTAGCTCCAATGCTCGTAATTTACCTGAAAGTGAAATATAAAGGAAAACAAGCGTAAATCCATATAAATGAAATAAAATACGAGCATTATCAGGGGGAATTGACACTTAATGTTCAGGACTATTTGATGTTATCACCCATGACCCATGATCCATGACCCATGGTCCATAACCCGTAAACCGGTTTGCAACCCAAAATCCGGACTAAACTGACCCAGTAGCCGGATCCCAGGATTTGCACTGGCCGGATCCCTTGGGTGAGGGATCTGCCGGAATCGTGGGATAGTAGGCATATTTTTCCTATAAATAGTGAGCCATGTCTCTCTTGCTCAATACCACTCTTAGATATACTTTCTCTCTACATTCTAACCTCTCTAACCACCAAGGATCATTTTATGTAGTTTTATCTTTGTGTGACTCTGTAGGTTCCTCTTAAAGGTGAGATCACCACCTCTTGAAGACGTGCAAGCTCAAGATCATGAATTGCTAAGCTTCGTCATCATCAAAACCACTAAAGTGCATTTTGTTGATAGTTCTTTCCTCCCTCCAAGGAAAGAAAAACAATTCGAAAAAAAGATATGGTTGTTACACGAATAAACAAAATCAAACTTGATACATCTGGAAATAATCTTCAACCAGACTACCAGAATAATCTTCAAAAAACCTTCAAATCAACGTGTCAAACTTTTACGTTCATATAAAAATGAGAAAAAAGAAAAGCTCAACAAAAGATGCATTTATAGATTGTTGATATATAGTCGACTGAATTTTGAAGAGACTTTCCGAAAATTAAATGTTAATTCACGGGAGATTTTTACGCCCCATTAGTATTTAACAATCTTAATTACCTTTATTGAAGTTGAAACAGTGAATAGAGTCTGATGTGGCTTTATTGAGGTGGCATTTATGACATGACAATATGTCCTATGTAGATTAAATGACATGGCAAGGTTTAAAAAAATCCTTCTTTTATTATACTAATCGGATACATGCGCACAGTGGCGGCGATAAGTATAGGTATATGTGTTTGCTTACCCGCTTAGCGAATTCATTTCACAACACTCCCAATATATATGTGTTAGTTGTATGTGTTTGTTTGGGTTACCCGTAGCTTTCCCGTGACATCATTATTCCCGCATATAGAAATACCCTCGCAATCTCTTACCCGTCAAACACTCCTCTCAAAAGTATATGATTTTTACGAATCAAGATTGTATTGATTGAAATAAAGGTTAAGGTTGTAAAAATTTGAATCAAAATAAAATAAAACCACTAAAAATGTAAAATTAAAATAATAAAAATATATCAAAATGGATGTTGAATTAAAGAGTACAAAGTTGTAGAAAATATGGTGAAATTAGATTATATAAAAAAAATAGATAAAAAGATATTTCAATTTGAAAATAAAGATAAATTTTTAGTTGAGAAGTGACACATGTCACCTAATAATTGGAGCTCCTTATCTTAATTTTTAGTGGTTAGGAGTTAGGCTTGGAGTTTGTTAAGAAGTGACACATGTCACCTCATGATTAAAGCTACTTATCTTAATTTTTGGAGTAAAGTCCAAAATACATCCCTGTGGTTTGTCCCGTGTCTCGCTTTACATCCCTAAACGTTTTTTGGCACAAAACTATCCCTCCGTTAGTAAAGTTGGCACAAATACATCCCTTTGTTAGTAAAATCAGCCAATGAGGACTAACGGTGCAATTTTTCTCTGTTATTTGCGAACGGGAGAGAGAATATTTGCACCGTTAGCCCTTAGGACTAATTACGCAATTTACTTTCGAAAATAAATTGCATCGTTAGTCCTCCACCACTATCACCGCTACTTTAACCGCCACCTACCACCTCCATCGCCGCCTCCACCCACCACCACCCAACGCCACCACCCCCACCTCCACCGCCACCACTGCTACCACCACCCACCTCCACCAACGCACCCACCCACCACCTCCACTATCGCCATCTACCGCCACCACTGCCAGCACCACTCACCTTCACCGCCGCCACAAACTGCAACCACCACATATACCACCACCACCCACCACTACTACCACCACCCACCACCGCCATCCATCGCCACCACTGCCACCACCACCCACCCTCCCAATTTTTTTTGATGGTGGTGGGTGGCTGATGGGGGTGGTGTCGATGGAGGTGGGTAGCAGAGTGGTGTTGGTGGTGGTGCTACAAGGAGGTGGTTATGGTGGCGGGTGGGTAGCGGCGGGGAGGTGGGGGTTGGAGCAGTGAGTGGTGGTGGGTGGTGAGTGGTAGTGAGGTGGTAGGTGGCGGATAGGTGGTGGAGGTCTAACGATGCAATTTATTTCCAAAAATAAATTACATAGTTAGTCCTAAGGACTAATGGTGCAAATATTCTCTCTTTCGTTAGGAGATAACGGCGAAATATTTGCACTGTTAGTTCTTATTGACTGATTTTACTAACCGGGGAATGTATTTGTGCCAACTTTACTAACGGAGGGATGGTTTTGTGCCAAAAAAAAGTTTAAGAATGTAAAGCGAGACACGAGACAAATCACATGGATGTATTTTGGACTTTACTCTAATTTTTGGTTAAGAGTTAGGATTGAAGTTAGGATTGGGTTATCCATGCATTATAATAGTACTAGAAGGGTACCCGCGCATTGCGGCTAACTAAATTTTTTGGCAAACAATATATTTCGATTACATGTTTTTTTTTATAATGACTTTATGTAGAAATGTGTACGGTTCGGTTTGAGTCGGTTTTTGGCTAAATTCTTTATAGAGTAGTAAAAGAGTATAGAACTATACATGTAGATAAGAGATAAAACACAAACTTATCAACCAAACTACTAAACACTTAATAAATTTTCGGCTTAAAAGACAAAATGAAAATCAGTAGTCCAACACAATTCAGTTAAAATTTTGGAGTCCAAGTCTAAACAGATAACCCTATATCTATATACACATCACCCTAATTTAACTCTTCACTTTGTACAGTCAACCTAATTTTTTTCTCTCAAGCCACCTTGTTTTCTTTATACCAAACACTGCCACTTTCCCAAACCAAACTATTTGTAATTCGCACAGACACTCAACTCTTACAAGACCCTTGTTGTTTCTTTTTGTTTCGTTCGTTTTCCTTCATTTTCGCCCATTTTCATCCATTTTCATATGTTTTCGTCCATTTTCATACGTTTTTTCGTCATTTTTCACGTTTTCATGTTTTTTTCGGTCCGTTTTATACGCTTTCGTCCATTTTCAATCGTTTTCGTCCGTTTTATACATTTTAATCCGTTTTCATAGGTTTATATACGATTTCGTCCGTTTTCATATGTTTTCGTATGTTTTTTTACGTTTTCTTCCATTGTTAGACGTTTTCGCTCGTTTTCTTACGTTTTCGTTGGTTTTCATATGTTTTCATCCATTTTTATTCGTTTTCGTCCATTTTCATTCGTTTTCGTCAGTTTTTTAGGTTTTCATGCATTTTCGTTCGTTTTTAGACGTTTTCGTCTGTATTTATATGTTTTCATGTATTTTCGTTCGTTTTTATATGTTTTCGTCAGTTTTCAGACGTTTTCATACGTTTTCGTCCATTTTTATACGTTTTCATCCATTTCTAGACGTTTTCGTCTGTTTTTAGATGTTTTCGTCTGTTTTTATACATTTTCATACTTTTTCATTCGTTTTATACGTTTTTCTCCGTTTTCAGACGTTTTTGTCCCTTTTAATTCGTTTTTATATGGTTTTCATTCAATTTTATACATTTTTGTCCGTTTGTAGACGTTTTCATTTTGATATTTATAAGTAACACTTATTTATCTCTTGTGATATAACACTGTAAGGAAGATGAAGAGTATTACATTTTTCATCGTGTATGTGTTATCAGTTGTGATACTCAACTAAGAAAAATGAACAGAATCATCACAGTAATATAATAAGTGATGTTTATTATTATTTCTTTCATATATACTTGGTAAAATACTAGATTCTTATCAAATTTGGTAAGAATGTAATATTTCACATTTTTAGTTGAGTATCACAACTGATAACACATACATGATGAAGAATGTAATACTCTTCATCTTCCTTATAGTGTTATATAACAAGAGATAAATAGTGTCACTTAAAATATCAAAATGAATACAAAAAAGCAAACTATGAAAATAGAGACTTGACATATTCTGAAAATCAAACAAGTGTTGCATTAAATTAGCATTTTTTGAGCAAAATAAGAATTCACCTAAAGAGACTTTAACCATTTTATTTCAACTAAGAGTATAATATCACAAGTGATAGATAACATTTGTTGCATTAAAAAATATCGCTTGTCAATTGCGATGAAGGCATAAAACTATCTTGTAAATGAAAATTATAAAAATATTAGAAAACACATAGGTGATAATATATAAAAATATACAAAGCAATAAAATATCTCAGGTGATATTAAAGGTTAAAAAACATACTTATTTGTTTATGAAATATCACAAGTGATATTAGATATTATTATTTTTTATTTATTTTTATTTATAAAATATCACAATTGATATTAGACATGTAATATAATAAAGTTTAATAATAAGCATGAAACGTGTGAAAATAGACGAAAACGTATAAAAACAACTGTAAAAAATGGACGAAAACGTACAAAAACGTCTGAACAGACAAAAACGTATAAATTCGAATAAAAAGCGAATAGAAACGTATGAAAACGGAAAAAAACGTCTGAAAACGTTTAAAAACGTATGAAAATGGACAAAATCATATGAAAACGAACGAAAACGTCTGAAAACAAACGAAAACGTCTAAATATGGACGAAAATGTAAAAAAAACAGACGAAAACGTATATAAACCTATGAAAACCTTTAGGAAGGACGAAAACGTCTGAAAACGTATAAAAACGGACGAAAATATATGAAAACATAAAAAAACAGAAGAAAACGTATAAATATGGATGAAAACAGATGAAAACGTATGAAAACAAACGAAAACGTAAGAAAACGGACGAAAACATATGAAAACGGACAAAAACATAAGAAAACGGGTGAAAGCGTTTAAAAATGAAAAAACGGACGAAAAAGTATGTAAACGGACTAAAACGTATATAAACCTATGAAAACGGATGAAAACGTGTAAAACGGACGAAAACGTGTAAAACGGAAGAAAATATATGAAAACTTAAAAAAACAGATGGAAACGTATGAAAATGGACGAAAACGTACTAATACGGACAAAAACGTATGAAAATGAATGAAAATTTAAGAAAATAGACGAAAACATATGAAAATGAACTAAAACGTATGAAAACGTAAGAAAATGGACGAAAACGTTGAAAAACGGACGAAACAGATGAAAACGTATGAAAACAGACGAAAACGTATTAAAGCGAAGAAAAAAAAGCGAATAAAAAAAACGTGAATAACGCGAATTAAAAAAAAGAAAAAGAAAAACGTTAATATATAAAAAACGTGAATTAAAAAAAATGTGAATAGAAAAGAAATACAAAAAAACAAGAAAAAAACATAGACTTAGATTTAAATATTTAATTTTAGGTTAATCCTCACTATTAGATCAAACTAGATGAATTATAAAAATTTATCACTTAATAAGCATGAATTTTTAAATAAGCAAATTAAAGTGCCTCCACGAAAACATAATAGAAAGTTAATCACCTAAAAACATAATCACGTTTTTACCGCCGCTCGTGCTACTACATAAATTGATGTAGAGAAAAGACAAAAAAGATATAAAAGGGTTGTATTCTGGTTTAGTTTTCCTCCCCTCAATGAAAAACAGGTACTTTTGACCCGACCCGGATCTTTCTATTTGTGGGTGCAGGAACTCACAACTCACATAGTAGAAGAACAAATAAAGGGTCTCACGAGATTTTGAGGTTGGTTGTTATTGTCGAAGTATTTTTTTTGTAGAGTCTTTGGATATCCTTCACCCTTATGGAATAAGTCTCGGATACCTCCTAAGACGAAAACGTTAGTCTCGCCCGGTGTTATCCTGGACCAAACTCCGCGTGAGAGTAAGTAAGGGCTAACGAATGGTATAGTATAAATGTGTGTGTGTGAAAAATGATATCTTTTACCATTCGTATGTGTATTTATACTCCTTGATGTCACTATCTGGTCCCTAGGCCTGTCGCATTCTATGGGGCCGTTGGTGCTGTCAGGACTGACACCGTCCTCGACAAACTATCTCTGAGTCATCTCGACCCTAGGAGAATGAGACGAATTGTATCCAGGCTAAATGCCAAAGGTACTGTCAGGTCAACGAACCCTTCGGATATTGGCCTTTCGGTACGCCCTCCGACAGAGTATTAGGTCCTTCGGCTATTGAGCCGATGGGCCATATACGTCGTCATGTCCCCCCAGTATCATGCTACTTGTTTTTGACAAGTGACGTGATACTTAGTCTAATCGTCTATTGAGTCCTTCCGGAGTCATTGGGTTTGTCTCGATTGGATGGGCCTGGCCAGGAACAGTGAGCCCAAGCCCATTAGGGGAAAACAAATTAAAATAAGTTTTACCGGGTTCCGTGGGATCATGCCACATGGCAGACGCGTGTCCGCTGACCGCTCAGATTCGTCCGCGTGCTTTCCTAACACGATGGGACGTTTCGTGTCCCTACCTCTCTTGCCTATATAATTCATTTTTACCTCATTTGCCAATTTTACTTTTTACTCTTATCTCATTCACTGTTTGTTTTCGAGTTCTCCGGCGAAATCCAAGTGCGTTCCTTCTCTCTCACTTCATCTTCGTTTGCGTTGCCTCCTTGTTTATATCCCATGGCTTCTGGTTCGGAACATCCTGCTTCCGATCTTGCTCCCAAATCGGACATGCACATCTATTCCTCCGTCCTTTCCGAATGGGAGTTGGAGGCCCTCATTAGTGAATACGGAATTCCAATGGATCTGCACCCTCGCTTACCTCCAACGGACTTTACCATGAATAATCTGCCGGGGGATGCCATTGGTTTGTATGAGCAATATTTTGCGTTCTCAGGGGTTCGTGTTCCTTTCTCCACTTTTCTTTTAAAGGTGATAAAGTATTTCAAGGTTCACATCTCTCAGTTTGTGCCCATCGGGTTGAATAGGCTAGTTATGTTTGAGGTATATTGCCAGAGCCTGGAGATTGAGCCCACTGTGAATTTGTTCCAGGTTTTTTTATAAGTTGAATAATCAGGGACATTGGCTCTCATTCGCGAGTCGAACCGGAGGAGATTCCCCGGCGGGTTTAGGGTTTAGGGTTTAGGGTTTAGGGTTTAGGATTCAAAGAGATATGTTCAAGTTTGAAAAATTGGAAGGACAACTTTTTTCTAATTGACCGGAGGGCCATCCCCGAGGCCATGCCCTGGAGGCATCCGTACTCAAATGTTTCGGATGATGCTCCGTTGGGAGGTTATGCGGGTGCTGATGTTTGGAAGTTGTGTGAGGGAGTGGTAGATCTCTGACCTATTCATTCAGGTCTTTTGTACGAAGTCGGGATAATGAAGGTCTGGAAGCACTCCGATTTTCATCTGGAGTTTAAGGATATTGACAAGAATGGTAACGCAAATGTTTTAGGTTTATCCCAGCTTTTTATAATGTGCCTCCTCCTTTGTTAATTTGGTTAATGATTTCCTTCTAATTTGTGCAGTTGTCACCATGGCTCGTTATCTACGTCTGAGATCTGATCAAGGGTCCAGGTTGGGCCGAGGTCGTCCGCTTGCTGAGGGGGAGGAGATACCTCAACACGTGACGCAGCTGTTGCCCATCGGCTAGCGCGTCCCCTAGCCAAGTAGAGTGCAAAGGATCATGGAGAAGGCAGACCCGGCAGTATTGAAGGCGAAAGAGAAGAAAAGGAAACAAATGTAGAAGCGTTCAGCCACCGGGGATTCATCTATGCTGAAGAGGCGGAGGCCTCCTTCTCCTTCCATCGAGCTATCGTCTAGCCGAGAGGATTCTCAAGGAACCCATTCAGTTACTCCTCTGAATACTGTGGGCCCGGAGGGGACTGCTGAAAATATGGAGCAGGTGGTAGCGGGAGGTGGTGATACCGGTGACCGAGAGGGGAGTTTGACGGAGAAGGATTTGAGTGCGCATGTTGAAGAGATTTCTCAGGATTTGACTGGGAATGTTCAAAGGACTGGGGGACCTGTCCAAGGTACGATTTCTCTCGAGTCTCCCTCTTTTTTTAATTGTGTCGCTATATTTTTGTTGATATCCTTTGTCTTTTTGCAGGACCTGAGGCGGGTGGTCACGAGGCTGTTTTTCGTCATGCCATTCCGTTTTTCGGAGGTACCTTTTGGTCCCGAATTTTACTCTTCTCTTCTCTTTTTTTATATATGTGGGACTGATTCCCTTTCTTTTTCCAGGTGGGTTTGGTCGAACGGGTTCTGGTGAGCCCTTCATTCCCGGCTGGGGTTTGTCGGCCAATACTAGTTTGAATAATGCTGTTCAATGCCGGGATATGATGATTAATCTCGTTCCTCCCTTTATCTGCACGAATCAAGAAGACCTGACTGATGATCGGGCTTTGTATAGGGATGGTTTAACTGTGTCATGGGTCCTTGGCTGTTGCCGGGTGTTCAAGAGGTTCGGCGTTTAGGTCATCATTACTCAGAGCTCTACAAAGCCCTCTACTCTACTTGCTACGGTATTGACTCCCACTCTCGAGACCCGAATAGCCTTCGGGCTCAGATGGAAGCTAATGAGAAGCTTGCCCAGGATCATCAAGCTCTCCAAGTATCTCGCCAGGATTGTGGCCGGAGGGAGGAGGAGTTGAGTTCCCGCTTGGCCTCTTTGGAGAGGGAAGTGAATGAGTTAAAAGCTAGGGATGGGGAGAGGGAGAAGAAGATGGAGTTGTTGGAGGAAGCTTTGAGGAAGAAAGAGGCTTCGTCATTGAGGGCTGATGTTGAGAAGCTTGCTGAAAGTGCTGGTCATGAGGAGATTTTGTGGTTCAATTATGTGAAGGAGCTGATTCCAGTGGTCATCCGGTGCTTGCATGGGAGTACAGAGTACCAACAGGCTTGGGAAGATGTTTTTAATGCCACCATCGAAACTGGCTATCTGGATGGCCTAAGGGAGGGCCGCGATGAGGAGGAGGTGAACAAGATTCTTGCCACGCAGAAGGACTTTAATATGCAGGCTGTTGAGGGATTTACCGGTGCCTATGACGAGATGTTCACAAGGTCCTTCCCTTATATTGAAAAGATCAAACGTTCCTATCGTCTTCCCCTCGCTGATTTAATGAATGTGCTCCCTGATGGATCTGGATCTACTCCCGGTCTTTGGCACTTCCGGAGGATCATAACCCTTTCTTTCTTATTTTATGGACTTTGAATGTTGGAACAATGTTCTATTTGTGTTGTGGCAGGCCTGCGTGCCTTTGAGTGATGTAATCAGACAATTTATATTCGTATCTTTGTGGTAGTTGGATGTAATCTTGACAATGTTTGTGGCAATGTTAATTTGGGCCGTTCGTGTGTCCGGACAGTCACTTTTGATTATTTATGTATCCATGTTTGTGTTTATGTATTTCATTATCGCCTGTTAGTGAATACACCTGGGAGCTCATCCCTGGCGTCGTCACGCCTTCAGGGTATCTGCGTGCCGTTCGGCTCTTCCCTTAATGTCTTGGCATTATTCGGGGGTATGCGGTTGCCTTACCGAATGGTATGTGGGCCTTCCCTAGTTTCGTTGCACTTATGGGGGTAAAGTAGTTATAATCGTTGGGTTTTCGGGTGCGCGGTCGGAGGTAGCTAATCTCCGCCAGCTGCACCTTCTCCCTTTGCATGAGACATAATCATGGGAAAATTTTCCTCCTCCATCATAGGCAGGGGAATATAACATTACTTAATGAAAGTAGAAATAAAATAGTCAATGCCCATAGGCTTACATTTCATTTGTTGATACTCTAAATAAAACACTTTTTTAAATTCATGGCGTGCCATTTCCGGGGCACCTCTTCTTCGTCCATAGTTTCCAGCTTGTATGAGCCGTTGAGATTTGCTTCCTTGATCCGATAGGGCCCTTCCCATTTTGGTCCCAGCTTGACCTGATCTTCGGCTCTACTAGCTTCATTCTTCCGGTATACAAACTCTCCTGGTTTAAAGGATACCAACCGTGCCTTTCGGTTGTAGTACTTTTCTAGCTTCGTTTTGTACCTAGCTTCCATCACAGCCGCCTCTTCTCTCCGTTCCTGCAATAGGTCAAGATTGAGGCGAATTTCCTCTTCATTTTGCTCTTCTATACGACGAGGGTCTTCCTCCTCGAGACCTTCCCACACCATCCTCGTTCTGTACGTCGGCATACCTATCTCTGCCGGTATGACTGCTTCACTTCCATAGGTAAGGCTGAAGGGTGTTTCTCCATTGCTCGTCTTGATGGATGTTCGGTGTGCCCAGAGAACGTTCGGCAGCTCATCCACCCATCCTGCCTTGGCACGTCCTAACCTTGCCTTGATTCTCTCCATCAATCTTTTATTCGCCCTTTCTACCAGTCCGTTGGCCTGTGGATGGGCTATGGCTGTGTTAATTTGCTTGATGTTGAGCTTTTCACACCAATTTTTGAAGGGATTATCCACGAACTGTTTCGCATTATCCTTGATGATGATGGCCGGAAGACCGAAGCGACACACTATGTTGTCTCACACAAACCTCGTGACATCTTTGCCGGTGATCCTTGCTAGTGGTTTGGCCTCCGTCCATTTAGTGAAGTAGTCGATAACGACTAAGATGAATTTAACTTTTCCTGCTGATGAGGGTAAGGGACCTACTATATCCATACCCCATTGGTAGAAGGGCCACGGGGCCATGATGGGAGTCAGCTTGGTTTTTGGGAGCTGCGGTACTAGGGAGGGGATCTGGCAGGAGTCACATTTGAGTATCTCATTTCTGGCATCCTGGTGCATGGTGGGCCAATAGTATCCCTGCTGCATGGCTTTTGCTACTACTGATCGAGGGCCGGAATACATCCCACAGGCTCCCATGTGTATTTCTTGTATAACGTAGTTCGCCTGTAGAGGACCCACACATCTCATCATAGGTACCAGGTATGCCTTTTTGTAGAGTACCCCGTCTTTCATGATGTATTGGTTGATCTTCATCCTCAGGGTGCGTGCCTCGTTTGGGTCATCCGGCCAAATCCCCTCTTCAAGACACCGGATGATGGGAGTCATCCAATTATCTCCATCTTCTTCAACAATGTTGTTGACTTCTTTCCCCTCTGTCGACCTTTCCCGTAGCACCTTCACCAGCACCTCTTTTTTCAGGTGATCGAAAGCAACCGTAGCCAGTTTGCTAAGGACATCTGCCTTTTGATTCTGGCCTCAAGGGATGTTCTGGATGGTGAAGTTTTCGAAGCCTGCCACATAATCCTTTGCTTTCGTCAGATATTTGATCATGCTTTCGTGAGTTGCCACGTAATCCCCATTTATCTTGTTGGCCACCAGCTTGGAATCCACCCGAACTACGAGATTGCGGACATGCATGCTTTCTGCCATTCATAAACCTGCCAGCAGGGCTTCATACTCAGCCTCGTTGTTGGTGCTTTCAAAATCCAGCCGAATAGCATAGGTAAACTCCAATCCTTCGGGGCTAATCATGACAGACCCGCTCCGGTGCCCTTGTTGTTAGATGCCCCGTCGGTATATAGGAGCCTGTTACTTATTGGATTTCACAAACACATCATTCTATGATTCAAAGTGGGCGTATAGAGGTTTAGATAGAGAAAGTTTAGAGAGAGAAAGAGAAGAGAGTTGGGAACTATGTGAAACAAAGAAAAATGGTATTGAAGCTCCAACCCTCTACCTTGGGAGGTAGAGGGTATTTATAGTGTCTTACATATACGCCCTCCTACGGTCTGTGATCGAGCATACAGGGGGTAAAGACCCGTCCGTCCTCCACGGTGTTACTTATTAAACTACTTATTAACATAACATAACTACGACTACGAGCTTTCTAACGAATACATATACTTGAGGTGACCGACTCTTTAACTCATGGATTTTCTAAATCCTAACAATCTCCCCCTAAGGGAGGTCACCTCAAATTACATTGAATACAAACAGATATTACATTTTGATTGTTCTTGATTTCCTGATTAAGTTCATTGCTTTGTGGTCCGTAGTCTTTAATTCTTCATGTTCTGCATGTTTAATACTTCAAGTGGAGGTCTTTATCTGATCCACGTGTTGATAATCTTTGAGCC
This sequence comes from Chrysanthemum makinoi, assembly GCA_910596185.1. Classification (NCBI taxonomy): domain Eukaryota; kingdom Viridiplantae; phylum Streptophyta; class Magnoliopsida; order Asterales; family Asteraceae; genus Chrysanthemum; species Chrysanthemum makinoi. Next base: position 119,462,115 of record OU343216.1, on the reverse strand, counting down.
AGCTTGAGATCATCCGCCAACATATATCTCTGGCTCATCCTTTGCATTGTTGCCATCATGTGATCTTGTGACATTTGGACCGACATGCTCAAATTCTAGATCATGATGTCTTCTCATCAGAGTTGTGAAAGCTTTTAATGAATCATGATATTTGCAGCAGCGTAGTAGAAGCATGGAGTGAGAATATCAGAGTTGTTGATGCTTTTATCATGATTTCTTTAGATGTGAATGTGTTGTGTGAGCATGCGGCTATGGATTGACTCCTCAATTGTGAACAGCTGCACTTGTCGGGATGTACCTGCATAATTCAGTTAGCAATAAAATTGCACGAAAGTGTCTTTGATCACTTTCGTTGAATTGAGGTACACGGCCCACGTTTCCCCGTTTATCAGTACAAGTACTGCCTGTGATCAGGTAGTATTTCTAAGAATCTCCTTGACAGGGTTTCGCAGCTACTCTAGCCATTCTCAAACCAGAACGTCTCAAAGAAGACAACACGGAGTGTGTGAACCAGCAAATTGAGATTTACTGATTGATTTAAAATGATTTGAACAACAATCGTGTATTGCATATCAGAAACAATTTTCGCAATACAACGAAGGTTTTAGATGAAAAATCAATTTTCAATCATAAACACCTTTTGATATTTGAAAATGTGATACATAGTCGATGTGCCATAGAAAAATGATTTTTGCGCACAATGACTGGTTTTTCAAAGATATCCGTCAATCCATTACCTGAACTAGGATTGATTCATAATTTTGAATCGCCCCATTGTTTCTGTTCAGTTGTCACATGGTTGATCTATTGGATAGATCTCACATGCCACCTACCAAGAGCTTGTTTGATATTGGCTCTAGAAGGTTTTCCATCTTCATTGTGAATATGTTTGCATATTACTCAGATGTTCTGGCAATACCACAAGGATAATGCGTAGGACTCTTAAAATATATTCTCTCTTTCCACATTGTGTGAAATAGAGAGTCTTCATTGACAGTGTCCTAATGAGATTTATTGATGATCTCGTGGCTCTAGACTCAATTGTGCACATTTGGTTCCTATGCCGGAGACTAGGGAGAGGGTCTCCTTTTTCAATATCAACAATCTCTAGGAGAGAGTCGATAGATTATGTAGGTTCCCCATGAGAATGAAACAAGTCTTTTTAAGAGGAACTTGAGTAGCTAGGGAAGTTTAGTGCAGTGCGTCACTTGGTCCATGACGTCGTGTCTTCAATACCGGTGTTACCTTGGTAACCACCAGTAGCATATGAATTGAATCCGGTTTCTGCCCTAAGGTTGAAATAATGGAGGGCTATTTCTTTTCACCCTTTTCTCATTCATTTCTTTTTCATTCTTCAACCCCTTCAATGCTTACCGAGACTTCATAACTAGAACCTTGTTGGGTTTATTCCAGTACTAGCTTTGTCTCAGTCTGCACTCTTCCCATTTCTCATTTATCTCCTTTTTCCATCACACCTAAGGACTTCTACACTATCTAGTGGATTGTCCCTGGGTAGATCCCTCCAGCTCTGGCGGGAACGTGGGAGCGAATACCTAACCTAACCATCCTTATAACTCCATACATAAAGTAAATTTGTTCAGTCTTTTGGTATTGTTCTTCTTCCATTGGAACCAATTGAAAACCATTTGAAAATCAATCCAAGCACTTGTGATACATGATCAAAACATTTTGTACCTGAATTGTTTTTGACATTTTTAGAAAAAGCTCCTCCTCAACATGTGCATCATATATTTTGAAATAGTTTTGGCACATGGAGGCAAGAGGACTTGAAAATCTCAGATTTAAGAATGAAAGATTCGATTCTTTGATCAACAATTTCTAAAAGATATCAACATCACTTTCCCGATCAAAATTAGTATTTTTCATATTTTTTTAAAGATATTTTTGAGAAAGGATGTGGTTTTCAAAAGAGTTGCTCCCCCTCAACTTGTGCATATAATTTTTGAAATTGTTTTGCACAAAGAGGAAAGAGTTCTTAGAAGCACTTTCACGATCATATAGCCATACGGAAACCATTAGAAAATCAATCAAGGTACATTATGTTAAAACATATAAATATTTATACCTTGAAGGTTTATTTTACTTTTAAAATGCCCCCCCCCCCTCAATATGTGCTTCGAGATTCGAAAAGAGTTTAGCACATATTTGATGGAGCTTGCACTTTGAGACAAATCATCACGTTTTAACCCTTTATGGTATAAGAAAGATGCTCCCCCTTAACATATGCATGGAAAAATTTTCAAGTCATTTGAGATTTGTGATCTCTGTTGATTTAAATTTTTTTTGAAAGCATTTGAGGAGAATTGTGACTTGCTTATGAACACATTTAACCGATAAGGATCAAATCTGAGACTTTAAACTCCAATGATTAAATATGCTTGAGTATCTTTTGAAAACATGACATTAGCCTTGGTCTAGATCCATTTGATAAAGAACATTGTTCATTTTGATTATCCAAACTTAGACCCTGCTTGAGTACGTGTCAATTGATTGAAAAATAACTTTTTGTGTTAATGAAATCATTCTCCCCCTCAATCAATGACATGAGTTGTTGATTGAGTGTTAGAGATGTTGTCAAAGAATAAACCCAGATGATTTTTCAAAAATATGGTCCAAGTTATTTTTAAAGCAATTTTGTTTTCATTAGATGACAAATATTTTTCATTAACTATTTTGTTTTCATTAGAGGGAAACATTTGTCTTTTTGTTGACAAACATTTGGTTTTTAGAATCAGAGCATGAGATTTTTTTTTGTTAAAAAAAACAAGATTTAAGCATGGCTCTGTTCTTTCGTTTTAAACACGAGTTACTGTCTGAAATAATAGTAAGCCACCATTTTTCTCCATCTCATATTTTTGGTATTTTTTAATTTTCTTATTTTTTTTATTAAAAAAAAAAGTTTATGTACATTCGAACTTCATCTAAAGACCCGTGTCACTCTTTGAATGACAGCTCAAAGTCCGTAGATGTTATCGAAATAAAAGAACATGACAAAAATGACAATATTTTTTGAAATTTCCAGATTTTTTAAATTTTTTATGGATTTTTGAAAATTTTATAATTTTCTATTTTCTTTTTGTTGGTTTTATAATTTTGTATTTCGTTTTTGTGAAAATATGTACTAAGGATAGATGAAGAGATTCCTTTACTCCTCTTCTTCCTCTTGAAGACGTTTGATTATCTCAGGTTGAAGACTCTTGAGTCCAAGATGGGGAAGAATAAACTCGAAACGTTCTCGAGGGAGTGCCTTAGTGAAGATGTCTGCTAGCTGATATTCAGTTCTCACAAAGTAAAGTTCTACCACACCTTTTTCCACTTGTTTCCGGATGAAATGATGTCGAATGTCGATGTGTTTTGCTCTTGAATGTTGAATGTTGTTGCAGGAGAGAGCAATGGCACTTTTGTTATCACAATACAGAGGAATTTTGTTGAAGTCAAAGCCATAGTCAGATAGTTGGGATCTCATCCATAGGATTTGAGCACAACAAGATGACATGGCAATGTATTCAGCCTCTGTAGAGGATATCGACGTACTCATTTGTTTCTTAGAAGACCGCTTACAAGTTTTTCCCCAAGAATTGAGCACCACCTATGTGCTTCGACGTGTATCTTGACACCCGCATGGTTTGCATCTGCATATCTTTAGTGAGTGACATGTTGGTGTTCTTTGGATACCAAAGTCCCATGTTAATGGTACCTTGGAGATACCGAAAGACCCGTTTAACTGCTTCAAGGTGCTTTTTGGTAGGCTTAGCCTGGTAACTAGCACACATGCATACAACGAATAGAATATCAGGTCTACTGGCTGTGAGGTACATCGGGGATCCAATCATACTACGATATTTCGTTTGATCAACCATGATCCCTGAGTGGTCCTCATGTTTGGTTTGGCTCCCACCATGGGAGTGTCAACGGTGTCACAAGTGTCAAATCCAAATTTCTTTAAAGATCATTTGCATATTTAGATTGATTGATAAAAATGCCTCCGGGACTTTGTGAAATTTGTAATCCCAAGAAAAATGACATTTGTCCTATCATAGACATTTGAAATTTGGAGCCCATTTCATTTGAAAAACGGTCACATTCGGTAGGGTCGGTCGAGGCAAAAATAATATCATCTACATAGATTTGAACATGAATTAAATGTTTTCCTGACTTTCTGGAGAACAGTGTGGGATCCACTGCTCCTTTGCTGAATCCAGTAGATAAGAGGAACTTAGATAGGGTATCATACCACGCCCTTGGAGCTTGTTTCAGACCATAGAGATCCTTATTTAATCGATAGACATGAGTAGGACGTTCTGGATCCACAAAACCTTCAGGCTGGCTGACGTGCACGACTTCTTTCAGATCACCATTAAGAAAGGCAGTCTTAACATCCATTTGATAAACTATCATGTTCTTGCTAGCAGCGTTAGCCAAGAAGATTCTTATCGCCTCAATACGTGCAACTGGAGCAAATGATTCCTCAAAGTCAATACCCTCCTCTTGGCGATATCCTTTTGCAACAAGTCTTGCCTTGTTCTTTAATACATCCCCATGCTCATCTAGTTTCACTTTGAAGATCCATTTGAGAGCAATGATCATAGCGCACTCAGGAGCTGGTACTAATTCCCAAACATCAAGTCGGTCAAACTCATGTATTTCTTCCTGCATTGCATTGAACCAACTGTCCTCTGACATTGCGGTTTTGACATCTTTTGGTTCAACTTTTGACAATATGGAATTGAAGAAGCACCATAAGGCATCTCAAGTTGCAAGTCAAGTTTCTACGGTGGATACCGGGCGAGAGGGATTCCCTATGATATTATCCAACGGATGATCGTGTGTCCATTTTCTGAAATGCTCGTGTGGTTGTGGTTGAAGAACTGAGGTAGCAGAGTTGTTTTCCCCTGATGAAGATGTATCTAATGATGAATCAGGGGCAAAAATGTGTTCAAATGGTGCATCTTCTAGAGTGGCAAAAGGGTTTTCATCATTTGTGACTGCAACAACATTTCCATTGTGTACACTTGAAGATTGAAGACTTGAGAATGATGAAGAATGATCTGCAGTAGGCGCTTCGTGAGACAACGACATAGAGATGGATGGATTGGCTGTGTTGGTTGGATTAGGAGCAGCCTCTGTTGAAGTAGTAGAGTGGATGTTGTCCTAAAATTCAAAGTATTCATCAAACATCTGATTAAACAATTTCTTCACATCTTCTTCCGAAGGTGGTACATATGGAACTGCAGATGAGGGATTCTATACAAGGGAGGAACTAATGGGACTACTTTGAGAAGCGGGTCCAGAACTGGATTGTCCAGGAGCCATTTGCCCGGTCAGCTCATCAAACGTAACGTGAATTTTTTCCATGATATTTCGGGCTCTTTTGTTGTAGATTCAGTATCCTTTTCTGTTTGGTGCGTATCCTACAAATACTCCAATGTCCGCTTTAGCTTTCAGTTTACCTAAATCTTGACCCTCATTAGTTGGATAACATAATGCACCAAACACACGAAGGAATGATAGATCAGGTTTTCGATTGTGGACCAGTTCATATGGAGTTTTTCCATGAGTTGTGTGAATTAGGGATCAATTTTGAGTGTAGCATGCAGTGGCAATGGCTTCAGCCCAGAGAAATGTTGGAACCTTTGAGTAAATCAGCATTGTTCCGCGGCTTCCACGAGAGTTCGGTTTCGTCTTTCAACTACTCCGTTCTGTTGAGGAGTTCGTGGAACACTTCTTTGATGACTGATTCCAACGCTTTCATAAAACTCACTAAGTTATTTATTAACAAACTCAGTTCCATTTTCTGTTCGGATGATTCTGACAGTCTTGTTAAGTCGAACCTGCAGCTGTTTGATAAGTTTAATGATGACATATGGAGTTTCATCCTTTATCCTCAAGAACTTAACCCAAGAGAATCGAGAGTAATCATCAACCACGACTAACACATATTTCTTCTAGTTAATTGTCTGCACTCTCATGGGTCCACATAAATCCATGTGAATGGTATAAAGAACTTCCATAACTGAATTTGTAGGTTTGGGTTTGTGGGCATACTTCTTGCTTTTTCCCAGTTGACATGCTGAACAAAGATGATCCTTTTCATACTTTAGTCTGGGTAAGCCTCTTACTAAGTCCTTTCTGGAAAGATCATTTATGGTACCGAAGTTCAAGTGAGTGAGACGACGATGCCATAACCATGACTTTGTTTTCGAAGCCTTTGACAACAAGCAGATTGGAGAAGACTTCATCATATCTTCGATAGAGATGGTGTATAGGTTTGAACCACGTGTTCCTCTTAAAAGTTCCACACCATCAAGTTCTTTAACAAAATAAGTATGTTTTATAAAAGCCACCTCTAGGTCGGAATCACATAATTGACCAACAGAAAACAAGTTATGACCAAGACCTTCAACATAATACACCCTGGAGATTACACTATCACCAACAACATAATCTCCATAACCCATAATTGACCAGAAATGAAATGTCGTTCCCGAATCTAACAGTCCCGATAAATTTACTCACGATGTTCATGAGTCATGACGGTCTCCAGTCATATGCTTGGAACGGCTGAGTCCAAGTACCACGAACGCGATTTGAACGACTGCAGTTGAACACAGACAAGAATGGATAACTGGATAATTGGGATCCCCATGCAAGAATGGGTTCCATTTGGTTAGTAACAGTGATTGGAACACCCACATCGGAAGAAGAAACAATGGAATCATCAGGGATGGTTGCAGTGCTAGTGTACGCATTAGACCTATTCAAATTATGTTCACTTCTTAAAGAAATAGTTCTACCAGTAGGCATCCATTTCCTAATGGGCATTGACTTAGATAATTTAGGGCACAACTCATTAAGATTAAATTTGCGGCCAGTAGGTATCCACTGATAACCTACATTACTAAATTTTCTTCCTGTGGGTTTACAATGTTTTCTAACCTTATTCCACCATTGCTTTTAGCCTTCTTAACCTATTTGTTGGCATTAACAATTTTAACTGTATATTTATCAGCACTAATCAAATCATTCACACCACATACATGATTAGTAATAGAAACCAAGTAATCATCATTACATTTTTTGCAAATGGTAGCAGAATTTGAATTAATTACAGTACGCTTATAGCTAATACTAGAATCAACACGATTTGTTTTATTTAAATCAAACTTAATGTTCCTAGGGTGGTCTTCTACTCTATTCCATTGCACACTCTTAGCTTGCGAGGTCCTATCTTGCTTTGTATTGCCTGGAAGCTTTGACCCGCTTGCTTTTGTGTCACTGATTACTCCTGTAGAGGGAATTATGGGAACATTAGTTGGTTTTGCTACCTTTTGCATTCCTGATCTAGTGCTGGGATCTGAACTACTTGAAGGCACATTAGAGTTCACTTTCTTAACACTGGGCATAGAGCAAGGCATAATAACTTTATCATTCTTACAAAAGGATCTTGGGCATGTTGCTCTTAAACATTCTAAAAGCTCCTGAGATCGTTTGGCATATAAGCAAGCATACCTAACTTCACTATCAAGTGGTTTATTTATGTGATCTTCTTCTACAATCTCACGAAGACATTCTAGACTATCCTTAAGATGATAAAAGTAATCATGAAACACAAGTTCATTGTTTCTGAGATGAGGAGGAATATATTTAGCTGTTACTACATACTTAGAACCTGCAGATGCCATTGAGACAACATTCTCATCACAAACAAGTGGCATTTTCCCTTTTTCCTGTCTCTTCAGATTCTCAATTTCTTTTTGTAAAGAAGTTATTTTTTCGTCGTTCTTGTCACGAGTGACTTTCATTGAATCATATAACTCTTTAAAGTGTCATTTAAATTTTTCATTTTCTTCTAGAAAACTCTCATTTTCCTTTTGTAAAACATTAACTATGTTTTGAAGATGAAAAGTTTGAGAAAACTGAGAATCTAAAGGTGGAGGCATTTGGGTGCCATTCACATTATTTCTTTCGCCCTTCAATTGTGAGATTTGGGCTCTCAATTTTCTGATCGTGTTACAATGAGCTCGAATTTGTTCATCACGTTTGCTTATTTCAAAAATTGCATCAAATTCAGGGGCATCCAAGGATGTCTTGATATTTAAGGTTTTAACATTTTCTTTAAGATGTTGATATTTTAATTGCAAAGCAAGATGCTCAACTTCCAATTTTGAAAAATGTTTCACCAAGTTATCATGATCATCATGTTCAATTTTCTCTTACAATTTAGAATTAGTTTTTTCAAGCTCAATGACACGATCCTGGGAGACTTTCAGAGCAACAGATAATTCATGAAATTGAGAAGCATTAATAGAACAATTCGTAGTAGTGTAAAACACATCTTGAGCGATACATTCAGAAATCAGATTCTCATTTAAGGTATGCAAGTTCTTCCTCTCAATCTCATTATATTTCAATTCTCGTTCATAGTCACTAACCTCAATTTTCATTTCATTAAACATTTTTTTCATGTCTTTCACTTCAGTGTCTATTGCCTTTTGTAAAGACTCAAATTGTTCTTTCAGTTGCTTAAAGAAAGGCATGACTTCAGTTAAGTAGCATTCTTTTGTTTGCTCAAAGCCCCTTTCCCCTTCTGTAATCCCGGTTGGTGTGATTCTCTTCTTACACGTTTTTTCAAAGTCACCAAACAATTGATACACTACATATAGGTTGACTAAGGTTTTACTCTGTGTAGGAAGAGTTCTGGGCACTAAATGCATGGGTGTATTGGGGGGATACACAGTGGCTGAAAGCATTCTCCTACAAGGGGAATTCTGTTCAACAAAATCATCAGCTTTTTTCTTGTCCATATCCTTTTACCAGAACACTTGTTCAGGGGTCAGCTGTGTTTGAGATCTAAACTTGTTAAAGGCAATCCAATTTTCCTTAGTATAGTTAGGTGTTTTAAAACTGATGTTGTTTTCCATGCATGAGGAGCTCTTAACTTTTTCATCCAATTTCTTTCTAGTGACTTCTTCTAATTGCTTATCTTCATCAGTGCACTCAGCACAACTAGGTTTCTGCCTAGGCTTAAGGATTTCATTGCCATCATAGATTACCTTTTGAGCTTCTCTAGCTTTCTTACAAGCCTCAGGGTTTGGTTCATCAACTAGTGCAACACTATGTTTGTCACTTAGAACTCTATGCTTAGTAATCATGTGAGCAGTCTGAATGGTATTCCCTTGTACGTACAACTTATTTTCAAGTTTGTTTTTCAATGTTTTTAGGTAGGAAAATTCAGTTAACAGTTTTGATTCCTTAGCATTAAATTCCTGCTTAAGCACTTTAACATTTTCTTGAAGTTCTTGTTTTTGCTTAAGTTTTTTTAGTTTGTCTTTTTAAGGAATCTAGCTCTTGTTTTAATATTTCTTCCCTAAAATTACTTTTCTAATAATTGTACGCATTTGGTCATCCAGTTCCTGCTCACGGGTAGTTAGCTCAAACTTAGCAACGTTGTTCATAAATGGCAACTTGTTCTTTATAGGCATTCAGTTCAGAGATAACAGAATCATCAGGGGCACATGTAGTGTATTCATAAAAAACATAGTCATCATTAACTGCAGAAGATGCATCACTTGGTACAATCTCACTTTCACTCTGTATCACATATTGATCATATGGGACAATATTACTATTACCCACATTATCTATATTTGATTCACTAGTTTCATGTGATTGTACTTTGTCATGTATCTTTTGCTCATCAACTTCATCGTATAGTTTTAATACCTCTGAGATGATTGAATCTTTGGATGGACCAGCCTGTCTTGGTGATGAGACCTTTGGAGAGACCATTGGTAAAATGCTAGCCATGAAGATTGTCTGGGTAGTAGGTTCATCATCGACATCAGAGTCAAATGCATCACAGTCAGCAACTTGAAAGGCATTTTGATGATTGTGACCTATTTCCTGAATTGGCTGCTCATCCACATCTGCATCATATGTCTTAGCATTACCCTCTGCAAGAAATAGTAATTCTTCTTCATCCAAAACTGCTCCATTATCCTGAGCTTGCACCAGCAGCATCTTGTCTCTGAAGTATTCTGCATTCTGTAGACGTTTTGGAGATGTGCAGTTCCTTGCAATATGTCCCTCACCATAGTTGTAGCATTTGATTGGCTTTCCCTATCCTTGAGTTGCATTCCTTCCACGATTCTGATTAGTCACATACCCTCCACCTACTCCACCCTTTCCTTGTTCATTCTGTCTTGCTTGTACTGGTTGCACCATGATCTTACCATCTCTGACAATAGCATGATTGTGTAGATTGGATGCAGTTCTGATTTCATTGTTAGTGTGTGGAGTAAGGTTCAGGTTTTGCTTAACCATGAGAGCCAGCTGATTCATGAAATGTTCCATGATTGCGTTTGATTCAGGAGGCTTATATGCTGGATCTGGAATGAGCTTGTAGTTACCATTACCCGTGGGTATGACTTGAGAACCTTTGGTGGTAATTCCTACATTTGTGTAGAATGCTGTTGAATCATTTGATGAGCTTGCATCTCCATGATTAGATTTGAACTTTTCAAGAATCATTCTTTCAAACATAGCATGCTAACCATTCTGAAGTAGGAAGGCATACAATTGCTCATAGTTGGTGTGCCTTAATCCTTTGGTTAGCTTCACTGAGGTAACAAATTTGTACCATTCGGGATTCATATTGTTTACAAACTTTGAATTTAGCTGAATATTTGGCATGGTCATCCTGATATTCCTCATATCATTTACAAGTTTGTGGAACCTCACATAGTATTCCGTGACACTTTCTCCAGGGTTCATCTTAAAATTCTCAAAATCATCATACAATTGAGATTCCCTATCTTCTTTGGTCAATTCAGAACCAGAGAGAAGCATCTTGACATTGTCCCAAACTGCCTTGGCTTCAGTGTTGTGATTGATTAACTTGTAGATGTCTTTTGGTAGACCTTGGAGTATAATGTTTGAAGCCCTTATATCAGCATCGTATCTCTTCTTCTCCTTATCATTGAGCTCATCATACGTCTTTGGTCTGTCCAGTCCTAAAATTACTGAACCATCTGCAGCAGTGTCAAGAATGTCTCTGGTAGTCTCAATTTGATAAGGTCCTTCATCAATTGACTTGAGAATGTTAACCCCATTTTCCTTTCCCAAACAGTACAACCTAATTCGTTGAGCCCATGAGTCATAATCAGTTCGGTCTAGCATAGGAGGACGAGTGTCGGATCCAGCAGCTTGAACGTCATCAGCAACCGAAGAGACGATAGTAGGTACGTTGTTAGACATGATTACAGATTCTACGGGATTTTACCATTCTTTGATTAAACCGGGAAATTGATTCTTTCACGGGATTTTACAAAATCAACAAAACAACCGTAAAATGTAGCACGAAGAAGTGACAAGTCTCAATAGATAAGTAGTGAGCTTGATAAGTCTCACCCTAACCAACTCGCTTTGAAGTCAACTCGCTTAGTGGAGAACTCGCTTAAAACACAGGTCGCATAAAACACAAGTCGCATAAAGAGTCAACTCGCTTAATAGCCAAGTCGCATAAACCAACTCGCTTATAACACAACACGCTTAGAACCCAACTCGCTTAAGTGACAACTCGCTTAAGCAACCAACTCGCTTTCAAGACAACTCGCTTAAACGACAACTCGCAAAAACAGACAACTCGCTTACAAGGTAGCTAACTTAGGCGACAACTCGCTTAAGTAACAAGTCGCTTCAGTGACAACTCGCTTCAAACAATACACCAACTCGCTTAGAAGAAATGTTATATGAGACGCAACTCGCTTCGTACAACTTTCAAAAACAACCACTTTACAATCCAAAAACAGCCCAACCACGATGATTCAAGCCTTCCAATTCAAAACCTAAGCACATATGATGATTCTAAAAACAAAAGTACAATCAAAATCCAAACTTTAACACTAAAAATGATCCAAATGATTCAAACTCTCCTAAACACTTTTAACCCCAAAAACCTTATGAATTCCACCAAAACAAAGAGCATGAAAGATGAGTGATCAAACCATGGCTCTGATACCAATTTTTACTTATTGGATTTCACAAACACATCATTCTATGATTCAAAGTGGGCGTATAGAGGTTTAGAGAGAGAAAGTTTAGAGAGAGAAAGAGAAGAGAGTTGGGAACTATGTGAAACAAAGAAAAATGGTATTATAGCTCCAAACCTCTACCTTGGGAGGTAGAGGGTATTTATAGTGTCTTACAATAATACGCCTCCTACGGGCTGTGCATCAGGCGTACAGTGGGTAAAGACCCGTCCGTCCTCCACGGTGTTACTTATTAAACTACTTATTAACATAACATAACTGCGACTACGAGCTTTCTAACGAATACATATACTTGAGGTGACCGACATTTTAACTCATGGATTTTCTAAATCCTAACAGAGCCATTTCCCTTCTTCCCTCTTCTTTGTGGTTGGCTGCTCAAAGTATTTGTCGTTACCTTTTCCGATGGGAGTTTTTGACAGGAAATCCGCCAGTACTTGACCTTTGATCACATTCTGAGGTTCGTAAGTGATGTTGTAAGCACCCAACTCCACCGAATACTTAGCCAACTTCTCGGACGCCTCTGGCTTATTGAGGATTTGCTTTATCGGTTGATCTGTGATAACCTTGATAGGGTGTGCTTCGAAATACCTCCGGAGTCTCCGTGACAAGTGTAATAGGGAAAGTGCTAGCTTCTCTATAGGAGCATAGTTCCTCTTTGCCTCGTTGAGTGTCCGGCTTACGTACCGGATTGGTAATTGCTTTCCCTTTCGTTCGGTTAACATGACTGCGCTGACTGCTTCCTCGGCAGCTGCGAGGTACACGTATAACACTTCTTTTGCCGTTGGCGTGGTCAATGAGGGGAGATCCATTATCAGATTTTTCATTTCCTGGAAGGCCTTTTCGGCCTCCTCCGTCCATCGATATTCTTCCTTGTTTTCCTTGGTGACATTCTTGAATGTTTCGAAGAAGGGTAAGGATCTCTCGGCAGACCGAGATAAGAAACGGTTGAGCGCCGCCAACTTTCCACTGAGACTCTGCATTTCTTTCAGGGTCTTAGGTGATTGCATGTCCATTATCGCCTTTGTCTTCTTTGGGTTTGCCCGAATCCCTTCCGAGGTCACCATATATCCCAAGAACTTTCCTTCCTCCATCCCGAAGGAGCACTTTTTAGGATTCAGCTTCATGTTTATCCTCCGCAGGTTATCGAATGTTTCGGCTATGTCTGCTAACATCTCGTTTTCCTCCTTGCTTTTGATGACCATGTCGTCCACATATGCTTCCAGGTTCCTCCCTATCTATGACTGGAAGACAGAGTCTACCATCCGCTGGTAAGTGGCCCCCGCATTCTTTAAACCGAACGACATCTTAGTGTAACAGTAAGTCCCTTGTTCCGTGTAGAACACCATTTTTTCTTCATCCTCCTTTCCCATTTGCACTTGATGATACCCCTTGTATGCGTCCAGGAAGCACTTGTACTTGTATCCCATGACTGAATCTATCTTCCAGTCAATTTCCGGTAGAGGGTAGTAGTCCTTGGGGCAGGCGGAGTTAATGTTTTTGAAATCAATGCACATGCGCCAGCTTCCATCGCACTTTTTGACCAAGACAGGGTTGGATATTGATGAGTGTGTAAATACTCATCATTTTTGGTTAAATCTAAACTGCAAAACGTTTAAAAATGCTCAGAAATGCATCAAAATACTGAAAATATTCCAAAATTGCATTTTATATGTTTCAGATGCAAAATGTTCAAAATCAGATGAAAAATGAGCTAAGTTTGCATAATTGGCAGTTTCAGTCCCCCAAGTTTCAAAAATTGTCAGAAATAGTCCCTGAGCACATAATTTCAAAAGAAAAATCACCAAAGGTCCTTTTAAAATCATATCTTGTCATAATTAGTCCTTTGGTGAAAAATATCAAAAGTTTTGAGAAATTACAAGTTTGGTCCTCCAAGTTTCAAAATTGGCAAAAATGGCCCTTGGAAATTTGAAAATGTCAAGTTTGGTCCTTGAATTATTGAAACTTGTCACTTTTAGTCCCTTGGAGCAACTTTGCAAATTGGCAGCCTAGGTCCCTTGAATTTCAGAATTTACAACATAGGTCCTTGTGTTTTAAACCCTTTACACCCATTTTGACCTTGTCACAAACCAAATGGACCCTGCCATTAGCCCTTTGGACCCTTACCAATTGGACCCCTTCTCTTTTAATATTAAACCCGGTCAACCCCAAGTCAAATAACACCCCCTTGGCGCGCTTTTCTTTCTTCCCCACTTGTTTCTCTGCAAAACCCAGACAACCCATCCCCCCTCCTCACCTTTACTCCTCCATGTTCCCTCATCCTCAACAACACTCCAAAAGACATTTAATGCCTCTTTAACCCTAGCACTCAACACCAACTGGCTTAATACTTTTTCCCGCCAAAAACCAAATCAGTGGCCAAGATGAATTGAAGAAATCCAATGGCCCTGATTATATGTGGGATTAGCTCAGAGAGAGACAAGAAAGAGAGTTGGTGTATAAAAGAGGAGGAAGAAAGAGAAGAAAGCAGTTAGTTAGTTCTTATTTTTTCTTTGAATGTCGTTTTTTTAAGTTATCTTAATTAAGTGTTTTAAAATGTAATTTTAAGCTTTATTGTATGAAACTCAAGTCACTTTATCTTTGTAATTTACTTTTAAGCATCAATAACAAGGTTTTATATAAGTTCATGTTTTCATATGGACTGTTGCACTATTCAGTTTCAAATTCTCATTTGCAAGCTTTCAAAAGTTCAATTTTCATCTCAAATAAGCTTATTCAAGCTTATTATAGCTCTGGTTAAGCTCACAATTCAATTTTAAGCAATTTTGGCTTTTGGTCAATAAAAGTCAAACTGGGTTCATTGGATCTTGGAAATGGAAAAGGGTGATGCAGAGCTTGGATTTGGATTGATATTGGGTTGTTTCATGGATTAGAATAGGGTAGTGGAACCTGTGTACTTTGGCAATCCACTGTGGCTAGGATCTCATGTAAGCATTTTCTAAACAAACATATTGCATAATCTGTTCTTGTGTCTAGATTAGTTTTTAATTGTTAATTAAGTTGTATTTAGGATAGATAGACTCAGTTTAATTGTCTGCATTTGCTAGTTTAGTAGTTTGAGTAGTTTTTATTGCAAATCAATGTTTTAAGGTGTGTTTGGATTTAATGCTTTGTCTGTGATTTAGGTTTATGCAGTGGTAGGTTCTTGTTGTTTCAAGCTTTAGTAGCTTATTTGAACTCATTTGAGTCATCAAATTGTGTCTGCAACCCACTATAGTCAAAGTTCACTTAAATCTGTCCTAGTGTCTTCACTGATGGGATTTTAAAAATTCTAAAGCTTATTTTGTCTTTAAAATACATAGATTTAGATTGCATTAGGTCTATTTCATCATTTAACATCTCAATCAGTCCAAAACTTGGTTTCAAATTTCATTTTGGTCAAAGTTTCATAACTGTCTCAAAAAGTCAAAAACTGAAAATCCAGTTTTGAACCAAACTGAGTTGAATTTTCTTGGACTCATTTCTGAGTCAATTTCAGTGAAATTTGTGGTTTTAAAAACTTCCCTTGGTCTATTTTATTATTGTCAATTTTATATATTTTTGTCAAATTTTTATAAGACCCAAACTTGCTGTTCAATATGGGCACAAATGCCCTGTGCATACACTCAGTTGATACTGAGTCTGCACAGGGGTTTTACAGGGATTGCACAAATCTCATTTGAGCTCATCTAGGTCTCCTTTTTGGTTTACAAGCACCTAGCCAGGTCTAGTATAGGTTCCCATTTTTGGTTTTTGAATCTCAGCTTATTTGATAGCTTATTCATAGGTCGCAAGTAGGCCTCGAAACTGTTTTAGCACAATTAGCCAAATCTTCCATATCTTTGTAGTTTGCAATTCTGTGGGTTAGGCTTGTTGTTTTTAGTTGATTTTGGATACTTTTAGCTTATTTTAGCTTCTGTGTAACTGTGGTGGTCTTTGCTTTTCATTTGCTTATTATAAGTGCTTATTTATAAGCACTTGAGATTGCACTCCATTATTCTTGCACACAAGTTACTTTTTTTCTATTTTTCCTAGATTCTAAATATTATTTTAAGCTTATCTTGAATTTTTTAGATTTTTCCAAGCCTGTTTGCTATTTTTCTGCATTTAAATCAATTGTTAGCACTTTTTAAATAGCTTTTAATCCAATTAATTAAGAAAAGGTTCAAAAAAATAATTTTTCATTTTTCTTAAGTTAAGATAAATATAAAAAGCCAAAAAAATATTTTTTCAGATTTTTCTTAGTTAATTTTGTATTTTTAAGCAATTTAATTAGTTTTTAATAGTTTTTAATTCCTAGAAAATACAAAAATATTCAGAAAAATACAAAAATAGTTTTGAAAATTCTCTTTTGTTATTTTAGATTTTTCCAAGTCAAAATTTTATTTTTCTAGCTTTATTTCCTATTTTATTGTATTTTAAGCTATTATTAAATAGTTAAAATTAGTTTTTAATTAATAATAATTAGATAATTAGTTATAAAAATAATTTTCTTTTTCTAAAAATTTTCTTTTATCATTAGGTTTGTAAAAATATCATTTTCATATTTTTAGGGTTTATATTGTTTAAGTTTCATATTTTCTTTAGTACGTTACGTAGTTTTAAATTCAGTTTTATAAAAACATAAAATCAAAAACATCATTTTGCAAATAGTGATAGCGTTTATTTAATATTTTTTATCTTTTTAATTTCCTTTAATTTGCATTTAAGCCCCTTTAGTTTATGAGCTTTTTCTGTAGTTATAATAAATCAGATCTCTTTTCTCATTCAAATTTCTCGATCACTATACGTTTGGTGATCCATTGCATAGCTCGCTGGGACATAACGACCCGGGGAAACACTATACTCCCCAGATCTTCATTGCATTCGTTTCTGAACCGTTTTAAGTTTCTTACGGTCGGCCATTCACAAGTGGTCGGCTTGAGTGAGAAAACTTGACGGTTTGGCACGATCAAATTTTTGGCGCCGCTGCCGGGGAGCTGTGCTGATTATCTTCCGTTTAGCAGATTAGTGATTTGAATATTCACTCCTTGTTTATACCATCTATATGTTTATATTTTCTTTTAAAAATCAAAAACCCAAAAAGATTTTCATTCTTTGTTTTTACATCATGTTTTTCAAAAATACCAAAAATATTCCTCTTTACCCTCTTACCTTTTTTGATTCTTTATCCCTTTACCCTCTATCCATTTGATTCTAACTTCTTCTATTCTCATGGAATCTCTCGAGGACGAATTATGGGACGAAGTTGAAAAACTTCAGACTTTATCGCAAATGTCAAGAATTCGTGTTGTTCGTGATGATCCATTAATTTCAAGTAAATGGGAAATGGAACGAGAAAACGGGGTGACAAAGGACCGGTATTTCCATCGATAATGGAAGTACTAAAAACGTCCAACCTACGGTTATCCAAAAATCTAAACCCTCAATTGCTCCTAAGCCGTCTAGAATTGATCCTAAACTTTCACGATTTACGGTTAAAAGCAAACATGCAGAATTTAAACCGGTGACTAGCAAGAATGACTTGCCTTATCTTCACGTTTCTCAAGAACCAGAACCAGAGACCATAACGGAAGTGGTGGAAATTGCTAGCTCTCAGAGCACACCACTTGTCCCACCTCCTGATTTTTCAAAATGTTCTTCGAGACTTGATAGTCATTCGGATCACCATGTTGGTTTTGTTGATTCTTTGGATAAACTGATTCCTTCTTATAACTCTCAAATAAAATCATTTATTCCTTGTGTCGGTTGTGGTGAGCCTCTTTTTGGTTCACCCTGTCGTTGGTGTACATGTGTACAATGTGGTAATGATATTCATAACAGGAGTTGTTTGTTTTGTGGTTCGAGGAATTCATTTGATTATGATCCTAATCCGAACTCATTTAACGACTCCTCAAACTTTTCCGATTACCCACCACAGCCCGACTTATCTTCATATAATCAACATACCTGCTGTGAATTTTGTGGAGGTCCTCACCTAGAATTTGATTGCCAATCGGGAAACACGTTTGTCTATGAACAGTTTTCCAGTGATGCTCAGAACTTTGGTTATGACCAATATCCATATGATTCACTGCCAGCACTCACAGCTTTTACTGTTGGAGTACTGGAGGTCCCCACTTTAGCTCTGATTGTCAAATAGGGAACCCAGTTCCTTGTAACAATCATGACTCTCACATGTTTGACAATTTCCAACCTCCACAAGACTATACTAAGTTCAAACTCCACCTGAGCCGTTGTCTCAAGAAATCTCCCAAAATTTTGAAACCACAATGAAAACACTTGATGATATGATTAGTAACTTCAAGAATCAAGTGAGTGGTGAAAAGACCATGGGAGAATTGCTTGCCGAAGAACGAGAGGCCCGCCAATCTAGGGAAGAATTATTAGTCCTAGAGCATGCAAGCTCAAGATGTTCCCATTTTAAGGCAGCTCTATATGATGATGACGAGGAGAGTGTTTATCCTTTTAAAGATAATATTTCTCAACTCCCTCAGTCAGTTGATATCCCAAAGATTGAGATTCCATCTCAAACAATGCTACCACACCCGGCTCCTACTCACTCTCAACATGGGGGACGAGCATCTTGACACTGTTCTCGAAAAGGAATCGGACTAATTCATAAAGTCTAGTGTTGAGAACCTTGTCCCAATCCCAAGAGAGTCACTTCTGATCATATGAGTGATTCTCTTTCCCCTCTTGAGTGTTCAAAAGATCATTTTGAAACTTTCTCGGATCTTAGCGAAGATTGTGCTTCTCATGGAAACATCGAGTATGTTGAGGCATCACTTCCACAATCTGATGCCGATCCTGTTCTTGAGGAGTTCACCGATGAACTCACTCACATCAATCCACTTTCATCGGAAAGTAATAATTTCGAAGCCGATCTGGGAGAGACTGAAAGTCCCCTTGATAATGATCGTTCACTCACTTCTTATCCTAACAGTCCAATAGAGAATGTTGATCACTTTGTTCCCGAAACATTCAAAGCTACTTTCACTAATCCTCTATTTGAATTCGACTCTGAATTCACTTTAATTTATGAGAATCCACTATTTGATACTCAGATCGAGGATAGTGATGAACCCACAATGGAACAAGAGTTCACAGTTTCACTTCATGTGAATGATTCTCTTCATAAAGAGTTCTCCGGTGAACTCTCTCATGACATATCTCCTCCGGAACATGATCATTTCTATTTTGATCTTGAGGATGATATTGGCTCGGAGGAAGGTGTACTCTATCATATGAGTTTGCTTAGTAATGATACTACCCTCACCCTTCCTCCCAATATGTCTACATTTGAGGATGAAGAATGGATCTTGATTGTTATCAAAACCTTTCTTCCTTTCCTCAAATATCTTGTGATTTCTCTTCATCTTCACTCCTTCTGGAATGAAGACACTATCTTTGACCCCGGCATTTTCATTTATCATTTTGAGCCGGTTCTATGTATATCTCATCGGTGTGGAACTTTCACATACTTCAAATGTTTGTCCAAACATCTTGAATGAAAGTCCGATGGAGATTGTTTCTTCCACTTTGCTTCCTCATGAACCAATGAATTCGGGGTCGAGTCAAGCTAGCGACTCGGTAATCAAAAAAAGTAGCTAAACATGGGTTTTCACCCGTGTCTCCACCCTAGTGTGGGGGAGTTGCCCACATGTTATATATATAAGTTTTCTAAAAATCAAAAAAAAACCAAAATCTTTCAAAATAATGGCCGTAGTATTTCCGCTTTTTACGTTCTATGTTTCGACGCATAACCGCGGTACTTTGAATATTGAGGGCAATATTCATTTCTAAGTGTGGGGGGGAATTCTCACGAATTTTATCATCTTATAATTATACCTTGATTCCCGTTTTTGGCCAAACTTTTTTGGAGTAAGTGTTTTGCACTTACTCATTTGGTTATCATCTGCCATGTCTAAAAACTAAAGGATTGGCTAATCCAGGAGCAAACAGCTCTTGGTAAAGATATCTCAAATCCGTTGGCGGCTTGCAATTTGCCCAAAATTGTATGGTATTCAACTCACCATATCCTTAAAAGTGAAGAGTTGGCTAGCCCGCAAGTTTATGGCTTGTGGTAAAGGCAGTGGAAAAACCATAATTGGTAATCGACTCACCAAAGATAATATTGATAATTTATCTAAGAGTTGGCTAGTCCAGAAGCAAACGGCTTCTGGTAAAGACAAATCAAATCCGTTGAAAGCTGGTGGTTTGCTCAAAATCACATGGTTATCGGTGTACCATGGTTCTTACTTGAACTGAAACATTTGGCTACTCGAGAAGTAATGGCTTTTGGTAAAGAGATTCAAATCCATTAAGTTTTTCTCAAAAGATTGCTAGGGACTAGCAATAGTTTAGTGTGGGGGATTGATGTGTGTAAATACTCAAAGTCATTTTTGGTTAAATCTAAACTGCAAAAGCGTTTAAAAATGCTCAGAAATGCATCAAAATACTGAAAATATTCCAAAATTGCATTATATATATTTCAGATGCAAAATGTTCAAAATCAGATGAAAAATGAGCTAAGTTTGCATAATTGGCAGTTCAGGTCCCCGAAGTTTCAAAATTGTCAGAAATAGTCCCTGAGCACATAATTTCAAAAGAAAAATCACCAAAGGTCCTTTTTAAAATCATATCTTGTCATAATTAGTCCTTTGGTGAAAAATATCAAAAGTTTTGAGAAATTACAAGTTTGGTCCTCCAAGTTTCAAAATTGGCAAAAATGGTAGCCCTTGAAATTTGAAAATGTCAAATTTGGTCCTTGAATTATTGAAACTTGCCACTTTTAGTCCCTTGGAGCAACTTTGCAAATTGGCGACCTAGGTCCCTTGAATTTCGTAATTTACAACATAGGTCCTTGAGTTTTAAACCCTTTACACCCATTTTGACCTTGTCACAAACCAATTGACCCCTGCCATTAGCCCTTTGGACCCTTACCAATTGGACCCTTCTCTTTTAATATTAAACCGGTCAACCCTAAGTCAAATAACACCCCTTGGCGCTTTTCTTCTTCCCCACTTGTTTCTCTGCAAAACCCGGACACAACCCATCCCCCTCCTCACCTTTACTCCTCCATGTTCCCTCATCCTCAACAACACTCCAAAAGACATTTAATGCCTCTTTAACCCTAGCACTCAACACCAACTGGCTTAATACTTTTTCCTTAAACCAAATCAAGGCCAGATGAATTGAAGAAATCAATGGCCCACGATTATATGTGGATTAGCTCAGAGAGAGAGAAGAAAAAGAGTTGGTGTATAAAAGAGGAGGAAGAAAGAAAGCAGTTAGTTAGTTCTTATTTTTTCTTTGAATGTCGTTTTTTTAAGTTATCTTAATTAAGTGTTTTAAAATGTAATTTTAAGCTTTATTGTATGAAACTCAAGTCACTTTATCTTTGTAATTTACTTTTAAGCATCAATAACAAGGTTTTATATAAGTTCATGTTTTCATATGGACTGTTGCACTATTCAGTTTCAAATTCTCATTTGCAAGCTTTCAAAAGTTCAATTTTCATCTCAAATAAGCTTATTCAAGCTTATTATAGCTCTGGTTAAGCTCACAATTCAGTTTTAAGCAATTTTGGCTTTTGGTCAATAAAAGTCAAACTGGGTTCATTGGATCTTGGAAATGGAAAAGGGTGATGCAGAGCTTGGATTTGGATTGATATTGGGTTGTTTCATGGATTAGAATAGGGTAGTGGAACCTGTGTACTTTGGCAATCCACTGTGGCTAGGATCTCATGTAAGCATTTTCTAAACAAACATATTGCATAATCTGTTCTTGTGTCTAGATTAGTTTTTAATTGTTAATTAAGTTGTAT
Organism: Chrysanthemum makinoi; assembly: GCA_910596185.1. Classification (NCBI taxonomy): domain Eukaryota; kingdom Viridiplantae; phylum Streptophyta; class Magnoliopsida; order Asterales; family Asteraceae; genus Chrysanthemum; species Chrysanthemum makinoi. Next base: position 119,440,215 of record OU343216.1, on the reverse strand, counting down.
TTAGGATAGATAGACTCAGTTTAATTGTCTGCATTTGCTAGTTTACTAGTTTGAGTAGTTTTTATTGCAAATCAATGTTTTAAGGTGTGTTTGGATTTAATGCTTTGTCTGTGATTTAGGTTTATGCAGTGGTAGGTTCTTGTTGTTTCAAGCTTTAGTAGCTCATTTGAACTCATTTGAGTCATCAAATTGTGTCTGCAACCCACTATAGTCAAAGTTCACTTAAATCTGTCCTAGTGTCTTCACTGATGGGATTTTAGAAATTCTAAAGCTCATTTTGTGTTTAAAATACATAGATTTAGATTGCATTAGGTCTATTTCATCATTTAACATCTCAATCAGTCCAAAAATTGGTTTCAAATTTCATTTTGGTCAAAGTTTCATAACTGTCTCAAAAGTCAATATGAAAATCCAGTTTTGAACCAAACTGAGTTGAATTTTCTTGGACTCATTTCTGAGTCAATTTCAGTGAAATTTGTGGTTTTAAAAACTTCCCTTGGTCTATTTTATTATTGTCAATTTTATATATTTTTGTCAAATTTTTATAAGACCCAAACTTGCGTTCAATATGGCCAAGAATGCCTTCCGTGCATACACTCACCGATACTGAGTCTGCACAGGGGTTTTACAGGGATTGCACAAATCTCATTTGAGCTCATCTAGGTCTCCTTTTTGGTTTACAAGCACCTAGCCAGGTCTAGTATAGGTTCCCATTTTTGGTTTTTGAATCTCAGCTTATTTGATAGCTTATTCATAGGCTGCAAGTAGGCCTCAAAAACTGTTTTAGCACAATTAGCCAAATCTTCCATATCTTTGTAGTTTGCAATTCTGTGGGTTAGGCTTGTTGTTTTTAGTTGATTTTGGATACTTTTAGCTTATTTTAGCTTCTGTGTAACTGTGGTGTTCTTTGCTTTTCATTTGCTTATTATAAGTGCTTATTTATAAGCACTTGAGATTGCAGTCCATTATTCTTGCACACAAGTTATTGTTTTTCTATTTTTCCTAGATTCTAAATATTATTTTAGGCTTATCTTGAATTTTTCATATTTTTCCAAGCCTGTTTGCTATTTTTCTGCATTTAAATCAATTTTTAGCACTTTTTAAATAGCTTTTAATCCAATTAATTAAGAAAAGGTTCAAAAAAATAATTTTTCATTTTTATTAAGTTAAGATAAATATAAAAGTCAAAAAAATATTTTTCCAGATTTTTCTTAGTTAATTTTGTATTTTTAAGCAATTTAATTAGTTTTTAATAGTTTTTAATTCCTAGAAAATACAAAAATATTCAGAAAAATACAAAAATAGTTTTGAAAATTCTCTTTTGTTATTTTAGATTTTTCCAAGTCAAAATTTTATTTTTCTAGCTTTATTTCCTATTTTATTGTATTTTAAGCTATTATTAAATAGTTAAAATTAGTTTTTAATTAATAATAATTAGATAATTAGTTATAAAAATAATTTTCTTTTTCTAAAAATTTTCTTTTATCATTAGGTTTGTAAAAATATCATTTTCATATTTTTAGGGTTTATATTGTTTAAGTTTCATATTTTCTTTAGTACGTTACGTAGTTTTAAATTCAGTTTTATAAAAACATAAAATCAAAAACATCATTTTGCAAATAGTGATAGCGTTTATTTAATATTTTTTATCTTTTTAATTTCCTTTAATTTGCATTTAAGCCCCTTTTGTTTATGAGCTTTTTCTGTAGTTATAATAAATCAGATCTCTTTTCTCATTCAAATTTCTCGATCACTATACGTTTGGTGATCCATTGCATAGCTCGCTGGGACATAACGACCCGGGGAAACACTATACTCCCCAGATTTTCATTGCATTGGTGTTTAAGCTGTTTGAAGTTTCTTACGGTCGGCCATTCACAAGTGGCCGGCTTGTATGAGTAAACTTGACGGTTTTGCACCGATCAGATATCCAGGTGGTATATTTTACTGGCCGAACGATACCAGCCTTAACCCATTCTTCAATTTCTTTCGTGACTGCTTGGCTTCCGTCTGCTGCTAACATCCGGCGTTTTTGGCACACCGGATCCATCGATGGGTTGGCATTCAACGTGTGTTCAATCCTCCTTGGGGAACTCCTGTCATATCTGCCGGTTCCCATGCAAATACATCCATGTTTTTCCGAAGGAATTCTTTGAGGCGCCTCTTACCTTCAGGGGATAAGGTACCTCCTATTGTCACTGCCTGCTCCGGAAAAGCCAGATTAATCATCACTTCTTCTGTTAAGCCCACCTCACCGGCCTTCACTTGCTCTTGACTGTCATACTCCGTAATGTCCTCTGGCGACCCTTTCGTCTTTTCGGAAGGGTCCAGTTGAGGCTCTCCTAGTTGTGTCATAGTGCTCTCCCCGAGGCAACTCGGTGCTGGCAAAAGCCTCCTCTGATCTTACAAAGTCATCCACCCGAACCATCATCTCCTCCACGGTCTTTGGGACCGTATCGGCAAACCGTTTGGCCAGCTCATGACATTTACATCCATTCATGAACGAGGAGATCCTCACGATCTCCGGCACACCTTGTATGAATCCCGTCTCAACGGTCCATCTCTCTTTAAACTCAAGTAATGTTTCATTAGCCTTCCTTACTATCTTGGCTATTTTAGTTGGGTCCTTGAGACAAGCCTTGTGCAGAGAGAAACGAGCCTCGAACTGCTCTCTGAAATCCACCCATTCGTCTATGCTTCCTGGAGGGAGCCGGTCAAACCATCCTCTGGCCTTTCCATCTAGAGTTTGTTGAAACATGCGACACCACACCGGCATCGGCCATTCTCCATGTCCTGCGGCTCCTGTGAACCTATTGAGATGATCTTGAGGGTCCGTCGACCCATCGTATAGCTTGATGTGAGTGGGCATCTTGTGCTCAGGTGCGCAAAATTCAATGATTCGCCTAGTGAAGGGGGATCTTGAGACTTCCTTGAAGGGTTTTCTCAGATTGTCGTCCTTTATTTTATTCCCGGTTACTATCTCCTTCTTCTTGCCCACCGGCTCACCCTTGTCAGGAGCTGTTTCGTCCTCAAAATCCAACTGTATCGGCTCAACGGTATCCCTTCGGCTATTATGCTCTTTTATCATGGACTTGAGTGCAGTTACGTACCCTTCCAACTGCTCTCTTGTCACAGAGGGGGAGCTTCTTTCCCCTCCTCCAGAAGTTACCGGAGGTGTCGAACCCGTCATCCTATAGTTCTAGTAGATTGAATGCGGGTCCCACGGATGGCACCAATGTCGAAGTATTTTTTTGTAGAGTCTTTCAGATATCCTTCAGCCTTGTGGAATAAGTCTTCCGGATACCTGCTAAGATGAGAAATGCGTTAGTCTCACCCCGGGTGTTATCCCAGGACCAGACTCCGGCGTGAGAGTAAGTAAGGGGCTAGACCGAATGGTATAGTATAAATGTGTGTGTGTGAAAAACGGTACCTTTTTACCAATTACTGTATGTGTATTAATACTCCTTGATGTCACTATCTGGTCCCTGGGCCTGTCGCATTCTATGGGGCCGTTGGTGTTGTCAGGACTGACACTGTCCCTGACACTGTCTCTAGAGTCATCTCTGACACCCAGAAGAATGAGACGAATTGTATCCAGGCTAAATGCCAAAAGTACTGTCAGGTCAACGAACCCTTCGGATATTGGCCTTTCGGTACGCCCTCCAACAGAGTATTAGGTCCTTCGGCTATTGAGCCGATGGGCCATATACATCGTCAGTTACATTATTAAGTTAATAATAATCTCCCATTTCTTCACTTTTATTTCATGTCAAACCCAATTTGTTATGTTAAATGAATCCGTATAATGTTTGCTTTCCTTGTCAATTTAGGGTTTGTGCTATTCACTCATTATTATTTAGTTTGTGGTCCGTATTCGAGTTGCATTTTGGGTTTTTGAATTAGGTCCTTTTGAGGCTTTTGTGAAATAGGTCGTGGTTTTGATCCCCCACTTTCATAAAGGCTTAAATTGGAGTTGCTTGGTCTTCCGTTCCGTCATATTCCTAATAACTTCTTTCTTGAGCTGGCAATGGACGAGGGAATCGTTCCTCTCTACATAAAAAGAAGAGCCCCTTCTTTCAAAGAAAAGAAGACATCATTATCAGTTATGTATGTGTCTTGTGAATGCTAAGCCTTCTACTTCTGCAATCTGATTAAGTTTTTGTTTCACTATGGACTTAAATGTTTGTAAAAACGAAGCCATTTCAAGTGGTGTGTAGTCATCAGGACTTGCTACAAGATTCCTAGAGGACATGCTTCTATAGGTGTCCAAATTTTCAAGTTGAACCTTGTACGATTTTAAATCGGATAAAAACGGATAATCTTAGAGAGCTGGTTATAATATATTGAGTTAACCTTTTTTGTCAATTATTTATTTCAATTTTAAGACTAAGAAGCATATAATACATATAGTGCTCCGATTTTCTTATATAAAGCAATGTTTGAAGCAGTTTAACTAAATCTTCTGTTATCAGTTTGGCCCATTATCAGTAACCTATAACCAAACTGAATCAGTTTTTATGATTGGGTTTTAATTGCAGTCTTCACATTTTTAAGTTCCATTGAGTTGCACGATTTATATGTTTACAGGTCTTCTGTAGCCTTGATGATAATTTGGTAAATGTATGTCTGAATTAGATTCTAATGTTATATTATTGGACCTCAGGGGAGAGTCAGTTATGGTTGTCTCCTTTGATTTGCAGACTTTCATTCTGCGCTCTCGAGTGTTGAAGCTGTATAGGCAAGCTCTAAGAGTTGCTAAAAGAGCACCTGCTCCCAGAAAAGATGGACTTCTTATGCAAAAAAAAACTAATTGTTTTACTTCTTTTACCATTTAACACAGTTGGATGGTCATAGCATTCTTGAAAATTGATACTTTCATATCGATAGAATGGGTGAAAGTAGTCACTTTCCAATATTGCCTATGCTCTAAAAGCCGAAGTAGTTTTTCTGAGATTTAGAAGGCCTGATCAGATCATAAGAAACAAAAATATTCATTGTAGGAACATCTTTTAGATCTTTGAGTACCAAAGTTCGGGTCCTGTCAAGAAAGTTTATATTCACTTCATTTATATGTATTCTTTTTCTCTGTTCTTCGTATAAGTGGGAACAAACTGCATCTTCATTTCTGCCTACACCAAATAGAAATGGTTCACAAAACAAGAATGTGTATGATAAGGTTTTAAAAGGTACCATTTTGAGGGGTCGTTTTAGTCCTTATTTGATCACTTTTGTATCCGTTATTGCTTAATATCGTTCCTTTTCACTTTTTAGGTCTCTTGAAGGCAAAATGCTGGAATGGCACTTATTTGGACGAAAAGGCGCGAATATATGAAGAAAATGGCTAAAGTCATAATCGAGACACTCACAGCTGCTGAAATTAGAAGGCGACGACGTCAGGTGCTAATGGCGACGCCGTCCCAAAATTGTTGTGACGGTCCAGAACCCAAAACTCGTATTTTCAAGCGACGACGTCTAGTTGTGAAAGAGTAGGCCGTCGCTACTCAGACGGCCTAGATTCAATCCAGACGACGTCAGAAGCTGAAGAGGACGGCATCACGGACATAAGGTGACGCCGTAGCAAGGTTAACGTGGCCAAGACGAAACCCTAATGACCGACACGACGATCCACGAAACATAAGGTGAAGCCGTCGCATATGTAATCTTATATATAGAATCCGAATTTTTCAGTTTTGAGGAGAGTCTTTTTGGAGTGAAAACCTAAAACCGAACCTAAGGTGGCTTGTACAGTATTTTAGGGTTTTAAACCCTATCTTACATCAAGATAAGTCTTTACTTCATTAATTCAATTATGTCTTTGATTATTTGTGTGTATGCTTGCATGTTCTCCATGTCCGGCTAATTTATTTGTGTGTTTGCTTAGGAAGTATGAAACTTAATCATTGAATATTGATTGGTTGTTTCTTATCTTAGTTGATATATGATCTAGTAATGCGATAGGTCATTCGTTGTGTACTTAATGCTTGATTCATCTTTGTAAACCTTAGAATATAATTACCTGAGTAGTTGTAGGCTAAACCATCCAAAGAGTGCTTTAGAGTAAGAGTTTATCATCCCTAGTGGGTTTGTAGACGAGACCCTTTGGTAAGTTCAAAGAGTTAGGGAGAAACGCATACCCTACAACTTTAGACACACAACGCAACTAAGAATAAGACGTGACAACTCAACCATCAATAGGAGATAATTAAGGAGTAGTACAACCTAAGTAAACACATCTTTAAACTATCATACGAGCACACATTAATTAGACATAGACTCCAACAACCTTAGTTTAGATAATTAGATAATAGTAGAGTAATCGGTAGAAATACCAACCCCCCAAATCCAATACCCGAGATTCGTACCTTTCCATTTCATAAAACATAAAAAGATAAAAAATAATCTTCCTCAACCTTAACCTTAGCGTAGTAACTCCTTACTAGCATTCCTATTCCCCTAGAGAACGATATCAATACCCGTGGCTTACCCTAATTACTACACTACAACGATTAGGTTCACTGCCTAGGGTGTTATAAAAGTTGCTCGAAGAAAAGGAAGTTTCCTTGACCCTGAACGACGCGTGTAGCGTTATCAGTGTATCTTTCAAATTCAAACAATAAGTAGTTTATTAAACCATTCGCTTGTAAAATATCAGATGAGATTTGACAGTGTACTAGTGTAGACACAGTTCAGTTAGATATATATCAAAACCTGTTATTCTTTTTTTAGTCCTAGTTATGATCAGCACATCTGCTTAGAGCTGTGCTTGAGCAGCGCTGCAGCAGGATTGCAAAACCAAAATTGCAAACTTTCACACCAAAATAATAAGATGTTGAGAAGTTGGTTATTCGAGGTTTTAGGGTAGATTTACGTTTTAATAACCAGTTACATTCACCCTGCTTGTTTTCTGTACGTACATTCATAACTTTATAAAGTGTTATCCAAGGGGTATTTAGATGTGCGTATTCAAAGCAATTACACTAAAAGTTTATTATTGTTGCAACAACTCCTTAGATGCTTTTAAAAATCTGATTTTTGTCTCGAAAAATGGGAAAATCATGATAATAAGTTTAATTTGTCAAATACTGCAAAATTGATTATTGTATAATTAAGCTGTTATAATCAATTCGCAGCACTTTGAACATCCCTTTAATCTATATGAAATACTTTCATGGCTTCTAACAGTTTGATTGAAATATTTTTCAGGCGAATTAATGCAAACAATTAGACAAGAGATGGAGAACAACAGGGATTGCAATGACAGGCAGGGGATCCGTTACTTAATTAGTGAGGGAATGGAGAGACTAAAGAATTTAGATGAGATGCTCGATATGCGAGGCCATTGACCATCAATTTGAGACATGTCCTCATAGTTTCATAGCAGTCAACTCAAATTTAGAGCATCTGCAATGAGACTCTCTAATTTAAAATAGCATATTCGGAGGTATGTTGTTAGGTCACTAGTTTTACAAACACAAGTAATATAGAAAGAGATAAGGCGATTGAACAAGTAAACAAGCACACATACACGATAAGAGTAGCACGGTTAGGCGTAGGAATATGTGTGAAAAGAAAACTTGAACAACCAACCCTCAAATGAGGGTTTACAAGAGTATTTATAGGAGGGAAGCTAGGGCAACACTCCTAGTTCCCATCCTTTCTTATATGGGCTTGGGCCTAAGCTTATGGGCCTTCTACATAAGCTAGACCTTAAACAAACATAAAGGCCATAATAAGCTACCTATTACATATGAGATATAAATACTTGAAATACAGTTTAGGAGTGATTCCAACAATCTCCCCCTCAAGTATATATGAATGTAAACGGTGAAGGGGTTGATGTAATAGTAGCTTTGACGTCTACTGACATTCTTCTTTCTCGTGAGAAAAATTGCCTTGAATCGAACAATCTCCCTAGTGTAGAGAGATAGTTTTCTTTGAGTGGTTTTGCTTTGACGTCATCTTAAACTTTGTTCTTTGATCATTGTTCTTTGTGGTGAAAGTGATAGTATGTTGTTGTCTGCATCAAGTCTGCCATAAGTCTGCTTCGTTGCTCCAGTGTCTCCACGTCATTCTTCAACATGCTCACACGCTCTTTGATGTTGGAAATCAATACTGATGAAGTTCTTTAAGTCTTTGACTTTGTAGATTCTTTGATTTGATGAAGAATCATTCTGACTGTTGTGTTGCATTCGAATAGAACTTCCATTAGTGATGATGTTGGCGTGAGCATGAGAAGAATCAGCACGATCATTTCGCTCCGGAGCTTCCATAAGAAGAAAACATTTCAAACGGTTAGTAATAAGCGGTTTCCGGCACTTACAAGTTTGAACTTCGAGAGTGTTAACAGCATAGTGTGAAAACACAACTCTAATTCTTACAAAGGCCGTTCTGAACTGGAGTCCCACAAGTGAGATAACGCGATGTACCCAAGTACATCTATTCAGATAAGTCGAGGTACACCAAGCATCACCTCACGATCTGTAGACCGTTTGAGACACACTCCGCGTAATCCACGGGAGTTACCGGTGACCACTTTGTCGGGCGTTTGATGTTGACCACGGCAGAGTTTCCATTCAATCACCGAGAATCACCAGTGAACCTCTCATAAATATTCTCGACAGATTGCTAAGATCTGTGAAGGACTCGATATGAACCACTGAATCACTGAAGATCTTATTTGTTGATCAACAAGTGATGAAATGTCAAGTGTTCCTAAGAGATCTTTTGATGAATCTCGTGGCTCTAGACTCAATAGTGCATTTTGGTTTTCTGAGCGGAGACTAGGGAGAGGGTCTCCTTCTTCAATACCAGCGATCTCTAAGAGAAATCCAATAGTTTACGTAGGGTTCCCTGTGAGAATGAAACAAGCTTCTGTTGAGAGAAACTTGAGTGGCTAAGAAGGTTTAGTGCATGCGTCCTTGGGTCCATGACGACTTTTAATCTTCAATACGGTGTCACTAAGTGACAATGTAGCATATGAATTGAACCCGGTTAATGCCTAAGTTGAATAATCTGGAGGGCTGTTTCTTTTCACCCTTTTCTTTGCATTTCTTTTTGATTCTTCAACTCCTTCTTTCTCCGATTCTCATTTTCTCCTTTTTATAATCGTACCTAAGGACTTCTAAGTACTAACTATTTGTAATGTCCTTGGGTAGATCTTTTCTGGCTCTGGCGGATCAGAGGACGGTTATTCCTAACCTTAGTCACCTTATAACTCCATGACTAACCTATGTTGCCATTAAAACCACTGTTTGTGAAACATCTCTCAAAGGGTTTGTAAATGAAAAACATGTTTGAACCACTGTGAGAGATAGGATTTTGCATAAATACTCTCCCTTCACATGTGCTTAATAGTTTTAACGGTTAAATGCACAGTGAGGAAAGAGCGCGCACATTTTGAATTGATCCACTCGAGATAGACAATCCCCCGCGAGACACGGTTACGTTGCATAGTTAAAGAGTTACATTGTCAGCTTTTAGGTGACAACTAGCTCTAGTAACTATCTTGAAGGTGTAGACAAACCTCGAAAGGTTGTCATACCCGTCAGAGTTCATGTCTACCAAGAGTATCACGAATGGTACTTTCTACTTGGACAAGTCCTTTACGAGACACGTTTACATTACTAGCGAACTAGCTTGAAATTATTACCCGTCCAGGACAAGTCTTTTCGAGTTACTAACAGTTTAGTACCGTCAATTCATTGGTTAAGTCTTAGGTACACAGATTCATTTGCTTTTTGCACAACATATTTCTTATCACACAATTTTCTCCCCCTCAAAAATGGCATATAAAAATGTTATTTTTGAACGGTTGATAATAAATATGACCATTTCGAGTGTTGCGGGAAGAGTGACCACTGTGAACAATTTGTGAACAAAGTTTTCATCAAATACTCCCCCTCAACTGGTGATATAAACGGTTGAGGTTTTGAAAATCTTACGGGGAAGTACTTGTCCTTTTGAGCAAAACCTTGAAAATTGAAAGGTTTGATAGGTTTTACTCAAAAGTAAGAAGCTTTCGCTCCTTTTATAAGGATTGTGGCACTGAAGCGTACCACAGGGTCCTTTCTTGATCATTACGGGTTGTACACTGTTATGTGTGCACAAGCCATTGACATATATCAGCATACATCCAAAATTTTTAATGAAAGAACCAAATCAAGGAGTACCAGGAAGTGCAGTGATGTTCCCAGGAGTACGAACAGGGCGTTGATAGCCGGTGATGTTGATCCTGGGTCGACCACCAACAAAACTTTCCAACGTTCGAAGGCCCGATCCCTTAACAACCGTTCATCAATCATTGTGATGATCCGTCTCACATCCCTCCTTTCCTGAGAATTCCATCGCTTAGGGTTCCCAATGTTTTCACGTATATCCTTCAATCGATAAGCTAATCCGTCCCTAACCATCTTCAGAGTATGATCTCCAAATTTGTGAAGCTCATTACACGCCATCAAGCAATTGCGATGAAGTTCACTGCGATAAACGACACCAAACGGTTTCTTTGATGGCGTAATTGTGATAGCTGGTTGATATCGGGAAGATCAAGCTGTGGTGGAGTGAAGTTGACACGTTTCTGATATGATTCAACGGCAAGCTGAAGATCTTCAACATGTTCTTTGATGACTATGCGTCTGATGAAGATGAGCAGTGACTTGATGAATTCACGTTGTACTTCCGGTTGAAATTGTCTCATGCGACCTTGAACTTTGGCAAGGTACATGTCTTCAATATCGTTGATGTTCAAATTCTCAAAGTCAGCTTCAGAGAATGCATAGTCCCTTTCGTCTTGTCTTTTGACCACAATCTTCTTGAGAAAAGTGTAGTCCCATTTAGACGATAGACCAACATGTTGGATGGCCACGATACTTTTAGTACTGAACACTGCATGTTGAGACTTCTGGACCAAGCAGCTTCTGTAGTAGATTCTTCGCTCCGCCAATGGTGAATCCCATACATTGCATCTTGGTCATACGCTACCACTTTGTCGGAGAACATGTGGGTAGCACGTTCCTCGATGGCTATACAATCAGAGTATATTGCAGCAGGGAATGGAAGTGTCAGAGATGTAGCGTATTTCCTTGAACCATCGCCACCGTGTTGAAGAAAATCTAAGTCTTTGTTGAAGAAATGTCTGAAAGGAATCCTAGGCTGATCAGGTTGGCCAATGGTAGGTAGAGGTCGAGACCAGTCGGTGTAATATGGAGGATTGTCCCGTTTGGTGAAGTCGATGTTTGCTTCTGGGTTGATCCAATCCATGTTATTAGACATGGCTCGAGCAATGTTTTCAAGGTGATATTCAACCTTGATTGCACTTTCCGAGCTGTCTTTCAAAAGTAGGAATGCTTCATTCTTGATGTGCTTCAATTCAGATTTCGTCATCTTCTTCACCCTGAACCTTTCTTGCAAAATCTTTGCATGCTCCAAGGTACTACCGTCTACCAATTCTTGACCATCTTCAGGGTAGGGAGTGTTGTTAACAAGTGTAGCAAACCATTCAAATTCTTTAGTTTTATCGTCATCTAGCCATGATACGACGTCAGTATGAAGCGTCTTCTTCTTCTTTTTCGAAGGCTTAGATGATGATTCTGGTTTCTGTCCTTGTTTGGGAGAGGTGGGTTGTTGTTGGGGCTCAAGGACCTCTTCATCGTCACCACCCGTATATTCAAAGTGATCACCGGTTTTTTGAGTCTGGGGTGGTAACTCGGAATCGTCCTAAGGTTTATCAGTTGAAGAGCGAGGAGGAGATCTTCGTTGAGAAGGAGTCCGTTGAGGTGGGGTTTGCATAGACGAAGATTCACCAGATTGCTTCTGACGTTTAGATGCAGAGTCCTTGTCCTTATCATCGTCATCTCTTGGCCGTTTGGGTTGATCGGCTGACTCCTTGCATGATGATCTGAGTTGAAAAGCAAGTAGACCTTCGAAAAATTTAGCTTCATCCGAAGTAAACATTCCAGATCGCTTTGACATTTGCATCACTACTTTAGCGATTAACTAAGATTCAGAGAGATCAGCTTCTTTGGCCATTGTATGTTTAACCAATGCGACGATATTAGGGGTGAGTTGTCTAGAAAATACTTCTCTAGTCACACCGGGGACAGTGTCGAGAAGAAACTTGTGGGTATGATCTCTCTTGTCTTCTCCAGTTCCTTTTGGACTTTAGGAACGATATCTTGAAGGTACTTTTGAGTGTAACCTTCAATAATTTCATCCAGTTCCTCTTTACGATGACCTTTCATGAATTCCTGGATAAACTTCCTTTCTTCTTGCATCTTGTCATGCTCGTTATACAGATGATGTATGTGATCAGCAAAGAAATTCAACTTGATGTTAAGTACGTTTTTCTTTCTGACTTGTTTTGACTTTGGCAATCCGTTCATGAGCATGAGAAACCCAAGATTTAGGTGGTTTCTTCACGGATTTGGATGATGATTTGGTTGACTTCTTGGATGGTGGTTGTGATGAATGTGACAAAGAATCCGATGATGATGAGATGTGAGGAAATTCCGGGTCCTTTGGTGGTTCAGAAGTTTCCTTCTGTGAGCGTGTAGGACTATCCAGAAGCACATCGTCGTAAGCAGCATCTTTATCTTTCTCAGTTTCCGGTTCCTCAAAATCATATACAATAGTATCCTCTGCAGGCTTTTGTTGTTGCACAAGAGTGGTGGCACCAGCTCCCTTATCGGGTTGATTAACCGAATCAGGAGTGGGTGAAGATTGAGCTGCACCACTTGACCCACCGGGGCCACCCATTTGGTATTTAGAAAATTCTTCAGCCTTTTGAAGATGTCTGACGATTTTATACTTCTTCCTGTATGATTTATCCAGTTGCTCTTCTTCTTCTTCAGAGCTCTCATCATAGGGTACAATTGCTGGAGTCTTCCTTTTCCTTGGATGCAGGTGGAGGACTTGGAGGTTTTGCTACGGCGGTGCTTCGGTTGCGATTCTGAGTAATGAACCTCTTCATCTCAGTACATCGCGATCTTCAGAGCTCTCGTCCACAAGCTTTTTTGCGGTTCAAGTGTGGGAATAGGTTCGGCTTGCTTTACGGGAACAATCCTTTTAGAAGGAGGATTCCTTTTAGGAAACTTCCTTTGACTCACAGTACTTGTTGCGCTTCCTGCACTTCCTCTTCTGGTTCTCCTTACAGGTGTTCCAGAAGATTTTTCATCGAGATGACCAACTTTGCCTTGTCTAACGCTTCGATACCTTTTGTATGCGTTTGAGCTTTCGACATCTTGAGTTAGAAGGAAATTTGGCAACACAGCACCTTGTTTCTTTGTAGGCGATTCCTTGATTACGAAAGATAGAATAGGCTCCGTCAACATATCGTGATTGTCAGGGTCATTGAGCCTCTTGGGAATATCAGGATGAAGTCCAAGTGCTCTCTGGAGCAACAATTTAGTATATCTGATGTAGGGAATCTTTGAGCCAAGCTTGTTGAGAAATGACATCATGTCATCCCAAATCAGAGCTTCGATAGCGATGTGTTTCATGTTGACCAATGCCCAAAATATTTGCAGTTCCATGAGCTTAGGATGCTCATAGCCACCGCCACGCACAAAACAGACTTGGTGATAATCATGTAGAGAGTTCTCCATGGTTGAGGAATACTCTTAAGCTCTACGTGAGAATGGTTGGTGATTACTCCTGTAGCCTCGTCATAACCGATATCGATTAAGAATTGGAGAGTGAGCTCTTCAACAGGTGTGGCATATAGTTTGGTTGGTTCGACTTCAGGAATTAGGAGAATAGCCCTTAAGTCTGCAGTTGTAATGGTGACTTGTTTGTGATTGAGTCACGTCACGGCGTCCGTCCTTTGACCCTTTCCATAGTGTTCCAGAACTGTTGGATATAGATCTCGAGAGCGATTGCAGAGTGAGTGAGCATATTACGTACGGATGAGTCCTCGAGAATATCAATAGCAATTAAACACGAAGACTCGAGCAAGTAAGGTGTCAAAGTCAACAAGGAGATTATTCTTTCCTATCTTCATTGGATAGCCATAAGGATAGATATCAGCAATGGAGAGAACTTCGATGCATCCACATTCATTTGTTCACCATATGCGTGATCGAAATAACATTAGCCATAAGAACCAACATATCGAAAGACATAATGTTAGTCAACAGAAGGTCTTATTGTCTAATTATTGAATGTACAGTGTCAATGATTGTTACGAGTCCTAAGTCACTTGTATGTCCAATAGTCCAATGACGTCGTGAAATGTTTCGTGAGTTAGTTAACTTTAAGTTTTAAAGTTTATTTTATCACTTATTGTTCACAACATATCAAACGATTTAAGTTTATTAGTGACATTATTGGATTCGTGACGATATGATTAGTTTATTTACAAGTTTGTACATGTAACAATTCATAACGAAGGTATGATCCAGGCTTATGCGTAGGGTTGGTAAAGTTATGCGTGAGACGAAATGATATATGCGTAGGCGTAAACTTACGCGTAGGATCCTAACTTACGCGTAAGAAATATTACGAGTAAGAAAAAATGGACCTTATGCGTAGAGGTTACGCGTAGGCATATATTAACCTTTACGCGTAAGGCTACTCGTAAGAGTTGACCTTATGCGTAGAGGTCACTGTTTACGCATATCCTTCACAGGATACGCGTAGTCGCATATGTAGAACCTTATGCGTAGAATCTACGCATAAGACTAATCTTACGCATAACATACTACGCGTAAGGTGATCCTTATGCGTAGAGTTACAACAACCTTGATTCTGAATTTTAAGCGTAGCAAGCCTGAAACAAAGCATCATATCATCAATTTTGACACATAACATTCATTTTATGACAAATCAAAAACACAATTGCTCATATTAACAGTTAAGCGTAGAAAACCTTACGCGTAGTTTAAAACCCTAAATCTACGCGTATGAATTTTAGCCATAGAATATGCACCAAAGTTTTTCTAGTATGTCTTAGATGTTGTGAGAGTATAGTAACCAAGTTTTAACACTTAGTTTGCAGTGAATCAAAAATACCCAAACTCAAGAACCTTAAACCCTAATTTCTAATTCAGACACAATTAGTGTTTCTGGGTGGTTATAGAGCATGGAAATCATCAATTCAACATAATATAAACATTACACAACAATATTTTTGAACAAAACACTTCTCATTTTGAAAAACCCAATTCGACTTATAAACCCTAATTTTGCAAAATCACCAATTCGTGTTTCTGGGTGGGTTTTGATGGTTAAAATGGTATTAATGATGCATTAGGAACGTTTTGACACAGACCATTTCACCACAAACACACACACACTGATTGTGTGTTCATACGCATACGCGTAGAGCACATAATCACTCAAAAAACACTTTTTAGCCGTTGGATTTCCATGAAATTAAAAACCTTAGCTTAAAATCATGTCATAAACACAAAACAACTTACAAAGTGGTGATCAAATGCACGGATTTCTTAAACGATTTCTATGCGTAGGATTCTTTAGGTTTTAGTAATAAATGTGAAGTGAAAGTGTTAGGTGGGGTATTTTATTGAAAAAATACTTTCAGGTTTTGACAGTTATAGTCCCTCCACCTTTTCCTTTTTCAAACAAATCCATTTAACTTCCATTTTGGTTACCAAACAAAGTTTTTAGGAAAGAAACTTGACGACACTCCCCCTCGACTCTAGAAAATAATGAAAGGTTATTAATTTTAGTCCGAGGAGTGTCATTGAACCAGAAAACATTTACCACCATTGAAAAAGAAATAACCGAGATAAGATAACATGCAAGTACACAGATGTTTTGAAACAGTTAAGAGATTGTTTTCTCCCCCTCAACACTTGATCTTAAAAATACTGAATTTTGAAAGATTGTAGTGTTGAAGGAAGAAATGTACTTGCCATGTTGAAAGATTATAGATTAGAAGAATATTTTTGTTGTTTTATAAGATTTTATATTTTTGTATTTTGTTTTTGAAAAAATATTTACAAAAGGATGTTTTGGTGTTTGACAGGTTTGTAAGACTGTTTTAAGAGGTCATCCAATTCCTCTTGAGTCAAACACATCATACCAATCCGGTGGACCAACTCATTAAACCTAGCGGGACGCAAGGCTTTGGTGAGAAGATCTGCCAATTGGTATTCTGTACCCACAAAGTATAATTCAACGGTACCCTGTTCCACGTGGTCCTTGATGAAATGATAGCGAAGATCGATGTGCTTTGATTTCGAGTGCTGAATCGAAGTTGCACGAGATCGCAATGGCACTCGATTGTCGCAGCATGGATTCTCCGAATACGTAACCATAATCTTTGAGTTGTGTTCTCATCCAGATGACTTGAGCACAACACGCGGACATGGCTACATATTCTCGCTCGGTTGATGACAAATGTACAATCCTGCTTTTTTGATTGCCAAGACACCAGTTTATCACCGAGAAATTGTAGAGCTCCTGAAGTACTTTTCCTTGAGTCTAAGCATCCATGCCTGAGGGGCTTGTTTGAGACCATAAAGAGCTTTGTTCAGTTTGTAGACATGGTTCGGGCACTCTGGATTAACGAATCCGTCGGGTTGCCTGACATAAACCGTTTCTTTCAGTTGTCCGTTGAGAAACGCAGTTTTGACATCCATTTGAAAGACCGTCATATTCATATGAGCCGCTAACGCCGAAATATCCGAAACGCCTCAAGACGAGAGCAACCGAGCAAAAGATTCTTCAAAGTCTATTCCCTCTTCCGACGATAACCCTTAGCAACTAGACGCGTGATTTGTTTCGATGACGTTCCCTTCAAAGATCCAATTTGTTTTTTCAAATCCATTTTAGACCAATGACGTAGACCCCTGTTGGTCTTTCAACCAGCTCCCATACTTCAAGACGTTTGAATTGATTGAGTTCTTCTTGCATGGATTCAATCCAGTTGTCTTTTGTCATTGTGTCTTTAATGTTTTTAGGCTCGATTGGCAGAGCGGTGAGTGCATAAATGCAATGTTCACCGTCTGTGAAGACGTTGTCTCGAACGACCGGTTGATTCGGGTTGCCAATAATGTTAGCCGAGGATGGTCTTTTGTCCATCGGTATGTGTAGAGGGTTGATGTTGGTATACATTGTGCAGATTCTGAGGATTCAAATGGTTTGTTGAAGATTCCGCGACATCCAAAGTGCAGCGATCTCATTAGCAAACGGATTGAAGAACGCATTTGGATCAAAATCTGCAGGTGGAGGTACTTCATTGAGAATATCATCACTGGTTCATCATTGTTGGAAGCGGTGTGTTCAATGTTGTGTTGGAGTCAATCGTGTAGGTGCATCTTCAACAGTAGTTGTTGTAGCAGTGTATCGGTATAGGAATATTATCGTTGTGCACAGAATGCGGATACACCGAGCACGTTCATCAATGTCGCCACGAACGAGGAGCAAATAACCTTTCCATTTGTTGACGAGTTAGTGGGGGCTTTGTTCACCGGTGATGATGGGGGTTGAGGGAAGTTTAAGCGGTTGTGACCGGGTTCTAAGTTGTTATACTCAGAAGCCATTTCCGTGAGTTCATCAAAATGAGCATGAATCGTTTCCATTACCTCTTTAGTTCGACGATTCCAGATTCGAAACCTTTAGAATTGTCACAAGATCCAATAAAGACTCCAATATCGCCTTTGGCTTTGAGCTTACCAAATCATCACGATCATTATTCGGATAGCAAAGGGATCCAAATACATGAAAGTGTTTGAGGTTCGGTTTATAGTTGTGGACAAGCTCGAAAGGTGTTTTGTTGTATGCGTTTGTGATCATAAAATGGTTTTGAGTATAGCATGCAGAGATACAGCCTATAAGTAATCTGGAAGTTTAGCATTGATTAACATTGTTCTTGCAGCTTCCACTAACGTTCGTTTCGTCTTTCAACAACTCCGTTTTGTTCGGTGTATGCGCAATAGATGTTTGATACTGAATTCCCACTTTCTCATAGAATTCACGAAGGGTTTTGTTAACAAATTCAGTTCCTTTGTCTATTCCGATTATCGACGTGTTGCGGAGTGAACTTGTATTTTTGTGAGAAAGGTGATGATCATTTGTGGAGCTTGGTCTTTGCTTCAAAGAAAGTAGACCCAAGTCCATCGTGAGTAGTCATCAACAATTACTAAGATGTAGCGTTTGCCATTGATCATTTGCACGCGCATTGGGCCACACAAATCCATGGGCACGAGTGCTTTTTCCTTGTTCACAAGCTGAGCAAAGGTGATCTTTTGAATACCGGAATCGTGGGAGTCCTTCAACGAGTTTGGTTCGAGCAAGGTTGGTGATGGTTTGAAAGTTTAGATGTGAGAGACGACGGTGCCATAGCCAGGATTTTGTAGATGTTGCCTTTGAAAGTAAGCAGATGGGAGAGGAAGCAACCATGTCTTGCATAGAGATAGTGTAGAGACTAGAGTTACGCGAGCCAGACATAAGGTCATTTCCATGTAGATCACTTAATGAAACAAGTTTTCTCCTGAAAGCAACCTCCAAATCTCCATCACAAAATTGACCCATCAAAACAGATTGTGACCAAGGCCTTCCACATAGTAAACCCTGCTGATTTCGATGTTCCCATTAACATAGTCTCCGTAGCCCATGATAGGCTGAAGTGATCATTCCCGAATCTGACAGTGCCAATGAACTTTGCAATAAAGTTTGATAACAGTTTAAGGTTGCCTGTCATGTGTTGGGAACATCCACTATCAACAATCCAGAGAATGATCGTATCACCGCATTACACACGCATCACACGGATGGAATAGAAGTAGATGTGGAACCCAAATGTTAGAGGGTTCCGGCGTATATTAGACATACACACATTAATAATTTTAGGCATCCATTTAAATCCTAGTGTGTTATATATCCATTTCTGCCATCTATAACTACTCTGTGCTTCAGTCTTAGTGAATGCACTAGGTGGTACTACATTCTTAGAAGGTGAAACTCGAGCTACAGGGATAACAACACATGCCTTAGACTCTAAAGAAGGCGGTTTACCAAGCACAGACTTAGACTGATTAGTGGGCCTAGAGGTATTCCGGTTCTTAGGATTCCGTAATCGAGAGATGATAGCTTTAGCAACACATTTGTCATGACAATCAGAATTCATACTTTTATGACAAATATCACAAGGTGCATCAGACTGAATATCAAAAGTGCTTAACGGTTTAGCATTCATTACATCACTATTTCTATTACATTTGCCAGACGCAACATCTATAGTGGAAGCAACATGAGTCTTATTCAGAGTCCTAGGGTGTTCTTCTACTTTAGCATTCCTTATTGATCTTTTCTTAGGTCGCAACTTCCTATTCTTCGATTGAGTGCTCCTAGGCTGTGAAGTGTGGATGTTTGGAAAAGACGCAACTATTCCCTGTTTCAAGAGAGGGAAACACGTTAGCAACTTGTGATTTGGCAGTAGGGATTCTAGGTTCACGATTACTAAGTGTGACTGGTGCTAATCTCTTAATCACGGTAGGCGGAAGTTGTTCATACTTTCCTAACATTTCTCTTAACTTAGAGATAGTGTGAATCAAATCTTGATTTTCAGAACGAATATTACCAAAGAAAATTCATGACTTCTCTAGTGTGAGCAAGATAGTGATCAAGTTCGTTTGATGCTTCATCACGAGTCTTTTTGAGTAAATCAAATATGACACCATATTCCTTTTAACTTTTAAAATTCTTGTTCATATTTTGAGATTTGACTTTTCAAAGACACGCTTTGATCATCCAGCTTGCTCAATTTTAGGATCGTAAAATTTTGCACTCAATCGAGATTTCTTTTGAAAACTAAGTTGATGATTGTGAATATCTTTTTCACACCAATGAAGACGACGTTTGGCATTGTAAATTTCGTTGAGTAATCGTTTATTTTCAGCTTTTAAAGACTCGATCTGAAGCACATTATCGGTGTTCTTAACAGTTACAACATTTTCAACAATATCAGCAGAGATATCAGCAGATGCATGTGGCAAAGAATAGAATAACACAACATTATGGATATCAGCACAGATAACATCTTCCAAGAGTCGATCAACATCTTTTCTCAAAAGTTTCTTTTTACGTTTAGTATTAGAAATAGATGTTTCTGTTTTCTCGAAAACGACCTTCATAGTTCCAAGTTCCTTATGAAAATCCCGTTCCCAGGCTAATGCACAACTTTTCAAGTTTTTAACATTAGGTAAAAGATTTTTCTGAAAAATGTCTCGTTGTTCTCGCGCCAGAGGCGATTGAAAGTGTTCAATTTTGATTTCAGAACGATATTCTATCTCATGTTGTAAAATTTTGAGGTCAGCCATGAAAATGTCAAAATATCTAAGAATATTTCGATTTTCAGGTTTTGAGTTTACTTCACTAATTGAAGGTAAAGGACCATAAGTTTGTGCATAATCTGTTTTGGGATTAACATTAGAAGACTCAAGTGTTTTGATGATAACCCTTGGTTTGTTAAAAGAATCCGTTGGTGTGACGAAAGTGACCGCGTTTTTATAGTTAAACGGTTTGTTGTAAACAACGTTTTTTAATTTTGATCGACTCTCGTCTTCTGCATCTAATTCCTCTTGACGATGGTATTCAACAACACTCATAACAGTATTATCAATTTTGTATTCTCGTGACCGAAACTTCGTGATTTGGTTTGAATGTTTTAGTGAAAGCTTTGGTTTGTAATCGCTAGATTTTTCCATATCCTTTTGGATTGGGTTTTAAGGTAAACTTTTCAATAGCTGGATCGATTCACCATGTTTGTAAAAAACAGTTTTAAACTCTTTAATTTTGTTTTGCAAGCCGATAATTTCTTCAAGAAGGTCATCTACCCGATTCGTTGAATGCTTTTTGTATGCAGAGAACTGTTTTTGACAATTTAACAACTCACCCTTAGCTTTTTGATTTTCCAAGGTGAGAGCGTTAATTTGCTTTTTATGTTCATGTTTCAGTTGTTCTAATTCGGACAACAAAGCATTCTTCTTCGGCGGCTAGATCACGATCTGTTTCTCTAGATATTTTTCGCTTTGATGAGATTTTGCAAAGCGGCTTCAAAACCTTTTACACGGTTTTCTTGAGTTTTGAAAAAGTTGAGTTGCATTTGTAAGCATTCAAAATCCTTGGTTAGCAGGCATTTTTACTTTTAAGGTCCGATTTAATGCAACACATTCAGAATTTGGGATTGTTGGTCTTAAGTAACGAACAAGATCTGGATGAGGCAAAGGTTCATCGTGTTCAATGTGAGTCACAACATGATCATTATTTAGATCCTCAAGTATAACCACGGAGTCAATTTGATTATCACGGGAAACCATAAGGTCATCTGGATCGTCAAATGTGACTACGGGGTTTATTTGAAAATCGGCAGAATGAGATGTAGATGACTCATTTTGAACATTTTGAGCCGTGCCGGATTCAGATATTGACGGAGATATTAGTTCAGATATGATGATGGTTTGTTCGGTACTGAGACAAGCCATCGTGTCATACACCGGGCCTGTTTCACTCATGTGTAACTCTTGCATATTAGCCATCAACATAACAGCTGCATTGGCCCGCAAGTCCTCCATATCATCATCCGAAGTGCAGATTTGCCATAAAGCTCGTTTTTGTCTGTGAGAGATCCACCAGCTTCATCCTTAAGAGCCAAAAGTAAAACCTCTTTGAAATAAGCACGCCTAGTCCTTGGCTTTGGACATGCATTAGCCGTGTCCCTTCTCATTGCGCTTGTAGCATCTAAGACCATTTAACCGATTCTGAGCATTTCCTGCTCCACCACTTGAGCTCTTGTTATTCCTACCCACAACATTAAACCCTTGACCCCGCCTCGACTCACCATAATCACGATTCTGAACTTCAACACGCCCATTGTTCACAACAGCTTGAGTCCGTGTGTTAGATGAGGAACGAATACGATTGTTGGATTTGTTGGTGTAACGGCCAAAAGCATTAGCAATCATCACAAATCCTTGTTGCAATGCTTCGAACGGATCGATTTCCTCAGTCGCTTCACTGACATATGCTTGAGCATTGTTGTTGTATGGAACCAATTGATTTTGTTGAGGTTGTTGCTGTGAAGGTGTGTTTGAAGCAGTTGGTTGAGTTGCTGGTTGAGAGGGATAATTCTGTTGAGCATACAAGGCAAGTTGTTGATTATCCGGATGTGACTGTGGAGCAATTTGAGCTCGGAGAATCCTTTCCCGATCAACTTCCTTTTCATGAGGCTTCAAGTAATCGTACAACAATCCATAAGTAGAATGATGCATATTCTTTGCTTGACGGAGAAAAACGACATACTTCTCCCATTCAGGACCAAGACTACTCAGGAACTTAGTATTCACTGCAATTCTTGGCATGATGATGTTGTGTTTATCCAAATCATTGATGATGTCCGAAAATCGATGATGATAGGACTCTAGTGTCTCTCCAGGTTCAATCATGAAGTGTTCATAAGCCAAGTAAATTTTGGATTCCAAATCCTCCCGATTGAGTACAGATCCTTCCATAAGAAGACGAATATGATCCCACATTTTTGTGCAGTCTTTTGAGCATCAACACTACGAAGAATTGGGTTTGGTAATCCTAAGAGGATGTATTCCATTGCAAGTTCATCAGCTTCATAGTGTAGAAGTTCTGAGGATTTAGATCTGCAAAGAGCAATGTTGGTTTGTTCATCTCTTGGTGGAATGCAGCAGTTGGATCTCCGGTACAATGACAAGAGGCATCTCAAATGGACCTTCCAAGATAACCTTCTTTAATAACTTTCCATGTGGTTTCTTCAGATCACAAAACCTAAAGAACCTTATCACCCATTGATCGTAGTTTCCTGGAGTGAGCATTGGAGGTCTATCAAGTGATCCAGCTTCATGAATTGATTGTTGGCTGCTTAAAGCTTCACACATCTTTGCAAACCAAGTGGGTTCCTTCATAGTGTTCCTTGATGGATGTTGATTGAAATCATTTGTGTAGGGTTGAACTTGAAGGCTTGGTGGTGTTTGAACCATTTGTGGTGGTGGGATTACACCAATTTGTGGATTATGTTGTTGATTAAATTGTTGTTGATAAATAGCTTGTTGTTGATTCCATTGTTGATGTTGTGGAGTTAATTGTTGTTGTTGTTGATGATTATAAGTGTGAGGGAAATAGTTAGAGTATGGTGGTTGAGACATGTTGATAAACTTGTGTAGTAAAAAATGGATCTTTGTAGTCGAATGAACCTTTGTTGATGAAGTGTCGTTAGGCGTAGAAAAGACAAGAACCAAGTAGCACTTATGCGTAAAAACACCAAAGTTACGCGTAACAATTAGGAGTTACGCGTAGGATTTAGCTTACGCGTAAGCAGGGAAAAGACTCTAAAGTTATGCGTAGACACAAGTTAGACGTAGAAACTTAGGCGTAGGATTTCCTTATGCGTAGAACTAGGTTTACGCGTAAAGTGAATCTTATGCGTAGGATTTCTACGCGTAAGCTTATGCTTATGCATAAGTTTAGGGTTTTTGCCCAAATGATCTTTTACACTATCACAGTGCAAAGGATATCCAAAGTCGACGTATTTTCAGACTTATCCAAGTAAGAAAACACGGAATAAACCAGGAAAATGAAGATCAAACCAAGGAAGCACTTACGCGTAGTTTTAGGGTTTTACTACGCGTAGAAATGCTCAAAACTTTGATTCTCCAAAAGTGTTTTAAACCAGGTTTTTATGTGATAAAATAGCTTCAATAACACCAAAATACACAAAAGTGTGAAACTTGATGAACCAAAGCCTCTAAAACAGGTTAAGCGTAGAATGAAACCCTCGTTAAAACCAAGCTTAAAAGCGTATATCCACGCCAAAGAAAGTTGAAACTTTTTGCCCAAAACAAGTATTTTAACACCTTAAAACATTGAAAGTACAAGAATCTTGGATTAAAAAGTGTAAAAAACAAGTTTTTAAGCGAACCAAAGTATCACTCGTTAGTTTTACGCGTAGGACCAAAACCCACTTCAAAAACAAAGCGATTCACCCAACTAGTAGGCGATTGATACCACTGTTAGGTCACTAGTTTTACAAACACAAGTAATATAGAAAGAGATAAGGCGATTGAACAAGTAAACAAGCACACATACACGATAAGAGTAGCACGGTTAGGCGTAGGAATATGTGTGAAAAGAAAACTTGAACAACCATCCTTCAAATGAGGGTTTACAAGAGTATTTATAGGAGGGAAGCTAAGGCAACACTCCTAGTTCCCATCCTTTCTTATATGGGCTTGGGCCTAAGCTTATGGGCCTTCTACATAAGCTAGACCTTAAACAAACATAAAGGCCATAATAAGCTACCTATTACATATGAGATATAAATACTTGAAATACAGTTTAGGAGTGATTCCAACATATGTATTCTGCCAGTTGTTGACAACTTGTTGATTTAGTGAGTGTTAAAATCTTTACATTGAATCTGTAACCTCTTTGTATTAAACATGAGATTTAATGAGACGTAATCAAATTTTTAAATGCTCTATAAATCTTGCATCGAGTAGAAGATATGAACATATGTTTTTTCTTTTCTTCTGGTGCGTGAGTGGTGATTCTAGCAGTATTTGTACAGCTAAAATATGTCTGGTAACATAGATCTAAGTAATCTAGCGTCCGTTTTTTCACTTGCTTATAGGGAGGCAAGCAAGGATCGAGCTATGGTTGAAAAAAAGAAACGCCCAATGCCGTCTTCCACGGGTTATGGGTACCCAATACCGTTTCCGGTGTATGGGGGAGGTTAAGATGTAGAAAGCCTTACGCCCTTACCCCTACCTAAGGTAGAGAGGCTGCTTCCAATTCTACCAAAGGTAGAAAGGACCTCCGGCCTTTTGTAGGGAGTGAGGATCGAACCCCTGACCTCTCGGTTGAGAGGCAAGGGGTTTTCCAACTGATCCAGCCCTATTTGTTTATTGGTGCATTCGAACACTAAACCCTGAATTCAGTTGACCAAAAATCAGACACCATAACTACAAGGAAAAAGTCTTATTACTTATTTTTTTGTCATGTATACAAGTAAAAACAAACTTTTAATTTTTATATTTCAACTATTAATTAATAAAACATATTATTAGGATCTATATTATTCAGCTATCATATTCTTAGGATACAGAAATTATGTTATTTTCTTCATGTTGAAAGTTAAAAACAATCGATTTGATCATTATATACACCATAAACTCCATAACCTTCTAAGGGAAAATGACAAAACAAACCTTAATTCACCTTTGTTTTTCACGAATTGACCAAAACATAAAAATTTACGGAACTAGCTATGAAACTCACAAATCTCACAATTTGAGTTTTATTGGTCCTATGTGTGGATACCCATGCCTTGAGTTTTCCTTGTATCACATGCATCCATTGGATATTTTGTATGAATCATATTTACCTGCATGTTTTTGTGTTGATTTACTACTATATACGGAACGAATTGTCGATCTAAAACTGAACTAACCCTTTTTGCCCGCCCACTTACTACAATAAAAGACTGTCTGGACTCCTTAATTTCTAAATGGCTCCTTCAATTTTTCAATAGATGACTTAATTCCTATTTCTTTTTTCCATACACTTTGATTTACCAACTTTTCTCTGTTGAAATCAAGAAGAGAATTGCAAAAACAATGTGTAAGTTTTGCATGGCCTATAATAATTAATGATATAAATTTTCTAAAGTATCTTTGGATTCAAACTTCCTATTATTTTAATACCTAACATATTCTTCATAACCGATTGATAACTCAAATATGGAAATATCTTCATCTTTACCCGGTAAACTCTCTCTAGAATATCATTATTGACCTTCCTTTTGTCAAACTCTATTATTAAAGACTTTTGTATTAGCCAAAATGGTTTAGTTTAGGTTGTGGATGGGTGGGAATGACTTGGCATTTTGAGTCAGCCCACACAATCACTAATTCATTTAAGTGTTTAGAACGCAATTGAATAGCAATTTGAAGCATCACTTTAAATATCGAAATCACTACTACAACGTTTCTAGAACGCTACTGTACCCGATTTGGTACGATTCGATTAGCAACGCTGATTGCAGGTACTTAAGCGTATCTGGTAACTATGGGCAAGCATATCTCGAATCTTGGTACTACTCGCGATTGATACATTCATGGATAGGTCAAATGCAAGTAAATCATATGATCCCACACGTAAGTGTTCTTACAAATCAAAATCATTACATTTACATTATCATAATTTGTTTACATGAGATACCGATTTTGGTTGCTAACTGCGTATGTAGAAATGTTCAAAATAGACATTATGGTAAATAGATATAACGATCAATTCCATTAGCACCAACTCAAGTTATTGCATTTATATATTACATCAGTGAAATAAGAAAACATAATGCACAAGAGTGGACAAGTAAAAATGGAAAAGGCTTATTAGCATGAAACAACTAGCTGATGCAATCTAGGAAATTATTTACGGGGGTAAATAGTAAAGTATGTCTGAAAGACAGTAAGACTTAAGAGCAAAGAGAAGGAATGCTACAAGTACTCCTATGAGACTCCATGGGATACTGAAATAAGTACGCCTTAAGAAAGCAACATTTTTGGGCCAGTAACCTTTATAATAATCATGAAGGTCTCCCCACTGTTTGTCATAGGAAAAGTTTTTCACAGTCACATCTTTGCATATGCTGTTAATCATATCTGAAGCCTCTGTCGTAGAACCCAAATTGTTTTCAAGTATATTTGATCATAATCCTTGTCAGGTGTGTCAGGTTCATGTATTTGAATTTTAACAAGTGACTCCTTTTGAAATCGGTTAGTTTCTTGTAGAAATGAAAGGACAAGCATGGTAAGACACACTTCGTGGTCAAACTCACTAATGGTGCACTTAAAGTTGTTTTGCAGAACAAAAAAGGGATTTGGTTTTCTAGCAGGACCAAATCATGCTTAACATTGAGGTTAACCAAGTTAAAATCAAGAATCATCATTTTTGTTGTCCCACATCGTCTAGCAACTAAATTTTGGCTCTTTCTTACGCGTATATAAAGACCACTCGTTTCCTCAGTTTTTTACATTTTTATCGAGCCTTCGTAATTTTCCTTCTCATGACTTGCCATTTAATTCAATTGGCGAAAGAGGTGACACCTGTGGTATCATCTCTTTTGACTCTCTTGATCTCAAAAGAGGTAATGTTTTTCATTTACTCATTCATTCATAATTCTTCTTATCTATTAACATATCTTTGCTTTTTAAGGAGTCTTTTAGGTGTTTTGTTTTCGTTTTAAAGGTGTGGTTTGTATTATTAAGTGTCACGATCCCTGTTCCTGTTTTCTTTGTCTCCCTCTTTGTCTATGTATGTATGTGCGTAGAGGTGTAAACGAGCCGAGTGCTGCCAAGCTCGAACTCAACTCGATAAGTAAAACTCAAGCTCGAAACTAGACTCGAGCTCGTTTGAGCTTTGGATTTCAAGCTCGAGCTCGGCTCATCATCTCAAACTCGAGCTCGAAACTCGACTCGAGCTCGATTATTGCCACATTTAAAGCTCGAACTCGATGAAAAATTGGCATATCAAGCTCGACTTGACTCGATTTTATGACAATTACGTAACTACATGTATATAAAGGGGTAAAAGTATAATATCATTGAAGCTCGATAAGGGCTTGCGAGCCTCACGAGCTGAGTATATTCGAGCTCGAACTCGACTCGAAAGTGTACTCGAGTAGCTCGAGCTTGACTCGTTTATATCGAGTCGATTTCGAGTAGTTTACGAGTCGATCTCGAATAGCTCGCAAGCTGTCTCATCTCGTTTACACCCCTATATGTGCGTCTGCTTGACGAGATGTGTATAAAGTAGAGTCTAATATGTATATGGAGTTCATTTATTGAAAGTAATTAGATATACAAGATGATAATGGAGCGTATATTCACCTCCCATAGCTGCACTCTCCCTGGTTAGTGGTTTCCCCATTCCTCATCTACCTTGTCTCTCCATCCCTTCACTTTTAGAATCAATTTCATACCTTTACCTGACAGTCAAAACTATAAAGTGTTAGTCTTCTGATACGAACCGGATTCGATTTAGAGATATAAGAACAATAAAGATAGAATAATCGACTTTCGAGAGGTCGAATAAGCTCTCCCAATAGACACGAAATCAATAATCCATAATAATACTTAGCATAATGAGAATTACAACCCTATTCATCTATTTATAATAAAAGATACCCTAATACTAATCTTGTAGAACAAGATATAATCTTTACTATAATGGAACACTATCTACTGTTTAAATAGCGACGATACTTATCTAGCTAATAAAATAGTAATAATAACTATAATAATATAATATTATAGTCTAGGGTCGTATCAATACTCCCGTCCCCAAAAACACCTTGTCCTCAAGTTGTTTAAAAATCTTGAGGTACGTGATACCGGGATCGTGTGTTCTTCTTTGGGCACAAACCAATTCTTGTCTCAACCCAACATTCGTATAAATCTGTCCATGAGAGATCATGCACCCCCACTTTAACTTCATAATCTGCCATCTCAATGTGTTACGATATGACTTACTTTCGTCTGCCGAATGTTGTCCATCAAGTTCATTAGAGAAGTCTTTCTTAATGACGTTTGGATCTGATCCTAGCACCATACGAGGTTCATCTTCTACCGCCATATTTGGTCCGTAATATCAGCTTCCCCCACAGAAACATCCGGACACTCCTCCAAATTACCATCATCTTCTCCACTTATTTCAGTTGTGGCAGGTTGTGTTGGATACTTTACAATTTCATTATCAGAACATGCAACCACCAAGTTCTCTTGTGGTGTTGATCAAGCATCACAATCTTCAGTGACAAAGATTTGTGATTTAGTATTTGATATTATATCTTCGGATTCTTCCTGAGCTCTTTTAAGATCACGCAACTTCTCCCATTCTTCAACCTCCTTAGCGCGGCCCATTAAATCGCCAATTTTTTCAATAAATCTATAATCTCTTCATGTTTACGGGCTGATTCAGCTCTCATAGCCTCCATTCTTTTCTCGAAGTTATAAATTCGATCTTCCGTTTGTGTATGATAATCATTTTGAATCTGATATGGCACAGCAGAATGATGTCAGCTTCTCTATAAAGAATCAGCCAGCTATGATATTTCTCTCTCAAACCACTGAGTAAGAATTGCAAGACATTTTAGCTGTCGCCAAACATGGAGTAGCGGTATCCAGGAGTTCTGCAAAACTATAGGACCGCCTATCGGGTCAATTGGCATTTTGGAATCTGACGAGGGTTTTCTGTTTCGTGTTGCTCTCCCAGGTGTTAAGAAGGACGAGAGTAAGTACCACACTATTATCAGCTCTTCTAGATGTTCTTTATAATTGGTATTATACTTTTTCCTAATAAAATGATAACCATTCAGAAAGGACGTCTGAGATTCACATTTTTCAATTTTTAAATGCACATTAAGACCCTTTAATCTTAAAGTTTCTGGCCCGTATACTACAGCTTTTAGTCTTGTAATATTCAAAGGGGTGTTCTGTTTTAGCTTATTTTTTGGACTCATTAGCTTATGTTGCCAAAGTAAGCCCAGTTTAGTGTTTGGATAAGCTTATAAGCTTAGGGGTCGCTTACCCGTATCTGCCCAAAATAAGCATTAAAGTAAAATCATTTTTTGTCGAATACTCAAAACTGTGACTTTACTTCATTTTCTACGAACTCGAAGTTCAAAATATATATCAATCGGCTTATAGATGTTATTATTATTTTTTTTTTGTGTACTGCAGCATTCAAATGTGATATTCAGTCTGATGGGACCATCACAATCCAAGGAGTAACACACACCGGGGAGAAAAAGGTTCATGCCCACGGCATGGTGTTTGAGATGCACACACAAAATCTTGGTCCACCTGGTGATTTCTCGGTCTTCTTCTGTTGGGAATTCTACTAAGTACGAATTATGCTGAAGTTACTGCTGATGGATTCTGTTGAAGTGCAAGGATTTTGCCGAAGAAGTAATTCTACTGAAGTTATAAAACCGTGTAGTTGGTTTCTGCGGAGATAGATATTCTGCATATTCTATAGTTAGTTAGGATATGCATGAGCTTTATTAGGAAGTGATAATGTGTATCTTATTTAGTTTTATGTTTATACGTTTCTTGGGAAACGGGTTAGGGTTCCTTATCTATAAAAGGAACACAATAGTATGAATTATGTACGTGTTGAAAAACAATTTTTAGTATTATTAAAAGATCCATAGAGGATCAACGAGTTCTTGGTTATTTGTGTTTATACTTGTGTTTGATTTTCGCTAAAGAATACAAGTAGTAGAGATTTTCTATTAGTGTGTTTGTGATTACATAAGCATTACTAACGATCTACGAGTGCTCAAAGATCTATCAAGGTCTTAGGTTCAACAAGTGGTATCAGAGCCTCGGGAGAGTCTCTATGATACTAAGAACAGTCTTTTCTTTACACCATACAACCAAAAAAACCTTCCCCATGCCTGGATCAGATGTTGAAATTGAAGTCTCCAACAACCAAAATAACACATCTCTGGCACAACACAGTCTCTCTAATAGCAATGCAAAGTTCCCATACCTAAAGAAGGAGGAGTATGATTTGTGGGCTATGAAGATGCAGAATTGGATCTCCAACATTGATTGGAATCTCTGGGAAATTGTGAAGAATGGGAACAGTTTGAAGAGGCATGTCACAGATCCTGATGGTAAGGTTACCATCGTTCCTCCCAAATTTGCTGATGAAATATTGGCTGTCCAGAGAGAGAATAAAGTGAGAACCATTCTACTTCAGGCTATACCAGAGGATCACTTGAGTGACTTTCACTACATGCAGGATGCTAAGGACATATGGTTGGCAATCAAGGCTAAGTTTGGTGGGAATGAGGAGTCAAGGAGAATGAGGAAATCAATGCTGAAACAACAGTTTCAAGAATTCCAAATCTCTGAAGAGGAAGGTATCCACAAGGGGTACGACAAGTTTCATAAGATATTGAGTCAATTGAATCAGCTGAAGGCAAAGCCAGATAATGATGACTGCAATTCAAAGTTCTTGCGATCTTTACCTTCATCTTGGTTGCAAGTAAGCATTGCCCTCAAAGCTAAAGGTGGGCTAGATATGCTCACTTTTGATGAACTATACAACAAACTTAAATCTCTTGAGCCTGATGTCAGAAGTCCCTTTCATTCATCCACTCCTAGTCACACAGAATTTGTTGGGGCCTCCTCAAATAAGATGACCTATGCTCCAAGTCCAACTTACTCATCATCATCATCCTATACCACCACTACATCAAACTCTCAACCAAAATCCAGTGGTGTATTGGAAGATGTGATTTACTCGTTTGTTGTTGATTATGACACTCAGCAGCAACTAGCCTTTGAGGACTTTGAACAGGTGGATCCATTTGACATGGAAGAGATGAACTTGAAGTGGCAAGTGGCCATGCTCTCAATGAACATCAAGAAGTTTGAGAGTAAGTCTGGGAGAAAGTTTGGTTTTCAGGGAAGAGATCCAACAATATTTAACAGAAGCAAGGTCAAGTGCTTTACTTGTGGTCAGATGGGTCACTTCTCTAGAGAATGCAAGGATAGGAAGGCTGGTGATGAGGTGAGATATTCTTCCTATCAGCAGATTCAAAAGGAAGCTGGGACTTCAAAGGGTGGATCCTCCACACCTCTTGTCACTATGGATGACCATGTCGACTGGAAGATGCATGAGCATGAGAATGATGAAGGTCTTGGTTCTGATAATATTGGATTGTTGGCAAGTTGTACTTCAGAGGATAGGCATGATCAAGTTGCCTTGATGGGCATCTCTCAGGTACATAATTATGTTTTTGATTATATGAACTTAAAGAAGCCTATAATGAATTGAAACATAAATATAATAAATGTTATGTCGATGTTGAGGCCTATAAACAGGCTTTAAAAACATTAGAAAGACAAAAAGTTTGGTTTCAAAAGAATCAACTGGCCTATGATGAAAAGATAAGGGTGTTAGAAAGTGATCTAGAATGTACTAAAATTTATTTAAAACGCACTGAGAAAGAAAAAGTTGATGTAGTGTCTGAAAACAAAGTGCTAAAAGAGAAACTAGATGAGGAAATTGCTAGGCATAAAGAATGGTTATTGAATGGAAACAAGTTAGCTAGTCACATCTATGCTAGTCAAAATCCTAATACTGCGATAGGTTTAGGCTTTAAGAAGTATGTAGGGATAGAAGCTAGGGATGACACACGTAAATCTACACCAGCAGGATTAGCTAATTTTGTAAAAGATGGTGATTTTACATGCTGTACGTGGACCTATTAGAGGTGAACACATGCCCATTGACCTGTCCATCACAGTTGACTTTGATGGATTACACCATCTTTATGGTAAAAAGTAAAAAGACTTGCGAGACCATGAGTCTTCATCTAATGACTTTGTCTCTTGTTCTGACAGTGACAAGTCCTCTGACCAAGGGTCTACTACATATAACAGTTGTGATTCAAGTGATAAGTCAGACTTTCCCAAGACCTCACCCAAGCCTACACCCAAGACAACCTACAAGCCTGTTAGAGTTGCTGCTGAGGAATCAACTTCCAAGACAGTTTCCTCTAAAGACTTGTTTTTTAATTCTTTGCATAATAATTCTATTAAAAACAATTCTGTTAATGTTGGTGGTTTGAATGCTTTTGCATGTAATAGAACATCTTTCACTTTGAATAAATCTTCTAAAAAGAAGACATGTTTTGTTTGTGGAAGTAAATTTCATTTGATTAAGGATTGTGATTTTCATGAGCAAAGAATAGGTGTATGTTCTAGTCAAAAGAAATCTAGACCAATGTGGAAAAATGTTAATGATATACCATCTTTTGTTCCACAAGCAACTCATAAACCTTCTCCATTTGCTTGGAGAAGATATGTTGCTAGACCATATGTGAGATCAACCAGTTCATATTTTCAAAATGGTTATTGGCCTGGATGTGTTGACTCAATGTATGATGGGAAGGGATATAGGGATACTGCTGTGAAGCCCTCAGCAGGTTGTTCTTGGACTAAAAATGGACCTAATTTTCAATGGAGGACCAAGAACAATAGTGGATCTTCTACATCTACATGGCCTAAATCTTATGATCCACAAGGCAGGCTCAAGTCAGTGATGACTTGAGCCTCCATAGTGTACTAATATTTTGTATATTTTTGTTGTTGTTGTAGGATCATCCCCTTAAGCATAAGGAAGTTGGTATTGTTGATAGTGGTTGTTCCAGAAGCATGTCAGGAAACAGAGATATGATGCATAATTTTGTACCCATAGAAGGAGGAGGCAATGTGACTTTTGGTGGAAGTGATGGTAGAATCACTGGGAAAGGAACCATCAAAACACCTCTTCTGGATTTTGAGAATGTGTGCTATGTAAAGGAACTGCAACACTTCAACTTGTTCTCAGTTTCACAAATCTATGACACCAAGAACAAAGTATTCTTCTCTGAAGATGAATGTCTTGTGCTATATAAGACTTCAACCTACCAGAAGATTCATCAATTCTGCTGAGAGTTCCCAGAAATCACAATCTATACACATTCAACTTGAATGATGTTCAACCAGAAGGTGACCTAACTTGTTTGGTGGCTAAAGCATCCCTGGATGAGTCTACAAAATGGCATAGAAGGATGGCTCATGTGAACTTCAAGACCATAAACAAGCTTTCTAAACTGGGTCTTGTTGAAGGACTTCCTTCCAAAGTTTTCACCAATGAACATAACTGTGTTGCCTGCAACAAAGGAAAGCAACACAGAGCCTCATACAATGCTATTACTGCTATGAGCATTATTTCAGAACCTCTTCAGATGCTTCATATGGATCTCTTTGGTCCAACTCAAGTCAGAAGCATTGATCACAAGTATTTTTATCTGGTAATCACTGATGACTATAGCAGGTTTTGTTAGGTATTCTTTCTGAGGACTAAAGATGAAACATCTCAAGTGTTGAAAGAGTTCATTGCCCTTGTTGAAAACCAGTTGAACAAAAAGGTTAAAGGAATTCGGTGTGATAATGGGACAGAGTTCAAGAATGCTGTATTAATAGAACTCTGTAAGTCTAAAGGGATAAAAAGGGACTATAGCACTCCAAGAACCCCACAACAAAATGGGGTAGCTGAAAGAAAGAATAGGACCTAAATAGAGGCAGCAAGATCCATGCTTGCAGACTATAAATTACCCACTATGTTTTGGACTAAAGAAGTTAGCACAGCTTGTTATGTATTGAACATGGTATCCATTACCAGACCTCATTTCAAGACACCTTATGAACTTCTCACTGGGAAAGTTCCTGCTATTCACTACCTCAAACCTTTTGGTTGTCAAGTGACCATTTTGAACACTAGTGATCCACTGGATAAATTTGATGAGAAAGCTGATGAGGGGTATATTGTGGGTTATTCAGCTCATAGTAAGGCTTATATGGTATACAATTTAACTGCTAAGAAGATTGAGGAGACTTTGAACCTGAGATTTCTAGAAGATAAGCCTAATGTTCAAGGACAAGGTCATGTTTGGTTTTTTGACCTGGATTACTTAACTGATTACTTGGGTTATTCTAGACATGTGGCTAACCAAAATGCAGGTACACAAGAGTCTCCCACTGACCATGCAGGTACCATGGATGCTGACTCAGATAGTGAGTTTGAGGATGATGAACAACCTATTATTGTACCTTCCTTCTCCCCTAACCATTTTGCAGGTGATACTTAAAGTTACTTCGATGAGAGTGAAGATGAGTCACACTATGCTGAGGACCTTGCTAGGCTTAAGAAACAAGAGCATGCAATGATCTTGAAGCTGAGAGGCTTAGTGGGGAGGTTACAAGAGAAGCAATCAGGGAAACCATGATCTTTCCGACAGGATCCTGTTTCTCCCAACAACACCATATCTGCTGATAGCCCTGCTGGTTCTACTCCCATTTCTACTAGAGTGTCCACAGACTTTGGAGAACCTTATACACACTTTCCAAGTCCTTCAGATCTTGGTAATCATCAACCCAAAGCTGGCATCTTCACCTCACCTTCCTATGACAGTGATTTTGAGCCAACAGTGACTAATCTTGATACATCTATTGAAGTCAACCCCACTCCTACAAAAAGGATCAACATTGCTCATCCTCAATCTAATGTTATTGGTGATCCTCTAGCAGTTGTTAGAACTAGAAGGACTGTGACAAGTTCTAAATATGGTCGCTTCTTCTTATGTCCTAAACCAAAGAAGGGACAATCACACGACTTTAAGCATTGTCTGCTTGTTTGTTTTCTTTCTCAAGTGGAACCAATCAGTGTTACTCAAGCTCTTGAAGATTCAAGTTGGCTTGAAGCAATGTAAGAAGAGATGCAACAATTCAAGAATCAGCAGGTTTGGATCTTGGTACCACTACCTGATGGTAAGTATGCAATTGGGACAAAATGGATTTTGAAGAATAAAAGAGATGCAAGGGGTGTTGTGGTTAAAAACAAAGCAAGATTAGTGGCTCAGGGGTTCAGGCAAGAGGAAGGAATTGATTATGATGAAGTGTTTGCACCTGTTGCTAGAGTTGAGGCCATTCGAATCTTCTTGGCTTATGCATCTTACATGGGGTTCATGGTATATCAAATGAATGTCAAAGGTGCTTTTCTGTATGGTGAAATAGAAGAGGAGGTTTATGTCACTCAACCAAAAGGATTTGAAGACCCAGATCATCCAAAACATGTTTACACGGTAGTTAAAGCTCTCTATGGACTACATCAGGCACCAAGAGCATGGTATGCTAGGCTTTCAAAGATTTCGCGAAGCATGGTTATAGAAGAGGTGCCATTGACAAAACAATTTTCCTAAAGAAGAATTCACACATCATTCTTGTACAAGTTTATGTGGATGACATTATATTTGGCTCCACTAAAGAACCTTGGTGTGGAGTTTGAGGAGTGATGAAGGGAGAGTTTTAGATGAGTGCTATAGGGGAGCTTACTTTCTTTTTGGGTCTCCAAGTTAAGCAGAAACCTGATGGTATTTTTATCAGTCAGGATGAATATGTGAGGGACATTTTGAAGAAGTTTGATATGGAGAATGTCAGAACTGCCACTACACCTTATGAAGCTCAGAAACCAAAGAACAACCTTGAACCAGATCCAGTTGTGAATGTTCACTTATATAGATCTATGATTGGTTCATTGATGTACTTAACAGCTTCTGGGCCTGACATTACATTTGCTGTGAGTGCTTGTTCTAGACATCAGGTCACTCCACTTGCTTCCCATCTGAATGCAGTCAAAAAGATCTTTAAGTATCTCAAAGGCCAACCCCATTTAGGCCTTTGGTACCCAAAAGAGTCTCCTTTTAAGTTGGAAACATATAGTGATAGTGATTATGCTGGTGCAAATCTGGATAGGAGATCCACAAATGGAGGTTGCCAATTCCTTGGAAGAAGATTGATTTCTTGGCAATGCAAGAAACAAACTATTGTTGCTACCTCATCTACTGAAGGTGAGTATGTTGTGCTGCAAATTGTTGTGGTTAGGTACTATGGATACAAAATCAATTGTTGGATTATGGGTTTAACTTCATGAACAAAACAATTTTTATTGATAATCAAAGTACCATATGCATAGTTAAAAATCCAGTTTTTCATAGTAGAACTAAGCATATTGAAATCAGGCACCACTTTATAAGAGATGCATATGAAAAACATTTGATAAAAGTGGTTAAGATTCACACTGATGATAATGTGGCAGATTTATTGACTAAAGATTTTGATGGACCTAGGTTTCAACACCTAGTTTTCCATATTGGGATGCTTAACCCTTAACTGCAAAGTTTGAGGGGAGGCATAGGCCTCAGGGGAGGCATATGCCTCAGGGGAGGATTATTGTTGTAAACTTTGTAGATTTTTGTTTATATTTTTGTTTGCTAACACTAACCAGCTAATGTTCTTTAAGTTTTGTTTGTCTTGGTTTGGTTTGTGTGTTTTTCTGTGTCTGTTTTGCAGAATGCATCTATAAGTTGAAGTTCACCAAGTTTGGTTAATTGGAATATGGTCAAGTAAGATTAAGCTTGTTTCTACTGAAGAGAAGTACTGAAGTGATCTAATTATTTCTACTGGAAAGAAGTAATCGTTTAATTGTTCATTCATTCAAGAAACAGTTTACAGCTTTTACTTACAATCAACTTCAAATGAAAATACAAGACCATTTCTATACAAGATCTACCAAACCTATACTAGTTCCTATCATCTATTACAAAAGCTGGTGGATATGCATGACCAGTACGACGAAGAAGCTGAAGATAAAAATGGAAAGGATGGATTGACGAAAACGACGATGAAGATGCTCAAGAACCTAGTTTTATATCTTTAGTTCTTGGCATGGTAGATGGATTTGTGATATGAGAAATCTTCAGTTGTTCCATCTACTCGTTCCACCATAAAGCATCATTCCACCTTCATTTCTCCCTTTCCCTTCACCTCATCTCTTTTGTTTCCATGGTGTGAAGCACCAATTCCTGGAGTAGGAAGTGCAATCACCACCTCTCTTGGCGCTAGATATTCTATGGAGTCATCAGAATCACTAGAAGACTCACTAGGATCCACTACACTATCATCTTCAGAAGAAGGGAGAAAGGGGGACTTCAAAGGTCGTGGCTCATCTTGATGAGGATATCTAAATAATGGGCGTGATTCATCACTGGCTGATGATGATGATGATGATGATGATGGGGAGGAGGTTGGATCAATGACTTCTGGTTTGGTAGTCATGGTTATTGTTGATTATTGTGGAGTTTTTGGAGAAATTAGGGTTTGTGAAGATAATTGGGGGTAATTAATGTGAGTTAAGTGTGCATTGGGACTATCTTATAGGCGGATTCAAGGCTTAATGGAAATTAATGCGAGTTGGGTGGCACAGTAAAACTCAAGATATTTACTGAAGATATTTTACCACTTGAGTTGATTCTGCTGATTGACCTCCTTCAGCAGATTGACCATTATTTATGCTGAAGTGTTAATTTAAATTTGGTTAGAGTTGCTTTACACGTCAGATATGGTCAACAACTTGTTCCGATATTTTTGACCATAAATTGGGTAACTTCTACTAATACCTTCTTCGCATATCTTCGCCTAAAATTAACTGATTCCCTCTTCACTTGATTTAAACACACTTCCAGTTGCGTGAATCATAACCCACACTCACAATTTCTCACATGGCGCTTCAATTTAAGAAAGATCATAACAAAGTTGCTTTTCTGGGAAAAGCTAAGGATCATGAATTATATGAACCAATGGTGGATTTCTTGACACGGTCCAAGATTCATTATGCTTTAACACATTCTTCGAATGTGATATATAAGTCGTTGGTTACACAATTTTGGGCATCTGCTACAAAATAGAGTGACACAGAGATTGTTGCTATGATTGATGGAACAGAGTATGTTGTGACGGAGGATTTGATAAGAAGACAGCTTCGTTTGGACGATGAAAATGGAGTTTATCACTCTAATTACGTGGAGATACTTGCTGGGCTAAGAGCTATTGGATACCAGAGTACGCGTACAGATATATGGTCCAAGAATAAGCTTTGCCCTATGTGGAGGTTCTTGGTGCACACATTGCTTCAGTGCATAAGCAATAAATCAGGAGGATGGGATCAATTTTCTACTCAATAGGGATGTGGTATTGTATGTCTTTCTGTGGGTTAACTTATAACTTTTCTAGGTTTATTTTTGATAATATGATTGAAAATATTCAAAGGAAAAAGCATAAGTTTTTAATGTACCCTAGGTTTTTGCAAATGATTTTAGACATAACAACCCAAGTCCAAGTCTTTTGTCCCATAGGAGCTTTAAGTGCTAAACTATTTGCTTCAATGAAAACTCATTATGAGGGGGAACATCATCCTTTGTTAGCAGCTATGTTGCCTCAAGGCAATGAGGCTGCTGATGAGGGTAATGTTGTTGGTGCTCCACCCTCTTCCAATGTTGCTGCTGATGGTAATCCATCAGTTACCATTGATGAGGGCCCTTCCACAACTGCTGAAGCATCTCATGTTTCTCCTGACCAATCTCCACCTA